>JANHMN010000005.1:74559530-74637872 GCA_030674055.1 Rhabdomys pumilio | reverse complement strand
TGTGTGTGTGTGTGTGTGTGTGTGTGTGTGTGTGTGTGTGTGTGTGTTTTCAAGGGCACATGGGCATGTAGAGGGCAGAGGCAAATGTCAGGTATTTCTCTAAATGGTTCCTGACCTTAGCTTCTGAAACAAGGTCTCTTGCTGAACCTGAAACTGAACAATTCAGGTAGACTGGCTAGCTGGCAATCCTTAAGGGTCTTCCTGTTTTTTGTTTCCCCAGATCTGAGGTTACCTGGCATTTTTCTTTGGTTGCCAGGGATGCAGATTGGATGCTCATACTTACATAGCAACCAGAGTACCAATTTAGTCTCTAAAAGAGCCTTCCAAAACATATCTCAGAAGGATAAAAGCCCCTAGAATGTAAGAAGGAATAGTGATTAATAGCCAGCACAGAAAGTCCTTGCCTAGAAAATGAAAGGATATATAATCTGAAAGAAGAAAGCAGCCCATTTCTATAGACAGTCACTGCAGAGACACTTGATGAGCCCACAAAAAAGGTCACTAGAACCAGTACATGGATTTAATCAAGGTCACAGGATATGAGATCAATACACAAAAAACCAATTGTATTTGTATACAATGGCAACAGAACATTGGAAATTGAATTTTAAAATGGTAACATCTGCAATAGCACTAGAAATACCAAATCCTTAGTCATAATTCTTACAAAGAATGTCCAAGGTCTGGAGGCTCAGCATCATAAAACTTCAATGAAAAACATCAAAGATGGCCAGAGTAAATACAATGTGCTGCTAAACTGAAGCCTCACTGTGAATATCTTGTGACAGATAGCCTAAAAGATGGTCTTCAGTGAGCCTTGCCTTCTGGGCATTCATGTCTTTACATAACCCCTCTCTTGAAGGGTGCACTGGGGGGAGATACACACTTGCAATAAACAGAAGAAGTAAGAGGCAAGTTTTGAAAGTATCACCTCCTAGAGAGGCTTCCTGAGATGCCATGTTTCTGTTGGGCACTCACTCTCACACTCCTAGGGGAGTTAGTTGCCATGTTGTGAGCAGTTCTAAAGAGAGGCTAAAGGAACCACAGAACCACGGAGAGTCCTCCAGCCACAATTACAAGGAATGACATCTTTAAATATATAATTTTGGTGTATTTATTTTTATTTTATTTTACATGGAGTGTTTTGCCTGAATGAATGTATGTATATCACTACACGCCCGATGTCTGAGGAGGCTGAAAGACGGCATGAGATCCTCTGAAGCTGGAGTTAGAGACAGCTGTGAGCTGCCATGGGGTTACTGGGGATCTGGGACTAGAACCCAGGTCCTCTGAAAGAGCATTTTGTCTTCTTGACTGCTGGGCTGCTTAGGTTTTTTTTTTGTTTTGTTTTGTTTTTTTAACATGACAGAAACTGGGGTAATCTTGGAAGAGGAAAACTCAATTGAGAAAATGACCCCATCAGATTGTCCTGGAGACAAGCAAGCTGTGAGGCCATTTTCATGATTAATGATTGAGGTGAGAGGTCCAGCTGAGTGTGGGTGGTGCCACCCCTGGGCAAGAGTTACTTCCTTGTATGAAAAAGCAAGCCATGGGGATCAAGCCAGTAAACAAGAGCACTTCTTCATGGCTTTTTCTGTGTAGTTCCTACCTCCAGGCTCCTGCACTGCTTGAGTTCCCGGCCTGGCTTCACTCAGTGATGGAGTGTATGTGAAACTGTAAACTGAAAGCTGGTTTGAGTCATGGTGATTATTGTAGACAATAGAAAGCAAACTGGGATCTCTCCAAATCTACACCACAGATGAGTGTACAGGTATCCTCAGAGACTATCAGAACCTCTGGAGCTGGAGGGACAGGCTGGTGTGAACTGCCTGATGTTCGGGCTGGGAACGCTAATCACGCAGACGACTCTATGACTATGGAAGCTCCCTGCTGATCCTTACCTCAGCTCTGGCTGACGACTTGATTGCAACCTTGTGAGCCAAAGATCCTGAGGTAGGAGGCCCTGAACTCTACTCAGATCCCTGAACCACAGGATTCATGAGGTAATAAATATGCATGTTACAGGCCACTAGGTTTGGAGCCATTTTGTAACGCAGTAATAAAGAAAATGTCATATTTTCTCCGAATTCATGAAAAGATTACCAGGAACTTCAACCCCAGGAAAGCTTTTTGTAGAAAATTTCAAACAAACTCTAAAATGCCTTTGATAAAGTGAAGGAATTACAATAGTCAAAACAGATTTGAAGAACGAAGTTGGGGAAGTCCGTAACCGACTTCAGAAGAGTTGAGACAGTGAGCCTTCAGACCTTGTTCACTCTTTGTAAGAATTCTGGCTAAGGACTTGGCATTTCTAGTGCTATTGCAAACGTTACAGTTTTAAAATTCAATCTCCAATGTTCTGTTGCCGTTGTATACAAATACAATTTTTTTGTGTGTATTGATCTCATATCCTGTGACCTTGATTAAATCCATGTACTGGTTTTAGTGAACTTTTTTGTGGGCTCATCAAGTGTCTCTGCAGTGACGGTAGAACCAAATGGTCCTCGGACTAGGACAGGGAGGACAGAGGAGACCTGCATAGAAGCAGTCAATTGATTTGTTTTTGACAAAACTATAAAGGTGATTTTATATTTTAATTAAAAAAACTTCTTACATTTTAATTTTTTTGACATGTGTGTTTGTATGGGTGTGTGTGGTGTGGAATACACGTGGAGGTCTGAGGACAGCTGGCAAGGTCAGTCCCTTCCTGCCATGTGGGTCCTAGAGATTCAACTTGTATTATCAGACTTGGTGGCAGATGCTTTTCTCCACTGAGTCATCCTGCTGGCCCCAGAGGTATTTTTCAAAAAGATAATATCTTTAAGGAGTGTTTCCTGGGGGCTAACTGAAAATTTCTATCTAGCAAACTAAAGGGTTTTGTTTAGTATAAACATAAACAAACTATTTCAACAGAATATTAGATGCCTGAGTACACGTGACAAATGCCTTAATGGGCCCAGGAGGTAAATGTAGACATTTTTCAACTTTCATAACTAAAATAGTATAGTTTTGGCGGGGAGTTTCTCTGTGTAGCCTTGGCTGTCCTGGAACTTGCTCTGTAGACCAGGTTGTCCTGCCTCTGCCTCCTGAGTGCTAGGATTAAAGGCATGTGCCATCATTGCACAGCCCTAAATTGTACACTTTCAAATATAGAAACAAAATTAGGAATTGAGCAAATTAAGGAAAATAATACTAGGACGAAAGTAGTGTATAAACCTTATAAGTCACTAGAGGAAATAAAAGTGAAGACCAGAACAAACTGGGCTAGCCTAGCAAAGGCCAAAGGATGGAAAGGAAAGGAAATGTCATGAGTACATGAGACACAGACCACTGAAAAACAAATCAAAGTGTAAGTTGTCACAATAAAACAAGTGGGTACACTTTCTTGAGGCTGGAGAGATGGCTCATTTGTTAAAAGTGCTTGCTACTCTCCCAAAGTTTCCCAGAGCCCATGTTGGGCAGCTCACAGAGCATGCACACAGCTACACACACATGCACAAAGACAAAATTTTAAAAATATTTAAAAATGCGTAACATTTTTTAAATTTCTTCTTTCGCATTTTGTAAGATGAAGTCTCATTATGCAGACTTCTGGCTTCCTGCCTTAGCTTCCCAAGTGCTGGGATTTTAGGTGTGCCACCATGGAGTACTGTTCCTTAAACAATGGAAGATTTTCATTTGGGAAAATGTACAGCTGTTGGTTCTCTATCAAGGACACACATAAAAGACTAGATACGGTGGCACACACCTGTGTTCCCAGCACTTAGGTGGAGGCAAAAAGATCAGGACCTCAAAATCATCCATGGCCACATAGTGAGTTTGAGGTCAGCTTGGGCTACATGAGTGCATGTCCCAAAAGAGAGAAATAAAGAAGAAAAAGACACACATAACAACAAGCAAAGATTACAAATAAAAGTTGGGAAGCTATACTAAGCAAATTCTGGGAAAAGAAAGCATTATGGAAATTTTTTATAATAGACAAATAGAATTCAAAACAGCAAACATTTAATAAGACAAAGAGCAATATCTTATCATCATATAATGTATAATTCATGAACTTTTATGTACCCTCAGCAGTAGCAAAACAAAGACAGAAGATTAAATTGAAACACAGGGATAAGGAAAATCAGAAACTCTCCTGTCAGAGCATTTCCACTCCAATGCTCTCAAGCTCTTCTTGCTCATTCTCTCAAGGTTTTAGTGACGGGTAATTTACATTTTGCCAGAGATTTATGTACATCAATGTGTTTACTGTTCTATTTTGTGTATACATGTAGGTATATAATATATACACACACATATGTATATAACTCACATATAATTATAATTATAATTATAATATCACAATCATATATAAATAATAGATATGTAGTATATAATAAAAATATATATTTCTTTGCTGGGGATGGAAGCCAGAATCTTACTCATGCTAGGCGAGTGCTGTACCACTGAGCTACATCTCCCACCTAATACATTTATTATATTTGAAGTACTCATGGCATTTCTGAGTATGGCCTATAGATTCTTTCTCTAATAATAATTAAAGAGCTTTTATGCTTTTTCTTTCTCACACTAGGATAACAAATTCAGAATTAAAATTTTCTTTCCTTTGGAAGAAATCTTGCAGGAAATGTCAAAATCATTACAAGTCACTCCATGTGCCCTGCTTCCAGCTTCTTTCAATGGTGATATTGTATATAATATAAAATACCAGGAAATTGAAAATTATTGTAATCAGTTAATTGTTGTTCATTGTCTTATAGATATTCAATTTTCACTATTGGTTTACATTGATTTCTTGAAATACAGTTTCATGTAGCCCTGGCAGGCCTTAAACTTGCTATGTAGCCAAGGCTTGTTTTCAATTCCTGATTCCCTGCATCCACCTCCATAGTTCAGGGATCATAGACATGTGCCACTGCACTTGGTTTAGTATTCACTATTTTTATGTTGCATTTGTTTGTGTGGATTTAAGGGTACATTTTATCATATGTGTAGATTTATGTACTGATCATCACAATCAAGACTCAGACATGTTCCATTGTCACTAAGGAATACTATCTCAGAATTTTGTATTTGCATGTAGTTTACATTCTGGACTCCTGTTCTTGTTGCCTGGCAACCACTAATTTGTTCTTCTCTACGGTTTTGTTATTCTGAGTATATTATACGGATGGAATCATACAGTGTATAACCTTTTGAGGTTAACTTTTTTTCCCTGTGAATAATGAGCTCGAGGTCCATGCAAGTTGTTGATAAAATATCAATAATTCATTTCTGTTGCTTTCAAAATACTATTCTATTCTACAGATATACAGAAGTTTGCCCAATCATTCACCCACTGAGATGGGTTTAGGATGTGTCTAGCATTTTACTTTGGAACATAAAGCTGCTGTGAGCATTTACACACAGTGTTTTTCTGGACAAAGTTTTCTTCAGGATAAATATTTTAACAGTAGGAATATTCAGTCACATGGTTAATGCATGTTTAGTTTTGATTGTTTTCCAGAGTGACTAGGTCACTTTCTACTAGTTCTAGTAATTTATGAAGTGATCCAATTCCTCCACATCCTTACCAGAATTTGATATTATTTTATTTATTAATATTATTCTTTTCTTTAAAATTATTTATTTATTTATTTACTTATTTATTTATTTATTTTGTGTGTGTGTGTGTGTGTGTGTGTGTGTGTGTGTGTGTGTGTTATATGTATAAGTGACATAGGAAGCCAAAAGAGGGTGTTGGATCTCCTGAATCTGGAGTTACAGGTGGTTGTGAGCTACCATGTAGCATGTAGGTGCTGGGAATCAAACCCTAGTCCTCTGTAGAGGTAGCAAATGCTCTTAGCCACTGAACTCTCTTTCCAGGCTCTAAGATTTTTTTCATACAATATATTTTGATCATGTTTTTCTCTCAAAACAAAAATAATGCTCCCCCAACAAAAACCAAAAATCAAAATAAACAAAAAAGCACAACGAGACAAAAAAAGTAACAAAGAAATAAGCAAGAGCAACTCCCCTCAAATAAACCCCATGGAATCTGTTTTGTGTTGGCTACCTACTCCTGGCCATGGGACCTGCCCTGGAGTGTGGTTTAATATGACCAGTGACACGCCATTAGCGAAGACTAACTTTCCCTTTGCCACCAGTCACCAATCACAAATAGCTTCTTGGTTAGAGGTGGAAGCACATATCCACTTCCCCCTCTCAGTGATGGGAGCTTGTCTGGCTGAAGCCTGTGCAGGCCCTCTTCATGCTGCCACAGTCTGTGAGTTTCTTTCTTTCTTTCTTTCTTTCTTTCTTTCTTTCTTTCTTTCTTTCTTTCTTTCTTTCTTTTTTTTTTGTTGTTTTTTGGTTTTTTGAGACAGGGTTTCTCTGTGTAGTCCTGGCTGTCCTGGAACTCACTCTGTAGACCAGGCTGGCCTCAAACTCAGAAATCCACCTGCCTCTGCCTCCCAAGTGCTGGGATTAAAGGCGTGCGCAACCACCGCCCGGCAGTCTGTGAGTTTCTGTGCATTAGTCTCGCTGTGCCTGAAAGACAGTTTCTTTGGAGTCATCACTACCTCTGATTCTTCCCGTCTTTCAGCCTCCTCTTCTGCTTAGACCTCTGAGCCTTTCAGGGTGGGGTTAGGAAGATATCCCATATAGGACTGAGTGTTCCAAAGGCTCACTCATTACACATTGTCCAATTGTGGATCTCTGTGTTACCTCCCATCTGCTGCAAGAATAAGCTTCTTTGATAAGGGTTGAGTGAGGACTGAGCTATGAGTATAACAATATGACACCAGAAACTTTTTTTTAATTATTGTATTCCTTTAACAGAATAATCGTAGTAAACTTTCCCTTAAGCCCATTTCCTATCTAGTCTCAGGGTCTTGGTCACTTTCGAAATGCAAGGTATGAGTTTCATCTCAGAGATTGGATCTTAAATTCAATAAAAGTGGGCTGGTTACTCCCATAATATATGTGCTATTAGTGCATCAGTATATCTAACAGGCATGTAGCTGTTGTAGGTCTCAGGGTTTGTAGTTGGGTGATATCAATGATCATCTTTCTCTTCCGGTAGCATACAGAGTACCTTCCAGCATCAAGAATGCTAGTCATTAGGGAGTGAAAATTCTACTTTGACACCAGCTTGATTTCTCTATGCTTTATGACATAAGTAAGTGGTGTTTTCAGGAATGAAGCCTTACCATCAGCTTATGGAGGGTAACCAATAGTCTTGGCAACAGCCTATGATGTTTGGGGGATTATAGAGCCCCTTTGGCCAATGACTCAATAAGATATAACCCATTTCTGGCATTAGAGGTTGAATTTGGTGGCACAAGATGTCTAGTTGGGGCATTGTCTCCTTCATGGAGATTCCATTTAAATTCCTTTCATGTATGTACATATTTTAGGAAGCTTCTTGAACAACAGATTTCTATATCATTCTTCAAAAGACCTTTAGTGTTAGTTGTCTCTCCCCATATATATTCCTTCTTACTCCACTCTCCCATCCCCATCGTAATTTAATCCTCTTAGTTTAGTTTGCTTCATCCCTCCATAACCTGTTTTATTTACCCTTTGGGAGATTCTCCCCTTACTAGGTTCCTGATCTCAGTGGTTATTTGGATTGTAGCACACATAAGCGTTTGGTGCTATTATCGTTTTTTATTTTGCACTTGTTGGGTGAGTAGTGATCTTCCCTGCCTCCCTATTCTCCCTGCTCCCCCCTGCTCCCCTCCCCTTGTTTTTCTTCTCCGCCCCTTTTCTTCTTTTACGTATTCAGGAAACAAGTTCTCTGTGGTGTTTTGGGGTATTCATCAGAGAAGACTGCTCTTGAACATGGGTTTAAGCCAATAGAAAGTCTTATTAGCCAGCCAGTGACTACACTAGGTGCTTGGGGTCCCAAAACCTTTCTCAGGGTGAGAGTTTAAGCAAAACAATTGACATACTTTAGTTAACAAGAATGGTTAGCCAGAAGCAGAACACAGAAGCCAAAAAGCAAGGTTAGTACATTTAGTTAACTTTCTCAGAACTATTGACTTTGATGGATCAGGCCTTTGTTTCAGTTTTGGCAAGTGGTGCTGTCTACCTGCTGAGTTTAACAGCCTGAATGATACTTCCATCATGGAGCCAATTGTGCTAAAGTCTGGGGCCTACTAAGGTCTGAGGACCTGTCACAGTAGGACATATTATTTGCAAATATTTTCACCTATGTGTAGCTTGTATTTCCATCCTTTTTAGCAAGGTTTTTCACTGTAAAAAATCTAATTATTCTAAAGTCCAATTGTTGATTTCTATGGATTGCCTTTTTGATGTCTTGTCTAAAAAACAAAAACAAAAACAAAAAACACTATAATTCCAGTTACTGATGATTTTTTTTTCATAAACTTTCCCGTGTACTATTCAGGTTAAATTTTTGTGTTTTTATTTTGCTTATGGCCAGCTGATTAGTTAAGTGACATTTGTTGGAAAGACTATTTTTTCTCCATTGAGTTGCCTTTGCACCTTTGTAAGAAATTATTTGGATTACAAATTATTTGATCCACTTACAGACTCTGCGTTGCTCCATTGATCTGTTTCTTCTTCTGCTGGTTTCATGCTGCCTAGATTTCTGTAGCTACGTCTTATGTCAATATTCCCTTCATTATTCCTAATAATTTCCACATTTCCTAAAATCGTTTTAAACATTTTAGTTCCTTTGTCTTCTGCACGTAACTTTTAGAAGGAGCTGGAAGAAAATGAGAAGGAAAGCGACCCTGTAGGAGGACCAGCACTCTCAATTAAATCTGGACCTCTGAGCTCTCTCAGACACTGGACCACCAACCAGGCAGCATACACCAGCTGATATGAGGCCCCCAACACATACACAGCAGAGGACTGCAGGTCTGGGTTCAGTCAGAGAAGATTCACCTAACCCTCAAGAGACTGGAAGCCCCAGGGAGTGGGGAGGTCTGGTGGCGTGGGGGGTGCGGGAGGCACAGGGGGTGGGAGCATTCTCGTGGAGACAGAGGTGGGTGGAAGTATGGGATGTGGAACAATCAGAGGGTGGACGGGGAGGGGGATAAAATCTGAACTGTAAAAAAAAAAAAAAGATTAAAAAGAAAAAAGAATCAACTTACATCTACCAAAAAAGTCCTGCTGGATCTGATAGGACTTGTGTCAGACCTGTGCATCAATGTGGGCAGGCTTTACATGCACACTGACACTGGCATTTCGAAACTAGATTCTTTTCATCATCATTCTAAAAAGTCCAATATACAGAGCTTATATATGTCTTGTTAAGTTTATACCTAGCTATCTTTTTGGAACTTTTAAGACAGGAATCTCACTATGCAGCCTTCGCTTGTCTGAAACTCTCTATGTCGAGCAGGCTGGCCTTAAACCCATAGAGAGCTGCTCCCACACCCGGCTTAAACAGTAATCCTAAATGGCATTGTGGGCCTTTTCATTATTATTTTCTTTTCCTCTGTTTTTGAATCAATTACTTCAGCCTATTAATATGATTAAAGGATTACATTGGTTGTTCAATTTTTTAGATTAAAAAATAATTTTATGTGTCTATTTAGACTACTTGTTTGTGTGTGTAGTATGTGCCAGGTGCTCATAGAGGTCTGACGAGGGTGACAGATTACTCTGGCACTGGAGTTACAGATGATTGTAAGCTGCCATGTTGGTGCTGGGAATCCAAACTAGGTCCCTTATAAGGGCATCAAGTGCTGTTAAACTGCTGAGCCAGCCCCAGTTGATTTCTGAATATCAAACACTCACCTTCTGAAATGAATCTCCAATTGATTGTGGTACACACAGTTCTGTTTTGAATATTTCTGAATTTGACTTGTAACCTTTTCCAGTTGTATAGCCTTTGTCTGCTTTTGCTATTAAGGTGACATTGTCTTTGTAAAATGAGTTGAGAAGTATTCCTTCCTCTTCAATTTTATAGAATAGTTTCTGTAGAGTTCAGGATAAAATTCACTGAATTTTAGAGCTGAATGACACCCTTGAAATCACTGACTGGAACCTATGTTTGACTATAGCGACTCCAGAGACCCAATTTTTTCTCTCCAGGTTGCCAGAACCAATTGTAGATTTGTTTATCTTGAGGGATTAGCTGAGGAATAAAATGACTGTCTTTTGACACAGACTACAAAGAAGACAGATCCAGAAGTAACAGGAAAGCCATTTCCTAACAAAATTGACATTTACTCTGTTCTCTGCAATGTAAGCCCCGGAAATGACAAATTCAAATGCAGAGGAAAGAACAAAGCAGAGCCCTGCAGGTTGGTGAGCCTCAGGCTGGCAGAAGCTGAAATGCAGGCAAGGCCGCCGTCACTGAGAAGGTTCAAAAACACAAGCAAACCAAAATATACCTTAGGAAACTGAGAAAATTAGTAAGGAAGGAAGGCTAAGCAAAAGAGCCAACAAAGGAGGTGTGTTAAAGCAGTGACCACTTTGGGGCCTCAAACTCAACTCTGCTGGAAAATTCTGAGACCCATCTTAAAGCTCACACATAAGGCAGAAGGAGCTGGGATATCTCCAACCAACTTCTCTCAGTCCCTGAGGAATAGTAACTCAAGAGCTGAGTTGATTCTCTACCTGTTTTGCCCACTTCCTTAAGCCCAGGGGCACCTGTCATAAACAAAGATGCCTAGGGATTGGCAAGTTGGAAGTTCAGTAAAGGCCAGGAGATCCAGGTAGCCTGTCTATAGCATCTGTTACAGTGTGGTTGGAAGTAAGAGAAATTAGCTTCCATAGAAATATTTGCATGATATTAGAAGAGAAACATGAATACCATGATTTAATTTGTTATAAAATTACTAGAACTATGGAAATGTATTCCACATAAATGATCTAGAATTTTTGTCAGAAATAATGTTCCTGCCAGGCACAGTGGGCACGTGGCTCAAGTCTTGGCCACGCTGGAGAATGGACAGGAGGAGCACTGGAGTCTAAGAGTTGGAGAGCAGTCTGGGCAACAGGGTGAGAGACAGGTCTCAAAAAAAAATCCCTTTGATGTTGTGCCTTCATTCATAGTTTGTGAAAAGAAAGAGAGCCTGGCAAAGTACTGTCTTTGCATAGAGAAATTTTAATTTGGCTGAAATGGATGCAAACCTAAATACTGCCCTCTGACCTTATTCATTCTAGCATGGTAAAAGAATTACATTCATTTATGTAGTGGCATATTTTCCTTGCAAGTTGGGAGGAGCTAAAGTGGGAGGAGTAAGGAGAGGAAGTGGAGGAGTAAAGGGAGGAAGAGGAGAAGGAAGAGGAGCAATGGAGGGAAAGATGTAGGAGCCATGGATGACCACGCATGTATCGAGAGCAGTCCTGGGTAACAATTTATATCTAGGTTAGTTAATTGGTTAACACTTCTACTTGTGTGGGCATCTTGATATTTGAGCATTACCAAATATATAAAGCTATTGGATAATTTTTAAACATTAGAGTCTCATTTTCTACTGGGTACTGCATGAATGGCGGGATGGTCTGGGCTCAGCCCAGCCTTGTGGAGACAGCATGGAAGATTGGCAGAACCATCTCCCACACTGGTGTTTTGTGTGTGGCAGGGCCAGAGTCTCTGGCCACCTGGGCCTGCGGACTGAGCCAGTGGTCTGAGCCACGCGCAGCAGTGAGAACACATCACTGCTTGTGACCTCAAGCCTAGCCTAGCTGGGAACAAGGCAGCTCCTTAACACAAGACAAATCAGGTGCTGCTGTTTTAAATATCTCCCTCAACAAAGTGGTGACCAACGTCTGTCATGAATTCACTTGTATAAAGAGACAAAGTATCTTGAATCAGGAAAAAAAGAACAAACAACATGCTAAGAATAACCTATGGATTAATATTTAAAGTTTCTGAAGAGATGACATCATAATAAAACTCTTCAGACAGATAGTATAATGGCATTAGTCATAGATTTCCAGAAATGCTGATCCAACATCTTTTAACACTGAAAGCTTATTTATAGAAATCTGTCATAATTATTGATCCAAAATATGTTTTGAGTCTTTGAAAAATTCCATGATGAAGTAGTGTAATTTTTTTATTGTGGCCCATAACCATCATATCTTTTTATTTTCATTTTCAGAAGCTTTTCATATCTGCAAATGTTGGAGAATTGGGGAGGATATAATTTGACAGGTTAATTTGAATGCCAAAGATTGTCATAATTTAATATCACCAGGGAGAAATGAATATTCACTTTTCCAAAAATATAGAGGGGAATGATTTACTCTTCGAGAACTTTAAAAAATGGCACACTTGAATATTTTAAGCTTAATGTCATTTCTATGACTCATAGTTGAATATAATAGTGTAAATTTATAGACTAAGTTCAGACAGTTTTGGATGTTGGGCCATATTAACTTGTTCTGCACCTTTCCTGGCCAAAGATACTGGACCTCTCATGTTGCTTCTAGACAAAGATTTAATAGAGAGTTGAAAAAAATTCTCCTGTTATTAAATCCTGCTTAACTTTGTAAACTTACTATATTATAGTCACTAGTTTGGTTTGAAAATAAGCCATAAGCTAATTTTAAATGAAAGGACATGTAAAACAACTTAATTTTCTTTTTCTTTCTTTTGTTTTTCTTTCATCTTTTTTTTCTTTGAAATAGAGACTCACTCTGTAGCCTATGATATCCTGGAACTCAATTAGTAACTTAGGCTGACCTAGACTTCAGAGCAACCCTCCAACTTTGGCCTTCTAAGTGCTGAGCCTACAGGTGTGGACTGCACCTAGCTAGGCCTACCATTTTTGGAACTGTCTTCTGAATTGGAGACTGTTGACTTGGAAGAATGTTAAAGGCTTAATCCCCAGCTGGTTACACTATTGAACAGTGGTAGATCGATTAAGAGGTGGGACCGAGTGGAAGTGGGAGGAAGCTAAGTCATTGGGGGCATGTTATTAAAGGAGGGATATTGGAACCCTGGCCCCTTCCTGTTTTCTTTCCTTCCCAACTGCCATGAGCTGAACAGACTTTTTCTGTCACACAGTCCTGCCACAGTGCACTGTGTCTCCAAGACCTGAAAGGACAATGCCAAAAGACCCTGGCCTGAAATCTCTGTACCAAAATAACTATTTCCTTCTTTTAACTTGACTAATTCTGGCATTTTGTCACAGTAATGGTAAACTAATTAATATAGAGACCAGGCTAATGTTGTAATGTGAATACTATCAGTTTATTCCTAAAGAAGGGTGTGTCAAGTTTCTTGAAATGATGAAAACAGTTTTAAAATTATTCCACATTGAAATACATAATACACATTGAATATATATTTGCTGAGTTCATTTTTCAGGTTGCTTTTATTGTTTTTAATAATAATTTTAGCCACGTGGTGGATATTCAATAAAAATATCCAGATCCTAGCAGGGCATGGTGGTGCTCACCTTTGATCCCAGCACTGGGGAGGCAAAGGCAGGTAGATCTCTGTGAGTTTGAGGCCAGCTGGGTCTACAGAGCATGTTCCAGGACAACCAGGGCTATGTAGAGATACCCCATCTCAATCCTCACACCCCAGATCCTGGAAGATGCTGTCAGCTAAATCAACAAATTGTAACGATGAAAAAGAGGTAGGCAGGCAGGGCTGGAGAGATGGCCATTGGTAAAGGGGCACTTGCTAGTCTTACAGATTTGATGCCAAGTTTCCACATGGCATCTAACAACTCTAATTCCAGTTCCTGTGCCCTCTTCTGACATTTGCAGGTACTGTACACACACTGGACAGACAACGTGCAAGCAAAACACCTATACATATAAAAAATAAAAATAAGCCAGGCAGTGGTGTCACACATTGGAGGCAGAGGCAGGTGGATCTCTGTGAGTTTGAGGCCAGCCTGGTTTACAGAGAGAGTTCCAGGGTAGCATGGCTGTTACTCAGAGAAACCCTATCTTGAAAACAAACAAACAAACAAACAAACAACAAAACCCAAAACAACACAACATAACAACAAAAACAAAACAGAACGAAACAACTAAAAATACAAAAATTAAAAAAACAAATCTTAAAAAACCAAACAAACAGAAGGCTAGAGTCAGGGCTTACTGGTTAAGAGCATTTGCTCTTCATAATTGCCTGTAACTCCAGGTCCAGGAACTGACTCCCTTTTCTGGCCTCCACAGGTACTACATACAAGTACTGCACATATGTAAATGGAGACAAAACATTCATACACATAAAATAAAAATATAAATGAAGTTGGGCATGGTGGTGTGTACCTTCTATTTCAGTACTTGGGAGGCAGAGGTAAAGTCAGAGGCAAGTGGATCTGAGTTCAAGGCTAGCCTGTTCTACATAATGAGTTTCAGGTCACCTGGGGGCTAAACAGAAAAACCCTATCTTGAAAAACCAATACATAAACCAAGAAATAAAGAAACACATACATTTTTAAAAAGAGGTAGGCAGGGAACCTTTAGATGAGAAAGAGGTGAAAGTACCATGTTTGTGGCTGCGTGCTTAGGTGATGACAGGCAAGCAAGGGAACAATTGCTGTAAAAGGAGTGAGTAGGCTCACCCTTAGGAGAGTTGAGGAGAAGACAGGTGGTGGCTGGACCGGTCAGTCAACGTTCTTCTGACGCAGAGGTAATTATTGAGGCGAGTTCTCCAGTAGCTTGCTCCTGCCTTAGGGGTGACCTTTGGACATTCAGTTCTGCTCTTGCCTGGTGCTCTGAAGAGAAGCATACTTTGGAGAGAAGTGAAGGGTGGAACATGAGCCATGGAGGAGCAGGGCTAGTAAGAAAACCTAATGTAACAGCAGTGTTGCCCTTGATAGACAGGACTTGTGACCGTGGAGGGCACGTATGACGCTTTCCAAGTGTTGGGATAAAAGGCATACACCATCATGCTCAGCATACAAATATATTTTAAACTAAGCTTTTTATAGTCCTTTATTTTTATATTTGTGTGTATGAGTTTGATGCTTGCATGTCTGTATATCACATGTGTACAGTGCCTCCAGCAGTCAGAAGAGGGTGTGAGACCACCTCTCCCTACTGGCATTACAGATATTTGTGGGCTGCCATGTGGGTGCTGGGAATTGAGCCCAGGTCCTCCAGAAGAACAGTCAGTGCTCTTAACCACTGAGTCATCTCTAAAATAAAAGTTTTAAAATAAGATGTATATAGATCTACAGAGACAGCTCAATGGTTAAGGAAACTTTTCAAATGTTAAACTCCTTAGGTTTATGATTTTTGTCTTTCTTAGAAGTTTCTTGCCGGGCAGTGGTGGCGCAGGCCTTTAATCCCAGCACTTGGGAGGCAGAGGCAGGTGCATTTCTGAGTTCAAGGCCAGCCTGGTCTACAGAGTGAGTTCCAGGACAGCCAGAGATACACAGAGAAACCCTGTCTTGAAAAACCAAAAAACAAACAAACAAACAGAAGTTTCTTATGCTCGGAATACTCAAGATACAACTCACAGACCACATGAAGCTCAAGAAGAAGGAAGACCAAAGTATGAGTGCTTTGTTCCTTCTTAGAAAGGGGAACAAAATACGCACGGGAGCAAATAGGGAGACAAAGTGTGGAGCAGAGACTGAAGGAAAGGTCATTGAGAGACTGCTCCACCTGGGGATCCATCCCATATACAGTCAACAAACCCAGACACTATTGTGGATGCCAAGAAGTGCACGCTGACAGGAGCCTGATATAGCTGTCTCCTGACAGGCTCTGCCAGAGCTTGACGAATACAGAGGTTCACAGCACTAAGCATGGGGTCCCCAATGGAGAAGTTAGGGCAAGAATTGAAGGAACTGAAGGGGTTTGTAACCCATAGGAAGAACAATAATGTCAACCAACCAGACACCCTAGAGTTCCCAGGGACTAAACCACCAACCAAAGAGTACACATAGAGGGACCTATGACTCCAGCCACATATGTAGCAGAAGATGGCCTTGTTGGGCATCAATAGGAGAGGCCCTTGGTCCTGTGAAGGCTGGATGCCCAGTGTAGGGGAATGCCAGGGTGGGGAGGTGGGAGTAGGTGGGGAAGCACCCTCTAGAGGCAGGGGAGAGGGGATGGAATGGGGGCTTCGGGGGGAACGAGGAAAGGGGATAACATTTGAAATGTAAATAAAGAAAATATCCAATAAAAAAAAAAAAGGAAAAAGAAAAGTTTCTGGAGCCATCTGATTGGCCCATTTTGATTTGCTTTTCCAGGTCTGCTCCATGGCTCCTATTCTGAGCTTTCTCGTATTATCTCAAGTATTTCTTTCATCTCTCTTGTTCAGCCTGTTTCTTGGATCCCAAGTTCATCTTTCTTTGTGCTCTGATGTTGGTAAAAGCATATCCTCTAGGGTTGCTTGAGAGAAGCAAATGGGAGCTACAATTGCTCTAATCTCGAACACTCTTGTTCTGTCTGCCTTCCTTCAACGGAGGGTCTGGCTTGCTCTGGAAATCAAGGTAAAATTTTTTCATTAGATTTTAAAGACATCACTTTGTTGTCTTGTAGCTGGCAGGCAGCACTGCAGGTGAGAAAGCTGACCCTGAGCCTTCATGTGGGTTTATTTTCTCCTTTCTGGAAATTTGTAAAACTGTTATCGGTCTTTTGTGTCTGTAGCATTCTAAAACATTACGCAAAACTTTCTGGTTATTCTTTTAAGAATCCAAGTTCCACTTGGTAGCTGACATTGAATTCAAATTTGCAATCCTCCTGCCTCAGCCTCCCAAGTGTAGGGATTACAGGTTTGAGCCACCATTGTGTCACTTGAAATTTTGCAGTTTCGATAGCTCCTTATGGAGTTCTTATTTTAAAATTGTGAAAAAAATTTTTACACTAAAAATTTTATTTTGTGTGCAGGTGTATTGGTGTATGTACACCACAGCTCATATATGGAAATCAAAATACAACTCATGGGAATTGAACTCAGGTCATCAGACATGGCAGCAGGCACTTCTACCCACTGAGCTATCTCATTAGCTGCCTTTGGTAGAGTTCCTCCTCCTCCTCCTCCTCCTCCTCCTCCTCCTCCTCCTCGTCCTCTTCCTCCTCCTCCTCCTCTTCCTCCTCCTCCTCCTCCTCTTCCCCCTCTTCCTCCTCCTCTTCCTCTTCCTCCTCTTCCTCCTCTACTTCTTCCTCCTCTTCCTCTTCCTCCTCCACTTCTTCCTCTTCTTCCTCCTCCTCCTCCTTTTCCTCATTTTTGTTTTGTTTTTCAAGACAGGGTTTCTCTGTTTAACAGCCTTGGCTTTCTTGGAACTCTTTCTGTGTAGACCAGGCTGGCCTCGAGCTCAGAAAAATCTGCCTGCCTTTGCCTCCCCAGTGCTGGGATTAAAGTCCTGTGCCACCACCACCCAGCTTTGGTAGATTTTTTTAACTTTAATTTTAATCTTTTAAATACAAAGTGCTGACTCATATGTATGTACCTAATCACGATGCTCTTGAGTTATAATGTAGTCTCTTTCTTATCTCTCATTGGTTATCGTTTTCTAAAAGGCTTCAGATTCAGGTGTCTTCAGTGTTTTTGCCCCTCAGTTTCATGCTGGATACAGACAGGTTCCATGCCCATAGACTGCATGTGGCTCAAGATAGCTATTATTTAAGAACCAGGTACTAGAAACCAGACCAGAGACTCTGTGTAGAGTACATTTAGCTGCTGTGTCTTCACTGACTAGTTGAGCCATTAGTTGTATGACTCTTAGGGTTTTACTGCAGTGAACAGACACCATGACCAAGACCACTCTTATAAGGACAACATTTCATTGGGCCTGGCTTACAGGTTCAGAGGTTCAGTCCATTATCATCAAGGTCAGATCATGGCAGCATCCAGGCAGGCATGGTACAGGAGGAGCTGGGAGTTCTACATCTTCATCTGAAGGCTACTAGCAGAAGACTGGCTTCCAGGCAGCTAGGATGAGGGTCTTAAAGCCCACATCTACAGTGACACACCTACTCCAACAGGCTACACCTTCTAATAGTGCCACTCCCTGTGCGGAGCATAAACAAACCATCACATTATGTAATCCCAGCTACTAGGAAGACAGAGGCAGGAGGATAGAAAGTTAAAGTTATTCTAAACCACATAGTTTGGAGTTCCTTCCTGATTAACTAAAATAACGATTCTGAGTCAGGCAACTTTGGCCCTCTTGCCTATGGGCACAAGGATAGACTTTTTGCCTGCAGAAGGCAAAAGAAAAGTTTTATGGGCTGGAAAACTAGGTACAACTAAAGTGAGGTGATCATATCAGAGGAGGATTAAGCTTATGTTCTCTCACTGAACATTAAAAAGACCCTCTGCTCTGACCAGATACTCATGCTTCTGGTAGTTAGAATTATACCCTCTAGGAAGTTCAGAAGAGGCTTTTCTGGAAAGTCTGACCAAGAAGAAAAAGACTTCAAAATACTGGGCAAAGACAGTCCTTGCAGTGGTTTGAATATCTTTGGCCCAGGGTGTGGCCTTGTTGCGGTAGGTGTGTCATTGTGGGTGTGGGCTTTAAGACCCTCATCCTAGCTGCCTGGAAATCAGAATTCTGCTAACACCCTTCAGATGAAGATGTAGAACTCTCAGCTCCTCCTGCACCATGCCTGCCTGGATGCTTCCATGTTTCTGCCCTGATGATAATGGACTGAACCTCTGAACCTGTAAGCCAGGCCCAATGAAATGTTGTCCTTATAAGAGTGGCCTTGGTCATGGTGTCTGTTCACAGCAGTAAAACCCTAAGACAGCTTAGTTGCAGAGGAAGACCCCAGCATATTGGAGATACCAGTTCCATGGGATGATCACCAAGAACAGCAGTGACAATGGAGTGGATCAACCTGAGCATAGAGTGCTACAGAGGGCAAGAGCTGGAGACATGACCCAAACCCTTTGGAGGAGCCCAGAAGATCATGTGTGAATCCCAGACATTGGAACAAGAAGGCGTGAAGCTGAAGTTGACTTGGAGACCCCAAGATGTCAGAGTCGTGGGCTATCTGCTGAAGAAACTGATAACAGGGAGTGGAACAAGCCCAGGACAAAGAAGTGTGTTGCAGTCAACAAAGATGAAAAAGGAGTTGGAGATCTGAAAACTGCTTTGACATCAGACATGGAGATGCAGAGTTTGGAGTTTGCCCAGCTGGTTTCTTGTCTTGCTTTGGGGATTACAGTTAAGTGATTGGATGAATCTCAGACGAGACCTTGAACTTTAGACTTTTAACCTTGTCGATACTACTATGAACTATGAGTACTTTGGAAGTTGTACTAATGTATTTTGCATTATGCTATGTTTAGGCGTAGCCCCATAGACTCATATGTTTGAACAAGCCTATGGGGGCCAAGGAGTGGAATGTGATGGTTTATATATTCTTGGGCCAGGGAGTGGCACTATTGTGAGATGTGGCCTTGTTGGAGTAGGTGTGTCACGGTGGGCATGGGCTTTAATACCCTCATCTTAGCTGCCTGGAAGGCTTCTACTAGCAGCCTTCAGATGAAGATGTAGAACTCTCAGCTCCTCCTGCACTATACCTACCTGGATGGTGCCATGCTCCTGCCTTGATGATAATGGACTGAACCTCTGAACCTGTAAGATAGCCCCAATTAAATGTCCTTATAAGACTTACCTTGGCCATTGTGTCTGTTCACAGCAGTAAAGCCTTAACTGAGACAGCCTGGTTTACCTAGTGGAATCCTGTCTCAAAACAAAAAACCCAGTCATTTGGTATGTCTAAGCCAGTTTGTATTTTATTTACCCAATGAGCTATCATGTAACCATTAAAATTATTCATTGAACTAAACTATTTTTTGAGACAGGGCCTCTCTTTGTAACTCTGGCTATATTATCTATCACTATTAGACCAGAGTGGCCTCAAACTCACAGAAATCCACCTATCTCGGCCTCCTGAGTGCTGGGATTAAAGGCATGCACCACTATGCCCAGTAGATATTAAGTGGAAATTTAAACTTGTATGTTACCTATGATTAAATGTATGAGCAATATCAGGGAAATATAAAGGAAAACTACATTGATATTGTATCAGACCCTAATCAGAATGGCTACGTAAAGAAAACAAACAACCAGGACTCGTGAGATGGTTCAGAGATTAAAAATACTTGTCATGCAAACTTGACAACATGAATTTGATCTCCAGAACTTATGGTAAAACAAGAAAACTGATGCCTAAAAGGTGTCCTCTAACCTCCCACCATGACAAGTGTGTGTGGTGTGGGGGTGCACACACGCACACATTTTAGAAGACCCCAGTTCTTATACTGTTGGTGGAAATGTAAATTCAGCCAGCTTGGAAGCCATCATGGATTATGCCCACAAAACTAAATGTAGAGCTTGCATATGATCCAAGTAATACCACTTCTGGGTATAACTCAAAATATGAAAGTTAATATACACCAGCGATGCATAGCCATATTTTATCATAGTTCTATTCACAATAGCTATGCTAAAGAACCTGTCTAGATGCCAATAAATTGTAAAAGCCCTGAGCTGCCCTACGCTTGGCGCCAAACTGTAAAAGACCTTTCTGCCCCACACCTGGCGCCAAACTATAGCAGCCCGCTCTGTTCCGCAGGTCCGGGTTTAGCAAGAGAGAGAGTGGGGGGAAGAAGGGGAAGAGACGCGAAGAATAGAGACAAGCCAGAGGATCTGTAGTCAAGACTTGTTTACTGTCTCCACCATACACACACCACTACACCTACTACTACTGCACCCCCATTCCTACACACACACACACACACACACACACACACACACACACACACACACCCCAAGGAAATCCTGGGTATTTATAGGCTTTTGCCATGTGCCTTGTAGGCGCATGGATACCACGTGCCTTGCAGGTGTGGATATGACGTAAGCCTTTCAGGCGTGGACAGCACGTGTGCCTTACAGGCATATATGACGTAGATAGCAGGTGGACAACATGTGTACCGCATGCCTTGTAGGCATGGATACCACGTGCTCCTTGCAGCTGGGGGCACTAAACAGCAAAACAAGATATGTGGGATATCAGAGTGTGCTTCAGCTGTTGTAGGCTGTTGAAAACCAAGGCTCATGTCAGTGTTATTTGCAGAAAAAAAAATGGATGAAACTAGAGACTATCATGTTAAATAAAATAAACTACGTTTAAAAGAACACATACCCCTTATGTTTTCTCTCATATGTAAAATTAAAAAGAAAAAAAAAACAAGTTGTCATCATGGCACAAGTCTTTAATCCCAGCACTAGGGAGGCAGAGGCAGACTGGCCTGGTTTACAGAGCGAGTTCTAGGACATCCAGGAGTATCTGGATGAGACATCCCTGTCTCTAAAAAACCAAACCCAACCCAATCCATTCTAACCCAAAACAAAACAAAAAAAAGCAAAATAAACAAAATAACCCATGAACGTAGAAGGGGGATTATTTGGGGAAAAGAAGGGAGCTAGCAAGAGAAGGGATAAGAAGGTAATAGAGAGTGAATATGTTCAAAATATACTATACACATGTATGAAAATGTTATAATAAAAGCTATAATTTATACAATTTAAATAGTAATAAAATAAAAATATATATACAGGCATTCACATAGATTATAAAGGTATAGGTAAGAGAAACCAGTTGTTCCAGAGATTGGACTATGTACAATTCTGCTTTGTAAAGGTTTGTCTATGATGTGGCTGCATTGGTTAGTATGTGATCTGATGGGGCAGAAATTATAATGAAATAGGAAAAATGGGTTCTTTGAGACATAGTGTGACCTTCCTTTGTCCTGTTCCTCATCTTCTATGTGACATCTTCCTCAGCTTTGCTATTACTTGTACTATGAATTGAATCTCATATGCATTTGATCAGATGAAGAACTGCTTCCTATATTAATGAAAATATCTGTGACTCAGGAGGACAAATTGCTGTGTTGTAATTTTTTTTTAAATTCAACCAATGTTGAGACAAATTCTAAAGAGAAGGGGTTATGCTTCATTTATGAATATCAAAGAGGCTGTATTAATATTAAAAAGTACATGTTTGTGTTAAATATATTCCAATAGGAATCATATACATTTCCTCCAATATTTATCATTTAAGAGAGTATTTTAACAGAGAATGAGATTCTGTAAGAAGGAACCAAACTGAAGCCATTCTGAATAAAACTTCCATTTCGAATCAGGGTCAAATAAAGTGTAAGTTCTCAAGATCTCCCTAGGTAACTGACATCCTGTTTGGCAGAAAAAGACGTGAATGCTAGTCACCCCACCACAGTTGAATAATCTCTCCCTAAATCCTGATTGGTGGGATAAGTTGACACGGGTGTTTGTAGTTTTGAAGCTCAAAAACTCTGTGTACCATTCTGGCTCGGGGTCACAGTTCAGCTCTTTCATCTGTTCTTCAACCCTGATCGATCAGTAGCAGCCTGAATACAATGAATTTTTGTCATCTGCTTAAACAGTTATAAAGACAAATGTTTGAAGATGCAGTCAGCTCCAGAGTCTGTGCTGTTGTTCCTGACTGGTCAGTTTTTGTTGCCTAAATCAAATAAAGGTCTTGCGCTGCTGGACTCTTGTGACTGCTTGGGTTATTTTGGATTTTTGGACCCTAACAATCCATGTCATACCTAAGCAGCCTAACAATCAACCACTGTATTTTAAATCCTAAGAAAAATAAAAAATTTCATTTTAGAAGTTCAATAAATAATTACATTTTGTTTAGCCTTCATAGTCTCTGGTAACGTTTGATATGATTCAGTAGCTTGGATCACAAAAGAAATAAAAAATTTGCT
Source organism: Rhabdomys pumilio (assembly GCA_030674055.1). Classification (NCBI taxonomy): domain Eukaryota; kingdom Metazoa; phylum Chordata; class Mammalia; order Rodentia; family Muridae; genus Rhabdomys; species Rhabdomys pumilio. Next base: position 74,615,212 of record JANHMN010000005.1, on the reverse strand, counting down.
CTTATCAGGAAGGTGAATTTGTCAATTCAAAATGAAATGGACAAATATTACTCAGTCTTTATATTTGAAAAATGTCCAAAACAGATGCTATATTCTGACCTAGGTGCTTAGAGTGCATAATAACGATTAGGGACTGTGGTGTCTACTGTCACAGCAACTCTATTATCACGTTATTGTAATTCAGAATAGGTTGTTCCAAAGCCATTACATACAACTAACACGCAGCTAAACAAAGATAATGGAGGCCGACTAAAGAATAGCCCTTCATCCTATGAATTCAAATATTCATGCTAAGCATGGCCTTGTCAGGCTGTGGAAGGGTATATTGGTTCTTGGGTGGGCACGGGCCTGGAACCTCTCGACCCCAATGGGGCAATGGCAGGTGTTTGGCCATGCCCCCAGAACCCAGGGTCCTGACACATAGTCTACATCTCCATTTAACCAGCACCCTTCAGTCACAGAGCACAAAGCAGTCTCTCCCAGAGAGTTTTACATCACCATCCACAGGTAGAGGGTGTGACTACAGGCCTCAGCTCTAGAGAGATTTCCATATTAATGAGTTACCTAAAGGCCAGAGGGTCTAGCTAATTAAGTTACTCCTTCCCAGATTCTCCCCTCTTCCTCCTCCCTATTTAAGCCAGGCCCACTCTGGCTTAAATGGGGGGTGCACCTAGACCATCTATCACATGCCATGAACAATAAAACTCTTGGAACTCTGACTTTCTCGAGTTATTGGGACCTGAAATCATGGAAAGCACCCTCCCTCCTCCCCCATTTCCGATGCATAGTTCCTACATGGCCTCATCAGGTTTTTTTTTTTTAATTTAAAAAAAAATCAACATTGAATCAAATGCTTTGGGATTAATTTTCTTCTCATTTCTTTTTTTTTGTATTTGTTTTTTATTGCTATTTTATTTATTTACATTTCAGATGCCATGTCCTTTCCCCATTTTCCCTCCCTAGAAACCCCCCCCATTTTAATTACATGCAAGTATTAAGGTCAATTCTAGGTTGAGGAACTAGCAATGCAATAGATGCAAAAAGTCAAGGAACAAGCAAGACAATAAACATAAACAGTCAAAGAACAAGTAAGGCAATAAACAAAATTCCATAAACACTCCTGTGATCATTGTTTCTAAGGCTTATCAGGATGACCAAAATGTCTGAGCCAACTTCCCTGTCCTAGCCCAAAGTCATTTTCTCGTCTGAAGCCTACTTCCTTGTTCTAGCCTAAAATTTAGATTCCTGCCTGAAATTACTTGTTTTTTCTAGCCTAATGTCAGATTCCTGCCTGAAGCTCACTTCCTTGTCCTTGGTCCATGTCAGATTCTTGCCAAGCAGCCCCAAAGGCTCTCTGCCTCTCCCCCCTTTTTTATTTCATTAACAAGACTGAGCCTATCTAAGGTCGTTCTGCCAAGAATGCCTTCCTTACCCATTGTGGAACATGCATTATCAAAAGCAATGCACTTCTTTCTTAGGCTGGTAAGGCTCTGTGCAGATACTTTTGTTTTTTCTTCAATATTTAATGTGAGTTGTGTTGATTGTACACTTTCTAATTGTGTTAGTGTGTTGAAATCCGGCATGTCAGTTATGCAGGTCTATCAGCCAGCTTTTGTTTTATTGCCCTGAGTATCACAGAACCTGGATATTCTGAAAAAAAAAAAAGCTTGTAAGTACTGGAAGAAGTGGGTCAGGCTTTAAGCAGAAGCAAGAGGGAAGTGGACTTGATTATTGCTGGTATAACAGCTTTAATTACATTAATTGCTAGCACCACTGCTTCTGCAATTGCTTTGACACAATAAGTTAAGACAGCTACTTTTGTTAATCATTTAGCAAAAAATGTCACTAATGTGTTGAATATACAAGAGGATTTAGATAGGCATTTGGAACAATGGATTGATGCTCTTTATCCTATTCAAATTATTGGAAGGAGGTTCAGAGTTTAAGGGTAAGGAGCCATATTGAGTGTCATGCAAAATACCACTGGATTCATGTTCTAAAATTTACAGAAGTAGTCATTATAATTAGGAAAAAGTTTAAAGATACTTGCAGTGTATTTGGCATAATTCTAACACCTCTCTGGATGTTTTAACGATACATAGTGAGCCTGTCAATTTCAAGAATGCTGCTCTGCTGAGCATTGATGAGGCATATACTGCTGATAAAATTACCCATGGCCTGAGGTTGGTATTTCTATTTTGGTCAAACTTCAAGACTGGCATATATAGCTTAATAATGCTAGCCCTTTTTTTTCCTGGGAATACTTTTATTCCTGCTCATCATGTTAAAGCTTGTCTTTAACAACATCAACGTGTTAGCAGCCAAAGTACATGATTTGAACCTGAAGGTGGACCCCCAGACAGAGTTATTAAATTAACAGACTGGGTCCACCCTGCTTCCACGTGACACAAGCAGACAGGACATTTCTGCTTCCCCTCTGCTCTCCTCACTCAGTGTCTACTTCCCCCACCCCTGATCCCCTAGTCCTGGTCACCGCGGAAGTGAAGGTGGGCGCCATGGCAGGGCTGATGGCTCTGGAGAGCCTCACTGAGATGGGCTTTCCCAGGGGACACACGGAGAAGGCTCTGGCCCTCACAGGGAACCAAGTCATCGAGGCTGCGATAGACTGGCTTATGGAGCATGAAGACGACCCCCATGTGTAGTAGCCTCTAGAGACTCCCCTCAGCCATATTCTGGAATGAGAACCCATGTCCTCAGAGCAAGTTGGCCCTGAAGGATCTGGGTCTGCTGCTGGAGAAAGCAAACCCATTTTGACTGAAGAGGAGAGACAAGAACAGCCTAGGAGAATGTTGGACCTCGAGGCACAAAAGCAGCAGAACGTGAAAAGAGGAGCGAGAAGCAGAAAAGCAATGGAGGAGACAAGGGCAAGAGCTGTCAGTTGCGAGACAGAAACTACAGGAAAACGAGATGCGCCGGGCTGCTGAGGAGCGCAGGAGGGAAAAGGCTGAAGAGTTAGCTGCCAGACAAAGGGTTCGAGAAAAAAATTGAAAGGGACAAAGCAGAGAGGGCCAAGAAGTCTGGTGGTAGTGTGGGTTCTTAGTCATCCCCACCAGCAACAGATCCGGGTCCTGTTCCTTCTTCTCCCAGCCAGGAGCCTCCTACTAAGCGGGAGTCTGACCAGTGTCGCATACAGGTTAGGCTGTCTGATGGGACTTCACTGACCCAGACGTTCCGGGCCTGGGAACAGCTGGCAGCTGTGAGGCTTTATGTGGAGCTTCACCGTGGGGAGGAACCTGGACTGGACCAGGACCCTGTGCAGTCGCTCAGTGGCTTCCCCAACCAGAGGGGCTTTCTCAGAGGCAGACATGGAATGGCCTCTGCAGGAACTGGGACTCATGCCTTCTTCTGTCCTCATTGTGGCCAAGAAGTGTCCCAGTTGAGGGACCTCCATCCCACCATCTCTTTCTGACCTTTTCATCTTTGATAAAACACTGACATTTCCTTGCTAATAAATAGACTCTTTGAGTTCTGAAAAAAAAAAAATTAACAGGCTGGCAAGCCAAGGACGAGTAAGTTTCTTCTCATTTCTTGGACAAAACTGTACATTGCTAGTACCAGGGCATCTAATGGAAGTAAGGAACTCAGGTTAAAAACCATTCCCACCTACAGTAATGCAGAAGAGCTCACAAATACATCATGCCACTGATTAAGAAAGTATACCAAAGATTTCTTTGTAGTTGATTGCTCTTTATTTATAGCCAGACAACAATACTGTCAAACAACCTGTGCTCTTGGTCAATTAGTATTTCAAAATAATGAAGAGTTTTTAACATAGAGATCTTGATACCAGGCGAATAATTCTCTTTCATCACTGTCCAGGTCAGTTTCTATCAGTTCATCAACTTTCAAAATTTCAAAAGATGGAGTGTAGAAAATGACTTTCTTCTTTATTTGTGTTCGGCTTGCTGGTGGTTCCTAGGTGGAATTACAAATGAATGGAGAGCGTCTCATAATTGGTTTTTTACTACTTTGTGTTTTTATTTTCTACTTTTACTTAGCTTCCCCCTCCAAAACTTTATAGCAGAATTAAGAATATTTTTAATATATTTATCTACTGTGTGTTATTTATCTACGGTGTGTGTGTCTGTGTGTGTGTGTGTGTGTGTGTGTGTGTGTGTGTGTGAAAATATGTAAGTGCCATGGCACAAGTGTGATGGTCAGAGACAAACTTTTTGGGAGTTGGTTCTCTCTGTACAGTGTGGAGTCTGGAATCAAACTCAGGTCATCAGGTTTGTTAGCAAGTGCCCGTACTTGCTGAGAATCTCAGCAGCCCAGCAGACTATTTTAAAATTATAAAGTAGTGTATCAAAAGATGTTTATTATAAATATCCCTACAATGTGGAAGTATAGAGGCAGAGTTTACATAGCATAGCTTTCTGTGGTTAACTAGAAATTCATAGCTCTAGCTACTCAAGAGGCCGAAGCAAGACTATCACTTGAGCCCAGAAGGAGAGGCCATCTTTGGTAACTCAGAAAAGACCTCATGTCTCAAAAGGGCCAGAAGTAGGAATATAGCTGAGTGACATTCTGCTTTAACTTGAAGCACACACCACACACACCAGATGACTGTCATTCTGAGAAAAGCACCAGCCGGGGTGTGCTGGATTGAACATGAAGCCCCTCTCTCTCTCTCTCTCTCTCTCTCTCTGTCTCTCTCTCTCTCTCTCTCTGTCTCTCTCTCTCTGTCTGTCTCTGTCTCTCTCTCTCTCTCTCTCTCTCTCTCTCTCTCTCTCTCTCTCTCTGCCAGCTTGTGCTTATGTGGAGGCCAAACAGCAGATTCTCAATAGAATATCTACCAATATTTGTGTAAGAATTCTGTTTTGTAAAAAAGTTTTAACCTTCATTTTAATTTTATGTTTTCTCTGCATGTATGTCTGTGCATCATGTGCATGCAGTGACCTTGGGGCCAAAATAGCAGGTCAGATTCCCTGGGACTAGAGTCAAAGATAGCTGTGAGCCATAGTGTGGCTGCAGGAATTGAGTCAGAGTCCTCTGGAAGAGAAGGTCAATGCTCTTGAGCACTCAGTCATCTCTTCAGGTCACTTTCACCACCTTCTTTTTTTCCCTCTTTTTTGACACAAGGTTTTGCAACTCAGGTTGGCTTTGAGCTTAATAATGTAATCCAGCTTGCCTGAAACTCATGATCTTGCCTTCGCCTTCGCCTTCTTAGTACTAGAAAGTGTGTGCTACCGTGTTAGATGCTTAAGAACTGAAAATGCAGCTGGATGTGGTGGTGGCACGCACTTTTAATCTCAGCACTCAGGAGGCAGAGGCAGGTAGATCCCTGTGAATCTGAAGTTAGCCTGAGGCATATATAGTGAAACCCTGTGTAAAAACATAATTATTATAATATTATCATATAATTTATAATAATAATAATAATAATAATAATAATAATAATAATGATGATGATGATGATGATGAATGTTAGCAGGATGAAATTAGCTTCATACTACTCAGATATAGAATGCCAAAAGTGTTTCACCTTTGAACTTGTATTTCCTTGTTCAAAAGAAAAACCTTATAGGTAGTTTTGAAAATTGTCCATAATAACGAAGGAGAATTCACTGCTTGTTAAACTTGCAGTTACCTGGGAGGGAGCCTTTTCTTCTTTACTTTCCATATAGGCTTTTTTCATTTTTTCAACCTTCTTTTGTGCTTGCTTGGATCGACGACCCAGATGTTTCATTTTCTTTTGCTGTTCCCAGGGCTGGTAAAAGGTACGGACCTTTGTAATGGATGGATACCTAGAAGACATTTGTATTAGAGACAGAAAAAAACCCCACAAGATAAGATTTAAACCTGAGGCAAATTGTAAACTGCAGTGCATTGTCTAGCATACTGACAGACCTCAGTATGTAGAGTGGCACTGAATGCCACTGAATGTTCCAGCCTTCCTGGACAACACTGTGGAGTGGCCACTTAATTTTTTTTTTTTTTTTTTTTTGAGATGGCGTTTCATTATGTTTTCTAGGCTGGCTTCAATCTCACAGAGGCAAGCCTCCAGCGTGATTTAGTTTTGGTTATTTTATTTATTTACATTTCAGGTTTTTCTAGGTTCCCCCTTTCCAGGGTTCCCCCTGAGCCCCCTATCCCATCCCCCCTGCTTCTATGAGGATGTTCCCCCACCCATCCACCTACTACCACTTCCACACCCTGGCATTCCCCTACACTGGGGCATCGAGCCTTCACATGACCAAAGGCCTTCCCTCCCATTGATGCCTGACAAGGCCATCCTCTGCTACATATGCAGCTGGAGACATGGGTCCCTCCATATGTACTCCTTGGTTGGTGGTTTAGTCTCTGGGAGCTCTGGGGGATCTGGTCGGTTGATATTGCTCTTCCTATGAGGTTGCAAACCCCTTCAGCTCCTTCAGTCCTTTCTCTAACTCCTCCATTGGGGACTCCATCCTCAGTCTAATGGTTGGCAGCGAGCATCTGCCTCTGTATTTATTGGTCAGGCCCTGGAAGAGCCTCTCAGGAGACAGTTACATCAGGTTCCTGTCAGTATGCATTTCTTAACATTAGCAATAATACCATAACTAAACACCACAATTTACATTTCTTAACAGTTGAGAAAGAAAGCTTTTTAATAAAAAATTTTAAACTTTTTTGTTTTGTTTTATTCAAGAAAAGATCTCTCTACAGAACCTTGGATGTCCTAGAAGTCACTCTGTAGATCAGGCTGGCCTTGAAATCACAGAGATCTGCCTGTCTCTGAGTCCTAAGTCCTGGGATTTGAGGCATGTGCCACCACTGCCTGGCTCACCTGCCTGGCTTTTTACATAAACTCTGGGGACCTGAAGTCTAGTTCTCAGGGTTGTGGAATCATCACTTTGTCCACTGAGCCATCTTTCCAGCCTAGTGAAAGCTATTTTATTAAGTCAGTGTTAGGATCGGATATAGCTCATATCATGCACTCAGTCCCCTCTGCTTCACTATCACGGGACAGATCAGCCCAACATCTAACCGCCAGCATCTGTATCCTTCATTCATCCTTAGAATTCTCTTTCAGAACAAGACTTCATGTGCAGAGAAGGTTAAAAACATCCAAGAATACCAACCCTGATTGCCAACACTTAACCAGTGGCTGCTGGGTATTAGTGTATCCAGTGGGATAACTCTTGAGTTGCATATTATACACTGGCTCTAAAAGTCTCAGGAAGGATGAAGCTCCAGTGGTCACTGGCTTGCTAATACAGTCTGGGTTGTCTACCTTTCTGTTTTACTGCCCTACCCCTCAGTGGGTCCTGGAATCACCTCCCGAATAAACCGCTCCCATTCAGTTCCCGATGTTGGGGTTTGCTTCTGGGCTTTAACTAAACATGCTCTTATGAAAATATTTTTCTTCTTTAGTTGATTTAAAAATTGGTTAGATATTTGGCCCCTAAAAGATTCATTCTTGGATAATCAGTAGCATGAATCCAAATAGCAGTCAGCTCAAAGTTATATACGGAAGTGAGGAAAATGATATCATTTATTTGACCTTGGTGGTAATAGGGTTAAGTTCTGTATTCGATGCTTATATGTATGAGTTAGAGAAAATCAATTTCATGATGACAGGCTGTGACTTGGACCAGGGTATCTGTTTGGAAAGTGAATATCCTTGCCTCTAAAATAAAGGAGTTAAATTATGTTGCTGAGTCAGCACCTTTCATCTCCACGCCTGAGAATCGTCAGTATGTTCACCAGTGTCTTCTTTGTGGTCTAAAGGAATATTTCTCATTGAAAGTATATGTGTGAAATATATTACCAACAAGTCCCCTTCGGCCTTATTGCCACTTTCTTTTTCTTAAGAAAGCCAGATTCATTTCTAGATAAGGTGGGCTTGGGTGAGTCTTAGTAATGGAAACTAAAAGGAATCTAATTGGAACAATCACATTCTGTCCCTGTCATTTCAGATCCGAATACAGCATGGCTTTCCGAAATACAAATTGGTTTGCTTGTTATTGTTAAAGAAGGAAATAAAGCCACCGTAATTTATACGCAATTGATTCTAGGCAACAGGAGGCAGGCGAGTGTGAGTACTAGTGATTAAGGCTTTCAATGGGAAGGGAAAAGCCTTCAGCTCCACACTGAATGGATAATGGGAGAAGCCCTTTGGGCTGTATTCATGAAAACAAAACTATTAACAGTTACAGACAGACCCCTCTCCCCAGAAAGGCACACTCAGCCCTGTGTCACTCTGCTGTGCCTACCACTTTGTCAGTTAGGATGGGTCTTACTTCTGCCAGGTTACACTGCCTCTTGATAGGCAGCCATGCTGGCCTGAGGCTTCCCTTTCCATCCTTGTTCTACCACCTGCTCGAGTTAAAGAGTGGCCAGCAGGTCCCCTTTACTACTCTACTGTTTTTACTTGTGTCAGGGCAGCCTCTTGTCACCCCGAGGTGCCAGCCTGGTGGTACCAGTGGCACCAATACCTTTGTTTGTACTCTATTTACAAAGTTGCATATGTTTGGGACAATCTTCCCCAGTTTAAGTTTTCCCATATGCCTTCTGATCATCTTTAGTAGACTGTGTATCAGAATGGGAACATTTTCAGCAATGCTTTTAGGGCTGTAACCTCAAGAAAAATAGTCTTTTACCTAACTTTAGAAACAATCTCTAGCTGGTGCAGACGCATCTTTTCTGTTTGTGGTTTTTGCAACAAATACTTCATTTCTTTTTGTAAACGATCTGAGATTACTCCAGACTCTGCATAATCAACTATGTCATACATCATCATTGTCTTGGGAATGCTTCTGAGACTTAGTCTTCGCCAGTGGTTATTCTTGCCACCACAAGATGCAGGGGTCTCATCTATAAGACTGCAGTACTATATGGGAGAAAATGCACAATGGTCAGTTGTTGGTGCTCACCTCCAAACTCTATCAACATCTCTCTCCCATGACTTTCATTCCAACCAGACGTTTCTGTTTTCTGGGTTCATCTTAACTCCCTTACTGGAAGGCAGGACCCAGGCCAGTGCAGTTTCAGTTCATACAGCGCCACACTCACTAAATGTTTATCTAATGCATAAACACTGGCACACACTATTTTACAAATGATGAGTTATTCTCTGGTGCTAAGTGGAGAACTTCATTATTGCTGTAATATTTGTAGCAATCTTACTTCGCTTTTTTCCAATTTCAAATGATAGCAAGTAAGCAATTTATTACTTTTAACACACAATTTATATATTCAGTTTAACAGTATAAATGTGTGTTGAAGAGACGCGGACGGGGCTGAGGAGCTACGGTGCTAGGCATGAGGACTTTAGGATCTACTGTATACTCTCAAACTTCAGTGTGCACTCACTTTCATGTGCCCTCGAATGCATGCATACAAGCACATGTACACTTACCCCATTTTGTCATGCAGAATGTCAGTTGCCACCATTTTGTTGAGAAATACCAGTCTCTCAACAAGAGACAGACAAGTCCGGTTTTCACAATATAACTGCAAGCCTTTGAATAAAGCACAGACCCTGCAGCTAGATCTTCAATTCATAGCCTACTACGTTAGTGACAAGTGGGCAATCATATTTAGTGACAAGTCATGTCTGTCTGTAAAACTCTGTCAGTGCTTGGCCCTGTGAATCCCCTAGTGAGTTCACATACGCAGATATGCAGTTGTGTGCCTTTGCTTCACAATGATAAACCCACGTGACACTTTTTTTTTTAAATATTACTCAAAAGAGGGAATCGAGGGGCTGGAGAGATGGCTCAGCAGTTAAGATTACATGCTGCTCTTGCAGAAGACCTGAGTTAGGTTTGTGATATTCGTGGCAGTTGGCTCACGACCCAGGACTCCAGGCCTAGGGGATCCAAAGCTGTCTTCTGGCCCCTGTGGACACCTGCCCACACGTGCATACAGTCTTACGTCAGACACATGAGTAAAATAAAAATAGTTTTTTAAAAAAGACAACCTTGGCCAGCGAAAGTACTGAACATGGAACCACTGGAGGCGAAATCAGAACCCGGTGTCAAGTGAGTTGTAGTGTTGAGGAAACAGGAGGCCGTGAAAGGCTGCCACTGTTCAAGAGACTGGAACTGTGTAGCTAGAGGGATGCGGTGAAAGGGGAACTTACCAATGTAAGTGACTGTGACAAGAAGAATGAAGTGACACTGGCAGAAAAAGCCTTCACATCACGAGAAGTCTAACATATTCTGCATCATATCGAACGTAAAGACTAAAATGTCAGCAACTGATTCAAACGTAGGGGTGTGACAGCAGTTGAAGTTACAGCAAGACAGTTGGTCTCTATTGTTACTTACAGGAGAGCAAGAAGGCAAATATTCTTTCAAGTGCTCTGCTGGTAGTGGGTGACTGATGGTGGAGCCCAGGGGATTGTGCATGTTAGGCTAGTGCTCTGCCCTTCAACCTTTAAAGGTTTTTTTGATATAGTCTTGCTAAGTTTCCTAGCTCGGCCTACAGTTATTCTGTACTTCAGCAAGCTTTGAACTTGTATCCTTTGAATTTTGATCCTTCTCAGCTTCCTAAACATCTAAGATTATAGGTCTGAGCCACCCAAGAGGTTTCCTATCATTCTTGATTTTGATTTAGTTCCCCCATGGATTTTCTTGGTTTTGACTATGCTAGGACCGAACTTAAGGTGCTGGACCACCAAACTACACCTGTGCGTCTGCTATACTCACAGCCTTGTTGCCATTCGCATACAGATACTTCCCCCCGTAAAGTGTCCAACTCGTTGGGTTTTAGTGTTTTCCCAGTTGATTAGTTTTTACAAAGAAATAAAACTTTCACTCTCAGTGTTTCTAAATGTTTTAAATAATACTGTACTAAAGGTTTGAGTCTTCCATGTCTATTATAAGAGAGCTTTTAATATTTCCCTTTATTTGGGCTTTGAGACTGGATCTTGCTGTGTAACTCAGGGTTGCTTAGAAGCTCACTATGTAACTAAGGCTGACCTCAAACTTTAAATCCTCTTTGCTTCAACGTTCTGAGTGCTGAGTTTACATCAAGCACCAGCATATTCAGTTGTTTTTAACATGCCAACCAACTTTCTCCACCGATGATTAAGTTTGCTTTGTATGGGGTTAGGGACATAGCTTAGGGGTAGAGTGCCATGCAAGGGACCCTGGGTTCAAGCTCCAGTGCTGAAAACCTACCTCTGGCTTCAGGAGAAAGAAAGAATTAGAATAATAAAAAAATATGGCACTATGTCATATATCCAAGTGAGGTACCCAAATGAGGCTCTAGTCACATTATTCTTACATTAGGGGTCAGATTATTGACAACTTTCATTTCTTCATTGATTGCCTCTGTGGATTGTTAGGAGAAAAAGTGTAGTATTTCAGAAGCATTTGCTATTATCATTTTATTATTATTATTATTTGGGTACGGAACATAAATGCCCCAGTTCAGCATTGCTCTGCCCAGCTATGCAAACCAAAAATTCAGGAACAGTGCCAGATAGATTCCTTCAGCTTCTCTCCCTGTCTGTCACCCAGGCCCACTGTCCTTCCATCTGAAGATACATGTCTGTCTGTCTGTCTGTCTGTCTGTCTGTCTCTCTCTCTCTCTCTCTCTCTCTCTCTCTCTCTCTCTCTCTGTGTGTGTGTGTGTGTGTGTGTGTGTGTGTGTGTATGCTGCACCCTCACAGGCCAGAAGAGAGCATTGGATCCTTTGTGTTATAGGTGGTTGTGAACTGCTTGATTTAGGTGCTGGGGACTGCACTCGGGTCTTCTGGAAGCACAGCACTCTTAATCTTTGAGCCATCTCTCTAGGCCCCCAAATGTTAAATTTTATGTTGTGTATATTTTATCACAATTTTAAAAAGTATGATTTTTTTTCCTTTGGAGGTCAGGAAAACATTTTTGTTTGAATTTTCAACATCTCTATACAAACTCCTTACTTGCATGTAATCTTGCACTGTGACAATATCCACACGATCCGCTACTTTGAACTTGTCGAAAAAATAGGCATCTTGCATAATTTGTTGATAAAATTTCCTTTCCCCCATTATCTTATAAGCATCAGCCAGTGCCTATAAAGAAAGTAGATTTTAAAAATAATATATTTTAATCATTGGCACATATTTTGTATATTCTGACAAATGTAGCAAAAATTATTTCTGCCTTTACTATCTTAATAGAAAGTCTATATTACAAAAAGGAAATCATATAGCTGTTTTGGGGGATGTAGAGGAAGGAGTTAAGGTCTACTCTGTATCCCAGGTTGGTCAGGAACTTAGTAGTAAGCCTCCTACCTTAGATCTAAATGTTGGGGCATGAGCCACCATGCCCAGCTATATATGGATTTATTTTGAGACAGAGTCTCATGTAACCCAGGCGAGCCTTGAACTTGCTGTGAAGTTAAGGATGAGCTTAAACTTCTTGCCTTCTTGCTTCTTCCTTCCAAGTGCTGGACTTATAGGCATGGACCTCTGTGTCTGGCTTACATATGGATATTTAAACCATTTGATATTTGTTCCCATAGCCATTGATACATATTTTTAAAATATAACTACAGGTATAGTTGAGTCTGTAGTACTCAAGGGACCATAGCTTTTGTATTTTTTAAAATAAAAAGAGCACTCACATGACAGCTTACAACCTTATCTGTTAACCCAGTTCCAGGGGAATCTGAAGCCTCCTTCGGCCTCTGTGGGCACACTGCACACACGTGCTGCACAGACATACATGCAGGCAATACATAAGTACAACACAAAAAAGTTTTTAAATCTTAAAAAAAATTTTATATTTGAATATGTGTATATGTATGTGAATTAATGCATGTGCTCAAGGAGGCAAGGATGTCGGATTTCCTGGAGTTGGTGTTACAGTCAATTACAAGCTTCCTGATGTGGGTTCTGGGAACCAAACCAGAGTCCTCCACAGGAACAGGATGTGCTATTAAGTTTTCTCTCAAGTCTGGACCATCTTTTAAATTTTTTTTTAAAAATGTATTTATTTCTATTTTTATGTACATTGGTGTTTTGGCTGTATGTATGTCTGTGTGATGGTGTTAGGTCCCCAGGAACTGAAGTTATAGACAGTTGCGAGCCACCATATGGGTGCTGGGAATTGAACCTGGGTCCGTTGGGAGAGCAATCAGTGCTCTCAGTTGCTATTGAGATGGCTATCTCTCCAGCCCCAAGAGTTTGGTTATTAAAAAAAAAAAGAACACCATAAACTCACTTGTGCTGTCAGGGAAAACTTACCTGGCGATTAAAGGGGGTGCCCTGGGAACTAGAATAAAAGGTTTCTGGAAGCAACACTCTTTTCTGTTCATTAACTCATGGCTTCCAAATGGAAATGTGGATGTACACTTTCCTTTCCTTTAGACTTCATTTTCAGTAGGCAAAGAAAAGCAAATAAAGGATTTCCTCTTCTTTCTAAACTGTCAACAGTTTACATTCAAAGAAAGTGTCTGAGAGACCAGTGAGAGAAAATCACAGAAAACGGAGGCTTAAATTCTTTGTCTTGGCTCTCATCATGCCAACTCCTTCCACATATATATCTATCCTTCTGATAATATCTGTGCTGAATTCTCTAATACCTATTTATAATATGGATCCGTGCTTTTGGACACAAAGGGTCTGCTTATGTGGAGGGAGGCTGGCAAAGAAGAAAATTTAAATCTCTTTCTATTCCAGATCAATTCTTTCAATTGAGATGTACCTCAGAATGTGCTATTTGCGAAAGTGTGGAAACCATGTTAACACTGTGGAGGCCAGAATAGATTGCTTGGGCAGAATCAAAACCCAGAACTTCTGTTCTTTTTATTTAAAACACAACAAAATGGCTTGCCTTCATATATTCCTTTAAAAAATTTTAAATAGTCCTTTTAAATTTTGATTTGAATTCCAAAGCTTTGGTGATGTCCATGGAAAATGAAATGGGAAGAAAATATTTCAGTGATCATATTTTATTATTAATGCACTGAGGTGATCAGTTTCATGAAAATATGAGCTTTCCCATAGGTAGATTATTTTTACTTTTCATCTCACCAATTTCTTTGCACATTATGAGCCTGAAGAAATGAAGACACTGGCGCATCTCTCTGTTCTACTTTATTACGATATCCTGTGGGTTTTGAACCAGCTCAACCATACTAAAGTAAAACCAAATCATTGCACACTGAACAGGTATTAAACCATGTAGTTTATGCTTTAGGCATTTCTGTAGGAATTATTATATTTTACCTTAGCTCAGATTACCTAGAAAAGGTATTTATTATCAGTTCCTTCCTTCCAATGCCCCACTCATTCACTACCGCCTATCTCTCCTAGGCCCACTTTTCCTATTCGTATATTGCCTTAGTTGTAGTGGCTCTATTCTAGTCCTGTAGCCAAAGAAAACCATGCCTAGAAACATAGGACAAACTCTCTGCTTGCTTTTGAGAGGATGTATTAGTAACTTTTCTATTGCTATGAAATCATGGCCAAAAGCAACTTATGGAAGAGTTGATTCTGGCTTACAGCTCCCGAAGGTGAGTCCATAATAGAAGGGTGAGAAAAGGCAGCAGTAGGCCAGAGCAGGAAGCTAAGAGAACACATCTCCAATAACAACGGTGAGTCATGGGCCAAGTGTTCAAATGTGTAAGCTTATTGGGAACATTTTCATTCAAATAAACACAGGGGTGTTTGAGGGAAAAAGAGTGCTGCCCAACAGACAAGGTGTTCTTTGTCAGACATCTGCCTCACATAGTCAGTTGCTCATTCTTGCTGGAAATTCTCACTTATGGAAGTAGCGATAAGTGGTACCTTTGCATTTGGTTTGGAATAATTCATTATATGAAGATACAGAATAAATAAAAAGCTCAATGACTGCTGGGATTGCTTCAGCCTTGAAATGTACTCAATATGGCAGAAACAGACAAGCATTCAAATCTCACTTATGTGCCTCCAAGTCTCTTCAAATTCTAGCCTTCTCACAGACAAAGTGGGAACAGTATTTCTCACCATAGTGAAGAGGGAGGGCCATGCGAGAGACCATGTACAGCAAGTGTTGTCCCTGACCTCAGGCATGGTTAAGAACATGGACTTTGGCCTCAGTTCCTTTACACTCTAGTCATAATGTTTTAAGCTAGTTACTTGGTCTTTGATTTTTTGAATGTGTGACTTTATTTTTTCATTATTAGGCATTATGGCATTTTTAGACACGTATATTTTCCTTCTACTCCCAATAATTCTCATTCCACTTCCCCACTAGTCTCCTTTCTGCTTTCATATACAGAATAGCTTTATGGGGATTATGTGTAATGCACATTTGAGATTATAGTTGATAGAAACTGACCGAGTAGGGCCAGAAGGGCTGAGGAGATGGTTCAATTGGTAAGGTGCTTGCTGCATAAACATGAGGACCTGAGTTCTGATCGTCAGTACCCATGTAGGAACTGGGCATTTGTAGCATACATCTGACACCCCGGTACTGTGAGACAGATGGATAGATCCCTGAATTTCACTGGCTAACCTGATTAGTTAAATTGGTGAACCCCAGATTCAAAGAGATTGTTTCAAAAATCAAGATAGGAATTAATGAGGAATCCAACCCCCCCAGCTTTTGTACTCTCCCATCCCAAAGTGATCAAGTAGGCCTGACAACATAGCAATGTGACAGAGTGCTTGCCTAGTGTGCATGAAGCCCTGGGTTTGATCTGCAGAACTTACCATACAAATCAGATATGGTGGTGTACACCAGAAGCCCAAGACCAGTTGCATAATGAGTTCAAGGCTAGCCTAGTATATATGAGACTTGAGACAGAGATGGGGAAAAGAACAATAGGGAAGAGGGGGAGACAGAGAGAGGAGAAAGGAGAGGGGGAGGGGAGAGGGAGGAGAAGAGGAAGAAGAGGGGGAGGGGTGAGGGAATAGACAGAATAATTAAACAACAAGGGTGGCTATTGTTGTTTTGCTTATATGAATGAAGTTTAAAGGGATAGGAATTTTTCAATATAAAATAACAATTGCTGGATGTTAACAGTTCAGGCCTGTCAGATAGATCCCCAGGCTCCTTTTGTAGCCTGTAAGTGTAACAACTTTACACTTATGTGAGATATGGCTCCTTTAAACATCATTATCATGCAGGTATATTAATGTCAGATATGAAAAAAAAAAGATGTCAGTTAACAAGTGGCCTCCAGGCCACAGAGTGGAAGGCTTTATAGGAAAGTCCTTACAAATGATATGGTATCAAGGATCACCCGAGGGGATGCTAAAATGTATATGCTGGGTCAGGAGATCTGAAGTAGGACCATGGCTTTTTTCTTTAAAAAATATTTATTTTTATTCTCTGTGTGTGCACATGTGCACATGCATGCAGGTGCCTGGGGTGTTCAGAGAGGACATAAGATCCCCTGAAGCTGGAGTTACAAGTGTTTGATAAGGTGCTGAGAACCAAACTTGTGTCCTCTGCAAGAGTAGTGCACACGTTTGATTGCTCAGCCATCTCTCCAGTCTCTAAGGTCTGAATTTTTAAATGGTCCAGTGGATGCCAATGTGTAGGCTGCACATGCTTTGGGTAGCAAGGCTTTAGTAAATTTTCTGGTGGGCCAACAATAACAACAATTCTCTTGTAGAGTGTCAATGCTGAGAAAACAGTTTGTCAAAATGGGAAATGAAATGGGAACACACACATACGGACACACATATACACATTATTATTCTGTTACACTAAAACAAGAGTTCTCAACTTGTAGGTCATGATCCCTTTAGGGTTTGAATGACTATTTCACAGGTGTCACCCAAGACCACCAGAAGAGTACAGTCCATAACGGTAGCAAAATGACACTTATAAAGTAGCAATGAAAATAATTTTATGGTTGGGGATTATCACAACATGAGGAACTGCATTAAAGGGTCACAGCATTAGGAAGGCTGAGAACCACTGCTTTAGAACCATTTGACCTGCCTTGGCACCTCTGGAGAAAACATTGGTTATATATAGGTGTGTTTCTATTTTTTCCTGGTGGATTCTACATCTGTCTTTAGGCCACCATTATACTGCCTTAATTCCTGTAGCTTTATAAGTCTTGCAATCGGGTAGTATAAATTGTCTAACTTTCTGCTTTTTCCCTCCCCTTTCACTTGTTTGGTTTTTGTTTTTATGAATTCAGGAGAGCTAGAAAACGATAAGGAATTGCAACAAGAAATGAAACTATGGAGGGGAATGATGGAGCAAAACTGTGTTAAATTCCTCCTTCTTTATACACGGAATTTGAGGGGTTGTTGAGAGGGCTCAGCAGTTATGAGCACTAGCTAGCGCTGCTCCTCCAGGGAACCTGAGTTCAATTCCCATCACCCAGCTGGTAGCTCATGATGATTATCTGCAATTCCAGTTCCAGGGGATCCATGCCCTCTTCTGGCCTCCTGAGGCCCCGGGAAGGCATACATGTGGTACACAGGCATGCAGGAACATCCATCCACTCCATACACGTAAGACTATTTTCAAAGATAAGTAAACTTAGACTAAACATCGAACAAACTAAGATTGACCTACTTCTATAAAGAAGCAAATGAGAGGCTGGAAAGATGGCTCAGCAGTTAAGAGCACTGACTTCTCTTACAGAGTGCATGTGTTCTTTTCCCAGCACTCCCACAATGACTTGCCTCTGTTTCTAATTCCAGTTCCAGGAGATCTGACACCCTCTTCTGACTCCAGCACCAGACACACTTGTGTACAGACATACATGTAGGCAAAACCACCCATATACATAATAAAATAATAGAAACAGACTTAGGGCTAGGGATACAGCTCAGTCGGCACAGCGCTTACCTAGTGTACATGAAACCCTGAGTTTGATCCCCATAAACCACCTGTCCACACCCCTGTAATCCTATCACTCTGGAGGTGGAGGCAGGACAATCAGAAGTTCAAGAAGAGTTAGGTGTAGTGGTGGATGCTTTTAGTCCCAGAGCTCTGGAGGGAGGGGCAGGCATCTCTGGGAGTTGGGGCCAGTCTGGATTACTTCGTGAGATCCAGGACAGCCAGGGCTGCACAGAGAGACAGTTCCAAACAAACAAACAAACAAACAGACCAAAACAAAAAAGAAATAAACAGAAAAGTTGGACCAGTTTGCTGAAGAAACTTTTATTCAAAGATCAAAAATGTAAACTCAGAACGAGAAAAATCCCACCACCATAGCAAGTTTTCTTTCAACTATGAATTAACATATTAGTCAAATATATTTTGAAAATGAAATAAAGGGACAAGGGCAGTCCAAACTGTTCTCTTCTAGTTGAGTATGTTCTGTTCATTAAAAGAACATTTAGTGTCCACTGAAAAAGGCTGAATAGTGTGATAACATCTTAATAATAAGAACAAACAGAATTATAAAATCTCCTCTTCAAGGGGAAAATGAAGGCCACGGAATGGACTGGTAGGGCTTGTTACTCCATGAGAGTGACAGCTTTACCACAGTAGGAAAGGCAGAAAGGTACATTTTCTTTTTTCTTTGGCATCATTTCTAGAACTTTATCAACACTGAAACATATTTTTTAAATGCATTTATAAGTCATTAAAGAAGAACATCTGTAAGTGCAAAAGAACTTTCTTCATGATGGCTTTTACCCATGAGAGCGCGCTTCCGTGAAGATTCAGGTCGTAGAGATCCTTCAGACTTTCCACTAATGCAGGTATTTGAATGCCAAACAGGATAATTCCTGTTTTCTACTTATCTGTGAATAAACAGGCACACGTACATGCCAGCTCAGATTCTCAGACTTCACATAAAACTCCTTAATGTTTCACTCCAGTAAGCTCCATTCGAAGTACAGTTTAAGTGATCTGAATAGCAAGCGTTTGTCTGTTGTGCTTTTGATCTTATCTTGCCTGTTTCCAGGTTTCGCTGTCCAGAGGACCCGGTTCAACTGGCTCAGTCAGCTTCCTCTACTCTCCTCCCCTCTACCCAACAGTCTTCCTTAAGTCGCCCTGAGGCAGTCTCTGTTTTCAAGTGGGCTTCTTTTCTTTTACTCTCCTCAAAGGAGGAGGTTAGAATGTTACTTACGAGCGACCCAGGAAGACGATCCCCCAGACCTCTTCAGGCAGAGTAAAATCTTACCAGGAGGTATTTTCTTCTCAGTAATACGGAATGAGGAAGTATCCAAGATCTTGGAGCTCCAGTAGCCATTTCTCAATCTAGTGAAGACCATTCGGAGGGGTTGCACTGGAACGTGGCTGGCCAGTGGACGATGGGACTCAGTGTGAAGCTGGCTGAAATTCAGGAGAGCTCTACTGTGTGGAGGCTGTTGTTCAACACTGGCTCCTTGAGGTAATCCTTTTGGTTCAACTCCACTGGTACTAGAACATGGCACAGGATGGGAAGCCTCCACAGGCCTTTTGGTGCTCTTCTTGGGTGCTTGGTAGGAGCTTAGTCGGATTTTCTTTGTCGAACTCTGGATAATCTGGGTGTGGACCTGGAAATTTCCCTCGCTGGTTACCTTGAAGCTGAATTCATCAGCATCCTGGCTATCTGTATGTGCTGCAAAATATAGGTGGGAATGTTTAGCTTCATCAGAGTGCTGGGCTGGTGACTGAGTGTTAAACATGTGGCCCATTTCCTGCACTTGGAATGCAGCCTGTGGAACTTGATCGAAGCAATACTTTGTGCTTTGGTCTGCTGGATTCTCACTGACAGCTGGGTCCTCATCATTGTGCTCAGATGCTGTTTCTGGCACACTAGGGACATCCAAGGTCTGCCATTGTTCTTCCTCAAGAGGTAAGAAAATATTAGGGTCTTCTGTGGAAGGTGCTGTATGGCACGGCTGGTCATCAGATTTCTCGTCTGCTGGCACACTAACCTCAGTATGGCCCAGGGATAAATTCCTGCTTATATGGACAAATGCTGGTCTGCTTGGGCGCCTCAGATAGCCACCAGAACTTGTTGTATCCTTCCAACTCGGTGGCCTCTTCTCTGGGGGTTTCTTGGGAAATCTGAGCAAGAGAGACTTCTTCCTCTTCTCTAATCTTTCTCTCTCTTCTCTCTCTTCCTCTGTCTCATTCACTGGCTCAGGACTCTGGGGATTCTGTGGCTTCTTCTTTGGGGCCCGGTTCTCCTTTTGCTTCTTTACTCCCAAGGGTAGTGGTGCCTTGGCTCCATCCCAACACTTGATAGGACACTTTCTGCTTCTTATAGTGTGCCCAAAGGCCCCACAGTCTTTGCATTTCATCCTGGGATTCTCTTCTGGTAGGGGATGTCTCTGGCCAGCTACTTCACTCTGGCTCTGTAAATTCTGATTTTCCATGTTTTTGTCAGATGAAGTGTCCATAAAAGGATCTATGTGTTGAGTTGGGATTTCCTAAGATCCAGTTGTCTTCCTCCTGTTTGTTAGCAGGTTCTCAGACACGTGGCTGATGGAGACACAGCAAGACAAGTGATGAAGCTTTCAGGATGCTGGAGAAAAGGGAAGTCATATTTTCTTTTTTATATCACTGGGCTATTTTCTCCCCTTCTAACAGTTACTTCATAAATGAACAAAAAATTAATAAAGTTATTTTACAATGTTCTAATGAGATTTAATGTATAAATAGTGTTTTCTAGTGAATTCTTCCTTCTGAACTTCTCATTTTCTTAAAGCCTAAGCACATTAGGGATAGTAGAACTAACCCAGGAGAATCTCAGTTCCTGGAAAAGTCTGATTATATCATTTTAGAATAGAAACAATAGATGGTATTTTATAGAACTGACCTCAGCTTACTCTGAAAATGAATATGATAATGATATTAATTTATTCCTCAAGAGGAAGATGAAAATATACTTCTCAAGCCAGGTATGGTGGCACACACCTTTAATCCCAGCACTCAGGAGCCAGAAGCAGGCAGATCTCTGAGTTGGAGGTCATCCTGGTC
This sequence comes from Rhabdomys pumilio, assembly GCA_030674055.1. Classification (NCBI taxonomy): domain Eukaryota; kingdom Metazoa; phylum Chordata; class Mammalia; order Rodentia; family Muridae; genus Rhabdomys; species Rhabdomys pumilio. The sequence continues at coordinate 74,594,399 of JANHMN010000005.1, read as the reverse complement.
TAAAAGAGCAAGTCACAGGACAGCCAGAGCTACAGAGAGAAATCCTGTTTCAATAAACCAATATATATTTCTCCACCTGATTCCAATTTTTATAATAGATAAATATTAATGTTTTTGAAACACCATTCCATAGTACATAATGAGAACCTGTAGTCCATTTGCTATATTTGTGAAGTGGAGTTTATTTTTCTCTGATATTGCTTGAAAACAAAAAGCAAAGCAGCCCCAGTGACTTTTCTAATAATCTTCAGAGACTAAATGCTGCACTTGCTGGATCAAATCAGAAGTTATCGGCCTGTGCAGTCTTCTCTCCAGAACACATTTATGATTTCAGATAGGCCATGCTTTTTGTGTAACATATTTCTCAAAGGTTTTTTTTTTCTTTTGCATTGCTTGGGATTGAATGTATGACATATGGCATAGCATATATACTAAGCAAAAGTTTTACCACAAAGTTATTCTGGTAGCCTAGAATAATGTCTCTATTAATGGCTAAAATGACCATATCTACCTTTTAAACTCTATTCTACTCAGAGCAAAGGCCAAAGGATTAAAACCTCCTCTGTAGATCTTTGCTGTTAAAAGTAGAGATATCAGTTTGACAAGCTCCTCATGTAATTCATAGTGCTAGACACAGTTATGGCGATGATTCCTGAACTGCCAAGATACTATGAGAACTCCCGTCAAAAATAACTATTTTGAAAGTTCTCTTCCTCTTCCCCAGGTCTTCCTTCTTTCAGAAAGGGCTCTACTATTTAGCTTAGGCTGGTCTCGAGCAATGAAGCTTCTTGTCACAGTATGGGGATTACAGAGTTGTGCCACCACACTCAACTTAAAAGGACATTTTCAGTACCAATATTCAGCACATATTTTTTAGGTATACTACAGAATCAAAGGAAAAACAAAATTCCATTGAAACAAATAAAATTGCACCCAACATTCTGCAGAATTTAAAATTTTAATGCAAAGAAAATTGATAGATATTTTTTGTGTGTGCGGAGCCTCATATAAGTAATAAACTTCAAATTTATTTTAGTGGAGACACTTTGAAGCATGGTGCTTAGGAAAAAGTTACCTGTTTGGTGGACTGACTGATGGCAAAATAATGTAGCCTATATACTTGGAATGCAATTTAGATATTACATAGATGTTAAGAAGCAATAATAATAGAAAACATACGTCACGAAGCATCACCTTACTTGCCGGCTTTAGTAAATTCTTCCCGCTGAAATACTTGTAACCATGGCCATCACTTTTGAAAAAAATTTTAAACACAATGCAAGGTGGAAATGTTTCACCACTGAATCTGAAATAAAGATAAAAAAAAAAGTTATGCAGTATCAACTGTGGTACCCCATTGCTTCTTCATCATGTACATAATACAGTTGTACTTAATACAATTGTACAACTGTTTTAAGTACATGTATTTTTCAAATACAGGGCATATAAAGAAATGGATCTAAAGGTGAAAGTCACAACTATGCTCATACTTATGGACAAAATGGGGGTGAAACTTTATGGCAGCTTAGCCTTTTTATGTAACAAGTGTAAGTAAAACACTTTTTAATTTTGTCCTGAGTAATCATCAGGATTAAAAAATCACTTCTATTATTTCTCCTGTGAAATAAATTAGCATAGTCACATTACCTGAATCTGACTTTACATTCCATGCTAGGATCTTTCAAAAGTGCAGCCTCTATGGGGCTTACTTTCTTCAGTAGTTCATGTGCCACACAAAATTCCTGAAATAAATGATGGCACTGTAAACAGAACTATATGGCACTGTAAACTGCTCAGGCTTCACTTACTGATTATAAGAATAGAAGCAGAGTGAACAGTACAGTGGTCTCAGGGTTCTGTAGAGCAGCAGGTTTATTCCTGACTCCTCTATTTGTCATCTATGCAGTATTGAGTCAGTTATTTCAACTTAGGGTTCTCCAAATTTGAGTTCCTATCCCTTTTGAGATCACAGGCATTGTTCTTTCCCTATGATAATACTTTTCCACAATCTATTGCCTTTATATATAAACTTATCTGTGTCTCCAACTAGATTATAAGCACCATGAAGGTAGAGACAAAATCTTTATTCTTTATTATATCCCTAGCATCTAATACAGTACCTGAAACACACAAGAAACGTAACAAGTGTTTAATATTGAATGAATATGGAGATAATAATGGTATTAAATGACTAGCTTTTAAGCACATTTTATTTACCATGTAGTATGGTGGTTATCTATCTGTCTGTCTATCTATCTATCTATCTATCTATCTATCTATCTATCTATCTATCTATCCATCCTCATTTAATCACAACAACAACACAATTAGAATAGTATCTCTCGTTTTTATAAATGAGGAAGTGCTAGGTCTCAAATTTAGATCTGTTTGACTCTAAAATCTCCATTCTTTTCCTTAAATGATCCTGTTCAATTTTATGCCCATGATAATTCCATAAAGTATACAATGATGGGATTTTAATAAGATACAGCATTTTGATGTGAAGTATTAATTTGAAGCATCGAATTGAAGATGTAAAAAATAACTAACTTCATTTATTTACTAAGAGTTTAAATTATGAGGAAAATAGTAACATGATAATTAGAAATGAGTTTTGTATGAAAACACAAATAGGTCTGTGGGTAAGACAGTGAAAAAAGTATACATATTCCTCAGACTTTTTCAGGACTGCTAAAATTCCTCCAATGTGGCTATTCTGATAGCAGAATAGTTTCCAGAGGGGTTTTTGTTTTGTTTTGGTTGTGGCAGGGAAAGAGGATAGGCATCTGTTTATTGTCTGTATTCAAATCGGATTATATTCCTTACACTGTTCTGACTTGCCCTTTTCACTAACAAACTATCTTGATTGTCTTCCTATTGTGGAATATTGTTACTATTTCAAGCTTTACACATAAAGAAAGAGACATTTACTTGTGTTTATAAATCAAGGCTGCAATGGAATTGTATTGGAGAATGCACTCTTAGAAGGAAACTGCTGGGCTGGATTTTATATGGTGATGCTCAGTGGTTAAGAGCATGTCCAACTTTGGCAGAGGACCTTAGTTTGCTTCCCAGCATCCTCATGGTGGCTCACAATTTCTTGTAACTTCTGTTCCAGGGGACAGGGGAATCTTATGTTCTCTTCTACATTCTGCAGGCTCTTGTACACACATAGTGCACATAAACTCAATCAGTCTCACACAAATACACATAATAAATAAATCTTTAAAAATGAAACCACTGGGTAAAAGCAAAGTACATTTTTAAATTCAGGGATTTTGTTTTTGGAAGTGTTGGGGATCAAACCCAGGGCCTTACAAGTGTTGAATACACACTCTACCACTGAGCTAAACCTCCAGTTTTTAACCTAGAGATTTTTTTTTTGATAGAAGATCACTATCTCCTATATTCAAATAAGGACACAAATACAAAAATGGAAATACAACATTGTGCTAATTTTAGAAAAATAGTTAATATTCATTCACATTAAAAATAAACCCAGAGGGCTGGAGAGATGGCTCAGCAGTTCACTGTACTAACTGATCTTCCAGAGGACCCAGGTGGGATTCCTAGTACCCAACTACAGCTGCCTCTCACTCCAGTCACAGGGGTTCCAATGCCTTGTTCTGGTCTCCACAAGCATTGTATGCCACAGTGCAGAGATGCACACGAAGGCAAAATATCCATACAAATAAAGTAAATAAAAATAAAAGAGACCAGAAATATTCATTTGAGATTAGCAAAATAAGCAATTTTTATACTCTATATAATATTATTATATCCAAGTCAGAGATAAAGAGGGTTATCTGTTTTATCTTTAATTAACTGGTCTTTTAACTAGTTAAGGAATAACCTCTGCCCGAGGGGGAAAAATACATACCGCTGCACAAACTGTATGTTTTAGGAGTTTAAACAATGTTTTGTCCACATAAATGAACCAGGCTTTCTGTATTTTTGTTGCTGAAATCTCTCTATCACTTTTAAGAGGAAAAAGAGGTTAGTTATTTATGAAGTAGTTTTCATTTTCCTGAAATCCTAGACAACTCTTGAGTTTGGCATCCTCCTATACTTCCCCATTACTAAAACTGACCTAATGAGAAACATTTGGGTGGAGTAATTGGAACTAGTCCTTTGTGGTCTCTAATCAGAATGAGATATGGAATAATTAATATTTCCCTTGAGATGCAAAAAAAAACCCACCTAAAAGTTTATTAAGACCCATACTTAATTTAAGCCCAGCTTGGTGGCACATTCTTATATAATCCCACTACTTAGCATGTAGAGGCAGGGGGATCAAGAGTTCAACACTAGATTGACTACACAGTGACTTTGGGATGAGGGAATGTGGTCCTGGTCTGTGCAAGACACACATATTTTCATCCTCACTTATCCCCATCCCCTCATTCCTTCTCCCTCTCTCCCTCTTCTGCCTCCTGCCCCAGAGACAGTGTCTCATGTAACTTCTACTGGCTTTAAAGAGCTGAATGTGCAGCTGAGGATGACCTTAAACTTCTGATCCTCCTGCCTCTACTTCTTAGTGCTGGGATTGTACCACATCTAGTTTTATGTGGTTTTGGAAATTGAACAAATTGAACCAAAGATTTTGTACATACTAGGTAACAACTCTACTAAGAATCTCCTTAGTCAGAGATCCTGGGATTTAATTCCTACTACTTGCTAGAGGTTGGGGATGGGAGAGGAGAAGAAGAGAGGTAAGGGAGGAAGAGGGAAGACAGAAGGGAAAGGGAGGGAGAAAGAGAGAATATGAATAAATGGAAGGTGTGAGAAGGAAATTTTACCTTCTAAAAACATTTAGGAGGGGGTTAGAGATATGGCTCAGTGGTTAAGAGCACTGATTGCTCTTCCAGAGGTCCTGAGTTCAATTCCTAGCAACCACATGGTGAGTCACAACCATCTGTAATGGGGTTTGATGACGTCTTCTGCTGTGTCTGAAGACAGCTACAGTATACTCATACACATAAAATAAATAAATCTTAAAAAAATTATGGGGCTTGTGAAATAGCTTTTTGGTAAAGAATGAGAAACTGAGTTCAACAGCCTGCACCCATATAAAAAGATGTGTTCAAAAATACTGGTAATCCCAGCACTTGGGAAGTAGAGGCATGTGGAGCCCTGAGGCTCCTTGGCAAGTCAGCCTACCCCTTTAGTGAATTCCAGTCTAATGAAGAATCCTCACTCAAAAAAATAAGATGAGGAGGCTGGGAAATGGCTCATTTGGCAAAAGCTTAGCATGCAAGGACAAGGACTTGGGTTTGATTCCTGGAGCCCACATAAAAATGCCTGGCATGGTGGCACGTACTTGCAACCCCAGTGCTAGGGAGGTAGAGACGGGAGGATGCCTGGAGCTTGCTGGCTAGCTTAGCCTAACTGGCAAACTTTAGGCCAATGAGAGTGCTTGTTTGTCTCAAAGAAGTTGAATGGCATTCCTGAAGATGACATCCAAAGTTGTCACATGCATGCATGCATACATGCATACATACATACATACATACATACATTAAAAAAGTAGTATGAAAGGGTATTGTGGTGCATGCCTTTAGTCCCAGCACCTAAGAACAGAGGCAGGCAAATCTCTGTCAGTTCCAGGACAGCCAGGGACACAAAATGAGACACTCTGTCTCCAAAACAAAATGAAAACATAAAATAACCACTACCACCACCAATACTACCCCTCAAATACTCTAAACTACAGGAATAATCCTTTTGAATTTTAGCTGATATCACTTATTGTCTGGTTTTCCTTTCTTTAAGTCACTTCTCAGTTGCTTTTTTCACATATTTAAAAAGATTTAAAAAATATTTTAATTATGTGTATGTGCGTGCCTGCATCTGGGCATGTGTGTATGAGTGCAGGTTCTCACAGAGGCCATTAGTGTTGGATCCCGTGGAGCTAGAGTTACAGGTTGTTGTGAGCTACATGGACTAACATGGGTGCTGAAAACAGAAGCCCAGGCCTTAGGAAGTGGCTCCTAATCACCAAACTATTTCTCCAGTTCTTCCTCATTTATAACGTGTAATAATAAAACTGCTTCAGAAGGTTGTAGTATTATCAAGTAGATGTGTTAACATGCTTTAATAAATTACAAAATTCTAAAGTCATAATATTCAACTAGAAGGTAATTAAAAAAAATACCAAAATTTGGGAAAGATCTCCCATGCTCATGGATCGACAGGAGCTTGCATAACTCTCCTATGAGAGGCTCCACCTAGCAGCTGGCTGAAACAGATGCACATACGCACAGCCAAACACTGGACAGAGGTCTGAGACTCTTATGAAAGAGTTGGAGGAAGGATTAAAGGCCCTGAAGGGGATGGGAACTCCACCGGAGGACTAACAGAGTCAAGTTACCTGGACCCCTGGGGCTCTCAGAGACTGAGTCATAAAAAGAGCACGCACAGGCTAGATCGAGGCCCTCTGGCACATATGTACCAGGTGTGCAGCCCAGTCTCCAAGAGGGGCCCCCCAAAACTGAAGCAGGGTCTGTCTCAAAAGCTGTAGCCTGACTGTGGAATCTGTTCCCCAACAGGGCTGCTGCGGAGTCCGGCCTCAGTGGGAGAGGATGAGTCTAACCCTGCAGAGACTTGGTGCTCCAGGTGGGTGGAAACCCTGGGTGGGGCCCATCCTCTCAGAGGAGAAGGGGAGGGGGAATGGTAGAAGGGGCTCTGGGATGGGGGAACCAGGAGGGGGACTTAGCGTTTGGGATGTAAATAAATAAAGAAAAAAAGAAAAAAAAATCTTCGATTTAAATTTACATATTAAGAAAAACACACAAACAACACATAAAACAAATAAACAAGGTGGGTAAGTTCATAATTTGTCTAGTTGTGTAATTATGACAAAAGGCAAAAAGATGGCTTCTTACTCTTTTCTTGCCTTTATCTTTGCAGCACGTGCCGAATGTGTCTTGTGGATTTTTTCTGGGAGCTGACTATCTGAGTTTGGAGCACCAGAAACTGTTGTACTTGAGGACTTTTTCATTTTCCCTACAAAGAAGTAATCTGAACACACATAACATTAAGCTTTTAAGGTCATAATCCCCACATTCTTATATTTGGACTAGACTCAAATGTCCTATGGTTGTTCTGTCAAGTTTTGAATCCCTTTAAGGTGAAAACATTGTGCTTTTAGTGTTGCTTCAGTTTGTACTCTTCCCATACTAAAATGCCACGTGGTGTGTCAAAAAGACAGTGGATCTCTCCATAACCTCCTAATCGGCCTCCCTTCCTCCCATCTTTTTCCTTCTATTCACCGTACAGCTGAAGTTAACTTTTCTTTTTGTGACACAGGGTCTCATGTAGCTAAGGCTGGTCTCAAATTCAATACGTAGCAGACAGTAGCTTTAAAGCTAATCCTCCTGCCCCAACCTCCCATGTGCTGGGATTACACATGTTCACCACCACACCTGGCTCTAGAAGTTAGCTCTTTGGAGCTAGTCACTTTCCTCACAAACTCCTTACTGTCAGGGGATACTTTGCTGAGTGGAGAGTTTTTACTCATTTTCTAAACAGCTTTTTAAAATTTTGGTCCAGTTTTTACTGAACACCTGTGAGACGGAAATTACTTAACCCCTTCAGGGTTCTGTGCCCCTTTGGTGATGTGAGCAGGTACGTAAAAGATTACTCGATTCTACCTATAACCTTTTACTCTTTGAAGTCTTACATCCCGTTTGAATGAAGCTCCCCAAATTCTTAGTCATATCTTCAAAATACCTTTTTAAAGGAGACGGCAGTAATACGTGTCTTCTTTATGCATAAAATAAAAATCTAATCACAATTGTACTGTTGTAGTAATGAGCATAAGTGATATTTTTAGTTACCTGCTGTGACTGTAAATGGTAATGAAAATATCTTTCTATTGGTGACACTCGTAAGTACTGCTAATACTGAGGTTTGTTGCCTACACCGTACTTGAAAGAAATGCTAAAGTTCAGTTAGAGTTTAGTGAAGGTGAAGTTGTCATTTCCTTCTTTTCCTAGTTCACAGACCCCCTCCCCCCACTTACCCCCGCAACGCCCCGCATTAAGCAAGCGCTTTGGCGGTAACTTATCACTATGCTTCCCACTTTTAAGATGTTACCTTACTGATGCAGAGCCTTCCGAGTCTATTCAGTATTTCTCCTTAGGATCTGGAGATGGGGATGGCTTGGAACGCACAATTCTGTTGAGAAGGAAAAAAAAAAGCCGCCCTTAACATTTGGGAGTTGGTCCGGCAGTAGGCTGAGCCTTAGCGCTTTCTCCTCCCTGAAACTTGCTAACACCGCAAACTACTGCTTTTAAAAAACAATAAACAAAAAAACTTTGACCACAAATCTCTAAACTAAAGCTCCGATACTACGACAAACCTAACATCTTCTTACCGGAGTGCTCCAGTGTGTCCTAGACGGCGTGCCGGCGTGCGTGCCGTTTCTCTCTCTCCTCGCGCTCTCTCTCAGCGAATAAAAAAAACCCTAATTTCCTCAAGGACAGGTGTGTCCCTAGCAGGCTCTGGGTAAAAGGACAGTGACCTTACACTGAAAAAATCTCCGCATCTTCAGGACGCCCGCCCACAGGGCTTCTTCCATTTTCTGTCGAATTAGGACAGAAACGAAATATGAAGTACGCCGTCTTTATCAGACCGTCTAGCGTTCCCTGAGGCTAGCGCTGAGATTTCAGAAGGCAGACTACCTGGAACTGAATCCTAGCTTTAGATTTTTCGCAGCCTTGGACACTCGGCCATGAGAATTATGCCCGTAGACTTGGGTGGAAGAAATAAAATTGTTATTAAAGCAGTGTTAAGCCTCGTTTTTCTTGCAAATAGTCAAATACTGTCATTATACTTCTCTAAGTATTAAATGGGACCAATATTTGATGATCAGATTTACACTTCAGTACTTTAAAAAGAAAAAAACCGGCCAGTTTTTCACAATTAAGCGACGTGGTACATTGAGTTTAAACGTAAAACTTAAGAAACGTTCAGCACAAGGTAAATTCTTTAAGGGAAAAACCTTTTGTGAGGTAAATCGATGCCCCAAGGTCGGGTCGATCCGCTGCTTCTCCCTATGAAGACAGGTGAAGTCTACCCTCGTCCGTCGGGCGCCACCGCCCGGCTGCCTCAGCTCACAGGATTCTCATCCCTCGCAGCCGGGAGCCTGATGGTGGAGGCGAAAGCCGGTCCCGGCGCGGCAAGGAGCCAAAGCACCGCCTTCTTACCACAGCGTGCGGCCGCCCACACAGACTTGCTGCCTTTTGCCGCCTAGCAACAGCCTGCAAGGAGGCAGGACCGACTAGGAGGCGGGGTTTGTATTCGTTAGGTTCCCGCGCGCGCCTCTCGGTTGCTAAGCAACGCAACGCGCCATCTAGCGGCGTTGGCTTGAGCTTTTGGCGGGTTAAGTCGGCGTCACAGCATCTGGTGCCCGCTCGTGGTCAAGGGAATCAGGATCTAACCGGGCCACCGTAGTTGCTTTTTTTTTTTTTTTTTATAGTGGGAGGGGCCAAGGGAGGGGTGACCCTGCCCGAGCCGCGGCTGCCAGCGACATGTTCAAGGTGAGAATGTGGAGCCGGGTCACAGCTGTCATTGTCCCCTCTCGGCCTCCCGGAGCCCTTCCCACGGTCCTGTGGCGCCTCTTTGGGGACCAGACTCAGTTTCTCCTGAGGCTTTGCCCACCTCCGGGCTAAGTCCCTGGCTTGGCGACGGTTCATTCGGCGCTTGGTACTAGCACCTGTGAAGCTGTGGCGTGAAACTCTAAATGGGTGGGATCGGCCTTTTGAGCCGAATGAAACACTTTGAAAAGTTAAAATGTCTCTATAGTACACACTTCCTCAGCTAAAGCCCTTTTGGGGTCGTGGGTAGGATGAAGCCAGATCTGGTCGCTGCAGGGTTTCTGGCTTTGGTTGCTTGGCAGGATCAGGTTTCAGAACCTGGCCTGTGGGTGGGGGAGGGTCAGCTTTGGTGGATGTCGGGAATGCTGATTTGGGGATGTGTGTGTGTGTGTGTGTGTGTGTGTGTGTGTGTGTGTGTGTGTGTGAAGCTGGAGCTTTACTGAATAGTGAGCATTAGTATGAAGTCGACTCTTTTCCCCTTTCTTACAGTTTTTTGAACTGTCCTCCGTAAGATGGACATTTACAGTGAAGACTTTCAAAAACATGTATTTTAGCATAAAATTATTCTCTCTTAAAAGTCAACTGCATTTTGTCATAAAAAATCACACAGGATGTGCACATCTTTTAATCCCAGCACTCAGGAGACAGAAGCAGGTGGATCTTCGTGAGTTCAAGGATAGCCTGGTTTACGTAGCGATTTCCAGGACAACCAGTGTTACATAAAGAGTCTCTGTCTTAAAAGATAATCGCAGGCAGCCAGAAATCTGCAAAATCAAGTCTTCAAGAAACGTAATATTCATAGAATAATGCTAATGAAATTTCAGAATTGCACTACTCATTTCAAAGTTTCTTGCAGCTGCGATGTTTGTGGCACAATAGTAAGAGATGCTAAATGAGACCATGGTTTTTGCCTTCCAGTGCTGTGGTATTGCCAGTTTCTAGCTATATAATAATGAGCACATCACTTAACTCCATGTAACTGCCTGGTTTTTCTCCCCTGATTGTGAAATTAGGGTAATAAAATCTAATTGTTAAGTACTGAGGAGAATTATGTCACTAAACACAGAGGAAGGATGGACACTGAACTCATTGATTTGTTGGCTCAGCAATGTCATCAGAGACCTAGCTCTTCTGGGTTTACTATGGCATTGTCGGTTTTCCTTATGGTTTCAAGATGACTGCCATAACAATACTTTCTTATTCACTAGGGGAAGAGGAGAGAATACAACTCCCAGGCTTGGAGTATGGGTTTTCTTCAGGTCTGATTGGACCAGTATGAATCAGGTGTCTTTCCCTGGCCCCATAGCAGTTGCCAGGGAATGCTGCTCTCTGGTTAGCTTAGGCTAAACAGGATCACTGCTTCAACATAGGGAAAAGGAACTGTGTTTGATGAACGCAGTGGGGTTCTTTAGGAAGGAAGAAGTATAATAGAAACTGGATCTGCAACCGACAATGCCCATGTCAGGTATGTTCAGAAAAGTTTGCAAGTGTGCATTGACTTTGGCTCTTTGAAGATTCTGATACATTTAATTTATTGATGGACATGAAAGTTTAGCATAGGTTTATGATTCAGATAAAAAAAATGTGATTGTAAAACAGTGGTTCTCAGCTGACTGTGTTACCACCCTCTTTGGGGGATGTTTTGGAAATTCCAGGAGTTGTTCTTTGTGTCTTTAGTTGTGTTGAACATTTGTTTTATTTTTTATTTTATGTGTATTAGTGTTTTGCCTGCATATATGTCTGTATATCACATACTTGCCTGGTACCCACAGAGGCCAGAAGACAGAATATGATCCCCTTGGACCTGGAGTTACAAATGTTTGCCAGATACCACATGGGTGCTGGGAATGCAACCTGGGTCCACTTCTGTCAGCGCCGGGCCCCTATCTGATGCAGACCCTTGCAGGCCCTGTGCATGATGCCATAGTCTCTGTGAGTTTGCATGTGTGTCTATCATGCTGTGTTTAGAAGGCCTTGTTTCCCTGGGGTCTCCATTCCTTTTGATCCTTACAAGCTTTCCTCCTTTTCTACAGGATTCTCTGAGCCCTGAGGGGAGGGAGTTGATGGAGACATCCCATTTAGGACTGACTGTTCCAAGATCTGTCACTTTCTGCATATTGTCCAGCCATGGGTCGATGTATTTGTTCCCATCTGCTGCAGGATGAAGCTTCTCTGATGATGGCTGAGCAAAGTACTGATCTATGAGTCTAGCAGAATGTCATTAGGAGTCATTTTACTGCTATATTCTTTAGCAGAGCAGTAGTATTTGGATTTCCGATAGGTCCATGGGCCTATCAAGTCTCAGGTTTTTGGGCACCTGGACAGTGTCAGGTATGGGTTCCATCTCATGGTATGGGCCTTAGTTCTAATTAAATATTGGTTGGTGACTCCCACAACTTTTGTGCCGCTATTGCACCAGCTTGTCTTACAGGCAGGTCACCATTATAGATCACAGGGTTTGTAGCTGGGTTGGTATTTATCTTTCTCCTCTGGTAGTGTACACAGTGTCTTCCAGTATTATGTTATATATAAAAATAAATATATATTATATATAACTCAAATAATGTGTGTCAGTGAATGACAAATTTTATTTGAGGATGGTAAGAATGATACCAGGTATTAGCAGTTGAGAGCCACAGCCCAACAAACTTTAATGTGCATGTGACTCTTATTAAAATCTAGATTGGGATAGGACCTCAGATTTTCCCCTTTCTTTTTTTTTTTGAGCATCTCAGTGTCATTGACGCTGTTGGTCATCACACTTTGAATGGCTAACAATTTATTTAGTAAGATCCTTAGTGAATGTACCCTGGTTTTTTGAGGTCAATGGATTTACAAATGGGTCGGATTCAGAAGAGGTACATACCAGGAGCAAAAATGCTTTGCAGAAGTTCTGCTGAGAGTTGCGCTATCACAAGTCTCTGCTTGGGGCGGGGAGACAGATAAATGATAGGGCTGGTCTGGCTTTGGGAATTGCCAGCTTGGGGAAAGTAGGACTGGAAGGATGAAGTGTTGACAGTATAGGTGTTGGTATGGAGGTACAATGTGTGTAGCTTATTGAGGGCATATTTAATGGTTAAGTTCTGACCATTGTTTTTTTTTTAATTCTATTATTTATTTAAGTGTGTTTGTGTATGTGCCCAAGGAGGTCAAAGAAGTGTTAGCTCCCTGGAGCTGGAGTTTCAGATATTTGTGAGCTATCTGATGTAGGTGCTGGGAATGGGACTGGAGTCCTCTGTAAGAATAATATATACTCTTAACCACTGAGCTATTTCTTTTTTTTTTTTTTTCTGGTAGTCCAGGCTGGCCTCGAACTCCAGATCCTCCTGCCTCTGCCTCCTTCAGCAAATCCTACCGGCCTGCGCCACCAGTACCGGCGACTGAACTATTTCTCCAGCTCTGCGACCACTGTTTTGTATTGGCTTTTCACATTTAGGGCAATAGGGAACATTAGCGGATTTTTAAAAAAAAAAAAAAAAAATCACATTTGAAAAGTGTGCCAGAATTGGGATTCTGTTATTGAAAGCAGTTTTTCTTTGTGTTGTAGCAGGAAGTTTCAATATTGAATACATACACCCCCCGTGTGTGATACTAGATTTTATTCACTGGTTTTACCACTGCCTGGACATAGTTAATGTTCTGTGGAATACAAGTGCAATGACTAAGTTCTTATCTAGAAGGAGTCCTAAAATCTAGCCAGCCACCATGTTTTTTTAAGATATAGTTGGAGGGCCTTTCATATAGTTCAGTTTTACTTTAAAAATTAATTTTATTTTATTTTTATTTATATGTATGCTATAGTGAATGCCATGTGTGTGCTGGTACCTTGGAGGCCAGAAGAGGCCCCTGGGTCCCTTAGAGCTGGATTTAGAGGTAGTTGTGAGCTGCTTGACATAGGTGCTGGGAACCAGCAACTGAGCTTGGGTCCTGTAGAAGAGCAGCAAGCACTGTTTATTGCTAAGTTATCTTTCTAGCCCCCAAGATTTATTTGTTAGGTGGAGTCTAGTGAGCTCTAGGTTTTCAATACTTCTAGGTAATTATAAAATTTCAATTTAAATCTCACATGTGGCTATTGGTACAGATGTAACAAGTACATTGTAATAGAATGAGTCTCAACCTAGATTGTATGTTTGAGTCATCTGTGAAGCTTAGTGGACGTTTCCATGACTGGTGAGAGGGACTCTAGACCAATGACATCGGAGGCTCTAAAGAACGAATCTAGGTCCAGTTTGTGGAACATTCACATAACCTTGAGAACAAACGTAGAACACTAGCAGTGGATATCAGACTCAATAAAGAACGTGTTTGCTCTCACCTTTGATGTTAATCAGACAAGGTTGAATGTGTTTTTTAAATGATTAAGAAAATGCTTGCACAAAGGCAGTGGAGGAGCTGGCAAGGGGATGCACACCTTTTATTCCAGCACTGGCAGAGGCAGGCAGATCTCTGTGAGTTAGAGGCCAGCTTGGTCTACATAGTGAGTTCCAGGACAGCCAGGGCTGTGTAGAGAGATCTTGTATCACAAAAAGTCAGTGGAGAATTGTGTTCAATGTTAGGACCTTGAAAACTGTTACCATAGAAGGAAACTAACATTCTCTTTATCTACAGTAATAATAAAAATAAATCTTAGAGATGTATTTTAGAACTTTTGCTAAATTTCCTTCTAGTTTATGTTAGTTTTATTATGGTTTTCAATATGCCAAAAGCCTCTAAGTGAATATTAAGCTGTATTTTTATGGTTGTATTATAGTGTACTTATATGTTGAGTGAATTTTCTTTAAAACTCACTTGAATTAGTTACCTGTCTTCAGACTTGTTTTGAGAATTCTTCAAGCCATGTAGTATATTTTATACTTGACCTTAGCTAAAAGGCTCAGGATCTATGTTTTATTCAGAGCTCATATTAGTTTTCATTTAAGAAGTTTTTGTTGGCCTTGGTTTTGTGAAGATGAGGAACCCTCTGTGGGTGCTCGAGAGATTCAGAAGTTCTTGTTCATTGTTTTAATTGGGAAGCATACTCAGTGGATTATAGTTCAGATATGCATATTCATATTGAACACTTTAATGGAAATAGCAAAGGATCTCTTATATTCCGCAAATGTCACTCCTTGTGAAATAGCAGCTTGTATTCTGTGCTGGCTGAAATGAATCTCCTTTCACATTGGAGGGGCTGCTTTGTGCATTGTATTATGACATAGATTAGATGGATAAGTAAGCAAAGAGTAATATAAGGGCTCTGGCAACTCAGCTCTCTTAAACTACATTGGTGACTGATGTCACCTAGAAAATACTGCCTCTGAGCTCGTTTTCAGGGTCTGTTCAGAGCTCTGTTAAGGTTGCTGTGTAAAGCCCCAATATTATTTCTCTTCTCTTTATTCCTTTTTAAACAAAGATTTTTGCCATAAATCCAAATTGTCATCAACTAATTGAATCTTAGATATAATTTTTACTTGAAAATATTTGTAGTTTTCTTTAAAGCACAAAAAGCATAGAAATACCTGCGATGAGGCTGAAGGAAGTTCTCACTAGAGTTTGGAGTTCTGTATAGATGCCGTATTTGGGAGATGAAACCTAGGCTTAGAAAGGTTTTATATTGTTAATGTAGTGCTTCCTATTAAATAATGTATAGTTTAGTTATATAGGTTCATTTGGGAGCGAGGCTTGCAGTAAAGGAATATTCCTCTACACCTTTCGCTTATATTACCTTACCTTCGAAATGACTGAACAGATTTTATGGCACTGTTGAGAGAAGGTAGAGGAGGGAGAGAGGGCAAGAAGCCTTTTTGGAGTTTTGGGCATTCATCAGTCAATTTCTAACTGGATGAGAAAGTTCAGAATACATTTGGAACCCAGTAAATTACATGTCATGTGCGTTCCAAGTATGTGAAACCAGGAAAGCCCAAGTGAGTGACTGGAAACCTGTCTGAATGATCAACAATCACACTCTTTGGTCAGGGGAGTTCTTTCCTGTTTATATACAAGTTTGTTACTTTTCTATTTATATTTGACAAAATCAGATAGCTATTTTTACTGTTAAAAAATAAATCAATATTTTCTTGGCCTCATAGGCTTAATTTTTGTAGTGACGTTTGCCACCCCTCCCGAAAATAAAAAAAATTTTTTTTTTTGTGAGGAAAAGATATTAATAATTTTTTAAGCCTCGGGTTTTGCTTATATTTTAAGATTATAGTAGATACAGAAGAACTAGGAAATATCAGCTACTTTGGTATAAACTACAGGATTGAAAACTCATAAATAGTTCTGTTTGCAACAGCAGAAGGTAGTTTTCTCTCTCTCTTTTTTTTTGGTTTTTTTTTTTGTTTTGTTTTGTTTTGTTTTTTTCGAGACAGGGTTTCTCTGTGTAGTCCTGGCTGTCCTGGGTAGTTTTCTCTTTTCCCTTTTCCTTTTTCCTTTTTTCTTGGTTTTGTTTGCTTGTTTGTTTGTTTAGTCAGTGGCTCAAATAGCTCAAGGTATCTTCAAATTTGTTCTTCAAACTTGCTGCATAGCCATGACTGTTCTTGAACTCTTAGATTTATTTATTTTAATTTATTTTATGTGTATGAGTGTTTTGCCTGCGTGTATGTGGGTGCACCATGTGGGCACTTAGTGCTTGTGGAGGTCAGGAGAGGGTGCTGAATCCCCTGGGACTGCAATTACATATGGTTGTGAGCCACTATATGACGCTAGAACTGAACCCAGGTCCTCTACAAGAGCTCTCTCTACCACTGAGCTATCTCTTCAGCTTCTGGCTTTGAACTCTTGACTTTCCTGTTTTCACCTCCCAAATGGTAGGATTATAGCCAGGTGTCACTATGTATGCCTAGAAAGAAAGCTGGGTAGGGCTAGAAGTGTAGCTCAGTGGTAGGACATTTGACTATCAGTATACAGAGCTGGGGAGGTTCTGTCTGTAACAGAGATTTGAGTGCCTGTTAAGGGCAAGGTAGTCTATTTTGATGTTTCTAGAATTGTGAATGAATTTGAAATGTTTCCCTTTTACATTCAGTTTATAAGAAATTATTAGTAAAATATTCTTATGGGCATCAATGTAGTAGTGTTATTTGGATCAAATTGTTGGTTGTTTTCATCCGTTTGTTTTACCATAAAAATTGCACATATCTTATCTTTTGGTTTTATATTAGTTGTTTAGAAGAAGTGTAACTTTGAAACTGTGGTCAGTTTTCATAGACGTTAAAAAAAAATCTATTTCATATGATTTTGTTTTGCCTGTTTGCATGTCTGTGTACTATGTGTGTGCCTGGTGCCCATAGAGGTCAGAAGAGACCCCTGAAATTGTAGTTATAGACAATTATAAGATGCCATGTGGGTGCTAGGAATAAAACTTGGCTCCTGGAAGAACATCTGGTGCTCTTAGCCACAGAGCCATCTCTTTAGCTCCTTCATTTTAGATTTTTACTCTTAAACAACTGGGGAATCAAAAGGAAACACCTTTAGTGTGCCTGGTGCTAAAGATGGAATTCAGGGTCTTGAAGCATAGCAGGCATGTAACTTACTGCATTATACCCTCAGCAGAGGAATTTTCTATTTCAAATGAATAAATGCTTCCAGAATGGAAACTATTGTAGAAAAGACAAATGATCAGAGAATCAGTATAACAGTTTTTTGGGGAAATGTGGCTATACATCTTGTAAGTATAGGAATATCTAATTTTGAATGATATTTACTTTAAAAATGTTCAAGTAACATTTATTTTTCACAGGGATTTAAAATTATTTTATATGACTTTGAAAAGAGCTGTGCTTTTTAGTGTACCAGCTATATGACAGCGCAGTGATCTAATAGCTAGAGTATAATAATTAAAACATTAGAGCCATATATGATGTTACACACTCAATCTCAGCATCCAAGATATGGAGTCAGGAGGATGGAGAGTTCAAGGCCCATTTGGGCCAGGTAGGGAAACACTTGAAAAATAAAAATAAAGCATTATACATTTGTTCATATAATTTTCGCAACCAAATTACTTTGATTTGGTTATAGTTGAAATTCTGTCTGACCTTGATTATAAAGAACTCGATTGAAACTATTTTTAACATTGTAAAAGTAGCAACTGTTAAATGGGATCCCATATATCCTCTGTGGATGTAGCTGCAAAGATTGTGGTGTGTTCAAAAAATTATCCTCATCTTTTAAACCTTTGGATTTCTTTTGCTACTGCTCTTTACAGAGGCCATTCCCACCAACACTGACTCTAAACATCATACTGTTGGGTGACTTTGCTAAAGAAAAGATAATATATGCTTTTGTGATTACTGTTTATTTTAAAATAAATTTAGGGACTGGGAATATAATTGAGTTGGTAAGAGTGCTTTGCCTCTTATGGAAGCCCTTGATTCACGTAATTGAACATGGTGGCCCTTACATGTAACCCCAACACTAGGAGGTGGAGATGAGGGTCAGAAATCTAGGGTCAGCTCTGGCTAAATATCAAGTGTAAGCCAGGCTGGGCTACATAAGACCCTGCTTCAAAAATCAAATTGTAGTCTAGGTTGTAGCTTAGTGGTAGAGAGCTTGCCTAGCACGCTGGGCCTGGATTCTAGTCTCAGTACTACTACCACCATAAAACCAAACTCCAGAAATTGTTAAAAAGAAAAGAGAAGAGCAAAGAAAAAAGAAGAAAGAAAAGAAAAAGTGCTGGAGACAGGCTCTGCAGTTAAAAGCACCTAAAAGAACAGGCTCTGCCATTCTTTCAGAAGATCAGAGTTTGGTTCCCAGAATCCACATCAGGTGGCTCACCATTACCTGTTAACCCCTCCTCTCCTAAATACATCTTTAAAAAACAAAATCACAATTGTTCATGGAGGGAGGTAGATGGCTATAGATGGTTAAGGTCATAGTTGAGGGAGTAGTTGAGCATTGAGAGCGGAGTGTCAGCTCAGTATGTAACTCAAGCGCTATAGAGCAGTTACCCAGCATGCACCAGCCTCTATGTTTAATTCCTAGTACCCCCTCCCCCATAGAATGGTGGGGGAAGGAAGAGGAGAGTATTAGTGTACCTTGATTAAGGGAGGGTATTCTGGAGTATAAACTAATTATGCTATTGTTTATGTTTTGGGCAATTTTTGTTCCAGTGTCTTTAAATTTTTCTTAAAAATAAGTGAACTTGATTATTGATACTAGCTTCTGTTCAGTATCTGTTCCCTAAGTGTCTTCTTGTGGAATAGTGGTTTTTGAAACTTGGCTGATGGTGAAAATAAGTTCTTGGGTTTCTTTAGATTTACCAAGTCAGACTCTTTAGTAGAAGGTGCTGGAATCTATGCTTTTAAAACAGTCCTCGGAGTGATTCTATAGCCTCTCGTGTTTATAGGCATACAAAAGGTCTTTTATCGAAAGGAAAGAGCTACATAATTTAAATGGAAAGCCTAGTAAGATGAAAGGTAGGTATGTACTTCTGAGAGAATAAATAAAAGGCCTTGTCTTAGGCTTATTATTGTTATGCTGAAACACCATGACCAAAAGCAAGGTGTGTGTGGGGGAAGGGCTGATTTATTAGGCCGCATCACTGTTCATCGTTGAAGAAGTCAGGATAGGAACTCAAACCGGGCAGCAACCTGGAAGCAGGAGCTGATGCAGAGGCCATGGAGGAGTGCTATTTACTGGCTTGCTCTTCATAGCTTACTCAGTGTGCCTTCTTATAGAGCCCAGGGGTGGCACTATGCACAATAGGCTGGGCCCTCCCACAGTAATCACTAATTAAGAAAGTGCCCTGTAAGCTTATTTACAGCCTGATTTTATGGAGAAATTTTCTTAGTCTCTCAAATGACTGTAGCCTGTGTCAAGTTGACATAAAAGCAGCCAGCACAGGCCTCCTGCTTAAAAATAGAAGAGACTATCCACTGGATACCCACTCCATAGTTAGAAGTCAAGTTTCAGGGACTTGGGGATTTGGAAGCATTTTAACTAACTTGAGTTTTCCATTTGTTTTTAAAACAATTTTACTGGGAAAGTAGTATGGTTCCCAAGCTTCAGAATTATGGGCAGTACTCTTAAATTTGCAGAGCCACAAAAACAATTTAGTTTCTGTGATCTGAATGTTTATGACCTCACTAGATTTATTATATTGACTAACTTCCAGGAATCTATTCTTGTGGCTGGAGCTGAAGAATTAATCTATAGATTACCTGAGTCTTTTTGGATTTGGTTTGAGACAGCCTTACTATGAGGCCTAGGCTGGCCTTGATCTCACTCTATAGCCTAGAGCTGACCTTGTACTCAAGAATTCTGCATACTTGGTTGCTTGAGTCATTTTGAATAACCTCCTAATTTTCCCAGAAGCTCTTTAAGCCAGCAACTATATCTACTTTATGGTGTCTGACACCCAGTAGGTATGCAGGAAATATCTTGATTTTGAAGTCAGGTTCTAGTTGGCTTCTTCTAATTGTTATTAATAATTATTATTATTAATCCTACTTACCAGGCTATATTTGTTTTGTAATCATAAGTCCTTGTCAAGCTTCAGAAGAGAGAGACAAAGAAACAACAATGTATTTAAGATAATGGCAGCCACCAGGTATAGTGGCACATACCTATAATCCCACTTACTTGGTTGACTATGGAGGAGGAGCTGGAGTCAAAGGCCATTGCTTTTGTTATTGTTGTTGTTTAAATAATGGCATCTCACCCCTTTACAGCATTTAGTAGGTCCCCATCTAATCAAATACTGGTCCAGTTGCTTAGTTTCTTCTGACCGTTAAGTTCCTGGTGGGCTCTATGAAATAGAAGTTGTAGGAGAGTCTACACTTAGAGAATGAAATTGTGCTGGAGAATACTCACACCAGAGAGCTATTTAGCCACATGGACCAGGGACACAGTGACAGTCCTCCTGAGCTTTGCAAAGCTGAGAATGGCAACTCAGCTTTTGTCTGAGCCTGAGCCAATTTTTAGTATTCTGCCTCAGTTTGGGGTCTTAATTAGCTATATTTAAAATCTTTGATAAGCCAATATATTGGAATTCTTACTTTGAGAGTTTCAAGCAGCTGAATTCTTGGAGTAAGGATTTGTGTTACCAAGTGGCTTAGTGTTTTGTATTACAGCTACTGCAAGTCTTTGTACTATGATTTCTATGATTGTAAAATGTGGCTACCTAGATAAAACAGCATCCTTCACTGTTCTCGCTTCTATTCCCAGTGTGTCATTATAAAAGGCAATGCAGGAGCAGTTGCCAACCATTTTTGTGCTAGGCACAGCTATAGAGCAGTAGAAATAGGAGTAAGAACATACTTCATTCTGACCTGCGAGGGAGAGCTTGATGGGCATAAGTACATGATTAAAAAGTAAAGTAAAAGCACCAATATTCCTTTTAAAAAAGCAGCCCTATGGAAAATGACAAAACAATCATAGGAATCAGTGAAGGTAAACCCAGGTAGCTGGAAAACAGCACGGGAGAAAAACAAAGTTCATGTTTTGTGGCCAGAGTCAGTGAGGTTAGAGAAAGTGGTTATAGCAGGTTATATTAAGTTTTTGGTTTCTGTAAAAGTCCTGGGGAGGGGGGAACCTCAAATAAGAATAGAAAGAATCTAATCAGAGTTGTAGTTTAGAGATATCATTGTTTCTCATGTGGTGCTTTGAATCTATAGAGGGCTAGGCAACCAAATAGGATGCTGTTAGAAACCATCTGGGAAAGAAATTAGGGTGCAAGGACGGACCATATAATAGGGGATAAAGAAGAGTAAGGAGAAGTGATATCATTTAATAGGCACAGTTACTAGAGCGTAGTCACCAAAAGGATTGGGGGCAGTGCTTAATATGACCTTGGGGTTTCTTTTATTTGTTTGTTTGTTTTTCGTTTTTTATTTTTTTGTTTCTTGAGACAGGGTTTCATTAAGTAGTAGCCCTGGCTGTCCTGGAACTCATTCTGTAGACCAGGCTAGTCACATACAGACAGTTTTCAGAGATATAATCATATATAAATACGTATGAATTTGTTTAGTTGTATCTTTTAATTTTTCAATTGAGGGCTTTGTAACTTTTTTCTTTGGGAAATTAAGATAAAGTCTTGAAATTTGAACTCTTTCACAATACATGCTTATGTTTTGATATCCCCAGAATTTCAAAAATGCATTTATTTTGAAGTAAGTGCAGTCTTTTCTGCCTACGAGTGGCTGAGGTTATGGGCCTGATTATATTGTTTGTACCTGATTTGTTGCATGGAGAAAAGATTGATGACTGCCTTTGCATTTTAGGTAATTCAGAGATCTGTGGGGCCAGCCAGCCTGAGCCTGCTCACCTTCAGAGTCTATGCAGCACCCAAAAAGGACTCGCCTCACAAAAGTTACATGAAGATCGATGAGGTAACTGCTGATACTAAATGGCACATTATAAACATCCGACTTCACTAGGGAGAGTTTTTATAAATTATATATCAAGATGGTAAAAGACTTGTAGTTTTATTTTTTACTCTTTGAGATACTGGATAGTAATGTATTCCCTTAGCACGCTTAGAAAATATTTAAACAGAAGACCTATACATTTTCTGATGGTTTGTTTTCTCTATGGGAGATTGTTAGACTGATTTTTCTATAGATGATAGTAGAACATAGCTAAGGACATAATTAAGGAATAGCTTGTAGACTTCATTTTTAGTGGAGAGCTTACTATATCACAGTGGATTGTAAGCACAAGTCACTTTTCCTAGTTAGTACTTATTTTCTATTATTTTTTTTGTCTAATATATTCTGATCATTATTTTCCTTTCCCCAACTCCTCCCAGATCCTTTCTACCTCCTTAATTCCACATTTCTGTGTCTGCCTCTTTCTCTCTAGAAAACAAATAGCAAAGAAAAACCCAAATCATAAGAAAAAGAAAAACCGTGAGAAACATCCACACACATTTTCTCTATAAAAACAAAATCTGAAAACATAATATACAACCAGAAGTCTCTTAAGACAAAAAATGGAAAACAAAGCAATATGAGACAGAAAGTCTACAAAAATATCATTGAGTACTTTTTGTATTGACAGCCTACTGCTGCTGGGCATGAGGCCTCCTCCTAAGTGTGTTTAATACACCCAGTGAGACTTCATTGGTGAGCACTAGTTTTTCCTTTGCAAGAGGTCATTTGAAGATAGCATCTTGGTTAGGGATGGGAGCCTGTGTCTACTTCCTTTTCTGAGCACTGAGGCCCTGTCTAGCTTAAACCCGTGCAGGTCCTGTGTATGCTGAGTTCATATGTGCTTCAGTCCTGTTGTGTCTGGAGGACACTATTTTCTTGGAGTTCTCCATTCCCTCTGGTTCTTCCAGCTCTCTTCCTCTGGTGAAGACATCCCATTTAGGGTTGAGTGTTCCAAAAGCTCTCACTCTCTACACATTGTCCAGTTGTGGATCTCTGTGTAACTTACCTTTTAGAGTGGCCTGCGTGATTCTGGACTGCTTATCCAAAATACTCACATTTTTTTTTCTTTCAAAGAATTTAAAGGCTTAGATTCTTTCTGGTTCTTGGGAAGATTAGAGATGCTTAACTAAATATTTAGTACATACTAGATCAATGAAATAAATAAGATATCTCCTCTGCATTATTTATATTCTTTGTTGTCTATATTTCCCAGTAATTATTTGGAATTTTTATTTCATTCGATGTCTGTTACCTTGGAATAAAGGGATGTGCTGATGTCCTAGTGGCCAGGCAGGGTAACTTGAATAGTGTTTATATAAAGCTAGTTAGTTTCTCTTTCCTCTCTTCTCAGGCCTTAAAATGGTAGTATTGTTAAGGGGGAAGAGGTGGCAACTAGTGGTTACTGAGAAGGCTCTTTTCTAGGTGGGCAGTGAATTTGCTCACCTGCTTTGATCAGTAGCAGCCTGATATTTGCCATGTAACCAGTTATTCTTCAGTTCTCTCAGCCTTTTTTCTTAAAAAACTACAACAACAAAGACCAAAACAAAGCCCATGCATGGGCTGTTAAATGGCTCAGTGGATAAAGGCACTTGCTGCCAAGCCTGATGATTTAGTTTGATCCCTAGGACCCATATGGTAGAAAACTGACACTTGTAAGTTGTCCTCTGACTGCCACACATGTGCCATGACACATACCCTCTCCACAAATATAACCCCCCACCAAACTCCTCTTTTCACTCATTAGAACAGTAGAATTTTTTTCCTCTTTAAGGTAAGATAGCATGTCTGTAAAGTGAGAGGGCTTGCCTTACATGTTCCAGGGCCTAAGTTTAATGCTCCATACTACCAAGACAAAACAGTAGAGTAGATAGGGAGAAGACAGAGCATCTTGCAGTTCTGTCCTCTTGTCCTTGTCTTTATTGAGGAAGTTAGGTACAAAGATGATCTGAACTAAAGTTAGAGGTTGCATGCAACCCTTAGTGTAACTGTAATTTATAAATTATTATAGAGGGATTAACCTACAAAACTGATCATATGTTACATGATCTCATGGTATGTACTTTTCTTTTTGTTTTAACATGTGTAGCTTTCACTCTACTCAGTTCCTGAGGGTCATTCTAAATATGTGGAGGAGCCAAGGACTCAACTTGAAGAAAACATCTCAGAATTCCGACATCGTTGTGAGCCATATACAAGTTTGTGTCAGGTACATCTACTTAAGAGTTAAGTCTATATTGGCAGTATGTTTTTTATTCTTTCTCCCTCCCTCCCTCCCTCCCTCCTTCCTTTCTTCTCTCCCTTCCTTTTTAGGAGCTTACTCTGTAGGGTTGGCATGTAATTCACTACATAGCTTAGACTGTCCTCAGACTAACAATCTTCCTGCCTCACTGACTAGCATAAGTGTAGGTAATTGTGACTGGAGAATCGCAGGGTTCCTCACGCCAGGCTGTGGGTAGTTGGCTGGGAACACTCTGGGTTGCTCCAGGCTGGAAGTTTGGCCCGGCTGCTGTGGCTCCACGGTTCCTCACTGCGCCGACCCAATGACACGAGAAAGTCCATGGGTTTTACAGGATTTAATGTCATGGCGGATGGTAGATGGATCTGGATGCACACCCCCAAAAACCAGGGGAGACCTGAGTTAAATAGGGAGGGAGAGAGGAGGGAGGGGCTGGTGAAGAACACTTAATTGGCTCCACTCTCTGGCCTTCAGGTACCTCATTAGTATGTAAATCTCTCTAGGGCCTGAGGCCTGTTCCTCATGACTGTTGGCCATAGACCTCTCTGTGGGAGTGGTTGTTGGAGGGTTAAAGCTAAATGCTGTCCCAATAAAGGTTCCAGAGTTGCAAGGTCTTGCTCGACCAAGCACCCAGCTGCTTCTCACAGCCCACTGCCCCACACGTAGGTGCTGGAATTACAGATGTAAGCCATCATGTTTTTAGAAAAAGATGTAATAAGGATCCAAAGATAAGAGTGTCTAACTTATAAGTGTTCCTTAATGCTACCAGGGGAGCAAGTACAATCAAGTCTGGCATCCTGGTGGCAGCAAGGGGAAGTTCACTCTCATCAGAAGAGTTCTGACACCTTGACCAGAGAATGGAGGGCTAATAATTACTTTGTTGGTTGGTATTATTAAGCTGTTGTGTATAGCAGGGAAAACATAGGCCACCAATGGAAGGAAATGAATAAAAACATAAATGTGTGTATCAAAACTGTGCTGTTATTGCTGGGGCGATAACTCAGTTGTTCTGTGAGGACCTGAATTTAGTCCTTAGAACCCATAAAAAGTAGGCATCCTGGTGGCATATACTTGCAGCATTCAGGTAACAGAGATTGGTAGAGTTTTGGAGCTCACTGGCCTAGTTTAGCCTAATCAGCAAGATCCAGGTTCTAGTGAGAGATTCTATCTTAATAAACCATATGGCTCCTGAGAAATGACATGCAAGGGTGAACATTTGCACCCAAACTTGCACTCACATACAGGCAAAACAAACCTGTACATACACATACCTGTACATGCTTATCATGTACATAGATACAGAAAAAATGGGATTTTTCTCTCCCTTTAGAAACTCTACAAATCACTACATTCTGAACATCCCTAATCTGAGATTATTTTGGATTAGGACTTTCCATACTAGGGACATCTAAGCTATAAATCGAAAAAGCTCAAAAAGCAAAAAAAACCAAAAAACCCTCTGAAACCTAACAAACATTTGCTCCTATACATTTCAGATCATGGATACTCATACAGGTAAGACTACCCAGGTGTGGTGGGACATACCTTTAATCCCAGCACTCTGGAGGCAGAGACAGGCAGATTTCTTCGAGTTCTGAAACTGACCTGGTCTACATAGTTCAAGGACAGCTAGGCTATAGACAGAGAACCTGTCTCAAAAACAGAGCAAGCAAAACCAAGCAAACAAAACTCCCAGGCATGACTATAGAGTATTTGGGTACTGTATTAGGAAGGTAGATGCCATAATAGAGTAGAATTACATGTTTGTGTACTGACCTTTCTACTCCAGTGACCAAACTACTACAGGTATAGATTGACTTCTGTCCTTGTGCATGTTTTAGGTTCCAGGCATTCGTTGTTATGCAACTGAAAGTATTCTGATTTTAAATATCTGAAACCAAAGTTTGCAGTCTATAGAATGCTTTTGTAGGCTTTTGTGCATATTCGCTGTACTTGCTCATGATTTTGCAAAGGAAGGAAAAATAAAGAAAATAATATGTAGATGTGGATAAGATGATTCAGGTTTATTTTAATTGAGATCTACCAATTCAGTTTTCACCCAAGACTTTTTATAAAAATTTAAATTTCATCTATTATGCCACTGCTTAAATGTACCATATTTTTTTTATCTTTGGTTGAGGGACATCCAGGTTGTTTCCAGTTTCTGGCTGTTAGGAATAAAGCTGCTATGAACATAGTTGTGCAAATGTCCTTTGTGGTAGGATGGTGTGTTCTTTGAGGATGTGCTGGAAGTGGTATGAGGTAGATCAATTCTCAATTTTCTGAGAAATCACCATGTTGATTTTCAAAGTGATTTTCCAAGTTTTCCTTCCCACCAGCAGTGGAAGAGTGTTCCCTTGCTCCATATCCTCACCAGCAGGTGCTATTGCTTGGCCTTTTGATCTTAGCCATTCTGATTGCTGTGAGGTAGACTCTCAGGGTTGTTTTGATTAGCATTTCCCTGGTGACTAAGGTTGCTGAACATTTCGTTAAGTCCTTCTTGGCTATTAGAGATTCCTCTGTTGGAAATTCTCTGTTTAGGTTTGTAACCCACATTTTAATTGGATATATTTTTTTTTTGATGTCTAGTTTCTTGAATTCTTTATATATCTTGGATCTTAGCCCTCTGTCAGATGTGAAGTTGGTGAAAATCTTTTCCTATTCTGTAACAGGCTGCTGATTTGTCCCATTGGCAGTGTCGTTTGTCTTACTGAAGCTTTTGAGTTTCATGAAGTCCCTTTAATTAATTGTTGATTCTAGTGCCTGCACTATTAGTGTTCTGTTCAGGAAGTTATTTCTTGTGCCAATGCATTCAAGACTATTCTTCATGTTCTCTTCTATGAGATTTAGTTTACCCAGTTTTATGTTGAGGTTTTTGATCCACTTGGATTTGAGTTTTGTACAGCTAAATATAGGTCTATTGGTATTCTATATACTTGCATCTAGTTAGAGCAGCACCATTTGTTGAAGATGCTTTCTTTTTTCCATTGTATAATTTTGGTTTCTTTATCAAAAATGAGGTGTCCATGGGTATGTGGGTTTACATGTTGGTCTTCAATTTGATTGGATTGATCAGTCTGTCTGGTTTTATGCTAATACCATGTGGTTTTTATTACTATAAATCTGTAGAAGAGCCTAAAATCAGAGATGGCGATACTCTAAAATTTCTTTTATTGTAATTATTCTGGGATTTTTGTTTTTTCATATGAAGTTGAGTATTGTTCTTTCAAAATTTGAAAGAATTGTATTGGGATTTTGATGGAAATTGCACTGAATCTATAGATTGCTTTTGATAAGATAGCTATTTTCACTCTGTTAATTCTACCAATCTAAGGGGAATCTTTTCATCTTCTGATACCTTTTCCAGTTCCTTTCTTCAAAGATTTTAAGTTTTTTTCCATATAGGACTTTTACTTGCTTTGTTAGAGTTATACCAAAATATTTATATTATTTGCTGCTATTTTGAAGGATGATGTAGTAGGCTAGCTGGGCTTTGCTGTTGTCATACTGCCCTAGCTCTTGTGTTCTTACACTGGCCTCTAGTCATCTGGGTTTGGGATAATTACAGGTTTAGGTACAGGTTTCTGAGTTTATCTTTGTTGGATAAATATTTGGATTTTTTCCCCTTAAAATCTGTTTTCTTTTTGGTCTTCTGGCCTGAGTAGCCTGGGGTTCTTATGACCAAAGAGTTTTCAGGTCTAGTAGGGTGTCTTTGCTGGGGTTTTGGCGGCCTACATGACCTTTGGTATTTGGGATGGCAGCATTGCTTCTGGGGTTGTTGAAACTGATGTGACCTCTGGGGTTGTGAATACTGGTGTGGCTGCTGGGGTTCCAGGTTTCAGCTTGGATTCTGGGGTTCCTAGTACTGGCTTGGCCTCTGGCTGAGCAGGGGTCTTCTGGAGTTGTAGGCCAGGATATAGAGACAAGAGTGTAGTTCTAATACCTTTTGATAGTTCTGTATTTCCTTCCTTCTTTACTGCAGAGTTCTTGAGGGTTCTTTTAGCTAAGCCATTTAAAACTTTTATTTATTTATTTTATGTGTATGGGTTGTTTGCTTGCATGTATGTCTGTGCACCATGTGGGTGAGAGTGTCGGATTCTCTGGGATTATAGTTATAGATGGTAGTGAGCTACCATGCAGGTCCGTTTAATCAAACTCAGGTTGTCAGCAAGAACAGCCACAGCTCTTAACTGCTGAGCCATTGCTTCAGCCCCATGTACAAACGATTCCATTGTTTGGAGGTGGAAACTTATATATTCTTATATATTCTTCCAGAGCTAGGGATGGAGCTTAGTTCCTTACTTATGCCGGGCAGGCAGTTTGCCACTGAGGTACATTTCTAGTCCCACAATGCTACTGTATAAAGAGAATTTGATAACTTCATTACTATAGGTTTGATATGTCTCTTTAAAGTTGAGTTATTGACTTTTTGGTTTCAGTAAAGGTGCTCATTGCTGCTTCAAAAGAGCATTTCCCAAATATAGGCTCTAAAATCATGGCACACCATAAATAGACTTAATTTGGAAGACAGTGTTAATAAGCTCGTCGGGGGAAGGATCATCTGTGATTAGCAAGACTATCAATTTTCTGTCTCTTTTTGGATTTATTTTGGTGTGTGTGTGTGTGTGTGTGTGTGTGTGTGTGTGTGTGTGTGTCTGTGTGTCTGTCTGTCTGTGATATGTGTGCCTGACTTTAGGTGCCTGTGAGGAACAGAGACATTGCATCCTCCTGGAGACTGAGTTGCAGGCGGTTATAAGCCACTTGACACAGGTGTTGGGGTTTGAACTCTTAGCCTCTACAAGAACAATGTGTACTCCTAACCACTCAGCTGTTCTGCCAACTCATCCGTTTTATTATTTCCTTCAGTCTTAAAAGAGAAAAGATTAGGTTTTTAAAACCCCATTCTACTTGGAATCTTTGCTTTCTGTGGCAATAGTAAGGCATTCTGATGAACAGGTGACTGTAGTGAAAAGGGACCTTAAAAAAGAGGGGAAAATAGCAATAAACTGAATGTAGATCCCTTTGTTTAAAAACTGTTTAATAGCTGGAGGTGTAGCTTAATGGTAGTGTTTATGCTTAACCGGCCCTAGATCTGTCCCTAGCACCAAAAAGTGTTAATAATGACAATTTATTCAGTAAGCCCTACTCATTCTATTTCTCTTTATCTTCGTAGGAAGTATACTCCCATACTAAACCCAAGGTGGAACACTTTGTCCAGTGGGGAGTAGGTAAGTTGAGTTTTAATTAGGCATAATCAGTTACTTCATCCTATTGAACTATTGATTGTACTGGCTTTTCAGGAATAGGCTCTGGAGATCAGAGTCTTTGACATTGTGTGGACAAATTTAGAGCTATCTGGATATTTTCTGGAAGATGAACTGTGTTTGAATTAGGTTTCAGAGGAGTGTTATTTCATGAATCTCTTCAACATTATTAGGATTGTTGGGCTAGCAAGTACTCATACCCTGGAATAACAGAAGTTCAGAGCTGGGGATGTAGTTCCCACTAGCAGAATGGAATGCTTCTTATGAGTCTTTGTAGTAACTCTGTGTTCAGGAGGAAAAAGACAAATATCTCAAATAATTCCCTGTAGCAGAATGCTTCCTTAGCATCTGTGAGGTCCAGTACTAAAAAAAAAAATTACAATGTGCTATAACTTGCTTACTCCTCACCAGATTTTCTGAATCCTATTAATTTATTAGCTGCTATTAATGAATGTTGCACAGGCCAAGTATGGTGGCACACACCTTTAATTCTAGCACTCAGGTGGCAGAAGACAATAATGGATCTCTTCTAGTTCAAGGGCACCTTTTCTACACAGTGAGATCCAGGACAGCCAGAACTATATAGAGAGATCTCTATTTAGTCTCTAAAACAACACCACTAAAAACCCTTTTTAAAAATAGGTGTATAAAATCCAGATGCAGGAAGGAATTTAGCTGGTATTCCTGGAAAATCACATAAATTGTAGTATTCTTACATTTTTCAATTTTATTGTCCTTGGTTGTGTCTCACTTATGGGTCACTTATCCAATGCACTCATAAACTGAGCTTATAGCCTCTGTTTTGTTTAATTTCAGCCAGGAACTATTAAAATAGTAGAGATATTGACAAATACTTCATTCTCTTTAGGACATCTCAGCACATTTAAAGTCTTGCTTTTCTGAAGGTTTGCTCTCATGGTAGAATAATTGTCTCCTAGTTAGGGTTTCCATTGCTGTGAAGAGACACCATGGCCAAGGCAACTCTTATAAAGGAAGGCAGTTAATTGGGGCTGGCTTATAGGTTCAGAGGTTCAGTCCATTATCATCATGGCATGTAGGCAGACATCCTGGAGAAGGAGATCAGTGTTCTACATCTAGATACAGAGGCAGCAGGAAGTAAATGTCACGCTGGGTATAGCTTTCTATTCTGCGACTTCAAAGCTCACCCCCTAATGATGAACCTCCTCCAACAAAGCCATACCTCCCTAATAGTGCCATTTCCTATGGGCTCATGGGGTCCATTTTATTCAAATCATCATAACATGTAAGTGAGGAGTCCCCTCACTGTTAACCTGCCATTTCCCACTGATTAATGGCAGCAGGCATTATTTAAGATATTTGTCTTTTCTCTTCCTGAACATAGAGTTCTACAAAGTCTCTTAAGAGTCCATTCTACCAAGACTGTGAGTCTGTTTTCCAGCAGTCACAGCTAAGGCATGTTTCCAGAATTGAGGCTTTCACTTCAAGTGTGATCTTCAAACCTGTCTTCTTTTCCACTTCTGTATAATTTGCTCCCTTTGGCTCAGCTCACCAAACTCCTCTGGGTATCTTCCTGTCAAGTGTTCTGTGTGCATGTCTGAAACTTGCTTCAAATGACCCAGATAAAAGGATAGAAAGTAAAAGCTGGTTAAAGTCGAACTAAAGACCAGATGGAATTAATACTGATATCACATAAGCCCTATAGTAATGTTTAAATGATTACCATATTTCCCAGGGAATCCAGGAAAATTGGCATGTATCTGACATTACAGGGGGATGAAACTAGTGACTCTTGTTTGTTAACATTCAGTTCAGAGTGCATTTGTTAAGTCACCATCCTGTCAGGCATTGATGATCAAGGTTGATTAAGACAGTGGTCAAAGCTAGGCATTGTGATGGGTTCCACTCAGGATACTAAGGCAGGAGGATAATACAATTAAAGCTAGCCTGGGCCACATAGAAATAGCCTGTCTTAATAGTAGCCCCCATATCCACAAGAAAAATGATAGTAGTCACAATCACTGAGATACACATGATAAATCATTTAATATTATCTCAAATACAGAGAGAGTTACAAGGTTGAGAGGAAGTAGATAGGTTAGAAAGAGACTGAGGAGCTAGGAGCAGGGAAGGATTCTGAAGGTGAATCTTCAAGGAACAGTGTTAGCCATGTTAGTAGTGTTAGTTAAAATGTCAGGATGGGATTCTGGATAACAAACCACATAGTCGGCACTACATGATCAATACTTAGAGTCAGGATTCAGGCGTTTCCAGGAAGAATTACAAACATAGGGAGGGCTAAGGATAAGTTGAGAGAGAATGAAGGCTTTCTAAGTTGTGACCTAGCTTCAGGTCATTTATTGTTTCATCTGTTATTAATCAACTTTTGGCAGTATTCTTTTTTAATTATAAATTTTTATGGTTAGTGTACAAAGTAATGGGTTTTACCATGACAACTTCATATGTATGTGTCGTTGTACCTGGTATCTACTGCTATCACCAAGAGAAGGTAACATGTAAGTCTAAGCAATCAACTATGAGAGAACACATATTCTGTGTGGGGAGACAGAAAACACATGTCTGAATGATGAAATACAGAGTACTTTAGGGTGAGATAGCAAGGGTGGTACAGAGAATAACGTCTGATAGTACTTTAGAGAAGGAGGCAGTGTCTGTCTGTGCTGGTGAGTTAGAATGAGCCTCCCTGAGGAGACAGCGCCTGAATAGGCTCCAGTCTGCTGTGAGACTGGCCCCATGGAGAGGACAGGAAAGGAGTAAATCCGAGTCCTAAGACATACTTAGGCATGGCAAATAAGGTCATATGTTGTATTATTTATTTCCTGAGTAGGCTCACCGTTGTATTTATTTTTAAATTATTCAATTTTATGACCAGCAAGAGTGGCTATTTATTTCTAGCATCAACTTTGTTCTACTTTGCTTTTTATTGTTGTGATAAAACACCATGACCAAAGCAACTTGGGGACGAAAGGGTTTATTCCAGCTTACAGTTTATAACCTATCATGGAGGGAAGTCAGGGTAGGAGCTGAAGCAGAGGCTATGGAGGAGTGCTCCTTACTGGCTTGCTCCCTATAGCTTGCTCAGTCTGATTTCTTCTCTTCTCTTCTCTTCTCTTCTCTTCTCTTCTCTTCTCTTCTCTTCTCTTCTCTTCTCTTCTCTTCTCTCCTCTCCTCTCCTCTCCTCTCCTCTCCTCTCCTCTCCTCTCCTCTTCTCTTCTCTTCTTCTAACACTAATGCAATTTTATTTTATTTTTCCTTTTGTTGAAAATAGATTTTTTTCACATAACACCCTGATTGTAGTTTTGCCTCCCTCTATTCCGCCCAGTTCCTCCCCACCTCCTTTCTCATCCAGATCCACCCCTTTATGCTTGTCATTAGCAAACAAACAGGATAATATTAAAATATAAGATAAAACAAAAACTAACACACTAGAAATTGACAAGAGAAACCAACAGAAGGAAAAGAGCCCAAGAGAAGGTATACGAATCAGAGACTCACTTGTTTTTGCACTCAGGAATCTCATTAAAAACACTGAACTGGAAGCCATAGTATATATGCTGAGGACCTGGTGCCTTGCAGGCCCTGTGCATGCTGCCTCAGTCTTTGTGAGTTCATATGAACTTAGCTCATGTTGATTTAGAGGTCCTTGTTTTCTTGGAGTCCTCCATCTCCTCTGGCTCTTATGTTCTTTCTGCCCCTCCTTTGATGGAGTTCCCTGAGCCCTGAGAGGGGGGTTTGATAGAGACATTCCATTTAGGACTAAGTGTTCTTAGGTCTTTCAGCTTGTTTGCTTATAGCACCCAGGGCCACCCTCCCACAGGTGGCTCCATCCTGAGTGGCATGAGCCCTCCCACATCATCAGCCATTAATCAAGAAAATGCCCTCAAGACCTGCCTGCAAGTGAATCAGATGGAGGCATTTGAGGTTCCTCTTCCCAGATGACCCTGCTTGTGTCAAGTTGACAAATTCCTAGCCAGCACAAATTTATACTATAATTTCCCTTCATTATCCAAATATATTGTTCTTGAGTTCAAATACTGAGTTCAGATGGCAAAGGACACTTGCTTTTCTGAGTTGAATGTGCTTGGTTCCTGAAAGAATGTGTTGCAAAGAATCATATTGTCACAGTTGGCCATGGTGGTGTGTATCCCATCACTCAAGATGAAGCAGAATTCTGAGTTGCAGTTTGTATCCCAGGCCTGTCTGGGATACAAAGCAAGTTTATTTAGCCTCAGCCACACAGCAAGGTTGTCTTTAAAAAGTGTGAGCTATATTTGGTGATATATACCCATAATCCCAGCATATGGGATCATCCCAGCATGATCATGAGTTCAAGACCACTCCAGACTAAATGAAACCAGATTTAAAACAAACAAACAAAACCCAACAAATATGTATTAACAGGAAGCAAAGAATGTGTGCTTGGGGAACATTTGGTACTGCATGTTCTAGTTATGTATGAGACTTTTGCTTTTGGTTTTAATGAGCAATTTATGGAATTATTTCCCATTCTTATTCCATTGTAGACAACTATAACTATCTTCAAAATGCGCCTCCTGGATTTTTCCCAAGACTCGGTGTTATTGGTTTTGCTGGTTTTGTTGGACTTCTTCTTGCTAGAGGTAGGTGCAATTTTTAGGGTTTTCCCCCCAGTAAGTTTATATGGGAGAGATGGGATATATATTTGGCCCTTTATCCATATTTAATAGTTTTTAGATAAGTTGGTTCCTGAATATGGACTTCTTAACATATGATTCATGTGTGTCTTTACCCAGTTACATCTGACTTTAAACATACATAAAAATGTATACTCTTAGTAAGAAAAAGAAATTAGTTATACTTAATAAACATATTTACTTGTTCAAATATTGCCCTATGGTATAGAAGGAGTGAACTTCTGTTCAAAGTCTTTTATACCTGACAAACTGTAAATATTTCACTGTTGCAGGGTGTGGTGGCACATGCCTTTATCCCAGCACTCTGGAGATGGAGGCAGAGGCAGAGGCAGAGAGGCAGAGAGGCAGAGAGGCAGAGAGGCAGAGAGGCAGAGAGAGAGGCAGAGAGGCAGAGAGGCAGAGAGGCAGAGAGGCAGGCAGAGAGGCAGAGAGGCAGAGAGGCAGAGAGGCAGAGAGGCAGAGAGGCACAGGCGCAGAGGCAGAGAGGCAGAGGCAGAGGCAGAGAGAGAGGCGCAGAGAGAGAGGCAGAAAGGCGCAGAGAAAGGCGCAGAGAGAGGCAGAGACAGGCAGAGACAGGCAGAGAGAGGAAGAGAGGCGCAGAGAGGCACAGAGAGAGGCAGAGAGGCAGAGAGAGGCAGAGAGGCAGAAAGGCGCAGAGAGGCGGAGAGAGGCAGAGAGGCGCAGAGAGGCGCAGAGAGGCGCAGAGAGAGGCAGAGAGAGGCAGAGAGGCGCAGAGAGGCGCAGAGA
>JANHMN010000005.1:74527903-74541994 GCA_030674055.1 Rhabdomys pumilio | reverse complement strand
AGAGAGAGAGAGAGAGAGAGAGAGAGAGAGAGAGAGAGAGAGAGAGAAAGCAATATGACAAAAGAGTCCCAAGGAGAGAAAGCATACCCTTTCTCCTCCTCTAGAGAAAAATAGGTTTGGAGATGCCAGGGCAAAAGAGTAGGCCTTAGGAGCCAGCATAGCCTGTATCCCACCTTCATCCCAATTAAGATGAAGAGGCCTCTTGTCCTCCACCTTCTTTAGCAACTAGAAATCTATTCTTTGTGCTGTTTGGGATGTGCTTTCCCACATTTTGCATGGCCTACTACCGATTCCCTTGAGTTTTCCAAGTTTGGCTGCTGCAAAGGGTCAACCTCAGTTCATACCTGGCTAGTGCTGGAAACCAAAGTCTCTAGAAACCTGTAACTATATCCTGTGAAACAATGCGTCAAAATGAAAACAAGTCAACCCTATGAAGCCCAAAGCAAATAACAGCACAAGCTACCATGGAGATGTGGTGTTCCTTCCTCAGTGGAAAAACGGGGATATGGGGATCCCCTGAGGGATCAGTGTCACTGGGAAGTTTTATAGGCGCCATCTCTTTGGATCATGCCATGTGAGCAATGAAGAGAGCAATGAAGTCACGAACTAATAGGGTTCAGATGCGTGTGGCTGTCTCCATATTGATGACATTACCAACCAAGATCCTTCTAAGCCAGTAAGTTGCCCCCATCTTGATGAGTTCACCTACCATGGTGGTGACAGATTACATGGATACATTTTGATCATAGTGAGCTGAGTTGAACAGAAAAAAGACCAACCCCCTTCTCCACAGGACTCCAAACCTCCGTGGGGTTCCCACATCTGAGAGAATAAATGTGGACAGTCTCTCCTCTCCTTCAAAATGACACTTGAGCTAAGGTAACATGGATTTAGGAGGCGATGGTACCAGGGTAGCCCAGATATTTAGACAAAAATAAAAAATCCAAAAAGCAGGAATTGATTTTATGGTCACATTTCCAGTGCGATGAGACCATCTTGCCACACAGATTTTGACTGTGGGTGCCATGTGATGTCATCAGCCTCTTCTTTGGACCCCCCTTTAACCTCATAAGGCACAGCCTGTTGTTCCTAGGAAAGAAAGGGAAGGAACGGGCAGGAATGGGGAGGTGTGCTTCCTGCCCAGGAAGCACACCTCCCCATTCCTGCCCACAGCCAGGACTGTGGCTCTGGGATTGGAGAAGATGAAGGAGAAAGGTATCTTGGCACCATGTGGTCCCAGTCAAGCATGTTGTACACCATGACCAGAGATCTGTGCCCTCCATGTTGGCTGGAATGTAAGACACTTGGATGCAAACATCTTGAAACAATCAAGATGATTTTAAATCGTTGATAGCTTTGTGTGGCACTTTAGTAATGCAGAGAAAAGCAGCTGCCTGGGAGCCTGTGTATAACTGCACCAAGTAGCTGTCAGCTTTCCTCCCTTCCCAGAAATCTGATCCAAGGCCACCCACTTCTCTGAGGGAACTGGGTAAAGAGGAAAAGTAGTGAGAATCTCAATGCAGGAGAGAGAGAGCAGATAGGGAAGTAAAGGAAGCTTTGGCCTCTTTTGCATCATTGAATCTCAGCCTAGTTGGGTAAAGGAAGGGTCTATTGAATGGGTGGGTGAGCCTCTCTGCCACGCAGAACAACTGGTTCATCCCTGGCTTGGGGCATCTCTTTCCTTTCTTCATTTATTCTGTGACCTCCGTTTGACCTGAATACTTCCCATTCTGACTCTCTCTCAGTCCACAGAAACTTAGACATCCACAACCCTACTGTACCGCCCCGACCTTCCTTCCCCTAAGAGGACATCTCTGACATTCAAATCAAGAGTCCCTTTGAGTCCCTTAGTGGTGTGTAACAGTTACTTTCTATTGCTGTGATAAGATACCCCGGCTACAGCAACTTAGCAAAGACAGAGTTTCATATGGCTCAAGGTCCCAGATTGCTGCATTTCCTGATGGTGGAACAAAGGCACAGCAGCAAAAACAGCTCAGAGTGCAGGAAGCAGAGAGCACACTGGGAAGGGCATAATAAGTCTTTTGATACCCCAAGCCTTGGCTGCTGAAACACACCAGGTTCAAGAAGTGAATACCTCTGTGCTGGCTAGTTTTGTGTGAACTTGATACAAGCTTGAGTCATCTCAGTGGAGGAAACCTTAATTGAGTAAATTCGTCCATAAGATAGGGCTGGGATCAAGCCCACAGGGCATTTTCTTCATTAGCAATTAATGTGGGAGGGCCCAGTCCATTGTGGGTGGTACCAAACGTGGGCAGGTGGTTCTGGGTTCTATAAGAAATCAAGCAGAGCACAGCAGTTGGAATAAGCCAGGGAGTAGCACTCCTCCATGGCCTCTGCATTCAAATGTGCCTCAAGATTCCCAGTGTGTTTGTGTTCCTGCCCTGACCACACTGGATGATCTAGTGTGAGAAAGAAGTCAAAAGCCTGCAACTCTAATTTTTCAAACGTTATTTTAATGAAGGGTCCTAAATGCTTTAACCTTTACTTTAGCAGACCACTCATCAAGGGTAGTGGAAAAGAAAAAATAGAGGGGAAGTAGACCTGTTTAGAAATGGTTCTTTGGTGCCAATCTTTTCTGTGCTATCACGAAATCTGCAGCTCAGTTCATAGGAGTCAGCAGAGGCAGCTCATTCCATTTGCAAACACTTGAGGGATATATCAGCAGTCCAGTTCGGTAGAGTCAGGGTACCAAACAGGGATCAGCAGGCATGGTGCTGGCACTACCTAGCAGAGACAGTCAGGCCTCAGCAGGAAGGAGTATGACCAGCAGGAACACCAGGAGAAACT
Organism: Rhabdomys pumilio; assembly: GCA_030674055.1. Lineage (NCBI taxonomy): Eukaryota > Metazoa > Chordata > Mammalia > Rodentia > Muridae > Rhabdomys > Rhabdomys pumilio. The sequence goes on along the minus strand of JANHMN010000005.1, from coordinate 74,539,186 downwards.
CTCAGCTGTGCCTCTCTCAGTGAAGGGAAGATCAGGAAGACCTGAGACCCACAAGCATTGCATAGCTAGCTCTACCAGCAAGCCAAGCTCAGCCTCTGACTGTCCACTGAGTCCTTTTTATATCCCTCCCTGGGCCTTGCCTCAGCATGTGTCTTGCCTCAGCATATGAGTCTTTCTCGGCTGACATCACTCTGCCCGAGTCCTTGGAAGTGGCAAAAAGCCGCATCATACCACCAGAAGTTTTCTGGTTGCTTTTCTCTTCAGCAGAACTTCCGTTCCCTTGTGTCTGCTTCAGCTAAACAACATTCCTTCACAAGACTGTCTCTGCCTGTGTCTGCTTCCGGAAAACACCCCTTCCCGTTTTTTTCCCCAGGAAAAAAAAATCCAACCAACTTTCCAAGGAACTCTTACGTTTCCACTTCAAAAGCTAAACAAACATTTCCTGTACAAGTTGCTTTTCCTCATGCTGCTTTGTCAGAGCACTAGTAACCCCAACCAAGACCGAAATTGGTTCCAAGGTCATAGAGTAGGATATCACTGCGACAGAACCCACCTTAATTTCTCTGAGAAGATTGTGGAGGGAACTTGGAACATTGGGCTAAAGACATCACTGAGTGTTCAGAGTTCCAGGAGATGATGTGAAGGATCTCGGGAGAGGAAGAATGGTCAGAGGAATGCAGTCAATAGCAGCCTGCTCATAAAATTTCTGAGGGAAGTTAGTGAGTCCCCTAAAGCATCTCTCTGGGCTCTTCTTATTTTCAGTTAAGACTCTGGGGTCAGCAGAAGCTGAGAAATCAGCTATGATCAAGAAGAGAGCAACAACACTGAGCTGAAATCTTAAGGGGAAGTATTTTCCCTGGTCAATATGCAGAAGTTGATTTCCAGAGGTAGCCAAGGCTGTATGGACCTCATGATGGCAGCCAATCTTGGTCATGCTTCAGAGTCTCCCATATGGTCCTGGGTTTTGAAGGGATGAAGGGTCATGAAGAGTAGCTGACCACTGTGAGAGGCCAGAAGAGGCCATTGGAAAGTGTAGTCACAGTAGCTATTGGAGCCCAAGTACTGACTGAAAGTGTCATGCAGAGAGTTGAGGCTTGGCACCCTGAAGAGAAAGCAGCCCAGTTGCATCAGGAAAAGCCATCATTTTGGAGATGCCCGAGCCTTGTGATGACTGCCAAGGACAGCGACAGGCATGGAGCCTAACTGAGCCTGTGAGACAAGCTGTGTGTGCTGAGGGGAACCCTGGAGGAACCCTGGAGCTCCTGAGTGAATCCCAGCAATCTGAGGCTGAGCTTTACACTGCTGGTGCTTGGTCTTGCTTGTGAAGATTGTGACTTTGCCCTGGTTCTTCCCTCCAGGGATGAGAAAATCTCTATCTATTTAGTGACTCTACAGGAGACCACGTACTTTGACATTTGGAGAGACTGGAGTTTTGGAGAGATGTTGGGTATTTTAAAGGGGCCTTGGAGTTTAAGTGTTTGGACGTTTAAAGACTGTGTGTTTTAAATGTTGGAGTGTTTCATATTGTGGTGGTGATGTTATTGTGTGATCTTGGGGATGAACAAGAATGAAAATATAACGTCTGTAGTGATAATCTCCTGTGCCCTGTTTAATAGCATCCACTTCTGGATAAAGATCTGAATGGCCAGTAGCAAATCAGGAGAGTATAGGCAGGAATCTGGCAGAGAGAGGGAGCGAGTAAATCTGGGAAAGAGCCAGGTATGGGAAAATTCAACATCAAGGCCTGAAGGAAGTCAGACATATGACACTGAGGAGAGGTAACCAACCATGTGGCAGAACATACATGAGTACAACTGGGGTAATATGAGCTAAGAGCTAGTTGGGGAGCAAGCTCCGTAGAAGGCCATAAGGACTGGAAACAAAATGGAGTCTCTGTGTCCTTATGTGAAAACCGATGTGGGCTTACAAAAGCCCCAGAGGTTATAAGTACATCTGAATAGTGTTGTGTTTGTGTATGGATTTGGCAGGTAGCCAAACCTGATGGATAGTTTTGTGACACAAGCTAGAGTCCTCCCCTTGAGAAAATGTGTAACATTAATTTTTCAAAGCCTGATTTTTTTATTAATTATTTTATTTAAGTTTAAATGATTTCCCCTTCCTGGTTCTCTCTCTGAGAACCCCCACCTGTCCTAGTTCTCTTTGCCTCTGAGAGTGTAGAGTGAAAAATTATAAAGACCATTTTATAAAATATATACAGGCTCACTAGTTTCAAGAAAGCAGAACTGAATATAAGTTTCCAGGCCTTTCACTGCCCCGGGATACATTCCTCAAGCCTCAGGGAAGAAAATCCACCTGTGGGTGGGGTAGGCCCAAAGCAGGAAGACACATTCCTGGCCACAAAGAAAGATGCAAGACATCTGGGTGGTTCCAAGAACTAACTAACTTTCCACTGATCTTGGTTACCCCTCCCCACCCTCCTTGATGTCTTTTCCAGTGTCACAGCTTGCTGAGTTCAAAATTTATAAAACAACCAATCATGTGTAACCGAGCAAAAATTCCTTCCTTTCCCTACCTCTTACAATAAAAAGCTCCTTAGTGCACCAATCGGGGTCAAACTGTACTCGTGCAGGAGTGTGCAGTTTTAATGCTGGCTGCCAGCTCTCTTCCCTAATAAACCTCTGCTGATTGCATCCAGGTATGGCGTCTTGGAGTTTGTGGGTGTTCGCGACTTCCCGAGACTTGAGTAAGGGTCTCCCGAATTTGGGAGTCTTCAAGAGGATACCCCACCCACCCACCTATCCACAACCACCTCACCCCTCTTTCATCGCCCTTCTCTGGGCCATCAAGCCTCCACAGGACCAAGTGCCTCCCCTTGCACAGATGCCAGATAAGGGAGTCCTCTGCTACACATGTAGCAAGAGCCATGAACCCGCCCCTCTATCACCATCCATCCAGTTCTCTTTATAGTCTCTCCAAACATCCCGTGTCCCACACGGGTCTTACCTCAGCAAGAGGGAGAGAGGTGGGTTAGGGAAAAGGGGGGAAGAATCGTGTATGGGAAGGGACAGGCAAGAAGCACAGAGGGTCAGGAAACTGAATAGAAATATGTAGCAGTGGGGGCGGGGAGCCGGGGTAGACACTAGAATGTATGATGCCAGGGAAGCGAGAGGCTTCCAGGACCCAACAAGGATGACATTAGCCGAAATACCTAGCAAAGGGGAGAGACAACCTGGAGAGACCACCTCCAGTAGATAGGCACGGCCCCCACTTGAGGGACGAGGTCACCCACTCATCTCAAAATGGTTAACCCAGAATTGCTCCTGTCTAAAGGAAGGGCGGGAAAAAATAACTGGAGTAGAGATGGAAAGAAAGGCCATCCAGGGACCGCCTCATCTAGGGATCCATCTCATGTGCAGACACTATTGCTGATGCCAAGAAGTAATTGCTGGTATGGCTGTTCAATGAGAGGTTCTGCCAGCGCCTGACCGACACAGATTTGGATGCTTCCAGACAACCTTCGCACTGAGCAAGAGAACCCCAGTGGAAGAGTAAGGCGAAGGACTGAAGGATCTGAAGGGGATTGTAACCTCATACACAAAACACAATATCCACTAATTGGACCACTCAGAGCTCCCAGGGTTGAAACCACCAACCAATGAGTGTACAGGGAGGGACCCATGGCTCCAGCTGCATTTGTAGCAGAGGATGGCCTTGTTTGGCATCCATGGGAGGGGAGGACCTTGGTCCTTGGAATATTGATGGCCCAGTGTAGGGGTATGCTTGAGCAGTGAGGTGGGAGTAGGTGAGTGGGTGGAGGAGCACATTCATAGAGGCAAAGGGGAGTGGGGATGGGATGTGGGGGTTTGTTGAGGGGAGACCAGGAAGGGGGTTATCATTTGAAGTGTAAAGGAATAAAATGATGAATTAACAAAAAGACAGAAGATCAAGTCAGTCACTTTTCCCTCACGTATTGAGGAAAAGTTTCAAGAGGCCCCTCATCCTGGTAGAAAACGTGTTGGTAGATGATGGATGTTACAAGACGGAGTCATTGTTCTTCAGACCTGTGGTTTCCAGTAGATTGCCCAGGTTGAAGTAGCTGGTTGCATACCCAAGTGCATCATGGGCAATACTAACAGTTCTAGTATTCTACGTTTTAAAGAAACCCAGAAGAGGACATGCAGGTGGTTGGATGTATATGTTATGTGCCCGAGGGATGGGATCCCAGGGGAGTGGCAGGAAGCATTGAGGGTGGGTATTTTCAAGATACAGCGTATATATGTAAGATATTTTGAAAAAGTAATTATAGGATCCACTTTTCAACATGTTTGAGAGTTTCATACACAATGCTACTCTTAAATGCAAGGGGTCTGATGAAGAGGAGACTCAGGAATTGAGGATAAACCAATCCTTCAGTCCTGAAAAGCACTATTATCACACCATCATAAACGACAGGAAGACCAACAGAGTCAACTAACCTGGACCCTTGGGGCTCTTCAGACCCTGAGCCACCAAGCAAAGAGCATCCTGACTGGACCTCGGCCTCCTGACATGTGTAGCAGATGTGCACCAGGGCCTTCGCGAGTCCTGAACAACTGGAGCAGAGTGTACCCCAAAAGCCATTGCGCCTGCACATGGTATATGCTCTACTTTACTGTGCCTCGGTGTCTGGCTTCAGCAGCAGAGGAAGAGCCCAGCTTCACAGAGACTTGAAGTCTGAGGGGCACAGGGGATACGTAGTGGGGACCCCAGCCCCACAAGGAGAAGGGGCAGGGATCTTGGGGAAGGATTGTTGAGGGGGGCAGTGAGAGGGTGTGAAGTGAATAAGTAAAACAATGAAATTAAATTTAAAAATCCTAATGAGAATCAGAAAGGACATGTTTTTTTTTTTCCCTACCATCTTCGGATGAACTTCTGGCTCAAACAAGGATTGAAATGAGCCCCAAATAGCCAAGAGCCTTTGATATCATGGTTTGTCACCATTATCAAGTACTGTGTTGGACACTATTTTTGTGTGGCAGTTATGACAGTGAGGGCTTTAACCTGTATTAGTAGTGCCCTAGTTCAGAAAGATAAATGAAATACCATGGTATGTAACAGAGAGCATAGAAACCACCAGCCCACCCATGCAAAGATACTGGAATTGTTGTACAGAGAAGCCAAGTGGAAAAGGCTGGACTTGCGTTTTTTATTGGATATTTTATTTACATTTCAGATGCCACCCCCTTTCCCCACTTCCTCTCCCTAGAAAACCCCTATCCCGTGCCCACTTTTCTTTTTTGCTTTTATACAATGTTTTAAAAATGTTAATCAATGACTTTATAAGTTTGGTAATGCTCAATCAGAAGTGTAACCCAATACCCAACCTAGATACATCAACTATCTTTGACTAGTGGAGACACGTGAACATCTGCCTCCATGCCCCCTCTCTCTTTTCTCTCTCTCTCATCACCTAGCTTCTCCTCTCCTCCTTCTCCTCTCCTTACTCCTTCTCTTCCTCTCCATACTCCTCCCACCTTAGCTCCTCCTACATATCACCCTTCCTGTTAAAATAAAACTTTTCTCTCAAAACACAATTAGAGCATAATTATACCAATTTGTACCAGTAAGGTACAACATAGACCTAATACCCAGTCCATCATTTTGTTGACTAAGCAGAACCTCTGTCATCTCTCCTAACTAAAACACTTAGTTCTGAACCTGGATTTTTTCTTGGCTTTAGAATGAATGTCAGCTGAAAACCAAATACTCAGATCTTTTCTCTCAAAGTAAATAGCCAGGATTGGCTATGAGACTATACGTTTTCAACCCCGTCAGAAATCCAGAATGACTGAGTTAACTGAAGTTATGTGAAGCAGAAAGCTTAGCTTCTAAATCTTAGCCAATTTATAGAGACTGCTGAACACCTGGACAGTCCCTATACTACAAAATGCTGGAGCATCTGATCTTCAGCCTTCTGGCCGAGGATCATCTGATAGACCTTGTGCCACCACCGCCCAGCATGGACTTTCACAGGTGATGTTTATAAGCTTATGAAGAGAACCTCACTTGACATCTCACAGAAAGGTAATGTAAATAAAGACCTGGTTGTGAGAGGCCAAAAGCATTTAGATCTGAGAAGAGGGCGCAGAGACTACATTGTGTGCGTTTCCTTCCTCCCTCAGTCCTTCGTTCTGTCTTCTCCTAGGGATCAAACTCATGTGAGTGTGGGTGCTTAGCAAGTGGGATACCACAGAACTATTGGTGCAGGCCCCAGAAACTGTTTCCATATTTTTGTTTGTGTTTACCTTTTAAGTTAACCGGCTGGGGCTTAGATTCAATGATGGCTTTGTCAGGCATAACTTGCTTCTGTGGTGCCTGCTATCCTTTTGGGCCTAATGCTTTACTGCCCCTCCACCTCCATCCAGCCTTACATCCTGTCTCCCCCAGTCAGGTCACAGGTGCCAACATTCACCTGCGCAGCCTTCCTCAAGATCTCTATTTTCTCTCTGGATCCTGCTTTTAGTCCACAAACTAGTCCTTAGTACAGGTTTCTTTAAAAACTAAAAACCCATGCACGAGGAACATTTTTTTAAACATCTGACTGTACAATTGCCAAGATCCTTTCCTGTTCACACAATACACTACACAGCAAGTTCAAATTCAGGCAACAGGGCCAGGATATAGGGACCTATAGTGTGCACGGATAGGCACTTGCATATATATTTATAACTAGTTAAATCAGTAACCACGAAACGGGAAATGGACCCTAAACTGCTTAAAGGAGTCCAATTTGGACCCTGCCTTGTACAGAAGAGAAAAGCCAAAAGATTCATAAGCACGAACCTGTAGCAATAGTACCCTGAGTGTTGACTACCAGCAGATCGAGAAGAAAAGAAATATTCTGACGTCTATTGTACATGAGGCAACAGGATTTTTCCGTGTTGCAGGTGCGATTGAGGATGGCACAGAAGACAAGGTAGGCCAGCCTGAGCTACGTAGTGACGTCGTGTCTCAGACAACAGCACACTACAAAGTATAATAGTCAAAGTTGTCGTTTTGTAAAGCTGGAGATATGTGTAAGTCACACACTGACCAGCGATTCTAGCATTAGAGATATGCTCCAAACAGGCCTTTACATGTGTCTTCCACGATTAAGATACAAAAATGTTCATGATATCGTAGCAAAATAAGGCAAAAAATGCCACCACCCCCCGAAAACCCACCACCATCATCACCACCTCCGCCACCACCAAAAAAAAAAAAAAAAAAACAGAAAAAAAACCAAAACAAAAAAACCCAAAAACAAAAAAACAAAAACAAAAAATCAAACCAAAGGAGAACTCCACTGCCCATTTACTGTAGAATGGCATGATATCGCTACCATTCTATGTACTTATGCCTGAACGCTAGTCAACAACGGCAAGGATTTATGCTCTATAGCGCACAGTAAGCCACTTGGATGGATCTGGCACATAATACATCCTGGAAGAAGGAAGCCACATTAAGAAACTTGCAGTATGGTTTCAACGGCACAGCTCTGTATCAACTGTATGGCTTAGGGATGCATGTCCTACAGCAGTGCGCAGGGAGCAATGAGAAGCAGGCTAGATTTTCCAGATTTCATTATCAACTGCCTTCAGTTGCCAGGTTTTACACTTGTGGGCCAAAGGGTGCCAATCTGCTCTGGCCCCATTTCTTATTTTGACTCCTGCACCAGGAGGTCAAAATCCTTGCCAGGTGAAAGACCTAGGCCCTGGCTCATGGTAACCAAATCTGAGTATTGGAAGTTACTGGGAGCTCGCATGTGTGCTGCGTGTGTGTACTTGTGCGTGTGCGTGTGCGCGTGTGCGTGTGCCTGTGCGTGTGCCTGTGTGTGTGTAGCAGGCTTCTCCACCAGAAAACGGTAGCTTCAAGGTAGAGAGTATTTAATGCGGGAAACATAAGTTTATCGCGTCCAAAGTTTCCACCCAGCAGTAAACAATTTGCAACACACTGCAAAGTGCCAGGGAACAAGCCCAGCTCAGGGAGAGGCCGCGATAGGTCTATTTGATACACAGGGTGAGGTAGGGATTCGAGTTGTTTTCATTGGCTAGGCGGCTAGGTGCCTCAGCAGCGTTCTGGATGAACTGTCATTCTCCCCGGACTTGGGAAGACCTTGATTACTTTGTAACACACTCTGTGGAAGTTATTTACCCGCCTCAGACTCTGCCTCTGGGCTGTGTCTTGTGTTCCAGAGACACGGTACCAGAATATTTAAATCACTGTGGCGTTAAATACGTTTTAATATCTGATAGGGCCAGTTTCTGCGCATTGCACTTTTTTTTTCCTTTCAGGAACGTGTTCGGGCCCGCGGCAGGGGGCGGGGTCGCGCCTCCGCCTCGGCTCTGGTTCCAGCCGAGCCTCACCGACGGCGAGATGGAAATCCCGAGGCTGCTCCCGGCTCGCGGGACACCACAGGGCGGCGGAGGCGGCGGCGCCGGCTGCTGCCCCGCGGGTGGCGGCGGGGTCCACCGAGCCCCAGACTCTCTGGCCTGTCAGGCCCCCATGCGCCGCCTCCTACTGCTTCGGGGGGCCCAAGATGGCGGGCCGGGGCCGCGGAGCGCAGAGGCCCAGAGGGCCTCACGGGGCCTGGGCCCGAGCCTGAGCCGGTTGGCGCCTAGGCCGGATCACCGGAGCGGCGGCACGAGTGGCGGTGCCGGTGGTGGCGGGGGCGGCGGAGGCGGCGGCGGTAACGGCGGCGGCAACGGCGGCGGCAGTAGCAGAGGCGGTGGCGGCGGAGGAGGAGGAGGAGGAGGAGGAGGAGGCGGCGGCGGCGGCGGCGGCGGCGGCGGCGGCGGCGGCGGCGGCAGCAGCAGCAGAGGCGGCGGCGGCGGCGGCGGCGGCGGCGAGGACTTCTTCCTGTTGCTGCTTGACCCGGTGGGTGGCGACGTAGAAACAGTGGGCACGGAGCAGGCCGGAGGGCCTGTGTGGAGGGAGGAGGCCGAGGCAGGCCCGGGGCCCGAGCGGCGCCAGAGCGGTGTGAACCCAGCGGGTCGGCCCGAGCCCGGCCCCCGCTGCCTATCGGCGGTCCCGGCTGCGTCCCCGCTTCCCGCGGCCCGCCCGGGCCCGGGCACGGGCCCGGCGGCGGCGGCGGCCTTCGCGGGCACCATCACTATCCACAACCAGGACTTGCTGCTGCGCTTTGAGAACGGCGTCCTCACCGTGACCACGCCCCCGCTGCCCGCCTGGGAGCCGGGGGTCGCGCCGTTCCCGCAGCCTCAGCCGCAGCCGGGGGCACTGATCGCCCCGCAGGCCGCCGGCTTCCCGCCCGCCGCTGCCGCCGCGGCGCAGCTGGGCGACTGCCCCGAGCTGCCACCGGACCTCCTGCTGGCGGAGCCGGCGGAACCGGCGGCCGGCCCGGCGCCTCCGGAGGAGGAGGCCGAGGCCCCGGCCGCCGCCCAGAGCCCCCGCGGGCCTCTGGTCCCGGGCTCGGGCGTGGTGCTGTACCTGTGCCCGGAGGCGCAGTGCGGGCAGACCTTCGCCAAGAAGCACCAGCTGAAGGTGCACCTGCTGACGCACAGCAGTAGCCAGGGCCAGCGGCCCTTCAAGTGCCCCCTGAGCGGCTGCGGCTGGACCTTCACCACGTCTTACAAGCTCAAGAGACACCTGCAGTCGCACGACAAACTGCGGCCATTTGGCTGCCCCGTGGAGGGCTGTGGCAAGAGCTTCACCACCGTGTACAACCTCAAGGCGCACATGAAGGGGCACGAGCAGGAGAACTCCTTCAAGTGCGAGGTGTGTGAGGAGAGCTTCCCCACGCAGGCCAAGCTCAGCACCCACCAGCGCAGCCACTTCGAGCCCGAGAGGCCTTACCAGTGCGCATTTTCTGGCTGCAAGAAGACGTTCATTACTGTGAGTGCCCTGTTTTCTCATAACCGCGCCCATTTCAGGGAACAGGAACTCTTCGCCTGCTCTTTCCCTGGCTGCAGCAAGCAGTATGACAAGGCTTGCAGGCTCAAGATCCACCTGCGGAGCCACACTGGGGAGAGACCTTTCCTCTGTGACTTTGATGGCTGTGGCTGGAACTTCACCAGCATGTCCAAACTCTTAAGACACAAGAGGAAGCACGAAGACGACCGCAGGTTTACCTGCCCAGTCGAGGGCTGTGGGAAGTCCTTCACCAGGGCCGAGCACCTGAAAGGCCACAGCATAACCCACCTGGGCACGAAGCCTTTCGTGTGCCCCGTGGAGGGCTGCTGCGCCAGGTTCTCTGCTCGCAGCAGCCTCTATATCCACTCCAAGAAGCACTTGCAGGACGTGGGTGCGTGGAAAAGCCGTTGCCCGGTCCCCACCTGTAACAAACTCTTCACGTCCAAGCACAGCATGAAGACCCACATGGCCAAAAGGCACAACCTCAGCCAGGACCTCTTGGCCCAGCTCGAAGCTGCCAACTCTCTCACACCCAGCAGTGAACTCACCAGCCAGGGGCAGAACGATCTCAGTGGTGCCGAGCTCGTGTCTCTGTTCTCGGATGTGCCTGGCCACAGTTCTGCTGCTGCGGTGCTGGACACGGCCTTGGTCAACTCTGGCATCTTGACTATTGATGTGGCCTCTGTGAACTCGACCCTCGCAGGAAGTCTCCCTGCCGACAACAATAATAGCAACCATTCCTTAGGGCAAGCAGTGGACCCTCGGGCCTTGAGGGGGTCCCCCAGTGACCTTCCCCAGAGTCTGGATACCTCTCTCTTCTTCGGAACCTCGGTGGCCGGTTATCAGCACAGCCCCTTAGACATGGACGATGTCTCCGCTGGCAACGTGGGGCTCTTTGGCTCCTTGGCCCTGAAAAACTCAAGCCTGGAGACCCAGGCTTTGACACCCAGCAATAAGTTAACCGTGGACACGGAAGCTCTGACTCCCTCCAGCACCCTTTGTGAAAACAGTGTCTCCGAGCTACTGACCCCAGCCAAAGCCGATTGGAACGTGCACCCCGAATCTGACTTCTTTGGGCACGAGGAAGAAACTCAGTTTGGATTCTCCCATCCAACAGGAAGCCATGGGTCTCAGAAAGAGACAGATCTTATCACGGTGACCGGCACCCCGTTTTTGGTATGAACCGACTCTGCCTGTTCCCTGCCTGCCCTGTGGCTCACTTTTTTTAAAAAAAAAAAAAAGTCACACTCAAATGTGAGAATGTTCTGGAAGGAGTGCTTGCGTTGCTGGCCTGCAGTTGTTTCTTGCTGCTTTGCAAAGGAGCGCATCTCTGGACTACCAATTTAGGGATTCCAATTCTCATCTTGAGTCTGGAACTGATGTGAGCAAGTCTCTGACTGTGAGCAAGTCTCTTAACCTAGCTGAGCCTTAATT
>JANHMN010000005.1:74504763-74527803 GCA_030674055.1 Rhabdomys pumilio | reverse complement strand
AGAGGCAGAGGCAGAGAGGCAGAGGCAGAGAGGCAGAGGCAGAGAGGCAGAGGCAGAGGCAGAGGAGGCAGAGGCAGAGGCAGAGAGAGGCAGGTGAATCTCTGTGAGTTTGAGGCCAGCTTGGATTTGAGGCCAGCCTGGTCTACAAAGTGAGTCCAGGACAGCCAGGTGTCTGTTATACAGAGAAACCTTGTCTCAAAAAAAAAAAAAAATAAATAAACAAAAAAACAAACAAACAAAACCAAAAAAGAAAGAAAAAAGAAAAGATAAAACCAAACCAAACAACAACAACAAAAAAAACCAAACAAACCCCAAAACAAAAAAAAAAAAAGCCTGTTAAGCTCAGGCTATTAATCACAGTAAGTAGGACAGTGACTTACTAGCTCATTAACTTCTTCAGGTGTCACACCTTTAGTTAGTGATGAAATAAACACTTTAAAAATGTTTAACATTTAAAGCACATAGTAGATAACTCTGAATATTACTGTAGGGGCTGGGGCATATAGCTCAGTGGCAAAATGCTTTTGTGCTTAAGGCCCTGGGCTCATGCCCAAGCACCAGAAAGTACTACTTTATTCTACTATTATATCACAAAACAATAATGGTAATAAAAGGCTTCACTATGAGGCGATTATTTTTATGATGTATTTGTAGTTTTACTAGTTGTAAAATAAAGATTTATGGCATAAAATTCAGACATTACAAGAAGTTTGATTAGAAGCTTAGTGCGATAATTCCAGCATTTAAGAGGCTGAGGTGCAAGAAGATTGTCTTAAGACTGATCTGGGCCACATCGTGAGTTCCAGGACAGCCTGGCCTATAGAGTTAAGATTCTCTCAAACAGAACACACAAAATTCAAAATAAAAATATTCCAGCAAAGAACCCTATAATCTGACCACCATAAAGAAGATCATAGTTTTATACTGATTGCTCTAATTTTGAACTCTTCCCTCTTTGTGCATTAGGTGTTATTTTAGAGTCAGGAGGGGACACTGCCCTGGTGGCAGTTTTGGTCCAACTGAGAAATAAACTCCTGCACACTTTCTCAGTTGGTTTCCACTTAGTTTTGCCAGACTGTTGGATGGAGTCCACCCTCCTCTCAGTTCTGTCCTGTAACCTGCTCTGAGACTCTAACCCAGCTGTTGTCATGGACTTTTTGTACTCAATATTGAGCCCCATTTCCTGGGCTTTTAGAGCATCTTTTCCCTGCCATATTCAGCCATGTTGTTGAACTACATGCTTACATTGCTTTTTAAAAAGCATATGTGAGAGAGACTTTCCAAGATCTTTTATGTCTGTTCTTTATACTGACAGTTTGGATAGCTTGGAGTTCTTTTTCATCCAAACTAGCATCTGGCATTGCAGATGGCAGAGCGGATAGCCAGTCTGGACACTTGTTGCTCCCCTGCCCCCCCTTTTACGTTTTGGAAAATTTGAGGATCTTCAGTGTTCTGAATTTCTATAGCATGGTGATGCTTTTAGCCTTTAGTGGGATAATTGGTGGTATGCCTTCTTCAGCTCAAGAGTTATATGTATCTGCGTTTTCTTTGAGGATTTGCTTTCTTTCTCCTTCCTGAATGCTTTTAGTTAATAATCGAGTTCTTTCTAAATGACTGTAGTGTGCCTTATGTTTTCTTGTTTGTTTTATTTCATTCTTTATGAATGTTTTCCTTTGGTCATTTCTATGAGGTCTTGCTCTCTGGATGTTCCTTCTATATTGCAGGCTCTCCTCCAATGCCTGCTGATCCTTGGTTGTCAAGTCATGTTTCAGAATGAGGCAATTGAAATGCTAGTAAGAACTCTGTACAAATGTGGCTTGCCGGTAGGCAGGTTCTATGTTATGGTAAGCCAGATGGGAGCTGACTATATGGAGGAAGTCTTTACTCTTAGGCACTAACAGTGGTGGGTGTGTCTCTGTGCGTGTGTGAGGGGTGTGTGTGTGTGTGTGTGTGTCTGATATGTGTGTGGTGCTGGGGAACTACCTGGGACCTCATACATGCCAGGCAAGTATTTTGTTAACTGTGCTGTATTCCTAGCAGTTGACACTTTTTTGTGGCGCTGGGAATGAAATCCAGGGCTTTACTTAGGTTAAGCAGTAATCCACCATTAACCTACATCCCCAGCCTGGATGACTTCTTATCTGCCAGTGGCCCCTCTGCACTTTTTCTTTTCCTTATATTTCTGATCTGTATTTTATTCTCTTACTGCTGTTCTAATGAAATCTCAGGAAGGGGAGGAAAGCAGCAATTGTCATTTGTATTTAAATAGGAAGGTGGTCAGTTTTCTTTAAAAAATATAAGTTGTACCATATAAGAAGCAGAGACAGAAAAGTCACAAGTTTAAGACTAGTCTGGGCTACATAGTGAGATTATCTCCTGTCGCACCCAACTTGTCCAGCAAGCAGATACAACACGGTTGGATTCTTCTCATCAGCCTTTATTTATTCTTCTCATCAGGAACTAATAATAATACTATGCGGGACCCCGTGCAGCCGGAGGGTGCTGCTTATATAGAGGAGCAGATGTTGCCAATGTAAGGATTGGCTAAGGCTACAGTACCTCGTTAGCATATGCCCACTCGGGAGGGGCACACACCAGAATCATGCAGATGCATGTGCAGAATACCTGTTTACCAGAAAAATCGGAAGAGGCAGGCAGGCAGGCAGTTGGCGCCATCTTCTAATGTCGGCTACCGACAATCTCCAAAAGCAAAACAAAGTGAAAAAAACCCCAAAAGCAACATAAAGAAAACCTAGAAAAAAGGCAGAGGGGGTATATATCTATAGGCCAACTTAAGTTACAATGCTTTCACTAATTAATGGTGTCTATATTGAAATATTTGTTGAGGGAAGGAAGTTAGTCACAAAGAATCATACTTTATGTGATTCCATGTATATGAAATTACCAGAGTAGGCAAATCCATAGAGATCAAAAATAGGTTTTCCTTGGCCTTATGTGTTTCTTGGTGGAATGGAGGATGGTGCTGGCTCAGTTCCTTCCTCCCTTCCTTCCCTCCCTCCCTCTTTCCCTCCCTCCCTCCTTTCCTCCTTCCTTCCCTCCCTCCTTTTCTCCCTTCCCTCTCTCCCTTCCCTCCCTCCCTTCCTCCCTCCCTCCCTTCTCCCCTTCCTTCTTTTTTCCTTCCTACCTTCTTTTCTTCCTTCCTACCTTCTTTATTTCCTCCTACCTTCTTACTTTCCTACTTCCTTTCTTGGTGCTGGGATTTCAGGGCCTTGTGCATGCTAAGCATGCTTTACCCTCAGAGATGGTTTTTTTTTTTTTTTTTTTTTTTGAGAATAATGGAATTGATTGTGATGATGGTTACACAGCTTTGTGAACACACTAAAAGTTGTATTTTGTACTTTAAGTGGGTGAAACGTATGAATTATATTGCAAAGCTGTAAAGAAGTAGCAATTCATTTTGTTGTATGTACTATTAAGTAATATCTCAATTTAGGGTCAACAATACTGTGTTTGGCATTAAAAGTATAAAGTAAATTGTGAGAGTAAGAATATCAAATCATCTGATGGTCTGTACCACTTTTTATTGATTAGGTTCAAAAATAAAGAAGCTGGTGTATCCTCCTTTTTTTATGGGATTAGGTGCTTCTGTCTATTACCCACAACAAGCCATCACTATTGCCCAGGTGAGTCAGACTCAGTAAGCAAGGCTGTTTGTCATTCCCGTGTGAGTGATAGGTCTGCTGCTTATTTTATTTTGCAGTTCTGATAACACCACACTAAAATTTCTTTCATAGGTAATTTAAAAGTTTCTCTTCACTGTTTACCTCATGTCAATAATGTCAGTGTTCATAAAATACATGCTAATTTGAATATTAGTCCAAGTAAATTTAAAATACCATTTATATACTTCTGTAGAAGTCTAAAGACTCAACTTCCAGAGCTGATAATTACAGAGTACTTTTAGCCTACCCTCACTGGCATTGTCCGTATAGACTGCTCTAGCCTTCATACGTTCTCTCTGGTATTAGTGCCAGACTCAGTTTCCTTATTGCAATATGTGTGTGGTCTCCTCTGGTGTAGAGGTCCTTAGTTGAGGTTCTCAGTTAACTGTCCTTTTCTTTCCCTTCAGACCTCAGTTTGATGATAATCATGATAAGTAGATGGATCACAGTTGGCTGATAGCTTGAGTAACAATAAGATCATAGGGTTCCCAAACATGGCCTTAAGATCAATAGCATCAGCATCTCCTGGGAACTTGTCAGAGATGCAAATTCTCAGGCCCCACCCCACAGTAATTGACTCAGGGAGTGTAAGCATGTGGACTTGCCATGTGTGTTTTAGCAGGGCTTCCAGGTGATTCAGATGTCAAGATATTTGAGAATATAAGCTTTAGGTGCTGGTCTGGAGTCAGTGATACTGTACACATAAAATCACTGGGAAAACTGGCAAGCGGAAGATGAGCTTTAGGATTTGAGGTCCTCTTCACCTTAGGGACATAGGGACCCACTTACCAGAACTTTCATATCACATGGAGATGCTGTCCTAGGAAGAGACAGAAGTGCAATCATCTGGAGTAAGGAGAGGAGAAGATGAAGTAGATGAGAAGCTCGGTAATGAGAGAGAAAAAGAGAGAGAAAGAGAGAGGGGGCATGGAGGCAGAAGTTCACATGTCTCCACCAGTCAAAGATAGTTTACATAGCTAGGTTGGGTATTGGGTTACACTTCTGATTGAGCATTACCATACTTATAAAGCCTTTGATTAACATTTAAAAAATGTATAAAAGCAAAAAGAAAAAGGGGGCACTGGATAGGAGTTTTCTAGGGAGGGGAAATGGGGAAAGGGATTGGCATCTGAAATGTAAATAAAATATCCAATAAAAAAAGGAAAAAAAGAAGCAAAAGAAAAAAGAAGTACACTCATCAGAATCAGACTCTGAAAGCCAGACCAATCCAATACTGGGCCTCTTGGATTCTTCATGACAGAAGTCCCAATTTCCAGACTGGTCTTCAGTTGTAGGTGGGACTCTAGTGGCTTCAGCAGTGGGAAATTGATGTTTTGGTAAGAGTCCTGGAGGCAGGTAGGTAGTCTTTTGTTTCAGCTCAGGAAGAATGAATAATGTCTGCCTTGCTTAGGTAAAAGAAAAAAATGAACATCATTTTGGTCCCTTAAAGTTTAACAAGTATACGGTGGGCAGGGGCTGACTTCTGGTTGTGAAGCAGATATGGTTGTCCTCATAGAGTGGCATTTTTTTGTCTTCTGGGCCTCAATATTTGTGGCAAAGCATCTTCTGTATTCACCACCAAGGTAATAGGACGTGATGAAAAAGATCTGGAAGTGGACAGTGCTGATAGTTGAATAGTATGGACACTTTATGCCTCTTGAAACAATCAAAATGATAAATTTTGTGTTTGTATATATTTTTTTCTTTTTAAATTTTATTTTCTTTAAAAAATTGTGGTATGCATATTTTATTACAAGAAAACCAAGCCCAGAAGAGCACTAACTTCCAAAGAGATTTTCTGATCTTGTATCTTGTCGTCTAGTTCCATTTTTACAGTTTTACTTTTCTTTCTTAGAAATCTCAAGCTTAGATGGACCACTTAGCCACTGAAGTGCTGTTCTGTTCAGAGTATATAGCTAAAAATAATGTACCCAAATTGGGTATATTGGGGCAGGGGAAGTAGTAGCTCAGTGGTACAACAGTTGCTAAGCATGTGTAGAAGTTCCGTGCCCAAACCACCAAAAAGAAAAGAAAATACCTTCATATTGACAGAAAACATTATTTTCCTTTCAGAAAGGTGAGACACTAAGAACAGCAGTATCATATGTGGTAAATGCTTAACATATTTAACAAGGAGCCTAAGACTCTTAGCATAGCATATATTTTAAGAGCAGTAGGAACAACTGAGAAGTGTGGCTCACAGAAATCAGTATGTTACAATCTTTTTACAAGCACTGGGACTGTAGACAAATCTGCCCTTTGTATCCTTGCAGTCTTCATGCCCTTACTGTTCTGTAGGATAGGGATAACTCATGTGAAACTGTTTCATGACACACCACTATACACAGATCCATTATAAAAATTAGGACGAGAATGATAACTACTTTTAAAAATTCTAAGTGTTGGGGCTGGAGAGATGGCCCTATGGTTAAGAGCTGTTACTGCTCGTCCAGAAGAAGCACCCACATCAGGCAGCCCACAACCATCTGTAACTCCAGTCCAGGGGATCTGATGCCCTTTTCTGGCCTCCATGTATAGTTGCATACACATGACAGACATAGAAGTACACATGAGAACACAACATGAATACACACATATTTGCACACATACACACCAAATAAAACAATTATGATGTATTACCATGGTGTAGAACAAATCAGCATTCTTTGTTATAAAGTAGAGCCAAATGAATGCAAATTGCTAGTAGTATTTTTTTTGAAGACCCAATACTTGAGAAAATTTTTTTCAGGTATTTGGAGAGATGGCTCAATGGTTAAGAGACCTAGGTTTGATTCCCGGAACCCACATGGCAACTCACAACTGTTTATAATTCCAGTTCCAGATGATCAGATGCCCTCTTCTAACCTCCTCAGACCTCCGCAGGTACCACGCACATCTGTGGTACAGTACATACATGCAGGCAGAACACACACACACACACACACACACACCAGTGTGTGTTTAAGCTAGCTAATTTAAGCTAGCTAGCCAAAGATAGGCAAACACATCTTAAGGTCATGACCCCCTCTAAGGCCAGGACCTCATGGGATGTTAGAATGATAAAGATCATGCTACCTACAAAATCCCTATGATAATTAAAAGACTTCATTTGTACCTGGGAAAATTGGAAACATCTTCATTGTGTTCACATGTTTTACGTCTGAGTTTTAAAAATGAGTGATTTTCATTTTAGCTTGACTTGGTTAGTTGTACCAGGCTGGGTAGTAGGTAGGTTAGGTAAATGTTTCTTCTTCCTTGTGATTTTAGGAATTCCTCATATCATCAGTGGTCTCCTACATTTAGTTTATAAGTTATAACCTTTTGGGGACTGGAATGTAAGTATCAGTAATATGCATAATGCCTCAGGCTTGATCATTAGCACCAGTAATAAAAGACATACACATAATTTAGCCAGTCTTTTTTTTTTTTTTTTTTTTTTTTGGTTTTTCGAGACAGGGTTTCTGTGTGTGTAGCCCTGGCTGTCCTGGAACTTACTGGAACTCACTCTGTAGACCAGGCTGGCCTCGCCAGCCTCGAACTCAGAAATCTGCCTGCCTCTGCCTCCCAAGTGCTGGGATTAAAGGCTTGGGCCACCACAGCCTGGCTTATAAGATTTTTTTTTTTCCCATGAGACTCGCCAAGAGAGCCTCACGGGATTCGAACTTTCGAACTCACGGGATTCAAACTCAGACGAGAGAAGGCGCGCCTGCCACCACAGTGCGGCTTATAAGATGTTTTTTTTTTTTTTTCTTTTTTTACCCCCATGAGACTCGCCAAGAGAGCCTCACGGGATTCGAGCTCACGGGATTCGAACTCAGGCGGGAGAAGGCACACCCGCCACCACAGTGCGGCTTCTAAGATGTTTTTTTTTCTTCCCCCCCACCCCCCCATGAGACTCACCAACAGAGCCTCACGGGATTCGGACTCAGACAGGAGAAGGAGCGCCCACCCTCTGCTGGCGGATGCCCAAGCTCTGCGCCACAGCATGCTCGCTGTAGCCAGTCATTTTAAGAGATAGCTATATGGAACCAGACCTTTTCTTCTTCTTTTTCCTGTCTTAGTTTTTTTATTTTTTTCTTTTCAATTTTCATTTTTTACTTTTATGCTATATAGTTCTTTGCTTTTGAGACAGAATTTCCCCGTTGTTCATGCTGGCCTTGAATTTTCAGCAGTCTACCTGCTTTAGCCTCTTGAGTGTTGAGATTGTAGATGTGAGCCACCAAACTGAGGTAGAGTCCCCATTGCTTTTTCTTTTGTGGTACTAGAGATTGAAGCCAGGATGTTTCCTAGGCAAGTGCTCTACCATTGAACTATATTCCCAGCATATTATGCAGGTTTAATGGATGTGTCCCAAGATTTTCTAGTAGTTACACACACACACACACACACACACACACACACCACATACCACACCCCCTGCCCCACAGCAGTCAAATGTAGTACTTTTGGAAATGGAAGAAAAGAAATTCTCTTTTTTATTATTCACAAATGGATCATCTCTCGATCTATTCTGTCTGTGTTTCCAGGTCACTGGAGAGAAGTTGTATGACTGGGGATTACGAGGGTACATAGTCGTAGAAGACTTGTGGAAACAAAATTTTCAGAAGGTGAGAAGCGTTTTCATTATGTTCTTTTTGGTTTAAATTTAAACATGTAGTTCTTCTAAGGTTTGTAAAATACTTAAATCACCTATTCCTTTAATTGCTTCTTCTGTTGGCTTTTAGTTTCTACCGTCTTTTTTGGAAGACCAGTAGAATATCTGAGTATTCGGTTATTAACAATAGGTCAAAAATTGGTGACAAAAAGGGCATCCCAAAATAGCCTTAGACTGCAATATCTATTGTGTTCTATATTTAGCTTCCTCAGAGTGTACCGTATTATCTAAAAGTTGTGCCATACATGGATTCAAGGCCAGTGAGATTGCTCAGTGGGTAGAGATGTCTTTCCCGCCAAGTCTGATGACTTGAGTTTGGTCCTATGAACCCATGTGGTGGAAAGAGAAAACTAATAATCCACAAGTTTTTCCCTAACCTCCACATACACTGTGTACTATGTCCATTCTTTTTTTAAAAAAAGTTTATGTTTATTATTTTATGTATGAGCATTCTGTCTTCATGCACACCAGGAGAGGGAGTCAGCTTTCATTACAGATAGCTGTAAGCCACCATGTGGTTGCTGGGAATTGAACTCAGGACCTCTGGAAGAGCAGTAAAGTACTCTTAACCACTGAGCCATCTCTCCAGCGCCAGTTTGTGCATTCTTATACTGTACAAACACATGTAAATAAGTGTGATTAAAAGTACTTGGGACTGGAGGGATGGCTTAGTGGTTATGAGCACTGGCTGTTTTTCCAGAAGACCTGGGTTCAATTGCTATACCCATATGGTGGCTTAACAACTGCCTGTCACTCCATTTTGAGGGAATCTACCTTTTCTGGCCTCCAAAGGCACCAAGGACACATATGGTACACATGCATATATGCAAGCAAAACATCCATACACATAAAAGAATTAATATAAAAAAGCCCTGGGTTCAAATGGAATATATTATGGTCTCAGTAATAACATGCATAATTGAGACATACACCTTCCCTTGATTTTACACTTAATCATAAGCTCTGTTCTTCTCTTTAGTATTATTTGTTCATCTCCCATCTGAGGGTGTAGGCTTTGATATGTTAGTGAGTAGTCATAGGCCACATTCCTAACTCTCCTAGTGGCCACATAGCTTGTTGTATATGGCCTGTAAAAATGGCATCTATTTTGTTAAAGAAGACTCACAGCCAGGTTGTGGTGCTACCATAGCATGCCTTTTATCCTAGCACTTGGGAGGCAGAGGCAGTAAAATATCTGAGTTCAAGGCTAGCCAGGTCTATATAGAGCAAGTTCT
This sequence comes from Rhabdomys pumilio, assembly GCA_030674055.1. Classification (NCBI taxonomy): domain Eukaryota; kingdom Metazoa; phylum Chordata; class Mammalia; order Rodentia; family Muridae; genus Rhabdomys; species Rhabdomys pumilio. The sequence continues at coordinate 74,518,231 of JANHMN010000005.1, read as the reverse complement.
GGGATGGCCAGGGATACACAGAGAAATCCTGTTTTTGAAAACAAACAATAAACAACAAAGAAAGAAGGCTCAGTACAAAACGAGGCATCATGCCTCGTGTGTGTTCAGAGACTAAGGACAAACTGGGGTTCTTATGTTAACATACTTTCTGCAGTAGAGATCAAAGAAAGTTTATTGGACTCCAATTATTTCAAAAGAATATATTTTTGTAAAATATATAAATAGAAGGTAACAGGCAAATATGATCAAAGTAAATTAAGTATGTGCATAAAAATGTCATTATGAAGCCTCTTATTTTGTATCATTAATACATCCTCATCAAAATGTCTTTAAATAAATACACTAGAGTTGTAGTTCAGTAGGAAAAAAGTGAGCTTAGCATGTACAAGGCCCCAGCACCCCAAACACATATATGTATATTTATGTAAATATCAGGATTTAAGAGTAATATTATAGACTAAATTTTAAGTTCTCTTCATTGTATACATAAACATCCTCTTAGTGCAATCTTAAGACTGATTTTTAAATTGCTTTTAGGTTTATTTGTTTTATCTTATGTGTCTGAATGTTTTGTCTGCATATATACCTGTCTACCACGTGCTTGCCTGTTATCCATGGAGGTCAGAAGATGGTGCTGAATTCCCTGGAACTCGAGTTACTGATGGTTGTGAAGCACCTTTTGGGTGCTGGGAATTGATTCTGAGTTCACTGCAAGAACAAGTGCTCTTAACCACTGAACTAGCTTCAAAACTGATTTTTATACTGATGGTTTATAAGGGAGTTAGTCCATTTTGAGCCCATTAAGCTAGCTCTTTTCTTAAGGGCTGAGGATTTAGTCCATTGGAAGGCTGCTTATATAACATGTGCAAGGCCCCAGGTTTAGTTCCCAGTACCACGCAACACAACAACCAAAGCAAACAAGCAAACAAACAAACCAAACCCCAGCCCAGCTTTTACTCTCCCAACTCATGGCAGGCCCCACTCCCTTGCCCCCACCCAGCCTCAGTATCCCACGTGCTCTGATCATGTGGGCTAGCTGAACTAGCTCATAAGAGGGAAATTCTGCATCTGTATCACATGTCACCTGGCACTCCCTTTTAAAAAATAAACCTGGTTTTATTTTCACTTCTGACATTTTCTTTGGAAGCCTTTTTTACTTGTTTAAAATTCTCCTTAAAAAGGATATGCCTATGGGAAAGGAATTAAAATGTCATAAAAAAATGTCTTTAGAAAGAATCATGAAAAATGAGACCAAATCAGCATCTACTACTCCTTGGGCTACAGCTACAGACTAGGGCATACTATCTTTAAGAGGAGGATCTTCTAGAAGCCTGTGTGGGTTATGGGTTGCTATGATGTCTATAGATGTGTACCCTGACCAAAGCAAAGGTTGGTGTTACCGTGAAACACCTTTCTCTGGCAGTTCAGAGAATTTAACTCAATGCAGGACTGTGGTTGGAACATATTAAACAGACCAACATTTTGTGGTAATTTGAAGACCTAGAAAGAAAAAAATATGATAAATCCCAGGCATGTAAAGCTATTGATAGATTTTTATGCAAGTCTTTTTGGAGTTGGATGGTAAAGAGCACCGGGTGTGGATTCAGTTCCCCCATGATAGTTCAGACCCCTCTGTGACTCCAGTTCCAGGTGCTCTAGATCTCTCTTCTGGCCTCTGTGAGTGCCAGGTATGCAAGTGATAAACAGACATACATGTAGGGAAATACCCATACACAAACAATAAAGTCAGTAAGTGGTTCATCATTATGGGTTTACATTTGTTTCGTCTGTTATACTTCTGCCTTCTTCAAAGTTAACGGGAACTTCATAGTGTTCCTCCATGTATTTACCCAGCAAGCATACTTCTGATAGCTGTCCCCAACAAGAGGAAATAAAATTGATGTTGACTACATTAGATGTTTAGTACAAGGTTTAGGTGAGAATAGTAGGAGGCCATCTTAGCTTGGGCATTGATAAGACTTAGACCTCAGAAATTACTTGATAATGGAGTGGCTCTTTGACATGTTGTGACTACTGCCCCCTCCAGAACCTTGTTGGATTTTATGGTTTTCAGAAGTCTTTTGAGCCGAGCGGTGGTGGCGCACGCCTTTAATCCCAGCACTTGGGAGGCAGAGGCAGGTGGATTTCTGAGTTCGAGGCCAGCCTGGTCTACAGAGTGAGTTCCAGGACAGCCAGGACTACACAGAGAAACACTGTCTTGAAAAACCAAAAAAAAAAAAACCAAACCAGAGGTCTTTTGATTTTTTTTAACTACAGGTACATTTTTATTAGCTATTTCATCAAATACTAATTATAACCAAGTAGAAGGGCAGCATGGTTCAAGGCTGTTTACAGTTGAGAGTAAACAGAAAACAGAAAAAAATATGCTTTAACTCTTAATTGATTACCTACTTATAGAAGGACTTCCTTTTTTATTTTTGTTTTTATTTTTTATTTTCTGTGTACACACTAATCATATAGTGGAGGGGTTCTTTTAATTTGCTACTATTATTATTATTACTATTATTATTATTATTTTATATGAGTATGAGTGTTTTGCCTGCATGTATATGTGTGCACCACATGCATGCCCGGTGACCAGGGAAGCCAGAAGAAGTGTGTATCCCCTAAAGTTATAATCAGTTGTGAGCCTCCATGTGGGTGCTGGGAACGGAATCCCAGTTCTTTGCTGTAGCAGCTCTTACTTCTGAGCCATTGCTCCAGCTCCATTCATTGTTTTTTAAACGAGAGCAAAGAAGTCATATTGGATCAGGAATCTTTGGGGGTCCTGAAGCTGAGTATATTCTTTTCACTGAATATCAAATAATTAAATATATATCAGATAACTCATCATATAGAAAAGGGGGATGAAGTAATAACTGAAACACAAAATAAACCATAAATGCCAGAAGAAAGACACAGACAAAAGAAAGAGAGCCTGGCTTTTTTTAAGAGAACCAGGGCACACTTTATAAAAGGAAACTTGTCTTTTATTTGTTTACAAGTTGGTTTTGTTGTTTTGGTTTTTAAGATAGGATTTTGTCTGTATAGCCCTAGCAGTCCTGGAACTCACTGTGTAGACTGGGCTGGCCCAGAACTTAGAGATCCACCTGCCTCTGCATCCCTAGTTCTGAGACTAAAGGCGTGTTCTGCCACTGCCTGACTGGAAGTTCTCAAGGTAAGTGTAATTACTAGTCTCAGTTAAGTGTCTTGTTATTTGGATTTTTGTACTCTAATGATAGATAAAGTACATATTTTTGGTTGTGTATAATCAAACAAATTAATGGACATTATGTTTAAAGCAGGAACCTAAATCTTAAATGCAGGCTGGAGAGATAACTTGGTAAAGTGCTTACCTTGCAAGTATGAAGACCTGAGTTTGATCCCCAGAACCCACATTAAAAGATTTGGGCATGCTAACATTCCCTTGTAATCCCAGCACTGTGGAGGTGGAGAGAGGTGGATCCCTGGGTCTTACTAGACAATCAGCGTAGCCTAACAGGAGAGCTCCAGGCCAGTGAGAGACACCATTTTCAAAAATGAGCAAGTGGTACCTGATGACATGTGATGTTGTCCTCTGGCACTGGCACACACACACACACACACACACACACACACACACACACACACACACGAATTAAAATGGTGCAAATGATATCCAAGGTTTTTTTTTTTTTATGTTTTGTTTTTTTGAGACAGTCTTTCCATGTAGGAGAGTCTGGCACCTCAAACACTATTCTTGTGCCTCTGTCTCTCAAGTAGCTCTGATTACAGGTGTATGTTGCCTTGTCCAGCAGTGGCTCAATTCTTAGCTGTATTTTTCTTGTAACGATAGTGCTCTCAAGTACACAAAACAAGTCTGTGGCATTTTGCTGCTCTGCCACATCCCATCTCCCTCTTAGGAATTGATTTTAAAAGTTTGCATTTTCCTCTAGTAGTTATTAGGATAAAGGTGTGTTTTACTTGGTCATTGTCGTTGGCCACTTAAAGAAAAGTTATTTGCTTTCAGCTACAATGAACTATCTAAAATGTAAAGATAGTTGTGTTCAGAAATCCTGCCATCACAACATGGTTTGTGTTTCTTTTCTACAAAAGGATATGTGACATGTGTATACAGTTTCCAATCCAACAATAAGGCCACATATGTTTGAATTATCTACCTACGTTCAGAACTAGGAAATTACCAATGCTATGCATATCTCTCGGAGGAAACCACTAACTGAAATGTGTTTTTTTATTGCCTCCTTTTTCTTTAAATTTTTGTTTAACTATGTATGTATATATTATACAACACTATGGTTGATCTTGTATATTCTTTTTTGTTTGTTTTAGCCATGATTTCATATTGTCCTGACTGGCCTTGAACTTTCTATGTAGCTGAGGATGACTTTGAACTCCTGAACTTCCTCTGTCAGTCTTTTGAGTGCTAGGATTATAAGTGTGGGCCCCCACACCCAGTTCAGCTTGCCTAATTTTCTTTTATCTTGGCTTATAAATATAACACATATAAACATATAAACTATGTCAATTGAATCTTATTATCTTTATTGTTTTATTCCTTTAATAGTATGATTATAAACAATGTAAGACAGTAGCTTATTTATTTTAACTTCTGCAGACTAAGTTTTATATAGGAAAATACATCCATTGGTGACCAATTGGGTAGTTTTCAGCATGCTCTTAGAGCACACAGAGCTGTGAGCAGTGTTTTGTTTGTATTTGTATTTGGTTTTGGTTTTTGACTTGCTCTGTAGACCAGGCTGACTTTAAACTTGAGATAGAAGAGAGAAATAATTTACCAATGTCTATTTTGGAAAAGTTTTCTTTTTTGAGCCAGGGTTTCTCTATGTAACTCTAATTGTCCAGTAATTTGCTATGTAGAACTGGCTGACCTCAAACTCATGAAGATCCAACCCATCGCTCTCTCCCAAATGCTGGGGTTAAGGGCATGAGCTACCATACTCAGTTAGAGAACTTAAAACTATAGAACAGTCGAGAAACCAATGCCGTTCACTGAGATTAACTGATTAGCACCCTCTGCTGTCTTAGCATCTTTTACTACATGCATTTTGTTTATTCTTTTATGGAACCGTTTGAAAATTCTAGCTATTCATTACACTTTCCATACATCATACATAATTCAGTATGTATTCCCAAGGAACAAGAGGTTCATTTTATATATAAATATTAATGATACTATCACACCCAGGAAAGCTCTTTCATTGTTGATAGTAATAATATCTAATACATATCCTACACTCAGATTTCTCTAGTTTCCCCTATTGAACAGCTTTTAACCTTTTACAATGATCTAAAAACCTTTTTTTTATAGCTAAGTGAATTATTAAAAGGCAAACAATTTTTAAATCATGAACTAAAATGAAAAATAGAATTACCAGCTTCCCACTTAACTCTCCCTGTATCTGATTTGAGGCACAGCCCTCTCCATCTCTTTAAAAGAGGCTGCTATCCTGGATTTTATTGTAGTAGCTTTCTCATTTTGTTTTTGAGATGGTCTTACTGTGTAATTCAGGTGGCCCTAACTTTTGGTGATCTTCCTTCCTCAGTCTCATCAGTGTTGGGATTATAGGTAGGAGCCATGATGCCTGCCTACCTTTTATCTCTCTCTCTCTCTCTCTCTCTCTCTCTCTCTCTCTCCCTCTCTCTCTCTCTTTCTTTCTCTGTGTCTGTCTGTCTGTCTGACTGTCTGTCTGTCTCCTCCCCAAGGTCTTGCTTGCTATGTAACCCTGGCAGGCCTGGATCTTACTATATTGACCAGACTGGCTTTGAACTCAAAGAGATCTGCCTGCCTCTACCTCCTGAGTGCTAGGATTAAAGACATGTACAATCATGTCAAATTCTTTTTATTTCTAATGACCTCTTTTTTAATTTTTCATCTTAAGATTCTTAATTTACAAGTCCTTTTATGTCTTTTTATTTATTTTTTTATTTTTATTTGTTGAAAGAATCTTGTGCATTCGGCCAATGGCATTTCTAACCCAGATTTTGCTGATTGCATACTAGCAGTTCTCTGTAGTGCCTGCAAAAGGACAAGCTAATTCTTTGTTTGCTTCTTTTTTGATCCTTTGTTAAGCTCTATGTGGGTACGTCTATTTTTGCTGTTTTTGTGAGGAGAGTCTTGCTGGGTAGTCAGGGTAGCTCTGAAGTTAGCATCTTCTGCTTCATTCTTAGGAGTGCTGGGACTAAAGATGTGCACCAACAAGCACAGTTGTTGTCTTTTATTGATAACCTGAAATTCTTCATATAGATGGCTTACTGATCCTCTCTATGATTCTTTTCTTTTAGAAATTTAATAAGAGCATGGGTATTTGATTGTTAATCTGAAACCTTTTCAGAATAATAACAGCCTCAGTTCTGAGGATCACAAGTAGAGGCTAATTTCATGTATCAGGCCTTAGAGTCTCAGATAGTTCTCTTTTTAAAGATGTTCTTACCTTCTAATCTGGCTTTCCTGGAACATATGATTGATTGTCTTTGTGGTTCAGCCTCCCACTATTTTTTCTAGAGTTCCCTTCTAATTTACTAAATACTACCATCTTCCCAGTAAATGTCAGATTTGCTTTTCATAGGTTATTTTTGTTGTTGTTGTTGTTGTTGTTTTTGTTTTTTGAGACAGGGTTTCTCTGTGTAGTCCTGGCTGTCCTGGAACTCACTTTGTAGACCAGGCTGGCCTCGAAATCCGCCTGCCTCTGCCTCCTAAGTGCTGGGATTAAGGGCGTGTGCCACCACTGCCCAGCTTCATAGGTTTTTAAAATCTGCAACACGTTACTTTCACTTGAGTGTTAGAGGCCAAAAATAATTATTATTTAAAGGCCAGAAAAGCACAGGAACACAAACATTTCTCAACATGAAAACTGAGCAGAGCAGAACTTCTCAAGCTGAGCTTTAGTTTTGAGTCCAGCCTCTGTTGGCTCAGCAGGAGAACCAAGGGGAATAGCAGCCACCACCCTGAGTAAACATTGCTCAGTCTCCACCTCTGTTCTCAGTCCTCAGCTCTCCAAACCCAAGCGTAGTTGAGAGGAATTTTTGTGCTCTTAAAGGATTTGCTAGTCACAGAAGTTCCTATACCATGTGGTTCTACTTTCTGTGAGATATATGGAGCTACCAAGCTCACAGAAGCAAAGATGGATTGATGGTGGTTGCTGGGGGCTGGAGGAGGGAGAAGTGGGGAGTTGTTAATTGATGGTAGAAAGTTTGAAAAAGATGAATAAGTTCTGAAAGTCTGCTTTTCAACCTTAAATAAAAGAAAAGTCATTACCTAGTTCCTTTAATTCTAATAGTCTTATATAAGAGAAATGACACATTTAGAACAATTTTAGCTTCATGGAAAGTCTAACATGTCCTTAGTTTCTTTTGAATTTTTTATGGTAGGAACAGTAAATGACCTGCCCTCTTAACAGATATGTACTGTTACGTCATGCTGGCTGCATGCAGGCTAGATAAGCGTTCTACCGATAAGTTATACTCTTGGCTCTTAACAGATTTTGAAGTCTACAATATAATAAATATTGTCTCCTATTGCCTCTGAAACAAATAAATATACTTAAGCTGAACACAATACAGATTGACTGTCTTTACACAGTAGGTCAGGAGTACAGTACGAAATCAAGGCGTCAGCAGGGTTGCATTCCTCTCCAGAGACCCTTGAATAGAATTTCCTGTTCACTGAGGTCATTGACAGAATTTAGTTCCTGCTGTCGTAAACCAAGGTCTGTTTTGCTGCTGGGCAAGTAAGGCTGACCCTTTCCTTTGTCTTTAAAACCAGCAGCACAGGTCTTCTTTAAGTCTCTTCTTTCTGACCCCCTTGTTTTGTCCCCTTCTTAGTCTCTATTAACTCTTCAAATTCATCTGGGCCCATTCACATAGTTCAGGGTAATTCTGGCCCATGCTTCATCTGGTACAGTCTCCAGTTCTCAGACACAGACATCTTTGGGAGCCACTGTTCTGCCTATCACATTCTAGTGAACTGGAATTTTGTTATGTTCTTTAACAAATCATCTGACCACACCTATTTATTTTATACTTTTGCATTGTTTTCTTCCATTTGCATACAAAATAATGGAATCTGCTTTGGTATTTTCATACATGCTTTGTTCTGGTTGATTCTCCTTCCTCACACCTCTCTCTCACTCCCTAGCTCCTCTTTAAGCCTTTTCTCTCCACACAGTAAAGCCTCCTTATTTAATACCAGATATATTTTAGTACCCCCTCCCTTCTCTCTAAAGCCCTCTTCTTCCCCTCTCATGGTTCACTTTCTAGTTTTACACAGACATGTATATATACACATACACATTAAAATCTAGGAGCCACATATAAGCCTGGCTTATTTTGCTTAATAGAGTAATCTTCAGTTGTATCCATTTTCTGCAAATACAATTTTTCTCTGCAAATATAAAACATTATTATTTATAATCTAACCACTAAGGACACATACCACATTTTCTCTGTCTCTTCATCTACTATAGGCATTTAGGCTGCTTCCATTTATTAGCTACATTTTATTTAAAAGAAGTGACCTATCATACAAAGTAGGTCACATTCATTTCGCTCAGTTTAGCATGCTCTTTACTCAGGAGTCTGTCAGATTTTATTACCTCCATTTTATAGGTAAGGAAATTGCATGGTGGAGAAGGAGTTAGGTAATTGCTGGAAATAGTTCAGTTCCTAACTGTGTGTGTGTCTGTGTGTGTGTGTGTGTGTGTGTGTGTGTGTGTGTGTGTGTGTGTATGCTCTCTCTCTCTCTCTCTCTCTCTCTCTCTCTCTCTCTCTCACGAGCAGAGTATAGACGACAGACAGTGCCATTCCTCTAGTGCTGTTTTATTTGTTTTGTTTTAATTTGGGACTGGGCTTGTCACTGGCCTGGGACTTTCCAAGTAGGCTAGGCTTGCTGGCCTCTGAAACATCTCCCTACTTCTGAGATTACAAGCATGTACCACCATGTCTGTATTTTTTTTTTTTAAAATATGGAGTTTGGGAATCAAACTCACAAATTTATGCCTGCATAGTAAGCTGTGTCTAGACCTAGGACTCTCACATTTTAGGAGGATGCAATTCTTCCACTGGTTGGCTGGCTGCATTAGTTACTTATTCCTGAGATCAAGTACCTGATAAGGGGCACCTTAAGGGAGGGAGGGTTTATTTGGGGTCTTTGTCTGAAGGCTTAGTCCATCATGGTTGGAAAGACATGGTGATGGAAATGGCTATCAGCTGTGACTTCTCATTTCCTCACACCTCAACAGAATAGGAATTGGAGAGCAGGGAATGTTGGTGATCCACTCACTTTCTTTTTGTGTTTAGTCTGGAACCTGAGAGCACGACCATGGGATGATGCTACCCACACTTAGGGTAGGTCTTCCTTCCTCAGTTAAACCTCTCTGGAAGCACTCTTACAGACATACCTGTATCTCCTAGGTGATTCCAAATCCAGTTAAGTTGACAATAAAGGTTAACCATCACACTGGCTATCCTCCTTTACATAACAATGCATAGTAATTAAGAACCAATGTTTTGATATTTTTTGAAAATGGTTTACTTGTGTTAACAAATTATTTGTGTTCATCAACATGGTAAGGATATGCTAAAAATGCATTAAAATTAGGTTATAGGGAAATTTTTTTTAGAAAACTTTCTCTAAAAATGCAAACAGATTTTTGGCCTGTGAGAAAGTTGCTTCCTTTGAGATCATGGTGCTATCTCAAGACAGCTCTTAATTTATAATGTGAGTGGGTACGCCCAGCATTTTTGTAGTGAGATATTGGTTCTGATCTGTTTTGCTGTAAGTGATATGTATCTAAATACAGCCATATTCTTGGCAATAGAGCTGGGTTTCTTAATCAGTACAATGGAATGCTTTGCCTGCCTATTTTCTTCATCTGAATGATTTTTTTTGAAAAGTTGTAAATTTGACATCTTATTTATTTTTGAGGTTGAGAGACAGGTAGGTATAGACAGTAGAATATCTAAGAATATCATTAGATATACTTGGCAATTAGTAAGTTAATTGAAATGTAAATGCATTTAGTTAGGTGGGAAGTCAACATTGCTTTAATGGCAGACCCAGTAGTCAGCTTTGATTTTACTTTCATAGCTTTTTTATGTCTCTTTTTTAAAAGCAAGACTCTGACATGGGCCAAGGACAAGGAAATGGGCTGCTTGGCAGGAGTATGACATTGGCCAAGGACAAGGAAGTAGGCTTCAGGCAGGAATCTGACATTAGACAAGCACAAAGAAATAATTTCAGGTACGAATTTAAATATTAGGCTAGAACAAAGAAGTAATCTCAGGCAGGAACCTAAATATTAGGCTAGAACTAAGAAGTAATTTCAGACAGGAATCTAAATTTTATGCTAGAACAAGGAAGTAGGCTTCAGACATGAAAATGACCTTGGGCTAGGACAGGGAAGTAGGCTCAGATACTTTGGTCATCCTGATAAGCCCTTGGAAACAGTGATCACAGGAGTATTCATGTAATTGGGTTTAATGCCTTGCTTGTTCGTTGACTATCTGTGTTTATTGCATTGCTTGTCCCTTGACTATTTGCATCTATTGTATTGCTAGACCCTCAACCTAGAACTGACCTTAATACATGCATATAATCAAAATGGTATAAAAGCATAAAGGAGGAGGGGATGGGATGGGGGTTCTAGGGAGGGGAAATGGGGAAAGGGGATGACATTTTGAATTGTAAATAAATAAAATATCCAATTAAAAAAACATAAAAAAAGAATCAGTCACCCAAACTTTGTTTTTTTGAGACTGTATATGTTGGCCATATACAGTCAGACTGGCCATAAGCTCACAGTCTTTCTTCTTCTGCCTCTCAAATGTTTGAATTAGAGGTTTGTAATACCATGCTTGGTACTAGCTCTCACTAGATCCTTAATTTCTACGTTATTCCATTTGTTTATTCACCAAACATTTGAATGCTGTGTGGTGGGAGGTTCCAGAGCTAGTATGTGCTTATAAGGTTAAAGAAAGACTCAAACATGAAGGAATTAATACAAATCAGAAGGAAGGTGGGAATAGTGAAAATGCAGCAAGGTTCTATTATAACCTAAATTGAAGGGCAAGGTACAAAGAAAATCTTGAGAAAAGGATGAATGAGTCTTTTGCCAGGCAAAAATTTGGGATTGACTATTTTAGGGGCAAGGAGTACATTTTTATTAAAATGATGTCTCACAAAGCAGCTTGGCAAACTTGAGTAACAGCAGAAAGGCCCAATGGGCTGTGGTGAGGTGTGTGTTCACATATGTGTACATTTGGGGCCAGGCTGGGGTGAGAAGTGACCATTCTGGAAAGGAGCAGCACTAGTACTAAGTCTTGTAGAGTCCTCTCAGTCAGAGTCTGCGTTTTATGTTGAACCACCACGCAATCCATATGGTCTTGTTCCCCAGAACTCCATCATAAAGTGATGTGGTATGTAGATAGGGTGGCCATATAATTATATTATCATCCAAACTAGGATCCTCTTGTGAATAAGAGAGGGCAGAGTTAATTATGTTGGTATAATGGGACTAATACAGTACATAGAGAACAGTTCTGAACCACTCCAATAGACTTTACAATTCTCTAGAAGCCTTGCTGAGCAGTGACGGTCAGTCACATGGTCTTGCTTTCTTATCCCTTCACCCATGAGAGCTGATGAGAGAGAGAGAGGCCACCAGGGACTCCTGCACTAAGTCTAGTCTACAGAAGCACAGTCTCACGACCTGTCCAGCTTCAACCTAGACTTCTTCAGGCTGCCAGTTCATGAGTTTCCATCTTTGATATCCAAGGAGATCTTATTAATAAAATTTCAGAATTTAAGTCTTAAAATCATAAAGGAAAGGAAAGCCTTGACACATGCATTTTCCTTACTGGAAACTTTTCTACACTTCTCATGGATGACATGACCTGATTATATGTTCCTCAAGGGTGGCCAGGCAGAATCGGTGTGGTCCAATTTAAACCTCTTTGAGAGTCTATGTTTAATGATTTGGCCCCTGTGGATAATGCAACAAGCTTTCTTATGTCTGTCAAGCCCTCTACAGCGGTGATATTGACATACAGTAATAAATCTAACTTCTAGGAACTAAGAAATATTTTCACTATTGATTTGATTTTGTTTTTATGAATTCAACGATTTGGCTGAATCTATAGAATAAGAATTACTGTAGCTTTTTTTCTGTTCCCTGTGCCCAAGTTATTTTCCACAACAGGGCACTGAAGGAAACTGACTAATCCTCTCACCTTACTAAGAAATGGGTCATCCTTTTTCATTACTACCTTTAACATCTCTAACTGCAACCCCAGCTAAGAATTTGGTGTCTCCCAGGCCTTTCTTTGACACCCTACCTCAATAAAATGGCTTAACCATCTCCCAAGAAAATAATATTTCATGTTTCTATTCTGCCAAATACTGAAGACGCTTTGCAATGTTTCACTGTTTCTTTTCAACTTGTATTAAAGTTCTCAATTTTGTTTTATAAGCCAGGAAATGTGAAGAATTCACCTGGAAATAAATAGAAAACTCCATGCTCTGCCCATTTTAATCAGGTAAAGAATAACAACAACAACAAAACTCTGGTTATTGTCAGCATTGTTTGTGCAAGTTGAAATAATTTATTGTTAATTAGCTAATTATATACCATTTTCATCTTGATGTGGAAACATAAGGCTCATATTTATTGTCTTTAATTTCTGGCTTTATGTGCCATGGCTTATTTAATTGTTTGTGGCTTTTTTTTTTTTTGAAACACAGAGTTTTTTAGATAAGCTAGAACCAGACAGGTTTAAAACTCAGTGTAATTTCGTTTGGTTTTATGTTCAAAATACCATTACTCTTCATCTGTTTGCTTAATATTTATTTACCAAGCACCTGCTAAGTAAAAAAAACTTTAATTATATTACTATTTTGTTTATATGTTAAAACTATGTAATAGATCTTACGATTTCCTGATGATTACCAAATTATTGGAATTAAAAATTAACTTAGATATTCAGCTGCATGAAAGTAGTTTAGTTATATATCTATAAAGAGGATTATTATTGTTTCAATCATACTTAATTGCATGGGAGCATATACAAATTCCTTTTCTTGTGGTACTGGGATTGAACTACATGTTAGGCAAGCACATTATCCACCCTCCAGCTATCCCCGTAGCCCTTGCTTTCCTTTTTATTTTCTAGATCTTTTTTGTAAAGTTGCCTGGACTGGCCTTATATTTTTGATCTTTCAGCTTTAGCTGCTGAGTAGCTAGGATGGCAGGCTCAGAGCCACAATTATTAAATAGAGAAGAAAGGAAATATATTTTGTTAGACCAAGAGGTATAATAGAAAATTTAAATGTGTATTTTTATTTGTAACTTTATATTTTTTTCACATTTCCTGCAATGAATATGAGTTTTCTTTTATGCTTGTTTTGTGTGTGTGTGTGTGTGTGTGTGTGTGTGTGTGTGTGTGTGTGTGT
>JANHMN010000005.1:74391421-74504753 GCA_030674055.1 Rhabdomys pumilio | reverse complement strand
TGTGTGTGTGTGTGTGTGTGTGTGTGTGTGTGTGTGTGTGTGTGTGTGTGTGTGCGTGCGCGCGCAGCATTAGGAACTGAACCCAAGGCTTCATACATGCATGGCAAGAATTTTACCAGTGAACAACAACTCCAGCCTATCTTAAAACGTTGTGTATCACAGGTACTATTTAAAATTCACAAAACTCTTGAGTTTGAGCTTTTTCTTTCTCAACTATCTTCATGTTTTTAGAGAGCCAGAGAGTAATATCATTTGGAATTTGAGACTGTCCAGTGCAACCATCAGCCTCCAGCAGAATCCCCTCATCCTCTTCCTGTCACCCCCTTTTACATCTCCATTGTTATGAAGGAAATACCCCATAGGGCAGCTGTCTTTGGGCAGTTCTGATATTTTAGGAAGCTTTTGCTTAAGTAAGCAAAAGATATTTTCTTGTGACTCCTAGGGTGGTCCTAATTCTGGTTGACGGGTCACAGAGAGCAAATCCAATTCCACTTTGACATTTATACTAATGCAAAGTCAGTAGTTCTCTGCTATTACACAAATAATTTAATAACTGACAACAAGATCTTGTTAAATGGTAGAGGCCCAGGCTTCACCCCAGAATCAGCATTTCTGGGGATATAGCAATGGAAGGGAGACTAGAAAGTGATCTTCCAGAGAGCCATACAAGTCTTTAGAGACTTTACATAGACTGTGTTTGTGTTTCTCTATAGGGGCAAGATCTAACAGAGAAAGTAGATATCCATCTCAGTGTTGATATATTCTAGACCAGGTTTCAACTCACTGTATCTACCACCTCAATTTTTAGTCCTGAATTTTTAGAACTTTATTGGTGGTATAATATTTAATTAAAAAAGCAAATGGGGGTTAGGTAGATGGCTCAGTCAACAAAATGCTTGCCATGGAAGCAAGAGGACCCGAATTTGGATTCCTAGCACTAATGTAAAAAGCTAGGTATGGTAGCATGTGCCTATAATCCCAGCACCGGGGAGGAGGAGATGGATAGATTCTTAAAGGATGATGGCTGGTTAATCTAGCCAAATCAATGAGCCCAAGGTTCATTGAGTGAACCTGTCTCAAAATTAAGGTAGAGAGTGATTAAGGAAGATAGCCAAGGTCAACCTCTGGCCACTAGGTCCATGTGCACCTGCATGCACACATGCATGTGAATGCATACATACACATATGTACATACTGTGCACAAATAAAATAAAAACAATGTATGCTAGTTGTAGCTTTCTTTTTGGAAGGTAGAGATAGAACCCGGGGCTTTACACATAGTAGACAAGCACTCTATCTCTGACTATACTTCAGCCCTAACTAAACATTTAAAAAACTTGCCTGGTCATTTTTCCTTTCCCAGAGATAATTTCTGTTCCTCATTTGGTACATTAGACGTTTTAGTATCTTTGTATTTAAATAGATAGTACACATTTGCATACTTTTGATTTTTTTGACAAAATGAGATCATTTTCTTTATACCATTCTACAAGTACACAGAAAACTCCATGAAGGTATGTATAATTTTATCCTCATACCAAAAGAAACTAATAGTAATTCCTTAGTATTCTCTAATAGTAGTGTACAGATTTTCCTGTTTGTCTCAGCAATACCTTTATTGTTGTTTTTTGAGACATAGCCTTACTATGTGGTCCATGCAAGTCTTGGACTTGTGATCTTTCTGCCTCAGCTTCCTGACTGCTGGGGAAGCCACACTGGCTTGTCAGTAGTAACTTTGTAGTTGGTTTATTTGAACCAGGACTCAAACTGTCTCTCACATTTTATTGAGTAAATCTCCTAATTGTCTTTTAAATGTAGTATTTTCCTATTTTTCATTTACTCATTGAAAATTTTGGTGGTTTTGGTCTTCAATTTACCATGTTCAGGTGGTGTCTAAATTTATCCATTTAGTGTGAGCTCCATGTCTTCTTCATTCCTTCTTCTCTGTATTTCCTGTATAGTGACAGTTGGATGTAAAGGCTTGATCAGGTTTAGCCTCCAGTTTTTGTTAAAATACCTCATAGACAGCACTGTTTAGGTGTGTTGAAGAAATGAATGAAGATGTTTCTTCAGCTTAATTCCCTGTGTCTATTCTCTGTATTTGTAGATTCATTTTGCCCCTTCTTCATTTATGTAGCTAGTCCCTAGTTTATACTTTTACCATGACTTAATTTTAATTTTTTTATTTTTAATTTATTCTCTCATGTTACATCCCAACTGCAGTTTTCCTCTTTCTCCTCCTAGATCCTCCCTGCTAACTCCTCTCCCCATCCACGCCTCCTCCATTTCTTTTCAGAAAAGGGCAGGCCTCCCAGGGATTTCAGCCAAACATGGTGCTCACTGTTGGGCGTCCCATAAGAAGAGAGAGCTACATAGCAATAACATATACATATAACATATAACAGAGGGCCTAGATCAAACCCATGCAGGCCCTGACTTTTGGTTCAGTCTCATTGAGCACCTATGAGTTCAGGTTTGTTGATTCTGTAGGTTTTCTTGTGGTACCCTTGACTCTTCTGGCTCTTATAATCCTTTCTCCCCTTCTTTCATAGGATTCACTGGTTCTGCCCAGTGGTTGGCTGTGGGTCTCTACATCTGTTTCCATCAGTCCTGGATGGAACCTCTCTGTACAATTGCTTACTTAATCCTTGTTAATATAGGTTGCTTCCAGTGTTTTAACAAAACAGTAAATCTCTTAAATTCTTAGAGAGGCAAACAAAGGTTAATAAACTGAGAGAGAACAATTAGCTGTTTGCTTTTTTCAATCATTTTTTATTTTATATTAAAAGATCAAGTGAATAGTCAATCACTGGCTTCTAAGATGTTGGGGGCTGTATGCTCAGTGCTAGAGAACTTGCTTAACATGTGTGAGGTGCTGGGATTAATTCCCAGCACACAAAAATGTTTATAAACTTCCACTTGTGGAGCACGCTCATCAAATATGAAGGAAAAGACAATTTGGAGAAGACTAAGCTTGGCTTTGATGTGTGCATTTGTGTGTTTGATTCTTGGAAGGAAGGATATGAGGTAAAGGAAGGTGTGAAGAAAGACATCCAGCTGTCTGAGGATGATGTAATTATATTCTCCTCCCGCTCACACATGTCTTAGTCTTCAGAGGACAAGAGGTGCATAGTATTTGCTGTTCCATTTAGGCATGTACTTGGCATCATCCAGCTACCTCAGTATGCTTGGGTACTCAGCTGGTTGAAAGTCTGAATGTACTGTGGATGGAATACATCCTCAGTTTTGGTTCACTCCTCTGGAGCATCTGCAGTGTTCTCTAGCTCATTCTCTTTATGGCAATGAAATGGTAATGTAAAATGATATTGTTTATTTAAGATTAAATAAATTTCAAAATGCATAATTTTAGAGTCATATTTATTTTCCTGGGTACACTTAACTTATATTTTTCTTTCTTTCTTTTAGTTATAGATAAACATTGGAAACTCCAGACGGTAAATCAGTATTTCTACAGACAAATGGCAGAATCAGTATTGGATATAGTAAACTGGCTTTCTTCAGGAAAAACAACACTAAGCCTTTTTGCTGTTTTGGGTGATGCCATATTACAGGCCAACTAATCTACAATCTTTCACATGGAAATAATGTACAAGCCTTAGAACTCCTCATTCTTATATCACTATTTATGTACATAATTAAAGTCCAGATTCCAACAAAGCTGGCCTGCTTTCTTTACTGATATGAGTAACAGTTTAAGTGAGCGTCTCAAGTGCTTATCCATATGGTTTATGTGTACACATGGTTATTGTGAGAGGCTCATTTCTCTCACGTGTGTGTTCTCTTAATTTTCATGCACACATATGCAGTGGATGGTGGATGTGTGTGCACATGAGCGTGTGTGATAAAGACAATATTTTGATTTTAAGGGTTTTTGTTTTATTTGCCTTACTTTGAGGATCTTTTTGTTTGTTTGCTTGCTTATTTTAATTACACCATTATTTTTTTTTGCTTTCCTTTCCTCCCTCCAAAGATTCATATATACTCCTCCCTGCTTTCTTTTACATTTATGGCCTCTTTTGCTGTCAGTTGTTATTGCATGCATGTAATATATATCTCCTGTTCACTCTGTGCAATGTTACTTGTGTGTATGTTTTCAGGGTTGACATTATGGCACTGGATAACCAGTTGGTGTGCTCTTCCCTGGCAGTATTTGCTCTTTAGGGCAGCACCAGTTGGCAGTCAGCAGACTGGACCCTACAACCTAGAAGTGAAGAGAGGAGCTTAGAGATGATGCATCAGAAACCAATAAAGGAGCAAGATACATCTGTGGTGGTTTGAATGAAAGTGGCCCCATTAGGTCGTATGTTTAAATGCCGAGTGTGGGGGAATTTGAGGGTGGGGAGGTGGGAGTGGGCACATCTTCATAGAAGCAGGAGGAGGGGGATGGGATGGGGGTTCCTTGGCGGGGGTTGTGGAGAAATGGGGTAAGGAGATGACATCTGAAATGTAAATAAAATATCCAATAAAACAATTAAAAAAAAGTGCTACCTTTAAAAAAAATGCTTGGTCCCCAGGTAATGGAACTGTTTGGTAAAGATTAAGAGATGTGGCCTTATTGGAAGAGGTGTGTCACTGGGGGTGGGCTTTGAGGTTTCATCAGCCTATGCCAGGCTGTCTTGCTTACTTTCTCTGCCTGTGGATCAGGATGTAAAGCTCTTAACTACTGCTATGGTGCCATGCTTGTCTGTTTCAGTTGCTTCTCCAGCACCATGCCTGCCTCACACTGCCATGCTTCCCACCTTGATGGTAATGGACTAAACCTCTGAACCGTAAGCCATCTCCCAGCTAAATGCTTTGTTTTATAGGGTTGCCTTTGTCTTAATATCTCTTCATAGCAATAGAACAATAACTTAAGACACTAACACATTCAGAAACCAGTAACAATGACCTTTATTGTGTCATTTGCCTCCTAGTTTGTATAGGTCTTCCAGTTGTTGAGTGCCAGGGAGAAATGAATAATGAAGTAGTGTGTGTTCGTGGCTGGTGGGGCAATGAAAGATGCTGCTATGTGTGCTGGCTCCCTGTCTGTGGCTTCCTCTTTTGTGGTTCCTTAGTGCCCAGCTCATGGACCTCTGAATTTCCAGGGTGAATGTGACTAGTAAGATCCTCCTTTGACTTGTCAGCCAGCCCAGAAGCTTGGCAAGTATACAGCATGTGAAAAGGAATGTACAATTTTCAAATTTCAATCAGATTTCAGAACTAATGCTTTTATATTACTGTATTGTCAGTTTAGTTCCTAATTGTTGACATTTGATAGCAATTGAAAAGACAGTAACACAGAAATAGACATATTCTTATTAAATTAATATTGAATGCTTCCAATAGAGCCAAGTTAAAGGAACAGTTCTGGCATTGTTACCATGAGCAAATTTGACTCTATAACAATTCCCCTAGCCACCCAGAAGCCTTTTGTTTTCTTCTATGCCAAAGTACTTTTGTATTACTGGACTATACATCACTAATAGTCTGCAAGTACTTAAGCTAGGCTGAAATTACAACAATGTTTTTGTTATTTTAGGCTTTCTTCATTTAGCTTGTCTGTGTCACCCCTGCTGAATAGATTCCACAAGTTTCTTCACTGAGATTACTTGATTTACATACACCTCAGCATGCTTTGGTGATTATTTATCAATAGATACCTGAGTCTCCTAACTGTAAGTTATGACTTTCCACTGCTGTCTTTTCAGTCATGACCGAAAATTGCCTTAAGACTTACCTTCTCTGTGGGGGAATAGGATTGGGTATTACAGAGAGGTTCCTGGTAGTACATGATCCATGTTTAGTACTGCAGAGAAGTTACCTCTCAACCAGGATAGATCACATAGTTTTACACAGATGCAAGTGCCAAGAGCAAATACATGTCAGTGCATATTTGTGTATTGATATGTGTTACTTATGAGGGAGGTCACATGTCAGGACATACGTGTTCACATGTGTATAGACACATGTCTTGGCAAATGTGCATGTTTACATGTATTCAGTTCTAAGCATGGTCACATGTCACATGTATGTACATTTTCATACCTGTGTAAGTTCTGAGCCTGGTCCTGTTGCACATATGTATATGTTGACACACATGGAAATTCCAAATTTGGTCACATGTTAGCACATATGTATATTTTAACATGATTGTATAAGTTCTGAGAGTGATCACATGTTAACACATGTGGGGCAGTGGGCTATGAGAGGAAGCTGGGTACCTGGTCGAGCAGGCTTTGAAACCTGGAGACCCTCAGGGACGGTAGGTATTTGGCCTTGTTCCTGGGCCCATGGCTCCTTTCACATAGCTACAGCCCCCCACAAAGAGGTCATGGCCATCGATCACTCAAGGCAACACCTCTACTAGCCCCTCCACGGGTAGAGGATGTGACTACAGGCCATAGAGCCTCAAGACAGATCTCCATATTAATGAGATACCTAAAGACCAGAGGGCATAACCAATTAAGCATTCCTTTCCAGACACTCTCCTTGCAAAAGTTATTTAACCTCAGGCCCATCCTAAGAATACCGGGGGTATAGCTTCATCCATTTTCCACCATGACAGTAAACATTTTAAGATCATGGACTCTCTCTCTTCTTTGGGGCCCTCCATGGGGAACTGTGGAGAAGGTCTTCAACTACCAAGCCGTCTTTTAATCTCCTGCCGAGGACCTCTCTGCGTTCCAGCCACGGAGGCCACCAACTCAAGTGAGCAAGCTGAGATAGCCATGACCCAGCCAATCGAGTTGCTTGTGACCAAGAGTCTCATTTCTTCAGGATGCAGCCAGAGCTTCTTCCCTTCCCACCTTTGGCTGCAGGTCGGTCCAGCCATTCTCAGACCTTCTATAGCTTCTCAGCGGCACCTGAGAGCCCAAGGATCTGAGAACTAACCAGTTCCCGGTCACTTCCTGGCCTGGGGATCCCCAACTCAAGAGTTCTGACCCCCCATGGGGTCAGACTGTGTTCTTCCACCCCCGAAGCTGAGTCCTGCAGCTTCTCACAGACCGGCGGCATCCACCTGCACCAGCGTGGAGTGAACTCAGTCAAATTCCTGTGTCTCTGCCTCTCTGAGCCCTAGCCCTAGCCCCTTGGGGGTGGCAGATGTGAGACTCACAGTTCAACACTACAGGACCAACGCCCTTACACACTACGGCCCAACAGATACATATGCATGTGCTGGCAGGTGTGTAACTTCTGAGAGGTCACATGGCATTTACATGCATGTTTCCACATGTGCAGTTCTGAGTATGGTCACATGTCTGCAAATTTGTGAGTTTACAAGCATTAAATTTTCAGAAGATCCACATGCATGTACATACATTCACGCAGTTCCCAGTGTGGTACATATTGTCACATGTGCACATACTTACATGCATGCAAGTTATAAGTGTGCCCACATGCTGGTATATATTCATGTGTTCACATATATATATTTCCTGAATATGTTCATGTCGGCACATATATGCATGTTCATTCATATGTGTGTTCTTTTCCAGCACAGTCTCCACATGTTTGTGATATATGTGTGTTCACTTATGTGCAGTTCCATATGTGGCCATATGTCAATATATATGCACATGTTTTACAATCATGTAATTCTCAAGCTCAGTTATATATTGGTTTTTATACACATGTTCACTTGCATGTTGTTCTATTTTTTTTTGTTTTGTCTTTTGTTTTTTTTGTTTTTTTGTTTGTTTGAGACAATTTCTCCATGTAGTCCTGGCTATCCTGGAACTCTCTCTATAGACTATAGACTTCTGCCAGTTTCTGCCTTCTGAGTGCTAGGAATACAGGTGTGTACCACCATGCCTGGCCTGTTTTGTACAGTTCTGGATGGTGGGAATATGCTGCGGTATTTGTGAGTGTTCATGTGCAGGCAGTTTTAACTGTGGTTACATGTTAACACATATTAGCACATATGTGGTATTCACACATGTACAATTCCTGAGCAAGGTAACATGCCAGTGCATATGATTGTGTTCACATATCTGCAGTTCTCAAGCATGGCCACATGGTGGTGCATTGCATAATCACACATACGCAGTTCCTGAGCAGGGTCATATGTTAGCACATATGCATCTGTTAACATGCATGAAAATCCCGAGCCTGGACATATGTTGGTATATATGTATGTGGTCACATGTAGTTCTGAGCATGAGTAGGTCATATGTTAGTGCGTATGTGTATGTTCACATGTTTACTATTCCTGATCATGAGACTGTGTTGGTGCATATGCAAATGTTCACACATGTCTCATGTGAGTGCATATGCAGTGTTCACGTGTACAGTTTCCAAGAGCAGTCACGTGTTGGCACACATATGGTTCTTAGCATATTTTGGTATATATGTGCATGTTTACCTACATGCAGTTCTTTATGAGAACATGTCAGTATATAGGCATGTGTTCATATATGTGTATTTCCTGACAATGTTTATATGTTGGGACATATGCACATATTCAGATGTATGCAGTTTTGGGGTTTGCTGGCTAGTTTTTTTGTCAACTTAGCACAGCTATAGTTATTTGTGAGGAGGGAACCTCAATTAAGAAAATGCTTTCATAAGATCAGGCTGTAGTCAAACCTGTAGTGTATTCTCTCAATTAATGATTAATACGGGCAGGCCCAGGCAGTTGTGGTCTCCTGCCCAAGTCATATGTTAGTGCATGAGAAAGCAGGCTAAGCAGCCATGAGGAGCATGCAGCAAATATCAATTCTTTATGGCTTCTGCATCAGCTCTTGCCTTCAAGTTCCCATCCTGTTTGAGTTCCGGCCTTGGCTTTCCTCATAGGACTGTGACTAAGGATATGTAAGTAATCCAAATCAACCCCTTCCTTCCCAAGTTGCTTTTGGTTATGGAATTTCATCACAGCAGTAGAGAAACTAATTAAGACACTGGATATAGTTTTCTATATTGGCACATATATGCATGTTCAGATGCATGTACTTTCCCAGTAAGGTCACACATCAGTGCATATATGCTTGTTTACATCCATGCAGTCTCATACATGGTCACATGTCAGTTTATATGTGTGTCATGTGTATGCAATTCCTGACCATGGTTATATGTTGGTATATAAAAGGCATGTTCACCTGTGAGCAATTCTTCAGCATAGTTGTATGTCAACACATAATGCATGTTTTCACAGGTGTACAATTCTTGAGCATGAACATATATAGACACATATGTGTATGTTCACATGTATACAGTTTCCATGCATGGTCATGTGTTAGTGCATGTAAGAGTAGTCTTATGTATACAGTTCCTGTTCATGGTCATATGTCAGTATGTACATGGCATGAAGGTAAAATATATTAATGGCTTTTGTATTCTTAACCCAATTTAAATTAAGACTTAAGGCATAAAATATACCCTGAAATGTTTATTATTACTGCTGTTAGAGAAAACATCTTGTTTGTTTATTTGTTTTTGAGACAAGGGTCTCACTATGTCACTCTGACAGTTCTACAACTTACTATGTAGGCCAGGGTGGCCTCGAACTCACTGAGATCCACCTGCCTCTGCCTCCATATATAGCTTAAGAATTTACTTTTATTAATGTTTATGAGCCATCAGAAGTAGGGTAAGATGTCTCCAGAACAGGATAAAGTTTGTCATTTATGACTTTATTATTTTAAAGTAAGTTTTTTTAAAAAAATATCATTATGATGTGAAATATTAAGATTATCTGTCTTTGTATGCCTTAAAGCAGGTTTTTTAAAATGGCAATAAAAACATATTTAGGGTTTCCTTTTACATAGGCTTGACTAAAATACGGATCTTGAAAAACTTGTTTGTTTTTTAAAAGGCAGTAGTTGTAAAAAAACTTCCTTAAAGCATTTTAACATGTTTTTATTTACATAAGTATTTACATACAAAACATTTCTAAAGGAACACAGGTAAGTCATCTTAATTTTTGGAATAAGGAATTTAGTATTTCAAAGGAGGACAGTTACTTAATAGGGAAGAAAACAGAATCCTGGAATATGAGACATCTCTCTCTTTTTTTAAAATACAAAATTGTAACAAAAAGGTTTATTCCTTATCCTAAATAGCAATTAAATTGGTTATTGAAAGATAATGATATTTGGCCTATTACATGGCAAACTTTTTAGACAAATTTGATAATCATCTAAAAGACAAGTTGTTCCAGTTTTTCTCTAAGCTATGCTTTTATATTTCCTGTAAATTTACTATGCAGCAAATTTTCTATAGCATGCAGCCTATAGAAAAAATGTTTATTTACAGATGACATTTACAGTAGATTTTTCTATCAGATTATCTATCTGTTGTTTCACAAAGTTAGTCAGCCTATTTAAGGCCCAGGGACCAAAAGAAATAAGCAAAAATAACCCAATTAATGGTCCCAAGATGAAAGGAAGTAGGGTTGACAACCCTGGAGAGGTTGAAGACCAATTCTTGTACCAGCTCTCATCTTTCTCTTTCTCTCTCTTTCTTTTCTCAAGACCTTCTCTGGCACTTTTCATGCTCTCTTTAATCATCCCTGTTTTGTCTATGTAAAAGCAGCATTCTTCTTTGAGGGCTGTACACAGTCTAGAGCTGTACACAGTCTTTTCTATTGTAAAAGAGTAAATCAAGTCCAATAAAGTCCTTTGCAATTTTTGGAGATCACTTTAGACAGCGAAACAAGGGATTTCTTCAGATTAGTGATGTCAGTCTATAGCTGTTTGATGTCCTTGTAAAAGGCCCATCGAAGGTCTGAGTAGTATAAGTCCAGAGGCCAGCATCAGGATTAGAACTCCTAACAGCAGACATCACGGGTGATTCATTTTTACCTGGAAAAGAAAAAGAAGGGAATTCTCAGGGAGATTTCTCTTCCCTGGATGTCAATTGTTATTCATCTTATTTATAATTGGGCCTGGTTTTGTGGGGGTATCTATTTATTTCATTAATCTTTTTGGTGCCCATTTAGCTGTGCCTTCTGTGGTATCAAACAGGTATATCAATCCTCAGCCCCATATGAGAGCTGGGTCCTGGCCATTCCATTTAAGGGTAAGAGGGTCCTTCCACATAGCTGCGGCATAGTTTTTATTGGTCTCAGTGATGCCAGAGTCAGTCAGCGGCATATTTGCCATGAGCTTTCAGTTTTAGAAAGTTAAAAGTGAACAAGGCATGATGGAGAGTATTTTTGGGAGACTCATTCTGAAGGTAAAGTTTCCCTTCTTTTGTTTTTAAAGCCAATTTTTCAGAGTTCTTGTAAAATCGGGGCAGAAGTGCCAACAGCCATTCCTTCCACCCTCAGAGAGTCATGAAGACATTATTTAAAGAAATATAAATCTTTATTAATAATCTCTTATCAAAGGACTATTATAAAACAGCCAACAACTAATCTATATAATATATCGATTAATGATAGCTTCTTCTACTTTTTGTAAAATTACTCCTCTTTTGTCAATTAATTGTTGAGGGAAATTAGGATTTGCATCTCTCTTGAGAATATTAAACAGAGACAAATTCTTTTGTGAAGAGCTTAAAATAAGATCTTAGCCAATAAGCATCTCCTGGAAACTTTTGAAAATAATTTGAAATAAGTAAACTATCTTTTTTTGCCAGACCGATTATCTGGTTTTTTTTAATTGGATATTTTACATATTTACCTTTCACAGTTATCTCCTCTTCCATTCTCCCCCAAAATCCCTTATCCCATAACCCCTCTTCATATATTTATGAGGGTGTGCTCCCACCATCCTCCCAATCCCGCCTCTCTACTCTCGCATTCCCCAACACTAGGGATCCAAACTTTCGGGGACCATGGCCCTCTACTTCCACTGATGCCTAACAAGGCCACCCTCAACTACCTATACAGGTGGAACCATGAGTCCCTCCCTTTGTGTTCTCAGGCTGGAGGTTTAGACCCTGGGAGCTCTGGTTGAGTATTTTGATACTCCTTCTAAGAAGGACCAAAGCACCCACACT
This sequence comes from Rhabdomys pumilio, assembly GCA_030674055.1. Lineage (NCBI taxonomy): Eukaryota > Metazoa > Chordata > Mammalia > Rodentia > Muridae > Rhabdomys > Rhabdomys pumilio. The sequence continues at coordinate 74,492,813 of JANHMN010000005.1, read as the reverse complement.
TTGGTCTTCCTTCCTCCTCTTGAGTTTCATGTGGTCTATGCATTGTGTCTTAGGTATTGTGAGCTTTTGGGCTAATATCCACTTATCAGTGAGTGCATACCATGTATGTTCTTTTGTGATTGGGATGCCTCACTCAGGATGATATTCTCAAGCTCCATCCATTTGCCTAACAATTTCATGAACTCATTGTTTTTAACAGCTGAGTAGTACTCCATTGTGTAAATGTGCCACATTTTCTGTATCCATTCCTCTGTTGAAGGACATCTGGGTTCTTTCCAGCTTCTGGATATTATAAACAAGGCTGCTATAAACATAGTGGAGCATGTGTCCTTGTTGTATGTTGAAACATCTTTTGGGTATATGTCCAGGAGTGGTATAGCTGGGTCCTCAGGTAACACTATGTTCAATTTTCTGAGGTACCACCAGACTGATTTCCATAGTGGTTGTACCAGCTTACAATCCCACCAACAATGAAGGAGTTCCTCTCTCTCCACATCCTCGCCAGCATCTGCTGTCACCTGTGTTTTTGATCTTAGCCATTCTGACTGGTGTGAGGTGGAATCTCAGGGTTGTTTTCATTTGCATTTCCCTGATGACTAGGGATCTTGAACATTTATTTAGGTGCTTCTCAACCATTCGAGTTTCCTCAGTTGAGAATTCTTTGTTCAGCTCTGCACCTCATTTTTAATAGGGTTATTTGATAGTCTAGAGTCTAATTTCTTCGGTTCTTTGCATACCTTGGATATTAGCCCTCTATCAAATGTAGGATTGGTAAAGATCTTTTCCCAATCCGTTGGTTGCCGCTTTGTCCTATTGACGGTGTCCTTTGCCTTACAGAAGCTTTGCAGTTTTATGAGGTCCCATTTGTCAATTCTTGATCTTAGAGCATAAGACATTGGTGTTCTGTTCAGGAACTTTTCCCCTGTGCCCATGTGTTCGAGGCTTTTCCCCATTTTCTCTTCTATTAGTTTCAGTGTAGCTGGTTTTATGTGGAGGTCCTTGATCCACTTGGAATTGAATTTGTACAAGGAGATATGAATGGATCGATTTGCATTCTTCTACATGCTGACCTCCAGTTGGACCAGCACCATTTGTTGAAAATGCTGTCTTTTTTCCAATGGATGGTTTTAGCTCCATTGTCGAAGATCAAGTGACCATAGGTATGGGGGTTCATTTCTGGGTCTTCTATTCTATTTCATTGATCCTCTTGCCTGTCTCTGTACCAATACCATGTAGTTTTTAACACTATTGCTTTGTAGTATAGCTTGAAATCAGTGATGGTGATTCCCCCAGAAGTTCTTTTATTGTTGAGAGTAGTTTTTGCTATCCTGGGTTTTTTTGTTATTCCAAATGAATTTTAAGATTGCTCTTTCTGTCTCTGTGAAGAATTGAGTAGGAATTTTGATGGGGATTGCATTAAATCTATAGATTGCTTTTGGCAAGATGCCATTTTTACTATATTAATCCTGCCAATCCATGAGCATGGGTGATCTTTCCATCTTCTGAGATCTTCCTTGATTTCTTTCTTCAGGGGCTTGAAGTTTTTGTCATACAGGTCTTTTACTTGTTTGGTTAGATTCACAACCAAGGTATGTTATATTATTTGTGATTATTGTGAAGGATGTCACTTCCATAATTTCTTTCTCAGCCAGTTTATCTTTTGAGTACAGGAAGGCTACTGATTTGTTTGAGTTAATTTTATACCCAACAACTTTACTAAAGTTTTTTTTTTAATCAGGTTTAGGAGTTCTCTGGTGGAAGTTTTGGGGTCACTTAAGTACACTATCATATCATCTGCAAATAGTGAAATTTTGACTTCTTCCTTTCCTATTTGTATCCCTTTGACCTCCTTTTGTTGTCTAATTGCTCTAGCTAGGATTTGCAGTACTATATTGAATAGGTAGGGTGAGAGTGGGCAGCCTTGTCTAGTCCCTGATCTTAGTGGGATTGCTTCCAGTTTCTCTCCATTTAGTTTGATGTTGGCTACTGGTTTTCTGTATATTGCTTTCACTATATTTAGATATGGACCTTGAATTCCTGATCTTTCTAAGACTTTTATCATGAAGGGGTGTTGAATTTTGTCAAATGCTTTCTCGGCATCTAGTGAGATGATCATGTGGTTTTTTTCTTTGAGTTTGTTTATGTAGTGGATTACATTGATGGATTTCTGTATATTGAACCAACCCTGCGTTTCTTGGATAAAGCCTACTTGATCATGATGGATAATTGTTTTTGATGTGTTCTTGGATTCTGTTACGAGAATTTTATTGAGTATTTTTACATTAGGGAGATTGATCTAAAGTTCTCTTTCTTTGTTGGGTCTTTGTGAGGTTTAGGTATGAGCGTAATTGTGGCTTCATAGAAGGAATTGGGTAGTGTTCCTTCTGTTTCTATTTCCTGGAATAGTTTGAAGAGAATTGGTATTAGGTCTTTCTTGAAGGCTTGATAGAATTCTGCACTAAAACCATCTAGTCCCAGACTTTTTTTGGTGGGTAGACTTTTAATGACTGCTTCTATTTCTTTAGGGTTTATGGGACTGTTTAGATGGTTTATCTGCTCCTGATTTAACATCGGTAACTGGTATTTGTCTAGAAAATTGTCCATTTCATCCAGATTTTCCAATTTTGTTGAGTATAGGCTTTTGTAGTAGGATCTGATAATTTTTTGAATTTCCTCAGTTTCTGTTGTTATGTCCCCCTTTTCAGATCTGATTTTATTAATTTGAATACTGTCTCTCTGCCCTCTGATTAGTCTGGCTAAGGGTTTATCTATCTTGTTGATTTTCTCAAAGAACCAGCTCCTGGTTTTATTGATTCTTTGTATAGTTCTTTTTGTTTCTATTTGGTTGATTTCAGCCCTGAGTTCAATTATTTCCTACTGTCTACTCCTCTTGGGTATTTGCTTCTGTTTGTTCTAGAGCTTTCAGATTTGTTGTCAAGCTGCTAGTGTATGCTCTCTCCAGTTTCTTTTTGTCGGCAGTTAGAGCTATGAGTTTTCCTCTTAGCACTGCTTTCATTGTGTCCCATAAGTTTTGGTATGATGTGTCTTCATTTTCATTAAATTCTAAAAAGTCTTTAATTTCTTTCCTTATTTCTTCCCTGACCACATTATCATTGAGTACAGAGTGTCGTTCAGTTTCCATGTGAGTGTGGGCTTTCCATTGTCTTTGTCATTATTGAAGACCAGCCTTAGACCATGATGATCTGATAGGATGCAGGGGATTATTTCGATTTTTTTTTGTATCTGTTGAGGCCTGTTTTGTGACCAATTATATGGTCTATTTTGGAGAAGGTACCATGAGGTGCTGAGAAAGAGATATATTCTTTTGTTTTAGGGTGAAATGTTCTACAAATGTCTGTTAAGTCCATTTGGTTCATAACTTCTGTTAGTTTCACTGTATCTCTGTTTAGTTTCTGTTTCCATGATCTGTCCATAGCTGAGAGTGGGGTGTTGAAGTCTCCCACAATTATTGTGTGAGGTGCAATGTGTGCTTTGAGCTTTAGTAAGGTTTCTTTTATGTAAGTGGGTGCTCTTGTATTTGGTGCATAGATGTTCAGTATTGAGAGTTCATGTTGGTTGACGTTTCCTTTAACGAGTATGAAATGTCCTTCCTTATCCTTTTTGATAGCTTTAAGTTGAATGTCAATTTTATTCGATATTAGAATGGCTATTCCAGCTTGTTTCTTAGGACCATTTGCTTAAAAAATTGTTTTCCAGCCTTTTACTCTAAGGTAGTGTCTGTCTTTGTTAATGAGGTGGATTTCCTGTATGCAGCAAAATGCTGGGTCCTGTTTGTGTATCCAGTTCATTAGCCTATGTGTTTTTATTGGGGAATTGAGTCCATTGATGTTAAGAGATATTAAGGAAAAATGATTGTTGCTTCCTGTTCTTTTTGTTAATAGTGGAGACATTGTTTGTGTCGTTATTTTCTTTTGGGTCTGTTGGAAGAGGATTGCTTTCTTGCTCTTTCTGAGGTATAATTGCCCTCCTTGTATTGAAGCTTTCCTGCTATTATCCTTTGTAGCACTGGGTTTGTGGAAAGATATTGTGTAAATTTGGTTTTGTCATGGAATATCTTGGTTACTCCATCTATGGTAATTGAGAATTTTGCTGGGTACAGTATTCTGGGCTGGCATTTGTGTTCTCTTAGGGTCTGTATGACATCTGTCCAGGGTCTTCTGCCTTTTATAGTATCTGGTGAGAAGTCTGGTGTATTTCTAATAGGTCTGCCTTTATATGTTACTTGGCCTTTTTCCCTTAGCACTTTTAAAATTCTTGCTTTGTTTTGTGCATTTTGTGTTTTGATTATTATGTGACGGGAGTTATTTCTTTTCTGGTTTAGTCTATTTGGCGTTCTGTAGGCTTCTTGTATGATTATGATCATCTCATTCTTTAGGTTAGGGAAGTTTTCTTCTATCATTTTGTTGAAGATATTTATTGGTCCTTTAAGATGGGAATCCTCACTCTCTTCTATACCTATTATTCTTAGGTTTGGTCTTTTCATTGTGTCCTGGATTTCCTGGATGTTTTGTGTTAAGAACTTTTTGCATTTTGTGTTTTCTTTGACAGTTGTGTCAATATTTTCTATGGTATCTTCTGCACCTGAGATTCTCTCATCTATCTCTCGTATTCTGTTGGTGATGCTATGACTCCTGATTTCTTTCCCAGGTTTTCTATATCCCTGGTAGTCTCCCTTTGTGATTTCTTGATTGTTTCTACTTCCATTTTTATGTCCTGGATGGTTTTGTTCAATTCCTTCACCTGTTTGGTTGTGTTCTCTTGTAATTCTCTAATAGAAGCCCTCTTTAAGGGCTTCTACCTGTTTACCTGTGTTCTCCTCAATTTCTTTGAGGGTGTTATTTATGTCCTTCTTAAAGTTGTCTATCATCATCATCATTAGAAGTGATTTTAGATCTGATTCTTGCTTTCCTGGTGATATGGGTAATTCAAGACTTTTTAAGGTGGGAGAACTAGGTTCTGATGATGCCGAGTACCCTGGGTTGCTGATGCTTGTGTTCTTGTGCTTTCCTTTCACCATCTGGATATTCTTGATGCTACCTGCCCTGTCTCTGACTGGAGCCTGTCTTTCCTATTATCTTTGTTGTGTCAGAACTGTTTGGGATGAGTGTTGCTGCTGGGGTTAGAGCTGAGGCCTAAGATCTGCTCAGTGCTCAGGTGGAGACAGGAAAGAACCAGTATTCCGGGCCAGGAGTGAATTCCTGGGTCCCCATGGGTCCAGGTTACTCCCTGTTTGGGTAGAGTATTGCTGTCTCCTGACCTGAGATACTGCCCAGGTTAGAGCTCCTGGGAGCCCTGCCACCTCTCGGTTTTGTGAGGTTGGGTGCAGAGCTGCTGCTGGTGATCTGCTCAGTGCTCAGGCCGCAACTGCTTTCAAGACATCTCTTAAAGTGAATTTATACCCTCAATCAGTAGGGACCATGTTGTAGAACCAGAATTGAAAAAAGAATCAAGGAGATGGCATATTTACCAGAATTGTATGATTATGTATGTCTTTTTTTGTTTTGTTTTAAAATTTAAAAGTTTATGTTTATTGCCCCAAAGAAAGGTTTAAGACTGTTGGCCATTTCTGTTTGTTCTATTTACATGGTCACATTATTTAAATATACTTCCTTATATTTTGTCATTATTTTGTTCTTTAAATGTTTAATTTTACTATTAAACCAACAGGAAGCTGGACCAAGTTAATAACTTTAGTTTGTGTGATCATTTACTAATTTTTAAAAATTTTCATTCATTTTTCTCTCATACAGTACATTACCACCACAGCTTCCCTTCCCTTCATCTCTCCTAGTTTACTCCCTCCCTCCTCCCCCAGATTGATCCATCCATCCATCCATCCATCCATCCATCCATCCATCCATCTCCCATCATCCCCTATCCCCAACTTCCGTCTGTCCCTGCCAAATGCAGGCCTCTCAGGAACACCAACAAAATACAATAAGACCAGGCTTAAACTTCTCCAGGCACAAACCCTTATATCAAGGCTGGGTGAGGCAACCTAGTAGGAGGAAAAGGGACCCAAGAGCAGCTAAAAGAGTCAGAGATAACCCCTGCTCCCCCTGTTAAGAGTTGCACAAAACACCAAGCTATATGACCATAACATATATGCAGAAGACCTAGGTCAGACCCATGTAGGCTCTGTGATTGTTGCTTCAGTCTCTGTGAGCCTTATGAGTGCTGCTTAGGTGATTCTGTGAGCTGTGTTCTCCTGGTGTTTTTGACCCCTCTGGCTTCTACAGTTCTTCCTCATCCTCTTCTTTGGTAGTTCCCAGAGCTCTGAGGGGAGGGACCTGATGGAAACCTCCAGCCTGGGCTATATACCTAATGTTTGACTGTGGGTTTCTGCATTTGCTCCCAACAGCTCCCAGAGGAAGCCTCTCTGATGATGACTGGATATGGCACCAATCTATGAATAAGTATATGATAAACATCATTAGGAATCCGTTCATTGATTTTTTTTTTTTTTTTGGCCAGTCATGTTTGGGAGCAGTTACTTATAGACAAATCCGGTACTGAGTAAGTAATGCTATAAAATCACATGTAGACTGTATATACATATTCATAACCATATATAATATATTTTATATACTAAGATATTAAACATTATTGTTTGTTGGGATTACATGTCTTCTTTTTTTTCTGTCCCCTTTCTGATCCAGTCCTTTCTTCATTTCTTTCCTCTCACCATAACTTCCAAAAACTGGTACATGGTCAATAAGTTCCTCAATTTCTTTGGGAGCTTTTTTCTACCTTGGTCCTTTGATGGCTGATGATTATGAGACATCTCTCTAGAAATCAAATGTTTTCATTTTCATGTTCCTTAGTACTGAGTGATGGAATGAAAATCCTTGTTCCTCACTATCTCCTCCAAAATATCCTGCAAAACACACACATACACACACACACACACACACACACACACACACACACACACACACTGTCAAGTAAATTGGATATTCCCTTTTTTATACTTTTGACCATGATAATCTGACTCAGTCATTGAGTGGTTTCATTTAATACTTCTGCCTGACTTGATCTCTCCATTCTACCCAAAAGATATATCCTGGTTTTATTTTTGTTTTGTGAGAATATCCCGACAAAAGCTAAGCAGAGAAAGGATTTATTCAGCTGACAATTCTAGGTTACAGTTCATCATGGCAGGAAAGTCACAGAGGGAAGAGCTTGAAACAGCTCGTTAGGTCCAACTTGATTGATTGCTTATGCTCAGCTTGATTTTTTTCATGTAATATAGTTCAGAACTAGCTGAAACATACCATAGTGAGCTTGGCAGAGCTGAAGTTACAGATCTGAAGACACGAGGCACAGAGAGGTTAAATGAACTTTTGTATTAGAGCCTAAAAGTGGCAAACCTGGAGAATAAAATTTTTGTCTTGCTTTAAAGCACCTTTGCTTTGTTCTCTTTAAAATATTGTCTTCTGCTCACTTCATTCCATTGATTTCTTTTCATGGAAAGTAGCAGGAATGTGTTTAAATCCTTCCATATCCAAATCCATCATGTCATCTTGATCTAAGTCAATATTATTTCCAGCCTGGGTTGATCTAGTAATGGGTTTGAGACTGTATGCATCAATCCTTACTGGTTTCACACTTGTTCTAAATGGTCCAGCCTTCAAAGAAATCCAAATATACTTAAGAACAACCTTTCTTAAATCTTTCATCATGTCGTGTTCATATAGATTTTAATACCTGGGAATAGTTTTAAAGCTGTGGTGTATAGGACATATCTGAAATAGTCAAGAATTGCTGTAAGGAGATTCACAGGTTATCGTGGTAATGCAGAACACCTTTTTAAAAACTACATTCATCCATGTATCTTGGGCGTTGTGATAGTGCTACAGTGAACATGGGAATAGATGTTTATCTGCAGCATTGATTGCATTTATTTGTGATACATGCCCAGAAGTGGTATTGATGGATTATAGGTTAGTTCTGTTATTCATATTGTAAAGAAACTTTCTAGTACTTTATATAATAGCTACGCTAATTTATATTCCCACCTATAAAGCACAACAGGTATATTTCATACAGATAAGCATGCTGTCTGTGATACTGGCAGGGTAAGGTCTTTTTACAAAATCATTAAAAATAATGACTGCTCTCTAAAGCTCATCATTGATATGGGAATTGTATTTAGTATGGCAGGGTTGGGTGCTATAATTTACTAATTTATAATTTAGACTATAATTTATCTTTAGGGTTTTTTTTTCAAATCTTATTTGACATTTATTTTGGGGGGAGTGCTTGTCACAGTTCATGCGTGGATGTCAGAGAACAGTTCTTCCATCATGTGTGTCATGGGAGTCATCAGGCTTGTCAGCAGCACTTTCATCTGCCAAGCCACCTCACAGGTCCTCAATTATTTTACAAGTCCCATAATAGTATATGAACCGTCGTTTTCTTTTCCTGTCCCTTGTTAATTCATCTGTGCTGATAACAAAATAAGGTTTTACAAAGTCAAAACTAATATCTCATATTAGTTGACAGAGGAGAAACAAAATTTTGCACCCACAAGAGACTAGTATAATTTAATTTAGTTTGAAACTGAGAAATTCCATTAGTAAGGCTCAGAGGAGATCAGGCATATAAGTGGTGCATTAATCCAAAATGAATCTAACCTTGGGTAAAAACAACTTTCTAGGGAATATAGAAAGAAAGCATGAAGGTTTCAAAGGGTTAAGTAACAGGGAATTTTTATATCAAATGTGGGGAGGGCGGGGAATCAGACAAAAGTATATGACAGTCCCAGGTTCTTTGTCTACAAGATACTTAGCTGCTGACATCTCAAAGCACTGATGGTTGCCAGGCTTGTCCCCTGGCTTTAAGGAAGGTGAAGGCTGCTTGGGACATGAGCCTCCATCTTGTTCTAGCAGCTGATGCTTTCGGTTCCTGCTGAAAAATAAATAGAGCTTATTTTATTTTATTTTTCCCTTTTATTGGAAATAGGCTTTTTTCTCACACAATATGTCCTGATTACAGTTTTCCCTCCCTCTACTCCTCCTGGTTCCTTACCATCTCTAACCTATTCAGATCTAATCCCTTTCTGTCTCTGATTAGAAAAGAATAGGCTTCTAAGAGATAATATTAAATATAATAAGATAAAACAAACTCACCCCATTGGAATTTGAGAAGACAAACAGAAGGAAAAGAACCCAAGAGAAGGCACAAAAATCAGACCCACTACGTGCACTTAGGAATCCCATAAAAATCCAATTCAGTGGAATTGGAAGGCTGGTGCAGCGCCATGCAGGCCCTGTGTATGCTGCTTCAGTCTCTGTGAGTTCATATAAGATTGTTCTTGTTGATTTAGAGGGCCTTGTTCTCCTGGTGTCCTCCGTCCTCTATTGCTCTTATACTCGTTCTGCCTCCTTGAGCTTGTTCACAAGTACTTTTACCTGCTGAGCCATCTCGCAGCTCCTCAATTATTATCTAAACCCCATAGTGATGTACAAACCATCATTTTCTACGCTCTGAGGGTAGGGATTTGATAGAGACATCCCACTGAGTGTTCCAAAGTGCCTCTGTCTCAGTCTCTCTGTCTCTGTGCCTCTCTCTCTCTCTCTCTCTCTCTCTCTCTCTCTCTCTCTCTGTATAATATCTGGCTGTGGGTCTCTGTACTTCTTCCCTTCTGCTATAGAAGGAAGTTTCCCTGATGATGGCTGAATGAGGCACTGATCGATGAGTCTAGCAGAATGTCATTAGGAGTCATTTTATTACTGCCTCCGGCTTATTTTTAGACAAATAGTATTTGGTTTCACCCTAGTCCTTGGGCTATCTAGTGTTTGGTTCTTGGTTACCCTAGTAGTATCAGGTAAAGGTTCTATCCCATGGAGTGGGCTTTAAGTCAAATCAGACATTGGTTGGTTACTCCTACAAGCTTTGTGTCACCATTGCCCTAGCATATGTTGTAAGCAGCACACCACTGTAAATAAATCAAAGGGTTTGTGGATGGGTTGCTGTTTCTCTTTTGGGAGCCTGCAAAGTATTTTCCCATACCAAAGACACTAGAACATAGGGGTGAAGGTTATATGTAGGCACCAGCTCAACCTCTCCATGTTCAGTAAGTTGTGTGGGTGTTGTCTTCAGCAATAGGGCCTTGCCATCAGTTTGTGGAGAACAACCTGTTGTCTTAGCTACAGCCTGGGTTGTTTGGGGATTCTTATGGCACTCGTTTGGCCAACAACTCAATTGGCTATAACCCATTCCTGGTACTGGAAGCTTCATTTGATGATGGAGATAGCCAGTTGAGACTCTGTCTCCTCCATTATTTGGCAGTTTCATTAAGATCACCTTCATATCTGTGTATATTAAGAAGTTTTTACTGTATTAGTTTCCATACTACTCCTCAAATGCCCCTTAATTTATGTCTCTCCCCGTATTCCCTCCCTCAATCCCTCCTTGATCCTGCAGTTCTAGCCCCCCACCCATCCATCCATAACTATCCTATTTCACTTCCCCAAGGAAAGCTATCTGTTTCCTCTAGTCTCTTACTCTATACCTGTCCTTTGTGGTTTTATAGATTGTAGCTTGCTTATCATTGACTTAACAGCTAATATCCAGATATAAGTGAACCTATACCACATTTGTCTTTCTAGGTATTGGATACCTTATTCAGGATGATTTTTCCCTAGTTCCATCCATTTACCTGCAAATTTCATCATGTCATTTTTTTAAACAGCTGAGTAATATCCAATTGTGTAAATGTAGCACATTTTCTTTATCTGTTCTGTTGAGGGCCATCAAGGTTGTTTCCAATTTCTGGTTATTGCAAATAAGGCTGCTATGAACATAGCTGAGCACATGTTCTTGTGGGATGGTAGAGCATCTTTTGAGTATATGCCCAGGAGAGGTATAGCTGGGTCTTCAGGTAGAGCTACCCTGTTTTTTGAGAAACTTCCAAAATAATTTCCAAATTGCACTCCCACCAGGAATGGAGAAGTGTTCCTCTTACCCCATATCCTCAACGTCATAAACTGTCACTTTTGTTGATGTTAGCCATTCTGACAGGTGGGATCACATTTCTTAATACCCATTGTGAAAACAACACATATTCAATAAACATATATTTATTAATTTATATATAATTTAGCCTTAATAAAACACCATATAGTTATGATCTTTCAAAAGAAACCATGATTGTTATGTTACCCATGACACAACTGAAAAATATTTAAAAGTATATATTTAGAATCTGCTTTAGAAGGAAGTTCTTATCAAAATATATGTATATAACATTAGTAAACTTCATGAAATCTTTATGGCTCTCTAATGAGTGTTGTTTAATACAAACAATTAGCATTTTAAGGTTTTATGAAACATTTACTATAGCCAAATGTATCATTTTAATGTTTTACTACCAAAATTTATAAGATAGTATGTATTTATCAAGACTTTAAATATGTGATCATAATATTTAAAATTGTAAATCTGAATATGCATTTTAATTGAGCACACCAAAAATATTTTTAGCACACAACAAAAATTAATTAAAAGAGAACTGAAGTGGCCATGGTTTGTTAAAATTTTGCTTGACAAAGCAACATATGAAAACAACCAGAACCCAACAAAAGCAATAATTATAGGCACACATGACACCAAAAAGAAAGTTTATCTCTGTTTTTTTATGATGTGAGAAAGACTTAGTAACAAAAGTTTAAAAGGCAAAGTTTGGAAATATTTTCTCTCCTTTTTTTCTTCTCTTTCTTTAATTAACTGGGGTTGGTTTTGTTGTCATTTTGTTTTGATTTTCTTTTTCTTTTCTTTTTAGTTGTGCACCAGGCTGCTTTATCAGAGGTAAGAAATTGGCTTAGGATGTGGAGGTGTTATGGAATTTTTATGTCATAATTTGTGCCAAGTCAGGCCTGGTTACCTTTCTTTAAGCCAATTAGAAGAACCAAACTAAAAGTAGAACACCAAAAAGGGTTCAATGTAGTCAGATTGAGAAGAGGGACAAAGAGATATAGAAAATTACTCAAGTCCATCTTTAAGGTCCCCAAATAAGATCAAGGTTTAAATAGATGTCCAAGCGTATGCACATCTAAGCAGTCCTAGGCAGTGTGTGGTCACACCCACTTACCTGGATTTTAGTCTCACCCTGTAAGGTGGTCTGACAAGTTGTTTGAAAAAAATCTCTTTCCTAAGACAAGTTCCCTCTCTGGCTGGTGCCCTGTCCTTCTGCAATCACAAAATTTCTGGGGACGTTTTCATAATTTTATGGTCTATATTTCAACAGTCTGATATGCAGATTGTATCTCTTTATATCTTTATTTTTGTCAAACCAGTTAAACAGGGGATCAGGTTTTATGAAGATACTCCCCAGAAAAGCCCTGTGTTACTGCATAGGGTCCAGTAGCAGACTATGGATGGGTCTAGGAAATTTCTATTTTTGATGTTCTTGATGCTCAAACATTTAGTGGGTTTCATGTTAGAGAAAAACAGAAGCCAAGGAACACAGAACCCATGTTTAACAGGATCCACCAGGCAAATGTCAGACAGGAAAACTCCCTAACAGTTAAGATGGGTCTCAGCATAAATCCTCAGGAATATTGGGGTGTGACACAAACTAACTTCATTTGGTTATATTTTACAGGGGCTCCTTGAGGGGTTCCCCTGAGCTGTAGGGACCTCCACTCAGGGAGACTTTGGGCTTTAATGTTGACAGGAATTTTAGGACTAGTTTGTATAATAAGGACACTTTAATGTAAGTGTGTGAGTTTAAAGGGGGAAAATGCTCAAGGAGACCTCTAAGATACATGGTATAAAGAAGCAAGGGCAGAGAAAGATGAACAGGGAAATATTTTCAAGTTTATCTTTAGTTTTGATATAAACTCAAATCTTAATTTTTATTTTAGCACCTAATTTAATTTATGTAGGTTTTTGAAAAGCTCTTTTCTATGAATCCTGGCTTCTATCAGCATTTCTTACACAAGGTTTTCCGTTTTTTACTAAAACAGACTGCCTGTTTGTGTTTTTTGAAAATTTTGTTACCTAGGACTTTGTTAAATGCACAAGATAGAATTAATTTGGAGGTAGTAAATGTTTAGGTTATCTTTAGTTCAGTCCTTTCATTTTCCAAGTGCTTGCGAATTAGTAATTATTATAAGCCAGCTAGAATACTAGATCTGAGGGTTTATCTTCAAATACTTCCTCCTTCTGGGGGTGGAGGAGAAAGAGAAGTGGGGGGAGAAAGTACACACATACATGTGAGATATGGCAAAATATCTCTCTTTTTATAAAATATCTCTTACATTTAAAAAGACTGGAACTTTTGCTGGACCTCAGAGCTAGAGTTTTAATAAACTTTGAAGTCACTTTAAGACAGAAGACTGCTATCCTGCTCTGTACTCTGCTCGTTTGCTTAACCTGCCTTTAAGAGAACAATGAAACCACCAACCTTGCTTGCCTTGGATTTTCCATGTAATCAGCTTTTACAGCCTAAGACAATGTATAGCCCTAATCTTAAAATATGCAGTTTTCCCATGCCCCTGACCCAAAGTAATTCATGGGTATCATTTTCTAAAAACAGCAAAAGTACAGGTTGAAAGCACTTAATAAAAAGACTATCCATAATGAACACAACATTTGGATATAGATTGATAAATAATGATAATACTGTTTGTTGTCTGGGTCTGTTGGACTCTGTGACTTAAGCTCTTATAAAACACTTAAAGTTTCTGTAAAGTGCCCCTCATTTCTTCCTCATGAGTTGCTTCTGTGCCAGAGCTTCCTCCAAAATGCTGTGTCAGCTGATGGTAGCTGAGAGTTACAGTGAAGACTTGCCCTACTTTACTAAACATTTACAATTTTAGACAAAGACATCATTCCGGAGTCCCACTGTCAGGTCACAATATAAGGCCTGCTCTTCACTCTGTTCTGGTATCTCCTTGTATCCCAAACCATATAAACTTTGGTCTTCAGAAGTATACATTCAGTCCTTAGCCATATAGTGGTATAATGGGGACTATTATCTACAAGCCCTGCAATCCTCATTTTAACAGGAGAGTTCATCTTCCTTAAACATGTGAACAAAGCAAAATGCATATAGGAAAGAATATGTGCCATTTGGAAAAAATACGTGTATACACACAGATGAATCATAAACACATGAAAATTTATTACTAACATGAACTAGAACTAAAATGTTTGTGGAACTTAGTTTTTAGTGATGCACCTTTATACTTAATTTTGTCGGTCCCAGGTTGTATTTATACACAGCAAAAATAAGTTAGACTTTTAAAAGGTATCTTTACAAATCATTGCTTAAGTCGAAGAGTGGTGCTGTAGCCTGTCAGTACTACAGAATGGACTTTAGAGGTTACTTTGTGATGATTGGTGTTCCTAGGGAATGCTAAGTTTACTCGTTTTCATGATTACCTGTCTTCCATCTGAACACATGATTACCTGTCTTCCTTTGCTCTCTGGGGCACTGAACACAGAACAAACATAGAGATCAGGTAGGCCTGGGGATTGTAAGCTCTTGTTTAAGCAAAACTTCCTCAGAGGCAGAAGTCCTGTCCTGCTCAGATACATGCCGGCGACTGGACACTACTGGACACCACAGAAAAGCCATCTTCTTTGCTGCCCAGGGCCTCCTTACAGGTGCGGAGACTTTGGGATGGATAAAGCAGAGGGTTCCTGAATGGGAGAGACTGCAGGGGCTGTCTGCTCATCTAAGTGTGCTAGGAGGTAGGTGGTTAAGATCCTGGAGTGAGGGCTAATGCTCACAACCTCATTTTGAATCATTGCGCAGGCTCAAAGCCCGCCAATCCAATGATTTACTAGCTTATGTATTTCCTATGTCTTGGACTTCCTGCTGCTGTTGCTATGGCTCTGAGGGTGGGATTAAAGACTGCCTTGCCGAACAGGTTCAGAGGCCAATGTACTTAGTGCATATAATTCTGTATCCCGGGACATCCCCAACTCCCTTATTTATCTCACCTGACTCCCACAGCCTGCCTTTTTAGGGTGGTGGCTCAAAGAGCCAGGAAAAAGAGATATATTTCTGTTCACTGTGGTTGAATTTAGGCTTTCTGACCAGTAGATGGTAGTGCTGCTCCTTGCTGGTGCCGGCTGCTCAGTTTCTCTCCTGCCCTTTGTACTTGGAAAAAAATGTGACGCAGCTTTGCTGCCTCCTTCCTTCCTTCCTTCCTTCCTTCCTTCCTTCCTTCCTTCCTTCCTTCCTTTTTCATTTTTCTTTTTCTTTCTTATTCCTCAAATGCTATAGATTCCATGGGATTTTTGATGGGGTAATATTATCAGGGTTCTTTTACTAAAACACAATATCTGGTTTCTGAGTAACCCCAACTAATTTTTTCTTGTTATTGAATGTTCTCTTACTTTAGTTGTCTTGGCATGTAAGGATATACATTAGTGTTGGTGCCACATGTTATTTGATTCATAGATGTCAGTTAACACCACTGTGAAAAGTTAGAATCTATGATAATGTGTTCAGTCACCATAGCCATAGTCTCTTATAAATTTCCTAACACATTTTTCATTCCTAATGACACAATTTATTTTTTCTTGAACTGTATTTTTATACTTACTTAATATTGAGTATATTTATTGTGTGACATCTTGTTTGTTCGTCCATTCATTCTGTAATACTCAGTGAAATATTTATCTACTGCCACCACAAAAATATAACTCTCCTCTCAAAGGGAAGAGAGTTGAGTTTGGAGATGACTAACCCTGGCTTTGGAATACAGATTTAGGTTACCCAAAATACCAAGTTTAAATGTGGTATCCGTTTCATAAAATTTTATGGTAAGAAAACCACAATTGAGAACCCTTTTCAAATACGCTTAGATGGTCAGGTGTGAGTGAGAATTCTTGGAAAGAAGTCAAGTCTGCAGAGGCTTATTGACTGTATTAAACCTTGCAGGGCATGGTGGTGCCTGTCTTAATCCCAGCAGTGGTAGGCAGATCTCTGTGAGTGTGAAGCCAGCTTGGTCTACATAGTGAGTTCTAGGACAGCCAGGGCTACACAGAGAAATTCTGTCACAAACAAACAAACAAACAAACAAGCAGCCCACTTCCAGTGGAGAGGCTGGACTGTTGAAGTTCCAGGGCCTAATTACAGTTTATCTTGGGTGACCTTTAGCCTACTAAATAGCTTTTTCTCTTTCCTCACTCTGTCAGACCTAACATCCTGACAAACAGATAAAACATTTAGGAATGTATCAACAAAATCCAAGATTTCTACCAACCAAAGGGCTAAAAGTGTCAGATGGCATCCAAGGACCTACTGCAGGGTTCTCACCTGCCTGATGTACCCACTGATGTAGTTCGAATTGTGTTGATTTATGGACTTCTTTTTTCTGTCACTATAAAACGTTTATGAAATTTCTACCTCATTGGAACACGGTATTTTGGGGAGATCTAAATCTATGTTTCTGGGCCATAGATTCATATTTGACTCCAGAATAAATCACATCTTTTATTACTTTGATTTAAGACCTGTTACTTTCATTGACAGTGGTTATAATGAAGGCCCGAGGAAGCTCTGCTCTAGGCCTCAGATTCTCTTCCTAGCCTTGAGATTTACCTAGTAATCACAAGATTGTTGAATCCCTTCTATTGAATATAACTATTCAGGAGTTATGATAGCCCAGATAATTTGTCTTTGGTCATTCCAACTGACTAAAGCCTTATAGAATGTTGAAAGTAGATGTGGCTTTTTCTCCGAGAACTTTAGTTCATGCCATTTATTATTTCATTAGGGTAAAAAGGTCGCAATACTTTAAAAATGAAAGTGCATGTTAAATACAGTGAAGTTCATATTGCATAGTAATTTCAACTTTATTTTTAAATGAGATTGTTAACATGAGATACTTTTTCTATTTTTTTTTTTAATTAATGGTCATACTATGTATCCCTGGCTGGCCTGAAATTTATTATGTAGACCAGGCTGGCCTTGAATTCCTGAGTACTACAGTACCATAGCCTGCTTATATGTCTTTTGAAACACAGTTGTTTGTGTTTATTCATTTATTTACCATAGTCATAGTCTGTTATAGAAGACTAGGTGAACAGCAATTGGTCATGGGCCAGCCAATCCTGAGATACTGGCCGTGCCATTCTGCAGGGATAGGAGATGCCCTCTTCTCCCTTGGCATATTGAAAGGGAAACAGGTTCAGATCCCTAAAGCTGGCTAGGAGGCATCTAGTGCAGTAATCTGACTGATGATAGAGGAGTAGGTGGGAATTCTGAAGTGGGTACATTCAGACAGTGGGGCTGTGCTTTAGAAAGCACTGTGTTGCTAGCAGCATCCATGGAGCACTTGTTAGTCCTTGGAGACCCAGGGGAGAGGTTGTATATCCTATGCCAGGCCACATCCATATGCATGGCAGTTCTCTGAAGTGACCAGCCTCTGGCAAGTTTGAAAATGGAAGAAAACAAGGAGATTAGATATCTTTAATGGTTTTTGAGATGACCCTGAACATAATGCTGCCACACTTACACTTTGATATGTACCTCTAGAAAAGTATTATCTCTGTGCTGAATTATTTGATCACTATAGGATGGGCTTTTTTTAGAGTATTAATCATATTAATCCACACACATGTAGGGCTCTTCATCTTCTGGTGTCTTCTTTAATTTCTTCATTGCTTTAAAGTTTTTATTTTATAGGTTTTTCATTTCCTTGGTGTTGAGGACCACTCTGGCCCACATTTGGGAGCCAAACTGTAGCGGCCGCTCTGTTCCACAGGTCTGGGTCTAGCAAGAGAGAGAGTGGGGGGAAGAAGGGAAGAGCCGCGAAGAATAGAGACAAGCCAGAGGACCTGTAGTAAAGTCTTCTTTACTGTCTCCACCATACACACACCACTACACCTACTACTACTACACCCCACATGCATGCATACATACATACACATGTATACACTACTACTTCATCTCCTTCACACACACACTACAAGGAAATCCAGGGTATTTATAGGCTTTTGTCATGTGCCTTGTAGGTGCATGGATACCACGTGCCTTGCAGGTGTGGATATGATGTAAGCCTTACAGGCGTGGACAGCATGTGCGCCTTACAGGCATATATGGCGTAGATAGCACGTGGACAACATGTGCACCGCATGCCTTGTAGGTGTGGATACCACGTGCTTCTTGCAGCTATGGGCACTAAACAGCAAAACAAGCTATGTGGGATATCAGAGTGTGCTTCAGCTGTTGTAGGCTGTTGAAAACCAAGTTTCATGTCAGGGTATATGGCTCAAGATGGCTGCAAAGCTGATAGCTGCTTTTTAGCCGCTTTCTGCTTAAAGTCGGCTTCCAACCCCTTGGTGTATTAGTTATTTTTCTGTGGCTGTGATAAAACACTATGTCCAAAAGTGGTTTATGGAAGAAATCATTTATTTTGGATTTATGTTTCCTTAGGGATTAAAAAGTCCATCATGGCAGGGAGGCATAGCCGCATCAGGCGTAGCAGCTAGAGCAGGAAGCTGAGTGCTCACATCTTCAGCCATCAGCAACAAGTACAGAGAACAAATTGGACATAGGGTAAGGTTTTCAATTGTCAATGCCTTCCCACAGTGATATACTTCCTCCTACAAGGACATACTTCCTTCTTCAACCTCCTTAAACAGTGTTACCAACTGGGACCAAGTATTTCAAATAACAGAGCCTATGAGGGATATTTTTTATTTAAACCAGCACAGTTGGTTGGGTTTATTTCATAGCTATTTATTTATTTATTTATTTAAGTTTAAGGATATTATGAAGGGAATCTGTCCTTGATTTACTTGTCAGTATCTTCACCTTTGGTATAGAGCAAGGGTACTGATTTCCTGTGTTGATTTTGTAATGTGTCACTTTGCTGGAAGTATTTTTTGGCTCTAAGAGTGTCTGGTAGAGTCTTTAGGGGCCTTCAGTTACAAAAAAATTATATGCAAGTAGGGATGCTTTGACTTATTTTCATTTCCTTCTCTTGTCTTTTTTTAAATTTAATTTTATTGTTTCACTTATTGACTTTATATCCAACTCAGTGTCCTCTTCTTGGTCATCCCCTCCTACAATCCTGTCCCCTCTCCCCTCCTTTTCTCCTCCTAACAGGTGGGGGCCCCCTGGATATTCCCCCCTACATTGACACTTCAAGTCTCTGAGAGGCTAGGCGCTTCCTCTCACAGTGAGGCCAAACAAGGTAGCCCAGCTAGAAGAACATATCCCACAGACAGGCAACAGCTTTAGGGATAGCCTCTACTCCAGTTGTTCAGGACTCACATGAAGACCACCTCCTGTAATCAGGCAAGAACCCCAGTGGAGCAATAAAGACACCAGCTCACCCAAAGATCTTTCAGCCCAGTTTATCCTTCTCTTGTCTTATGGTCTAGCTAGTACTTCAAGCACTGTGTTGAGTTGGAGTGGGGTGTATGGATGCCCTTGTTTTGTTCCTGCGTTCAGGGAAAATTGCTCCAATATTCATCCATTTAGCATGGTGAATAGTTTATTATGTTGAAATACAGTCCCTCCACCCTGGTCTCTCCAGGGTCTTTTTATCATGATTGGTGTTAGATTTTGTCAGAGGTCTTTTCTGTATCAATTGAAACCAGCATAGATGTGTATTTTTAAGGTAAATATAACATAATATGATTCACTATTACTTTTTCAAATATTCTTTGATGTTATTTGTCCCTCCTTGTTCTGTATTGTTCCCTTTCCTCCCTCCAAGTTAAAACTCCACTCCTTGTTTTTCCCATTTTCCTCTTTATATTACTCATAACCTATTAGTTCCCTCTCTAGAAATCACCCCCTACCACCTGGTGCCTTTTAAAATTTCTGGTTAGTGCAATTGCTCAAGGTTACATATTCATATCTAAAGATTTGGAGCTAAGAACCACAGATGACAGAGAACATACAGTGTGTATCCTTCTGGTTTGGGTTACACCACTTAATATAATACATTATAGTTTCATTTACGTGCAAATTCCAAGATTTAATTTTTAATCAGAGATTAATAGTATCCATGTTTTCATTATTCATTCATCAGTTACAGGACATTGAGGATGTCTCTGCTTCCTCGCTACTGTGAATAGAGCGGTAGTGAGCATTGCTGAGCAAGCGTTTGTGGAACAGGATGTTGAGAATTTTGGACATATGGCAGGGAGTGCTATGCTTGTGTGATGCGGCAGACTTAGTTTTCGATTGGTGAGAGTGCTTCACACTGACCATCAGAGTAGCTTCACCAGGTTTGAGGACCCCTAACAGTGAATGAGGGCTCCCTTTTCTCAAATTCCTTAGCAGCGTTTGTTGGTGGTTGTTTTGATGATCATAGTCAATCTGACTACGGTAAGATGACATTTTAGAGTTATTATAATTTGAATTTTTTTAATTGCTATGATTTTGAACACTTTGAATTTTAAAGTCTTTTTTTATTTCTTCTTTGAGATTTCTGTTTTTAATTTGTTGTTTTCATGACTCTATTTTTGAGTTCTTCATATATTTTGGATATTAATATTCTGTCAGACGTATAGCCAGCCAATATTCTCTCCTACTCTTTTGGGCTTCTTCTTCACCCACTTGACTGTTTTTATAACCTTATAGAGACTCTTTAGTTTTATGAGAGACTGCTTGTCAAATTTTGGCCTTAATTTCTGGGCAAAGTGAGCCATTTTTTGAAAGTCACTTTCTATTCCTATCTATATTTGTTCTATAGGTTTTAGCATTTCAGGTTGCACATTGAGTTTTTTGATTCACTTGGAGCCATTTTTCTTTTTTTTGGATGAGGGTGATATATATACAGTTCTAATTTCATTCTACATGGGGACATCTAGTTTTCCCAGCATTCTACTATCTTTTGTCCTGTGTATGATTTTGGCATCTTTGTGGTAATGGAGGTCTGGCAGCTGTCTTGGAGATTGCTAATATATTCCTTGGCACGAACAAAGAATTAAATAACTGGGAAAGACAAAAGACAAATTTGAAGATAAGGGAAAGCTTATAGATTTATCCTGTCGGGATGGGAGAAACCTGAGGCTGGAAGTCCTTTAAACAGAGGGTGACTGGGATACTTTGTAGGTCCGTTGGTAACTCTTTCCTCTACTTGTCCTGTCTAGATACCTGCCCCTGTGCCTGCCTGCCATTTCTTTTCACAGAGTCTTCTGGGAACAAAAAGCAGCCATTTCATAAAGCCCACTTCTTCTTTCCTTAACTATGTTCCTCTAACTCTGCTTAATACCCCATGGTGGGTTGAATTAGAATGGCCCCTTTAGACTCATAAATTTGAATATGTAATTACTAGCAAATGACACTGTTTGAAAGGATTATAAGGATTAGGAGGTGTGACTTTGTTGTAGGCCACATGTCACTAGGGGTGGGCTTTGAAGTTTCAATAACCCACACCAGGCCCAGTGTCCCTCTTTCTGCCTACAGATCAGGTACTGTTCTAGTGCCTGTCTGCAGTGCTTCCATGGTTGCTGCCATGGTGATAATGGACTAAACCTCTATAAACAAGTTCTTAATTAAAGACTTTCTCTTAAAAGAGTTGTCTTGGTCATGTATGTTGTCTCTTCACAGCAATATAGTCGCAGCAAAGTGACTAAGATATACCCACCTCAGAGATTGACACTGACTGCTGTCAAAGGGATGGATGTTGACTGCTCTACTTACTTCCTGCTCAGAGGAAATGGAATCTAGAGTTATCAGTCTAAGTGTGGGGTGGTTCAGGGTACTGTGGCCAGATTCTAGTGGGCAGTGTTGCTGGGATTCCATCTGCAGTACTTTCTCTAGCAGGTATTTTGTGTATATCTGTATAGTCTTAATGAAGTTGTGTCACTTCCTCAAAGAGCCATAGACTGTCTAACAAAAGCTGTAGTACCAAGCATGAGAAACCTCCTTTTTTGTTGTTGGTCAGGGGGAGTCCAAGATACTCCAAAGATAGGCTGTTGCTATTGCCTTTGCCCTCAGAAGTTGAAGATAAATCCCTAGTGCTGATGACACTTGTTCTTCAGACATAGGACTTGGAGGATTTGAGCTAGACATGACCTGAAAACCTCTTCCCTGAGGACTAACTTTCATAGTAATAGAGGGTGCTGTGCAGACTGTTAAAAGAAGGAAGCGATCAATAGTCTTACCAAACTGAGGCTTATGACCAAAACAATGAGCAGCATTAGCAAGATATCTATAAAGATGCTAACCAACTGCTGTCTATTTGGACTTAAGGCCTGCTTAGCAGTGGGGAAATCATGTCTGCTACTATAAACCCAGCCCAACTACCTGTGGCTAATGAGGTCACAGATTTGTGAAGAGAACCTACTGATGCCATCCATTCCCCTGTGACAGTAATTAACCTAACTGCTTTCTAAATATTTGTCCTTATACCCACAAATAAAAGTAGTTCTCACTCCTCATCAAAGAAGCATGTTTTTGCAGAAAACACAATTTCAGAAAACTGCAACTAGTCAAAATGCAGCCAACAACTGAATGTAGGGTGCCCAACCACCTCTGAAGTTCATGGAACGTAATAGAAGGATGGAAAGATTTAAAGAGCCAGAGAATCAGTAAGTTTACTGTGAGATTATGTCTACTAGAAGTGACAGGGAAGCTACACCATGAGACCTCAAAAATATGGCTCCCAAAAAGGACCTGAATAAGTGACCATACCAATAGGCATGCTTTCATCCTTCTTTGAAGGAAGAAATCTCATGAGACCCCACCCCTAGACAAAGAACTATAGGCTATGACTATAGGTAATAACTGCTGGAAAAGGGAGAACTAATCTCCCCCCCAAGAGACGAGCCCTTAAGTTGGTTATCTACAAGTGGTCAACACTAGAAATTCAGATGTGTAATATTATATATATTTATGTAATATTAAATGCATTCAGAAGATTGTCTTTATATATTTATTTATGTATACATATATATGTCTATATATGAAAGAATAATAATTAAAGGAAAAGAGGACATGGATTTGAGGAGGGAGAGGGAGAGGAAGAGGGAGAGAGAGAGACAGGGGCAGACATGAGAGGCCTAGAATAAGGAGAAGGAAATGATGTAATTATATTAGATTTTTTAAAAATTATAAAAAGATAAAAGCATGATAGATATGAAGTACATTTCATGACTCTTATCTCTTGCATTACTTTCTGGTCTTTCAGAGGTGATTCTATCCTGGAGTTAAGTAGTCCTTTAAATGCCTATACCTTTAATGCTTGTATAGTTACTGATGTCTATAAACATGAAGTTGTTTTGTGTACTCTTGAACTTTACATAAAAGGAACTAAGCAGGAAAAATGGAACAGAA
The DNA here is from genome assembly GCA_030674055.1 of Rhabdomys pumilio. Taxonomy (NCBI): domain Eukaryota; kingdom Metazoa; phylum Chordata; class Mammalia; order Rodentia; family Muridae; genus Rhabdomys; species Rhabdomys pumilio. The sequence goes on along the minus strand of JANHMN010000005.1, from coordinate 74,469,529 downwards.
TTCAGAACAATACATTTTAAGCAATTTCAATTATTGCTTCTTTTCTTTCCTTCCATAGCTCCCAGCTCCCTTCGCTCCTCTCTTTTCCTCTGCCCATCCATACCTTTTCTCCAATTCTCAATTTCTTGCTGCCTTACTTTTCCTTAGTGATGTGCAAATAGTTGTGTGGTTGTTCACCTGTTTTCTTTATTTGTAGCTTCTTACCTAAAACATCTCTTGTGCCAATGGAATACTTCTGTGCCCAATCCTTGTACTTAAGAAAAGTCACTGGCAGCAACATAGAGGTTTGCTAAAGTGTTTGCATATGCTGAATATCCCAGCGTGTACTCAGGAGGGGCTGGCTGGCCTTGGACAAGATCCTGTTATACTTTTCCAGGGATCAGGTATGCATCTAGACTGTCTCTTAAGAGCATGTTAGAATCAGGAAAGATGTGCTCATCAGTTTCCGTAAGGCTCAGAATATCTAATGGAGATAAAGCCTACAGGAAGCAGATGTGCTCTACGGCAAGTAGCTGCTTCCTGCTGCCATCCTTGTCAGAATGGACATAGTCATTTGGAGATGGGTCATAGCTCTTGAGCTGACTATGGTCATGTTTGAGGTGGCCCAGGACATGTCTTTATAATCTATTATAAAATAGTCAGTACAACTGTCCTTACCTCATATGTGGGAGATGATTCATGACCCTGTGGGGAAGGAGGTATCCAGAAAAATACGTTTTGATGACCTAATTTCAGACCGTTGAAAATGCCACATTATTGCTGAAATGAACTTTGGACAACAGAGTGACTTTCTGTCTGCTTTCAGTCCTCTTTTCCACACTCTACTTCTTTTGCTGCTGTGCCAGCAATGGGAAAGAAACAGGCAATATTTGACCTTCAATGGGACAGATCAGGAGCAATAAAGGTATAACAATCTAAAGCATTCTAGAAGATTCTTTGTGAGAGCAATTTTAGGTTATTTATTATAGATATTTATTAATTAAAGATATTTATTAGCAAATTCATTGGTATATGTTTCTGTTTAACTTCTTTGGATGCTGTTATTAAGAAAAGTTAAATATCTAGCAACCAGTATACAGTGGTGTCAAACAGGTACTCTTTTGATATTATGAAACCAAAGTCAAAGAAGTGTTCCTCTGTCACCTGAAGCTGCCTTTATTCCTTTAGTGTGCTCCACTCTGGAATAAACTGACACATAGTTCCTTGGCATCCAGGAATTTAGTGCTGTGTTTTGTGTGTGTGTATATGTGTGTGTGTACATTTATATATCAGTATGTATATAATTAATGTGAATTTTAAATGCGTATACAATGTATGTATATGCTATACATACTATATGTAACCCCAATCTCCCTCTCCAACTTCTGTCATGTCCTCCAAACATGCCTGTTCTTTACTTTATATCTTTTTTTCTAACTCTAATTAGTTCAATTATTGCTCCCCATAGGAAACCTACTCAAGACCCAGCTATAGCACTCCTAGGCACATACTCAAAAGATGCTCCAGCATCCCACAAAGACACTTGCTCACCCACGTTCATAGCAGCTTTATTTATAATAGCCAGAAATTGGAAACAACCCAGATGCCCCTCAACTGAAGAATGGATAAAGAAAATGTGGTACATTTACACAATGGAATATTATTCAGCTATTAAAAACAAGGATCTCATTTTGCAGGCAAATGGATGGAACTCGAGAATATCATCCTGAGTGAGGTAACCCAGACACAAAAGGACCAGCATGGTATGTACTCACTTATACGTGGATATTAGCCATAAAATACAAGATACCCATGCTACTCTCCATAGACTCAAAGAACCTAAACGAGAAGGAAGGCCTAAGTGAGGAAGCTTGAATCTCACTTAGAAGGGGTAATAAAATTGTCATAAGAGGCAGATGGAGGGAGGGAACTGGGTGGGAGAGGGGATTGGGAGGAGAATTCAGGATGAGGGGTCAGGATCAGGTGTGGGGAGGGACAGGAGACATGGCCAGATGGCTATGAGAATGAATGGAAATCTGCAACTGACAAGGGTGAGAAGGTAAGGGGATCTCTAGGACATGACAGAGATCTAGGATAAGAGAGGTCCCCAAGAATCAGTGGGGGTGACCTTAGCTGTGACTCACAACTTTGGGGATGTGTAACCTGAAAAGACCACCTTCTGTAGCCAGACAGGAACCCCAGTGGAATGATAGGGACAACAACCAACCCACAAAGCTTCCAACCCAAAATTTATCCTGTCTACAAGAAATGCAGTGATGAATGATGGAACAGAGACTGAGGAGATGGTCAACCAATAACTGGCCCTTCATGAGACCCATCTCATGGGCAAGCACCAATCCCTGACAGTATTAATGATCTTCTGTTATACTTGCAGACAGGAGACTAGCATGACTGTCCTCTGAGAGGCTCCACCCATCACCTGACTGAAACAGATGCAGACACCCACAGCCAAACAGTGGATGGAGCTTGGGGACTCTTATGGAAGAATAGGAAGGATTGAGGCCCCAAATGGGATAGGAGCACCACAGGAAGATCAACAGAGTCAACTAACCTGGACCCCTGGGGGTTCTCAGAGACTGAACCACAAACCAAAGAATATACATGGGCTGCACCTAGGCCTCCCTGCTCATATGTAGCAGATGTGCAGCTTGGTCTTCATGTGGGTCCCAAACAACTGGAGTGGGGGCTATCCCAAAAGCTGCTGCCTGTATGTGGGCTATGGTCTTCTAGCTGGGCTGCCTTGTCTGGCCTTGGTGGGAGAGGAGGTGCCTAGCCCTGCAGAGACTTGATGTGCCAGGGTCAGGGGATACCCAGGGCCCCCCACCCAGTCAGAGGAGAAGGGAAGGATGGGGAGAAGGATTGTGGAAGGAGGTGACTGGGAGAGGGTAGTGAGTGGTATGTAAAGTGAATTTTATTGTATTTTGACTGATATGGTTGGTTTATATATTTTATTATCTCTTCACATAGAATTGTTCATTTCAAAGATGGGAGTGAGGGTCTAATGAAAGCCTGCCATGCAGACCATCTAAGCTAACTGCTCTTTGACCTTGCTTCAATTTAATGAGCATCAATCAAGCCAAGGTAAAGCACTGAAAGGCAGTCCTGGTACCTGTACATGGTCATGTTTCTAGAACCTGTTGGGGGCTGCTAACTTGATTCTCGAAAGACTGTATTATGAATGTCCTTGGCCTAGATTGGCAGCCTGTGCTCTCAAAGCTTCTTCTGTGGATGCAGGTTAGCTCACACTTGCTCCACTCAGACGATGGGCTTCTGTGGCAGTCTCCTGGCTAGTCACACAGTGCAGGGCAGGACAAACATTGTGAGAACAGGTGCTAGACATCAGTGGCAGGAATGGGACATACAAGGGGCATGTGGTGGAAGTGTAAGGACATGGGCAAGTCCAAATATTGACACTTTTTCCAGTCGGAAAGCAATAATATTGGTAAAATAATTTGTAGTTTAATCTAGGTTAGCAAAAGAGTACAAACATTAGATTGCTATAACTCTGCTTCAAGTCGTGGCAGTCACAACTCAAGCACAATGTGGCTACTGGAGGGGAGGTGGGGAGGAATTGGGAGGAGTTGGTGGGAGGAAAACAGCACCCAGAATATATTGTATGAAACAAAGGTTTCAATAACAGAAAAATAGTGAAACAACAACAACAAAACCCAAAACAAAAAAATAATGATTGTCCCTCTCCCTGCAGCTCTCAGCTATCAATACCTTGTCTTTAAGGGACAAGTCTTGAGGAGCACCCTTCTGAGTTTGGACTGGCTTGATCTTGTGCAGTATTGTGAAGGTACACACAGCTGCTGTCAATTCAGGAATGTGGTCACCATGTCATGTCTAGAAGACAGCTTTTTTTTTTCAGTGTCAGTTAATAAAGAGATGTATGATTGGTTGAAGTGCTAAGAGTAAGAGACCATGTGCTCTGAGGTGCTAAGATGAAGTTTGGGTGAGGAGAATCTGGAACCAATGATGGTGGTCTTGGTGAGGATGGCAAGAGAAGTTACTACAGTACTTACTTTTATATAATTAGCCCCTTGGGTACTTTACATACAGGTGGGCATATGTGTGTGTGTCTGAGTGTGTCTGAGTGTGTATAAGAGCCATTGACAAAAAAAGTTCATAAATTTGAAGGAGAAAAAATAGAGGGATATGGGAAGATTTAGAGGGAGTAAAGGGAAGGGAGGAATGTAGTAATATTATAATTTGAAATATAAAATAAAAAGGAAAATTAATACTAATGAATTAACTTGAAAAGACAGTAGCTAGTAAAAAAAAAAAACCAAACAAACAAAGAAAAAGGCAGGGCAACCAATGAGGAGCACGCCAGTGAACAGCACTCCTAAATTTTCTCTGATTTACTTCTGGTCTCCAGGTTCCTGTCTTAACTTCCCTGGATGATCACTACAAGCACCAAAAAGAAGCAAATCCTTTCTTCTACAAGACAGACACTAGGGCCATGGGGTTTTATCACTGCAGTACAGACCCTAAGATTGCAGGTATATGATTCATCCCATGGCTCAAGCCTCAAATCCAATCAATTTGATCCAGTTAATCTAATCTAAATAATTAATTGTTTCTAAACCAATCATGTTTTTACTGCACAAGTGGAAGTATCTTGCCCTTATATGGTAGTTTTTATTGTTTTGAATCCAGAGCTGGGGAAGACTTTTTCCCTGCTGAACCTGCATGGCACCTTCCAGCAGTATAAACAGCAGCCAGCAGAATGGAAGCTTCCAGGTAGTTCTCTCTTGATTTATCTATTTGTCAAATTCCAAGTCTGTGGTTCCTTCACTAATAGGGTCTTACTATCTAGTTCCAGTGAGTGTCTGAAGCCAGTGGCAATAATATCCATTGTTTGGGAAGCCTCCAGCCAATAACTCAGAAGGAGGTAGCCTACCACTGGTGCTGAGATTTTTGATTCAACACTTGTGGCTTTTGGAAGCAGCATTATCCATTCAGATAGCATTTTCCATCCACAATTTTGGTTCTCTAATTGGACTTGAGAGCTGCACAACAGGAGAGAGATCATAGATGGTACTGAAAACCCAGCAGACTGCCCAGGACTAGCAAAGTCATAAATAAATGGTGGGGGAGAATGTACAACCGCCACTTTACTCTACCATGATAATAGCCTAATTATGCTCTGAATATCTGTCCTTATATCCACAGATAAGTGTAATCCTCATGCCTCATCGACTTTCTTTCTCTTGGCAACAGACAGAGATTATCACAGAAGACAGCAAGCCGTCGAACTGCAGAGTTGTGGAACCCAGTCATGATGGACACATCTACAAAACAGCTGCATCTAAGGCTCAGGGAATATTTTGGAAGAGAGAGCAGACACAGTCTAAGAACTAGAGGGTCAGGGAACAAGATGCAAGGCTGTGTCTCCTAGGAATGCCAGAAGCTACCCACAAAGTCTCAGCAACACAACTGCGCAGACGTGACCTGAACAAGGACAACAGTAGACATGCCAGATAGGGCAGGAGGAAAGCCCATAAGGTCTCAACCTTATATCCAAAGAACAAGGGGAAACGAAGGAAAGCTGGGAGCTGGAGAGATGGGCTTCCCCAGGGAAGAGCACAGCAGTTGTTTATCTCCTGCCAGAGGCCAGTCCTGGAAACAGGCATCCAGGTCACATCATAAAGCCTGAGCTGGTTACATTTAGAACTATATATGCATATACACAAACACATACACATGTGTGCAGGAAATAGCAATTGAGGAAGAAAGAGGTTATTTGAAACAGAGCAAGGAAGGATGTATGTGAGTCTTTGGGGGATACAAAAGGAAATAGAGAACAGATATAATTATGATCAAAAATAGAAAGAAAAGAAATCATTCAGTTGCCTGTCGAAATTAGTAAGATGTTGCCTATGTCCTAAGTTTTGGTTGACCTTTTCCGTAACGCCATCACCCCTAGCACCATCCCTCTTTCAGGCTTTCTATGCCTGGTATCCTCCCAACTCCTTGTTCACATCACAAGCATGTTACTGTCCCTCCCCTCAAGACCTCTTCTCGTGGTTCCTCTCATGCTCCATGACGTCCATAGACACTAACTCCTGTTGGAACAGGGGGATCTAAAACTGCGAAGCTGGTGTCCATATGGGAGAGAACATAGGTGGCTTCTGTGATCATGTTGACAAAGATGTGAAAAGGTACATTGGAGACGAGGTAGCCACCCTCATTGACAAATAGTCCTGGGGAGAACTGGGTATACACATGTAGAAGGCTGAAACCAGGTCCCTAACTTCAGAGTGAAAAAATATTTCTAAATAGATATAAGACCTGGAATCCTGAGGATCTCAGAGGAAAATGCAGGGATTACTTTGCTCAAGAGAAGGGGATAATCACGAACTTTCTTCAAAGGTTCAACAGTTCTGGAAATGGTCTGCATTTTTGGCAGGTGGGATTCAGAGAAATTAACAACCGTCTTCACAGTCAACACAAATAAATTACCAGAGTGAAGAGACAGAATTCAGAATGGGAGCTGGGCGGTGGTGGCACACGCCTTTAATCCCAGCACTTGGGAGGCACAGGCAGGTGGATTTCTGAGTTGAAGGCCAGCCTGGTCTACAGAGTAAGTATTAGGACAGCCAGAACTACACAGAGAAATCCTGTCTTGAAAAAAAAAAACCACCAACAACAACAACCATTCATAATGGGTGAAAAAATCTTGCTACACAAGTCAGCATACAGAAACTTAATGAAATGTATACATAATTCAGACAACTACAGTAGAACCAAACAACTCAAAAAAAGAGCAACCAAAACACATTTCTCATGGTGGGTAATATATGGCGTGCAGATGAACAAGAGGGAGACTCTGATGGGGTGGAATCCGTAGGTGGGAGAGAGAGTGTATGGGGAGCAAAGGAAAGGCATGAGGCTTGGAAATGGGTAAAGTCTGCTTTATATTTGAAAGTGGCAGGTGTTAACCCACTACCATTAGCAGCCTGTGTACACTGCTTGGGTATAATGGGCTGGAGACATGGCTCAGAGCTTAAGAGCACTCTCTTCTCCTACATAGGACCAGATTCTGATCCCAGACCACATGAGCACAGCTTGTGAGCATCTATAAATCCAGTTCCAGGGGATCTGACCTCCTCTTCTGGCCTCCGATGACACAGACACTCATGAAGTGCACATGCGTGCGTGCAGGCAGGCAAACAGGCATACACACAAAAATAAAAGTCAATCATTTAAAAGGGATACCCACGTGGTTTTCTAAAATAAGTGCATATGCATCTTCCCTTGTACACGATGGTGTCCTTGTGTGGTTTGTAACTAGAGTGGTTGATGTAGGCAGTGAGAGATGAATAGGTTGTTTACATTTAAGGTGGGAAGACAAGTTTCCCAGAAAAAAAATATGAGAAGGTGGGAGATGGGAATACAAAGTCACTTCTTAGGCACATGCCTCTGTGAAGCGTGAAGGAACAAGAGCACCAGAAGATAACATGCACTCGGGTGACCCAGGAGAGCTGGCATTAATGTAGTGGATGCTAATGACAGGACACGGGATTGGGGGTTGGTGTGCTGCTTAAGAAACCCCCCACAATCATGAAGAGAAGGGTGTTGGGAACACAGAAGGGGATGAAAGACACTACAGGTAAACAGGGGTAGGGGTGGAGGGTGCAGGGTGGAGAGGAAGCAGTAGCAACTGGTCAGCAAACCAGAGAAGCTTGCTAACAAGGGGCAGCATATTTAAGAAACACCAGACAACAGAAGTGGCTTACCTAAAGAGGAGAGTGGAACAGATTTGCATATTGATGGGAAAAGACACTCGTGAAGGAGAATTTAAAGGTGCAAGGTTAACATATTGCTTGAGAATATCGACATTTGAAAGAGTTAAAGAGAGGAGAGAAACTAAGAGCTGGTGCATTAAACCCATAGGTGAAAAAAGTCTGAAGGGCCACATTTCTGTGTCAGAGCACATTATAATGAAGGTTTAGCCGAGGCAGAGATGCGTGGACAGTAGGGACTGAGGTCGGAATCTAGAATACTTAGAAGGGTTAATCAGAGTGATGCAGACTGGCCAGGTGAGATTAAGACATCATTCACTGGAGGTTAATCTAGCTCCTGGATGCACAGGTTTCTGACTCTGTCCACATGCTTAGAGCTAGCTGAAGATGAGGGTAGATGGCTTGTTGAGAGAGAAACAAAACAAAACAAAACAAAGAAGCCTCTACAATAGAGTCAAATGTTGGAGGTGTTTTTCTCCTCAGCAGAGGGAGCAAATGGAAATTCTCAAGAAGCAGCAGGAAAGCTGTGGTCCTGGGATGACTTAAAATGGAATCTCTCCAGAGGCCCAACCTTCCTGCAGTGAGCAGAGGACTGCTGCTTGTTCCTGGCCTCTGGGAACATAAATCCATAGCAATGGCTCCCTCCTGCTTCTGTTGCACACTTTAATCACTCTGGTCCCTTCCCACTCTTCGCTGAGGTCTGTGACACACACAACTCGAACTCTTGGATGGGTGGGGGTGCAGTGCTAAGATGGGGTTGGCCTCGGGATGGGGTATCAGGTTAAGGAGCAGCACAGACAAGGTAAGCTTTGTCTTCCTGAGCTGCCGTGCCTGCATGGAATCTTCTCTCAAGGAAACCTGGATCTGGAATCTCTCAGTAGGTATGAGACACAAAAGAGTCACTGGCCCATGGAATCTCAAGAGTGCATATGATGGACACACACACACACACATTATAAATACAGAACGGATGCCTCACAGAGATCCTGGAGGTCAGGAAGGTGGCAAGCCCTTGTGTGGTTGGTTCCCTTGCATGAAGGGCATAACCTTGAATGTAGGCGGCTCAATTAGAATGAAGATGAGTTCCTTGGGCTTTGGGAGCCAAGATGGTGCAGGCCAGGAGGACTAAGTGGTCAGCAGTTGCATACCAGGAGAGGACAATGTAGCTGCATATATGGATGTCCAGACACACACTGGAGTAACGGGAATGAAGGGAAGAGAGACTGGGGACCTAGCCCAGCTTCTGTGTTATGTGCTGTGACAAAACCACGCTGTCAGGCTTCCCATGTGCTGACCAACATCTGAAATGGAGCATGAAGACAAAGGTCAAAGTTGTCTCCTCAGGAGAAGAGGATAAGCGCCAGGGACACTCAATCCATTGTGGTGCTTTCTACAAGGGGAAATCTAGCAGTAACCTTCCCTGAGTCCATTTCTTTAAAGCCCAACAGGATAAGAGTGGGCAGGAAGTGAAAGCCTTACAGGATTATCCCCTTGCCTAGCCATCAGGTCTCCCAGGTCACAGAGGAGAGGAGAGGAGAGACACCTCACGTGTCCCTCGTGACTCTCTCTGCTGGTGAGGATTGAAGCGTGACTCTGGGGCCAAAAACGCTGAAACCAGGCTGGCACACAGGGTTTTGTCATGAAACTGACCGGAAACGCCAACGGCATGACAGGCTCGAGGGTGTGGAAACGGGGGAGCAATTTGAGAGCAGCAAGAGGGCTAGATGTGACCATCACTGTCTGGGGGTATAAACTGGTATTGCTGAGGGGGAGGCAGGGGTGAGGTCTGCAAGCCAGCCTGACGCAGTTTGCAGATGTAGACATTCACCTCAGGTCTCTGTGCCTTCTTATCTGCCTCACCAAGCAGTGAGGGGAGGGCAGGTGGAACTGTGCAAGGGCCCATTTCCTCCCTGTAATAGAGGCTTGTGTACTGCAGAGGAGCAGAGAACACAGGCACTTCTCTGCTTCCTTTTGTCTCATATTTAGTCCCTAGATCATGAGCCTCAGTTGCCATGGGAACTGAAGCTGAGTGTGTGATGCATTCACTGGGCTGTGGGAGAAAAGCAGAGCTGGTCCTTGAAATAAAGCCCTCTGGGAATAGAGATTTTAGCAAAGTGTTCCCGTTAAAAGAATTAGTAATTTCTAGAAATATATCGATCTCTGAGACTAACAGATAGGAGGAGTGGAGGGGAGCAGAACAGGAGAGAGGGAGGGAGGCAGGGAAGTAGAGGAGATTGGAGAGAGGAGAGACAGGAAGAGGGAGAGTGGGAGGGAGGGAGGGGCACACACACAGAGGGAGAGGGAGGGAGGGAGATGGAGAGGGAGAGGAGAGAGAGGGAGAGGGAGGGAAAGAGAGATATGTATCTGCAGTGTATCACACTGACATGGCTTGGGCCACATGATCCTTGTGGGTGAAGCTACCATCAAAAGTACTGCGGAATTTAATTAGAATCAGTGCTGTGAGGGGTCCCCTGAAAATTGCTGCTTTTTGCTGTTTTGAACCATATTGGCAGAGGAAGCTGGGAGCAGGTTTAACCAAGACATGGGTAAAGTGCCCCGTTGTCATGGAAAGCTGTAACGTGACACACACACAGCAGGGACCGACTGAGGGATCCTGTGCCCCTTCCCCTTGGCTTTCCCATCTCCTTTCAGAGGGTCTTCACAAAGAGATCCAGGCTGGACCTGAGACGGAAAGTCTCCTGTGTTCTCCGCCATTAGCAAAATGAAAATTCAGCCCGTACTCTATGAGAAAACCTCTGCAGTACAGACACTGACAGTCTAACAGTAAGTGGCTACCTGCCTCCATGGCAACCTGAGGAGAGATATCCATTCTGTCTGGAGAAGAGGCTGTGCTCAAGCTCACTAAGGCATTGGCATTCTCTGGCAGGTCATGCTTTCCTCTGGTTTGGTTTGCTCCTTTCAGTCTTGAAGGCACACAGGAACAGGGCATCAGTGAGGATGAAAAGGAACTAGGCGTGTGTGGTTGGGTAGACAGGGGGACGGGAGTGAGGACAGCAGGTGGGAGGTTTTGCCTGCTGGACTCTATGGGTCCCTCCATGGCGGCAGCAGCATCCTGCTGTAAGGTCCAGAGCAGACATCATGTCCTCAGAGGGACCTAGGTTTGAGTCCTTATACTGCTGCCTCCTGGCTGTGGGCCATCAGACCAAGTGGCCTCCCTCTTGGAGCCTCAGGTTCCTCCTCTATGGGATGAGGAAGATAGATCACTACGCCCCTCTCTGCAGTGCAGATAAAGGAAACATGTGGCAGACAATAAAGTGTATATGGATGGCCAAATATCGGCGCTCCATAATCAGCAAGTACTAGAATCCCGAGAATTCCACAATGTTTTACTGTTTACAGTGGGGGGAGGGCTCAGAGGAAGCAGGCCAGGCTGGAGGAAGAAGCTGCGTGGGAGCAGTCAGCCATCATAGGTACTGCCACCTCAAGACCTGGCACACCCAGAGGTCTGAGGAAACACTGGCCAATCACAACCTTGTGCTGTTCAGTTAGGGTGTGTGTGTGTGTGTGTGTGTGTGTGTGTGTGTGTGTGTGTGTATTTTCTGGGGTTAGGGAAGCAGGTGTATGGAAGCCCTTTGTCTCCTGTTGATCAAAGTGAGGAGTTGAGGCCTCCAGGTGGTCCGCGGTCTTAGTCAGGCTTCTTTCTATTGCTGTGAGAAACACCATGAACATTAGCAGCTTGAGGAGGGAAGGGTTTACTTCATCTTAGTTTGTATGGAAATCTTGGAAGGAAAGAGGAGCAGGGCCTGGAACAGGAGTCATGGAGGGTGCTGCTTACTGACTTTTTTTCATAAATTGCTCCGCCTGCCTTCTCATGCAAGAGCTGAAGCAGGAGCCACGGAGGGTGCTGCTCACTGACTTCTCAGCCTGCTTTCTCATAGCACTCAGGACCACCAACCTAGGTGTTGCAACATCAATGATGTCATGAGCCTCTCTATCTCAATTAGCAAGCAAGAAAATTGGTTTGCCACAGATCTTGGTAGGATTTTCTCATTTGAATTTCTCTTTCTCTGATAACTATAGCTTGTGTCAAGGTGCCATAAACTTAGCCAGCCCATCCACCTTCTGAACCCTTGCCAAGCCTGCACTCCTTCATCTTTCTCCCTCTCCTTCCTAGACACATTAAAAATGGACTTGGTATGTGTGCAGTGAGCTTTGTTCTTGCCATATTGTTCTTTGCCAGCAGTACTTAGCCCTCCTGAGAACTGCAGGGGGAGACCATGGCTATGATGTTGGCCTCATTTTTCTTCAGAACCTGGTCCATCTAAGAAATCTTGAATTATTATCATTGTGATGACTGAAAGTTTCAGAATCTTGTATTCACAAAGATGGCACGATTCAGAGGGCAAGTAGTCTTTGTGGGTAAGTGCTTGTGGACTCTATCCCTGGAGGAATGGCAGCAGCCCCAACCTCTGGTCCTCCATGCCATTTTCATTTTGTAGTCTTGGCATCTAGGTAGCACTTCAGAGCAACCCTTGTTGGTTTTCATCTAGACTCTTCTCTGAACTCAAGTCTTCCCACTCCCTTGAGCCATATGCCATCCTACACACAAAGTCCTTCCTTATAGTGGAGTCTAATGATTCTGCATGGTCTGTAGAAGTCTCCTTATCAGGAGCTCGGCAATCCACAGGCCTCCTACAACTCACATAGGTAGGTAATGGAAGACACCCACATTGATTTTGCAACTTTAATGTAACACTGATACCAAAACCACAAACACTAGAAACAGCACATGAGAAGAACACAAAATAGCCATAACCCACAGGGAGAAATGCCGGGTCCTGTGTGAGAAGGACTTTGGGTGACACTGTGTAGCTGTGTAAGGAAGATGGTCATATGTCCTCGATGCAGGCAGGAACACAAAGAACAAAGAGAAGAGCACAGACTGAACCTATAGCAACAAGGGAAAGACACAAACAATGGAAAAGTACATTTCCCCACATTAGTGCCACCCCTCACCAGCCCCCCCATCTCTCTCAGCGGTTCCTCAGCTCTTCTTGGGGTCTCATGTACCTTTGATGAACTTACTGGATATAAGAGAGGCTGGTGCTGCCTCTGGTGACATCTCTGGTCCAGATGGTGGATCAGATGCTGGGGCTATCTAGGATGCTGGTGCCTGTTCTACCTGTTGTGCTGTTGTTGACACCAGCTCTTCATGTGGCTCTCCAATTGGCGAAGTTGCTATTTTGGATACACTGGTGATACTTGGCCCAGAATACAAAAGGGATCCTGGCCCAAGCATCACAAAAATCTCCATTCTCATCCCAGGCCAGCAGCTCTGCCTGGTTGTTGTCTCAGCTCTACTATCCAATAGAAGCTTCATCCCTGATATTCATCTGGGACCTCATCTGGGTCATGGCATGTTCTTCAGTCATATCCACATCTATCTTTTGGAAAGCATCGCCAAGAAATGAACCTTCCACTCCCAGGGATCCTGGCTCTGTTACTGAGGTGGGAGACAAAGTGTAAAGACAGAGCATCCCACATTCGGGGAGCACCTGCTCTTGAGGGAGGCTGCCACACCCTCCCATGTTAGAAAAGCGGCAAAAAAAAAAAAAAAAAAACAAGACTACAAGTGGAATCAAGCTCCTAATGTTCTATGCCAGAGCTGGGAATCAGTCCCTCCCCCCATCCACACTGCCATATAGAATGACATCTATGAACTTTCAGGGAAATTCCTCATGGGCCTCCGAAAGCTTATTTTGTGAAAGAGTCACTGCAGATGGCTTCAGCCAAGGATCAATCAGAGGCCCTCCTATACCTGGGCAATGAATCTCGGCATCCCCATCTTGCTGGTTCATGGCAGGTGCGAAGACTGTAGAGGAACTCAGACTTCGGCCTGGTGCTATTGAGGATCTGCTGGTGTTCCAGGTATATTAGAGTGAGAAAGAAAGTATCCTTTTCTTCTAGCCAAGCAGACCTGTTACTGATGAAAAACTCTCCCCTACCCCAATAAAGTGACTCAGCTTGCAGAAAGGAGTCTGCATGCCTCTCCAGGCCCTGACTCTCCCAACACTTCAGCTTCCAAGAGTAAGGCTCCACAGCTAAGCCAGTGGTCCTACTCAGAATCTCTGTAGAACATTTGGTCAAAGCAAAACTACAATTGTGCTTCTTATCACAGTGGTTCCAGATTTCTGCTGGACATGTTGTAGACAGAGGAGTCAGTTTTTGATCCCTTTGCTCTGAGCACACCCTGGTGCAAGGGTCCTGGCCAAACCATACAGACAATGACTATAAAGGAAGAAACTAGCACTCTTAAATTCCTGTTTGTGTACACAAACACGGCTACTGCATCTCTTTGCTCATCATGGCACGTACATAGACTAGTCTGGGTCTGCACTTGCACATTCTCTAAGGACCAATGAAAGGGTGTGCCCTGACTTTTTTCACTGTTGAATGTACTCAGAGCCTTCTGATCTCAGCACCCAAGTCTCTTCAGATGTAAGATAGGGGAATTGTGTGTGTGAGTCTGCAGGGAAAGTGCTTAGTGCTGGTCCTATCACACTGCCCCTGTATAGTATTCTCAATCTGTGCTCCCTTCCCTCCAATACTTCCCCTGAATTTCCCCTTCCCACATGCCAGATGTGTGGTTAGACTAAAAATGGCCCCCATAGGCTCATAGGGAGAGACACTATTAGGAGGTGTGGCCTTGTTGGAGTAGGTGTGGCCTTGTTGGAGGGTGTGTATCACTGGGGCGTGGGCTTTGAGGTTTCAGATTCTCAAGCCAGCCTTAGTGTCACTCTTCATACAGCTACCTCTCCAGCACCAAGTCTGCCTGCATGCCACCAGGCTTCTTTACCGTGATGATAATGGACTAAACCTCTGAAACTGTAAGACGGCCCCAATCAAATGCTTTTTCTTTGTAAGAGTTGCTGTGGTCATGATGTCTCTTCACAGCAAACCCTAAGTAAAACACCAGAAAAAAACCCACCAGCATATCTGACCACCAGGTTTATCCATATCAGAGACCAGAGTTCCTCTACTTTGCAGTCAGCCTAGTGGTCTTCCCCACTGACCAGCACCATGGGTCCCATACAAGTGGAAGAAGTTCATGGAACACTTCTGACTCATCAAGTCATCAGTGACATTTGTTTCAGATCACAAAGAAGTGAGTGCTTCGTTCTGAGGGCAAGCAAAGACATCCATGAGTTGTGGTAGCGGTAGTGAAAGACATGTGCAAAAGCACTCATTGGTATGAGATAGCTCATCAAGAGGGCACACCAGAGGAACACTAATCCCAGACATCTGGCAGAAAGGACAGCCATTGCTGCCAACTCTCACTGTCTGAGATCTCATCTGAAGACCGTGAGCTGTAAAGGGCTGGGAGTTCCAAAAAGCTACTCATTTGTTGTGATGAGACTCATCTGCTGTCTTCCTAGCACAGGGCACCACAGTCCCATGTCAGGCTATTCCAATCCTGGAACCTCTTCTGCTGGAGGAGAGAACTGAGGCACAGAAACTGAGGAAGCAGTCATAACTGGGGTGCTGCCCCATCTTGTGGAGTACCTTCCTGAGGACAGCTGCAAAGCAAGTTGGGGAACAAGGATTTGACACACATGGATGACAGCATAGAATGGCTAAAGACCCATCAACAGGATGAGGACTCACTTTCACTACCTTAGCTGCCATTCAGAAAATTGATGCTCAAAGTCACCATGATGCAACTCAGCTGGGAGTGTTCTTGGTCCTAACAAGGAGGAACAGTGATACTGTCTGGAGACCACTTTGCTTACACTGCAACCAGCTCTCCAATAGCTTCTTTCAACAGGACAATTCTCCATCACATGGAAGGGTCCTCTTCCCCATCCCAGAGAATTCATAGTCCCACAACCTGAGATTCAATTGCCTCATCCCTAAAAGGGAGTGCTGATTCTTTCTTCCCTGGGTTCTGCATAGTAAGAAGTAAGGCAGAGAACAAGGCTGGGAGCAGAAGCTTTGCAAAAGGCTGTAGGATATACAAATGCAGATGTGGAGTTTGCTGCTCCTATCTGCCTCAAGATCTACATGCAAGAGCATCTCCATGGAGGACCAGCCTGTCAATCCAAAACCAGGCAGGCAACAGCAAGAGGCATGCTGCTTTTCACTCAGGCTATGTGTATAGGTGTGCACTTGTGTGGGTTCATGCATGCAAAATCCCCAAAACAGACAGGCCTGGGCCCAGCATGCTACCTTTTTCACCCAGAGTTGCTGTGTGCTGTTCCTTGAGAGTGAGAATCTTACTGGGTCCCTTGAGTCCTCTACTCCTGTTTACCTGAGAGAATCCAAGCAGGGACAAGGCTGCAGCATTCTGTTTCCATTTCTTAGCCCAGAAGGCAGCAGAAGAATCCCTTGTGTACACAAGAATGGATGTTCTTTCTTATCTATTTCTGTCAGGTGGACTCCAAATTTCTACCTGCAGAGAAAGCAGTGAACATACCTTAATCTGAGTAGTAATGCATAGTCAAGCCCAGGTCAGGACATGTCTTAGCTCTCAGACAGTAGTTCACACCTGTGAGACTGCAAGAGAAAAATGGGACAAGCAGAGACAACGAGTAGCATCTACCTTAGGAGATAGAGAGACCTTCAGAAATCAGGACGGAGAGACACAAGAGAGGACACATGTGTCTCACTATACTGCTAGTATAATAGAAGCTCAAGCAGTGGAGGGCTAGAGGTGGCTTCTAGAGCAATTAGGATGGAAACTTGGACTTGGTGTCCCACAGCATACCCAAGGGCTCCTATGACTTGGAGTTTCTTGCATTAATCCCCCTAACTCCCTCCCCTCCACTTTTCTAGAGTGTAGGTGTGTCTTGCCTTAGGTAAATGGCCACTGTATTCTCTGATGATATCCTTCAATGTGTCTGCAGAGTGCAGGAGTGCTTGCTAAATTGTATTTTATCTGAGTAGGGGCCTCAGAAATTCAGTCCTTTGACCATTCCAACTAAAGGCAGCCATTCTGAATTCTGCTGAGGATCTCTGGAAAAAGAGCTTGAGTCCAACTGAGGATCCACTACAGCATGAACAGTAGGTACATAAGCAAAGGCACATAGGCACAGGCTGCCTGCCTGAACACTTGGTGGGTACCTTCTTGTAGTTCTTGATCATCAAGGATTTCACCAACTTACTTGCCTGGAGTAGGAAGAGAAACACTAGAGAAAATCAAAGCGTGGGTAACCACAGAGTTAGAGCCCATGAGGAAGGAGAGAAAAGAGATAGGAAGGATGGATTTTTACCCTCTTTTGCATTAGGGTCATACTGCCCAGGGCTGACACAACACTTGCTTTGAGGTATCTGGGAGTTGTGGGCACTAGGGGCCTAGGAGGTAACTGAGTCTGAAGTGTCTGTCGTTGGGGATGGAGGTACCATTCAGGCAGAGGCGACCATAGCAGGACCTCTTTCCTCTTCACTGATCTCATATCCTTCATCCAGGTGCTTGAACCACACCAGAACTGGCAGACACAGACAGGGCTTCCTGGCAGTCTCTATTCAAGAGTGTCCCACATATACCTTACCCGTGCAGGCTCTGGGCAGCAGGAGAAGTACAATCAGTGGCTGCTGCATTCTCTAACCAGACCAGAGAATAGGAACTACATGGAGTCAGCAAAAGACGCTAAAAATATGTATGGTGGAAGAATATGGACACACAGAGAGAGAGATGTGGGAGGGGAGAGAGGGGAGGAGAGGGAAGAGTATGGTAGGGGAATGGACAGGAAAGGAAGAGAGAAAGAGAGGGAGAGAGGGATGGGGTAGGAGTCAAGAGACTGTGAAAATGACAGAGAGGTCTCAGCTTCATGGTTCTCTTGCCTCTCATCCTGAACCAGAGGTCAGCACTGTGTTAGGTAATAGTGGCTGCCCTCAGGCTCTAGGATGCTTGCAACTACTTTGTCCTTGACAGCAGCTATGGCCACAGCATTCTGGGGTTCTACCTGTCCTGTCTAAGCCATAGTCTCCCCAGTCTTGATGGTCTTGTCCCTTTTCTGGCAAGGGTTGTCTGGGACATTCTAGAAGCACTACTGTGGCTCTCTAATGTGGCCTCTTGGGCCCTGGCAGATCTCAGGGAGCATGAAAAGGCCACTCCACTGACAACTGCTGGCTGAGTAAAATTAAAAATATCATTCTGGACCAGGAAGGCTGTCTGAGGCTGAATATCACCCATCTCTCTGATTTCTGGAGCCTGAGAAAAATCATAGGCCCTACTTGGCCCCTTGGTAGCAACTTCCTGGACTGGGATGATGACGTTGTTCATGGAATCCTGAGTGCAGCCATATTACTAGCCACTAATCCCTGGAAGATCTGTGAAAAGACAAACATTATCTTAGGGGTATACCTATCCCAAGGAGGGCTGTGTGTCAGAGGCTGGGCATTGACTCCTGGGGCCTACTGTGGAGTCATCAGATGGTTGGTAACCATCCAATGGAAGGACATAAAAGCAGCAGCTGCAGCAGCTCATGTAGCTGGGCTAGAGGCAGAGGCTATATTGGCAGCATACGCTCGGGTCTCCCCATCACAGGCCAGGGTTTCATGATCCAGCTGGAGTGCCTCCATCAGTGTCTGGGCCAGCACAGGGTTTTCCTGTTCTCAGGGCTCATTCTGCAAGGCCAGAAGCCAGGAAAAGGGAGGGGGCTGGGTATCATGCTCCCTAGGAAACCCAGTCTTTTTTCCAGCAGCAAGTCTTGGACTCTAGGATGCTTGTGGTTTGTGCTAGGACATCCTAGACTTTTCCCAGTAGGACAGGAAAACTTTGGGAAACTGCAAGCCTGTACTAATCTTGCCTTTCTTGCATCTGTGCCCCTCTATCATGGAAAAGGACCAGAACAGTCAGGTGGACAAGGACTGAAGTTCACTGAAAACATGTGAAAGCCTTTACCCAAGCTAATAAGGGCTCTGAGGAGATGAACGTCAAAGCCGTTAAAGGTGCCAAACCTCCAAGAGCAATGAATCCTTCATAGCTGTTGCTGCCTTCACTTTCTCCCTGACTTGGTCTCAAACTTCATCCTTGTCATCAGCTTTGGAGTATTCTGGGTACACACTGGAGCTTGTCCCAGCCATACTGAGGGTTAGTCTAAAACTGAGAGTGAGGAGGAAGGATGGAGTGGAGACAGGATCTCTGCTGAGGTGATGGGGGCAGCATTCATCAGGTAGATAGGGAGGACATAGGCAGAACAGGAGAGGTGGCTGTGTGTGAGGGGCTAGGCTATCAGTGACAGAGACACTAAAGCAATCAGAAAAGACACATGATGAAAAGGAACTCTAGAGGGGCATTCTGGATGTCTAGACATGATTGGTACTTGAGTTGGAGGAACCAGTCACAAGAGTCCTACACGGAATGCACTGAGAAGGCTGAGTAGGGGCTTGAATTTGAGGGACATACTGGAAGACAACACAGAGATACGGATACAAAGACACACACAGAGATGCGTGCACACACAGTGGCTTAGTGCTCAGACAACAGGGCCAAATCCAGGAGGAAAGATGTGTGGAGCTGGCAGGGGGGAGGGGTGGAAGGGGGTATTCAGCTGATTCCAGTCTAAGCTGAGGGTGTGACTGAAACACTAATTGGGTCTTGGACTTGGGATCTCTGGAAAAAGAGCTTGAGTCCAAGATCTGGGACTTCAGGTAAGGGTCTAATTTGTGCTATCATTGGCAGGCCCTTCTCTAGGACTGACACCATCTGGATGTCCCTAGGCATCCCTAGTGCATGCTGGACATGCCAAGTATAATCAGGTGTTTGAGTATCTGCTATGGTAAGCCATGGTAAGTCATGGTTATGAAGAAACTTTCCCTCTGCTTTCCACAACAGCAGGAGAATGGGACTGCCCTGAGTGTGAAATGAACTGGGGTAGGATTTGGTATCCCAGAAAGTAGTAGCAGGCCTGACTGCAGGTGGTACTCAGAGCCATGAGAAGGCAGGCAGAGCAATTTATGAAAAACAAGTCAGTAAGCAGCACCCTCCATGACTCCTGCTCCAGGCCCTGCTCCTCCTTCCTTCCAGGATTTTCTTGGAAAATGGACTACAAACTAAGATGAAGTAAACCCTTCCCTCCTCAAGCTGCTAATGTTCATGGTGTTTCTCACAGCAATAGAAAGAAGCCTAAGACCACGGACCACCTGGAGGCCTCAACTCCTCACTTTGATCAATAGGAGACAAAGGGCTTCCACACACTTGCTTCCCTAACCCCAGAAAATACACACACACACACACACACACACACACACACACACACACCCTAACTGACCAGCACAAGGTTGTGATTGGCCAGTGTTTCCTCAGACCTCTGGGTGTGCCAGGTCTTGAGGTGGCAGTACCTATGATGGCTGACTGCTCCCACGCAGCTTCTTCCTCCAGCCTGGCCTGCTTCCTCTGAGCCCTCCCCCCACTGTAAACAGTAAAACATTGTGGAATTCTCGGGATTCTAGTACTTGCTGATTATGGAGCGCCGATATTTGGCCATCCATATACACTTTATTGTCTGCCACATGTTTCCTTTATCTGCACTGCAGAGAGGGGCGTAGTGATCTATCTTCCTCATCCCATAGAGGAGGAACCTGAGGCTCCAAGAGGGAGGCCACTTGGTCTGATGGCCCACAGCCAGGAGGCAGCAGTATAAGGACTCAAACCTAGGTCCCTCTGAGGACATGATGTCTGCTCTGGACCTTACAGCAGGATGCTGCTGCCGCCATGGAGGGACCCATAGAGTCCAGCAGGCAAAACCTCCCACCTGCTGTCCTCACTCCCGTCCCCCTGTCTACCCAACCACACACGCCTAGTTCCTTTTCATCCTCACTGATGCCCTGTTCCTGTGTGCCTTCAAGACTGAAAGGAGCAAACCAAACCAGAGGAAAGCATGACCTGCCAGAGAATGCCAATGCCTTAGTGAGCTTGAGCACAGCCTCTTCTCCAGACAGAATGGATATCTCTCCTCAGGTTGCCATGGAGGCAGGTAGCCACTTACTGTTAGACTGTCAGTGTCTGTACTGCAGAGGTTTTCTCATAGAGTACGGGCTGAATTTTCATTTTGCTAATGGCGGAGAACACAGGAGACTTTCCGTC
Organism: Rhabdomys pumilio; assembly: GCA_030674055.1. Lineage (NCBI taxonomy): Eukaryota > Metazoa > Chordata > Mammalia > Rodentia > Muridae > Rhabdomys > Rhabdomys pumilio. The sequence goes on along the minus strand of JANHMN010000005.1, from coordinate 74,448,730 downwards.
TCAGGTCCAGCCTGGATCTCTTTGTGAAGACCCTCTGAAAGGAGATGGGAAAGCCAAGGGGAAGGGGCACAGGATCCCTCAGTCGGTCCCTGCTGTGTGTGTGTCACGTTACAGCTTTCCATGACAACGGGGCACTTTACCCATGTCTTGGTTAAACCTGCTCCCAGCTTCCTCTGCCAATATGGTTCAAAACAGCAAAAAGCAGCAATTTTCAGGGGACCCCTCACAGCACTGATTCTAATTAAATTCCGCAGTACTTTTGATGGTAGCTTCACCCACAAGGATCATGTGGCCCAAGCCATGTCAGTGTGATACACTGCAGATACATATCTCTCTTTCCCTCCCTCTCCCTCTCTCTCCTCTCCCTCTCCATCTCCCTCCCTCCCTCTCCCTCTGTGTGTGTGCCCCTCCCTCCCTCCCACTCTCCCTCTTCCTGTCTCTCCTCTCTCCAATCTCCTCTACTTCCCTGCCTCCCTCCCTCTCTCCTGTTCTGCTCCCCTCCACTCCTCCTATCTGTTAGTCTCAGAGATCGATATATTTCTAGAAATTACTAATTCTTTTAACGGGAACACTTTGCTAAAATCTCTATTCCCAGAGGGCTTTATTTCAAGGACCAGCTCTGCTTTTCTCCCACAGCCCAGTGAATGCATCACACACTCAGCTTCAGTTCCCATGGCAACTGAGGCTCATGATCTAGGGACTAAATATGAGACAAAAGGAAGCAGAGAAGTGCCTGTGTTCTCTGCTCCTCTGCAGTACACAAGCCTCTATTACAGGGAGGAAATGGGCCCTTGCACAGTTCCACCTGCCCTCCCCTCACTGCTTGGTGAGGCAGATAAGAAGGCACAGAGACCTGAGGTGAATGTCTACATCTGCAAACTGCGTCAGGCTGGCTTGCAGACCTCACCCCTGCCTCCCCCTCAGCAATACCAGTTTATACCCCCAGACAGTGATGGTCACATCTAGCCCTCTTGCTGCTCTCAAATTGCTCCCCCGTTTCCACACCCTCGAGCCTGTCATGCCGTTGGCGTTTCCGGTCAGTTTCATGACAAAACCCTGTGTGCCAGCCTGGTTTCAGCGTTTTTGGCCCCAGAGTCACGCTTCAATCCTCACCAGCAGAGAGAGTCACGAGGGACACGTGAGGTGTCTCTCCTCTCCTCTCCTCTGTGACCTGGGAGACCTGATGGCTAGGCAAGGGGATAATCCTGTAAGGCTTTCACTTCCTGCCCACTCTTATCCTGTTGGGCTTTAAAGAAATGGACTCAGGGAAGGTTACTGCTAGATTTCCCCTTGTAGAAAGCACCACAATGGATTGAGTGTCCCTGGCGCTTATCCTCTTCTCCTGAGGAGACAACTTTGACCTTTGTCTTCATGCTCCATTTCAGATGTTGGTCAGCACATGGGAAGCCTGACAGCGTGGTTTTGTCACAGCACATAACACAGAAGCTGGGCTAGGTCCCCAGTCTCTCTTCCCTTCATTCCCGTTACTCCAGTGTGTGTCTGGACATCCATATATGCAGCTACATTGTCCTCTCCTGGTATGCAACTGCTGACCACTTAGTCCTCCTGGCCTGCACCATCTTGGCTCCCAAAGCCCAAGGAACTCATCTTCATTCTAATTGAGCCGCCTACATTCAAGGTTATGCCCTTCATGCAAGGGAACCAACCACACAAGGGCTTGCCACCTTCCTGACCTCCAGGATCTCTGTGAGGCATCCGTTCTGTATTTATAATGTGTGTGTGTGTGTGTCCATCATATGCACTCTTGAGATTCCATGGGCCAGTGACTCTTTTGTGTCTCATACCTACTGAGAGATTCCAGATCCAGGTTTCCTTGAGAGAAGATTCCATGCAGGCACGGCAGCTCAGGAAGACAAAGCTTACCTTGTCTGTGCTGCTCCTTAACCTGATACCCCATCCCGAGGCCAACCCCATCTTAGCACTGCACCCCCACCCATCCAAGAGTTCGAGTTGTGTGTGTCACAGACCTCAGCGAAGAGTGGGAAGGGACCAGAGTGATTAAAGTGTGCAACAGAAGCAGGAGGGAGCCATTGCTATGGATTTATGTTCCCAGAGGCCAGGAACAAGCAGCAGTCCTCTGCTCACTGCAGGAAGGTTGGGCCTCTGGAGAGATTCCATTTTAAGTCATCCCAGGACCACAGCTTTCCTGCTGCTTCTTGAGAATTTCCATTTGCTCCCTCTGCTGAGGAGAAAAACACCTCCAACATTTGACTCTATTGTAGAGGCTTCTTTGTTTTGTTTTGTTTTGTTTTTCTCTCTCAACAAGCCATCTACCCTCATCTTCAGCTAGCTCTAAGCATGTGGACAGAGTCAGAAACCTGTGCATCCAGGAGCTAGATTAACCTCCAGTGAATGATGTCTTAATCTCACCTGGCCAGTCTGCATCACTCTGATTAACCCTTCTAAGTATTCTAGATTCCGACCTCAGTCCCTACTGTCCACGCATCTCTGCCTCGGCTAAACCTTCATTATAATGTGCTCTGACACAGAGATGTGGCCCTTCAGACTTTTTTCACCTATGGGTTTAACGCACCAGCTCTTAGTTTCTCTCCTCTCTTTAACTCTTTCAAATGTTGATATTCTCAAGCAATCTGTTAACCTTGCACCTTTAAATTCTCCTTCACGAGTGTCTTTTCCCATCAATATGCAAATCTGTTCCACTCTCCTCTTTAGATAAGCCACTTCTGTTGTCTGGTGTTTCTTAAATATGCTGCCCCTTGTTAGCAAGCTTCTCTGGTTTGCTGACCAGTTGCTACTGCTTCCTCTCCACCCTCCACCCTCCACCCCTACCCCTGTTTACCTGTAGTGTCTTCCATCCCCTTCTGTGTTCCCAACACCCTTCTCTTCATGATTGTGGGGGGTTTCTTAAGCAGCACACCAACCCCCAATCCCGTGTCCTGTCATTAGCATCCACTACATTAATGCCAGCTCTCCTGGGTCACCCGAGTGCATGTTATCTTCTGGTGCTCTTGTTCCTTCACGCTTCACAGAGGCATGTGCCTAAGAAGTGACTTTGTATTCCCATCTCCCACCTTCTCATATTTTTCCTCTGGGAAACTTGTCTTCCCACCTTAAATGTAAACAACCTATGCATCTCTCACTGCCTACATCAACCACTCTAGTTACAAACCACACAAGGACACCATCGTGTACAAGGGAAGATGCATATGCACTTATTTTAGAAAACCACGTGGGTATCCCTTTTAAATGATTGACTTTTATTTTTGTGTGTATGCCTGTTTGCCTGCCTGCACGCACGCATGTGCACTTCACGAGTGTCTGTGTCATCGGAGGCCAGAAGAGGAGGTCAGATCCCCTGGAACTGGATTTATAGATGCTCACAAGCTGTGCTCATGTGGTCTGGGATCAGAATCTGGTCCTATGTAGGAGAAGAGAGTGCTCTTAAGCTCTGAGCCATGTCTCCAGCCCATTATACCCAAGCAGTATACACAGGCTGCTAATGGTAGTGGGTTAACACCTGCCACTTTCAAATATAAAGCAGACTTTACCCATTTCCAAGCCTCATGCCTTCCCTTTGCTCCCCATACACTCTCTCTCCCACCTACGGATTCCACCCCATCAGAGTCTCCCTCTTGTTCATCTGCACGCCATATATTACCCACCACGAGAAATGTGTTTTGGTTGTTCTTTTTTGAGTTGTTTGGTTCTACTGTAGTTGTCTGAATTATGTATACATTTCATTAAGTTTCTGTATGGTGACTTGTGTAGCAAGATTTTTTCACCCATTGTGAATGTTTTTTTTTTTTTTTTTTTTTTTTTTTTTTGGTTTTTCAAGACAGAGTTTCTTTGTGTAGCCCTGGCTGTCCTGATACTCACTCTGTAGACCAGGCTGGACTCGAACTCAGAAATCCACCTGCCTGTGCCTCCCAAGTGCTGGGATTAAAGGCGTGTGCCACCACCGCCCAGCTCCCATTCTGAATTCTGTCTCTTCACTCTGGTAATTTATTTGTGTTGACTGTGAAGACGGTTGTTAATTTCTCTGAATTCCACCTGCCAAAAATGCAGACCATTTCCAGAACTGTTGAACCTTTGAAGAAAGTTCGTGATTATCCCCTTCTCTTGAGCAAAGTAATCCCTGCATTTTCCTCTGAGATCCTCAGGATTCCAGGTCTTATATCTATTTAGAAATATTTTTTCACTCTGAAGTTAGGGACCTGGTTTCAGCCTTCTACATGTGTATACCCAGTTCTCCCCAGGACTATTTGTCAATGAGGGTGGCTACCTCGTCTCCAATGTACCTTTTCACATCTTTGTCAACATGATCACAGAAGCCACCTATGTTCTCTCCCATATGGACACCAGCTTCGCAGTTTTAGATCCCCCTGTTCCAACAGGAGTTAGTGTCTATGGACGTCATGGAGCATGAGAGGAACCACGAGAAGAGGTCTTGAGGGGAGGGACAGTAACATGCTTGTGATGTGAACAAGGAGTTGGGAGGATACCAGGCATAGAAAGCCTGAAAGAGGGATGGTGCTAGGGGTGATGGCGTTACGGAAAAGGTCAACCAAAACTTAGGACATAGGCAACATCTTACTAATTTCGACAGGCAACTGAATGATTTCTTTTCTTTCTATTTTTGATCATAATTATATCTGTTCTCTATTTCCTTTTGTATCCCCCAAAGACTCACATACATCCTTCCTTGCTCTGTTTCAAATAACCTCTTTCTTCCTCAATTGCTATTTCCTGCACACATGTGTATGTGTTTGTGTATATGCATATATAGTTCTAAATGTAACCAGCTCAGGCTTTATGATGTGACCTGGATGCCTGTTTCCAGGACTGGCCTCTGGCAGGAGATAAACAACTGCTGTGCTCTTCCCTGGGGAAGCCCATCTCTCCAGCTCCCAGCTTTCCTTCGTTTCCCCTTGTTCTTTGGATATAAGGTTGAGACCTTATGGGCTTTCCTCCTGCCCTATCTGGCATGTCTACTGTTGTCCTTGTTCAGGTCACGTCTGGGCAGTTGCGTTGCTGAGACTTTGTGGGTAGCTTCTGGCATTCCTAGGAGACACAGCCTTGCATCTTGTTCCCTGACCCTCTAGTTCTTAGACTGTGTCTGCTCTCTCTTCCAAAATATTCCCTGAGCCTTAGATGCAGCTGTTTTGTAGATGTGTCCATCATGACTGGGTTCCACAACTCTGCAGTTCGACGGCTTGCTGTCTTCTGTGATAATCTCTGTCTGTTGCCAAGAGAAAGAAAGTCGATGAGGCATGAGGATTACACTTATCTGTGGGTATAAGGACAGATATTCAGAGCATAATTAGGCTATTATCATGGTAGAGTAAAGTGGTGGTTGTACATTCTCCCCCACCATTTATTTATGACTTTGCTAGTCCTGGGCAGTCTGCTGGGTTTTCAGTACCATCTATGATCTCTCTCCTGTTGCGCAGCTCTCAAGTCCAATTAGAGAACCAAAATTCTGGATGGAAAATGCTAACTGAATGGATAATGCTGCTTCCAAAAGCCACAAGTGTTGAATCAAAAATCTCAGCACCAGTGGTAGGCTACCTCCTTCTGAGTTATCGGCTGGAGGCTTCCCAAACAATGGATGTTATTGCCACTGGCTTCAGACACTCACTGGAACTAGATAGTAAGACCCTATTACTGAAGAAACCACAGACCTGGGATTAGACAAATAGATAAATCAAGAGAGAACTACCTGGATGCTTCTATTCTGCTGGCTGCTGTTTATACTGCTGGAAGGTGCCAAGCATCTAGAGCAAAACAAAAACAAATTCTACAACTAAAACTAAAACTAAAACTAATCCAAAAAAAAAAGAAAGAAAGAAAAAGAAAACCTTAACCTAAACCAAAACAAGGTGCCAGCGATCTTCCTGAACTCAGTTTTCTGTGTAATATTATAACACCCTACCAGGCAATATAAATATAATTGCTTTTGAATTAACTAATTTTTTTGAGTGGGTTTGATGCTGGCTCTAGGTACCATAATACACTAAGTACTAAAGATACTTGGGCAAGAAACTCTGTACTTCATTTTCATCTTATAGTCCATCATCCACGGAAATTGGTGTAGAAACTGAAGCTGAGGCTATGGTGGAATGTTGCTGTCTTAGTTAGGATTTTACTGTTGTGAACAGACACCATGACCAAGGCACTCTTATAAGGACAACATTTAATTGGGGCTGGCTTACAGGTTCAGAGGTTTAGTCCATTATCATCAAGGCGAGAACATGGTAGCACCCAGGCAGGCATGGTACAGGGGGAGCTGAGAGTTCTACATCTTCATCTGCAGTCTGCTAGAATACTGGCTTCCAGGCAGCTAGCATGAGTGTCTTAAAGCCCACACCCACATTGACACACCTACTCCAACAGGGCCACACCTTCTTATAGTGCCACTCCTTGGTACATATCCAAACCATCACAGCTGCTTACTGCCTTGTTTCTTATGGCTTACTCAGTCTGATTTCTTCAGTCACCAACATACCTTCCTAGGGATGAAACCACCCTCAATGGGGTGTGTCCTCCTTTGTCAGTCATTAGTTAATATAATATCCCAGAAAGTTGCCTTCAGGCTTATTTTATGAATACTTTTTCTCAATTAAAATTGCTTCTTTCTCCATAGGTCCAGGTTAGTTGACTCTGTTGATCCTTCTGTAGGGTTCCCATCCCCTTCTGGACCTTCAGTACTTCCCCCAACTCTTCCATAAGAGTCCCATATCTCCATTCAATGTTTAGTTGTGGGGTTCTGAAGCTTCTTCTGTCAGATGGAGCCTCTCACAGGACAGTTATACTAGCCTTCTGTCTGCCAGCATAACTGAGTATCATTAATAGTGTTGGGGATTGGAGCTTGCCCATGGGATGGGCTTCACATTGGGCCAGTTATTGGTTGACTATTCCTTCAGTCTCTTCTCCATTTTTGTCCCTTAATTTGTTTTATGCAGGACAAATTTTGGGTTGAAAGTTTTGTGAGCAGGTTGATGTCCCTATCCCTCCACTGAGAGTTGTGATCTGGGAGCTCTCAGAGACTAAGCCACCAACCAAAGAACACACAGGCTTGACTAAGGCCCCCGGTACATAGGTAGCAAACATGCAGCTCAGTCTCCATGTGGGTCTCCCAACAACTGGAGCAGGGGCTTTCCCTAAAGCTGTAGCCTGACTGTGGTATCCATTCCCCAACTGGGCTGCCTTGTCTGGCCTCAGTGAGAAAGGATGTGCCTCCCCTGGCAGAGACTTGATGTAGTAGGGTGGGGGGATACCCAGTGGACCCCATGCTCTTACAGAAGAAGGTAAAATGTCTCTGTGAGGGTGGACCTGGCCGGGGTGTCATCATTTGATGTAAATAAATAAATTAAAATCCCTCTTCTCACATATATTTAGGTTTGTGTCAGGTAGATGAAGGGAAAAAAACACAATTTCTCTCTCTCTCTCTCTCTCTCTCTCTCTCTCTCTCTCTCTCTCTTATACACACACACACAATCAAAATATATTGTAAGAAAAAGAAACAACAACCAAGCAAATAAAAACCTAAACGGAAAGTTTCACTAATAGAATAAAAAGGAAGCAAGGCCAAGTGGTGGTGGCACAACCCTTTAATCGCAGGACTCTGGAGGCAGAGGCAGGCAGGTCTCTGTGATATATATATATATTATATATATATATATATATATATATATATATATATATATATATTATATATATTATATATATGCTTGCATATGCAACAATTATATGTAACAATGTCAATGAAAGAAAAAAGAGGCCATGAATTTGTGAGCGAGCAATGCACAGGGCTGGAAGACTTGCTGGTAGGAAAGAGGAAGTTGATGAAGGGATCAGAAAAGAACAGGCTTCTAAGCGACAATAAAAAAAAAAACACAACCAAAATCACTTATCAGTGAGCACATACCATGTGTGTTCTTTTGTGACTGGGTTACCTCACTTGGGATAATATTTTCTAATTTCATCCATTTGCCTGCGAAGTCATTGTTGTTAACACCCGAGTTAATATTCCATTGTGTAAATGGACCACATTTTCTGTATCCATTCCTCTATTGAGGGCCATCTGGGAAGTGGATATTAGCCAAAGAAAAACTCGGAATATCTACGATACAACTCACAGACCATATGAAACTCAAGAAAGAAGACCACACCAAAGTATGGATGCTACAGTCCTACTCTGAAGGGGGAAGAAAAATAATCTAGGGAGGTAGAGTGAGAGAGAGAGAGAGAGAGAGAGATCTGGGAGGGAGAGAGGAGGGGAGGGAAAATGAGGGGGGCTGGTTCAGAGATGGGGGAGAAGTACAGAGTATCAGGAATTTGAAAAGAGATGTGGGGATGGGGCAACAGGAGGGGGTAGCCACTAGAAAGTCCCATATGCTAGGGACCCAAGAGATTGCCAGGACACAACAGGGAGAACATTAGCTGAAATACGCAACAAAGGCGAGATAGAACCTGTAGAGACCATATCTAGTGGCCTCTAGTTGAGAAATGGGGCCACCCACCCACCTCAAAAATAATAATCCAAAATTGTTCCCGTCAAAAGGAAATGTGGAGCAGAGACTGAAGGAAAGGCCATCCAGAGACTGCCCCACCTAGGGATCTATCCCATATGCAAACACCAACCCCAGACACTATTGCTGATGCCAAGAAGTGCATGCTGACAGGAACCTGGTATGGCTGTATCCACGCAGCCAACCATCAGACTGAGCAAGCAGAGGCCCCACTGGAGGAGTTAGGACAAGAACTGAAGGAGCTGAAGGGGTTTGCAACCCTATAGGAAGAACAACAATATCAACCAACCAGACCCCCAGAGCTCCCAGGGACTAACCACCAACCAAAGAGTACACATTGGAGGGACCCATGGCTCCAGCTGCATATGTAGCAGAGGATGGCCTTGCTGGACATCAATGGGAGGAGAGGCCCTTGGTCCGGTGAAGGCTGGATGCCCTAGTGTAGGGGAATGCTAGGGTACTGAGGCAGAAATGAGTGGGCGTGTGGGGGAGCACCTCATAGAGGCAGGGGTGGGGGGATGGGGGCTTGAGGAAGGGAAACTGGGAAGAGTAATAACATTTGAAGTGTAAATAAAGAAAATAACTAATAAAAAACATAACAAAATAAAACATAGTAAGATAAAACGAAAACCATCATAACAAATTTGGACACAGTAACCCAACAGGAGGAACAAAGCCCCCAAGAGAAGGCATAGAGAGCCACTCATTCACATACTCAGGATTCCCATAAAAACATTAAGCTAATAGCTATACAACATATATGCAGAGAACCTAGTGCAGATCCGTGCAGGCCCTGTGCATGCTGCCTCAGGCTCTGTCAGTTCATACGAGCTTTGTTGATTTAGAGGACTTTGTTTTCTTGAAGTCTCCCATCTCATCTGGCTCTTATAAGCTGTCTGCCTCCTCTTCCATGGGGTTCCCTGACCTCAGAGGTGGAATCACATCATTTTTAAGCCATAATCTTTCCTCTTTTGTTCATACCCACAATTTCACATTAACATCAATATCACAATATAAAACTTTTAAACTTTAAAAAAGTTCCACAGTCATTAAAAATCTCAACATTTAAAAGTTCAAAGTCCTCCACAGCACACACAGTATGTCTCTTAGGCTCAACTCCCTGGTTGAGCCTGGCTGTCCTTTTATTTATTTTTTATTTGTCTTTGTTTGAGACAGGGATTTTCCATGTGTAGCCCTGGCTGTCCTAGAACTCACTATGTAGACCAGGTTAGCCTCAAACTCACAGCTATCCACCTGCCTCTGCCACCGGAGTGCTGGGATTAAAAGGTGTTTGCTGCTATGCTTGGCAAGTTTTGTTTTTGTTTGTTAATTTGCTCATTGAGCTACTCTTTCAAAATCTCAGTTTAATTTTCCATTATTTTATCTCCTTACTGAATTTCTCTTTCATATGTGTATTGAATTCTTGATTCCATCCAATGGTTTATTTGTATGGTCTGAGTTAATTTTGAAGTTTTTTTTTGGGGGGGAGGGAGTCCTCTGATTTTGTTGATCATTGCCGTAATCATCATTTCAGATTCATTCTCTGGGATTTCATTTGATACTCTTTAATAGAAATCTATTACTTAGTAATTGAAAGGAGTCGTGATGTCTGGCTGTTTTTCTTGTGTTTATATGGTGGGACTTAGTCGTTTTAGATTGCTTTTTTAAAAATTACCCATTTTCTTTAGGCTGAAGTACTTTCCATGTCAAAATGGGACTATGTTGTGGTAGACATGAGGTTTTCTCCCAGTGGACTTGAGGTGAGGCTCAGTAGCTAAAGATGTAGCTCATATACTCAGAGTCACGGTACCAAACGTGATCTAAAACTCTATACTAGGAGAAGAGTGCTAAATGCAGAAATGACCCAAAACTGACGGATAAACTACCTGTGAAAATACAATAACTCCAGTAACCTTTGTGGAATATAGGACCTGAGTGTGTCCTAAGATATTAGTTAATAAAACTTTAAATATAAAGAAAAGAAGCTGAATAATAGTTATTTCTATTAAAGCAATAGATAAATGTGCAAGAGTAAAAACAAAATAGACAGGAAACAATATAAACGAAAAGAATAAATAAAGTTAGACTCACATAGAAATGGTAGAGAAACCCAATTACAGAAGTAATCAACCCTAGTACTTGGGAACAGAAGGCAAACCAGAGCTCCCAAACCAGGCTAACCTGTCCTATTTTAAAAGATTATATTTTTAACAAAAGAAAAGAAAGAAAATAAATACAAGATAGAAGAATATAGGACAAAGCTTTCCACAAAATTCAATTTAGATGTGATATAATGTCTCTCTCTATGCAGTGACTCTTGAGACTCTGAACAGACTGTTTATGTGGTCATTTGCCTGAGCACAGGTACAGACAGTCTCTGTCTTTATGTGCTCACTTGCATGAGCTTGGGTGTATCTGTGGTCACATACCTGATCATATGTGAACACTGGCACTAATATGTGACCAGGTACAGACTCTATGTGCTCATTTACCTGAGTACAGGTATAGATGTCTATGCACTTGATAGCCTGAAATAAGGGGTAGCCCCTGCTTCTTCACCATCTTGCTTATCTTTGTCTGACAAAGCACAAAGCTTTGTGTAACCATCATTCCTATGCCCATCTTTATGTTCCTTGCCATGCAACCAGAGGATCTTGCAGAGACTATTATAACTTAAGGATGTCCTTCCACATGACACAATATAGAAGTCACCTGGTAAGGGAATCTCAATGACAAATTGTCCATCTGGATAGATTGGCCTATGGATATGTTTGTGAGAGATTTTCTCAATTGAGTTCATTTAGGTGGGAAGATCCTCCCTGAATTTAGCACGGATCAGATATTGTTTCATGGGCCTTGAGTGAATGAAAACTAGAGAGACAGGTGAGCAGTGGCATGCAAGTGACTAGTGCTTGTCTGACTACAAATGTAAAGAGACCAATTCTTTTTAAAGCTTTTGCCACTGTGACTTCCATGCTATGATGGATTGTGCCTGGAATGGTTAGCCAAATAAACTTGTTCTCCATTAAGATGCTTTTGTCAGGGTGTTTTATCAGAGTAATGGACAAGGAATCTAAGATAAGTCCCCTGACATTTGCCTTGATTGCCAGAGTGGACTGTACAGGGAGGAATCTTTGTTTCTACAGATGCCTAGACAATGACTCAGCCTGCTTCTTATCAAAGGGCTTCTTGGCCCTGGTTTGTATTAAATGCGGAGAAGAGCAAATGTGCTCAGAACCTGTAAAATATGCAGACCCTGTCTGTCTTTACTACTGTCTCCTTGTACTACAAACCTACCCAGTAATGCATCCAGTGTTGGTTATGTTTTATTTGTCTTCCTTCCTTCCTTCCTTCCTTCCTTCCTTCCTTCCTTCCTTCCTTCCTTCCTTCCTTCAAGACAGACTCTCATATTTCAGGAAGGCATCCTACTTGGAACCTCCTATAATTGTCACTTAATTTCCAGGATGATGTTCACGGGTCGTCTTGCTTGGTTTAGTGCAGCCTAGGCAAAGATGTACCAACTGAGCTACACATTCAGCTGATTGTGATGCTTTTGGAGTCTCCGTTTTTGTTTTTGTTTTGGTCTGTGCATGTCTCTCTGCTGTCAGTTTAGTTACATGGTATGGTATGGCAAAACATGGTATGTTCCTGGGACGATGCAGCATACATGTCTACTCACCCCAGATAGAGAGCTTATGACAGACCAAAGTACTGATGCCACTAAAGTTCACCTTGGTGAACTCTAAGTTTTACTGGGGTTACTAACAGGAATATAATAGGAAGGGGATTACATAAAGGAGCACAAATAACTCAATGACAGCTTCATCACCAAGGCCCATGCCAGCATGAGTGACAGCACACAAAGCTAGGAACCTGTAGCACACTGATCTGCGGGCAGATCAACAGACTGGAGAATGTTCTTTCCAAGTGACTCAATTGATCTAGGCCTCTTCTGGGCATCTTTACTGGTTTCTGCTTCTTGTAGACAGGTGACCTGATTTCATGGTCATCTTTACAGCTTGTCTGCTCTGAGAGTGACTCTCAGGGCCTTTATTGTTTACTCTTGAGAAGAAGAGACCTAATGAATTTTGTCAGTTTCAGGGGCTTCCTGAAGCTATTTTGAATTATTTACCTTCCTGCTTAAGCAGCTTCCCTGTAAGATGAAACGTTTCTTTTTTAAATTAATTTTGTGATGATTTATTTATTTGTAGTTAATGTGCATTTGTGTTTTTCTTGCATGTATGTCTGTGTGAGGATATTGGATCTCCCAGAATTGAAGTCACAGTCAGTTGTGACCTGCCATGTGGGTTCTGGGAACTAAACTCAGGTCCTCTGGAAGAGCAGCCTCTTAACCGCTCACTGAACCATCTTTCCTGCCCCAGGATGAACTTTCAATCTCAGAGGAAACTTACATTACACATGGTACTTTTGCCTCATCTACAATAATTCTCTCTCCCTCCCTCCCTCCTCTCCTCTCTCTCACTCTCTTGCTCTTTCTCATTCTCACACTCCTCCTCTCTCCCACCCTCCTTTCTGTTCTTTTTCTCTTCCTTTCTGCCTCTTATTTTTCTGTAAATTATCTGGTATTGAAAGCAGCTTTTCACCGGGCAGTGGTAGCACATGCCTTTCATCCTAGCACTTGGGAGGCAGAGGCAGGCAGATTTCTGAGTTCGAGGCCAGCCTGGTCTACAGAGTGAGTTCCAGGACAGCCAAGGCTATACAGAGAAACCCTGTCTCAAAAAACAAAACAAAACAAAACAAAACAAAACAAAACAAAACAAAAAAACCAAAAAAACCCAAACAAAAAAGGCATACTTAAAACAAAAAAGAAAGCAGCTTTTCTGAACCCCTTGCTTTGTACTAAGGCATGATTCCCACCTTCTCCACTTGTGATCACTTTGTACTAGGACCAAATTTCTCCCCAGGTGGGACTGAGCTGTGTGGAATGGGCTGTGAACTCCCCTGTTCTGATTCTGAAGAATGTTCTCTTCCATTTTGTTTTGCTATTGAATCTAGTGTTTACTATCACTTCATAGAATAGCTTTCTCAAGCCACCCATGACTGATTCCATAAATGCTGGTAACAAAGGTATGTCGTCACCTTCCAGGTCCTTTTGTAACATTTAATTACCAAATTGAAGTCTTCATATTTTTTGTTTTGTAATAATTCAATTATTCTCTTTGACTTGTATGCTAAAATGTTTGCACATGCATATATATGTTAATTTTTAGCAATAGTAATAATTGATGGATATTTGAGATTCCCTTGGATTCTTTTTCAATCATTAATTTTTTTTCTTTCTTGCTAGGTAGTGCATGCCTTTGATCTTAGCAGAGGAAGGTGGATGAACGAGTTCAAGGCCAGTCTGGTCTACAAAGCCAGTTCCAGGACAGCCAGAGCTCCACAGAAAACCTTATCTTGAAAAACAAAGCAAAACAAAATAATCTTTATTGAGATGTAAGTCAAGAACCACAAAAACCCTTTTAAAAGATGGAATGCAATGAGTTTTGGTATATTCAATTAGTTATATAACCTTCACTTCGTAGGATGGCTTTTTGTTTTGTTAATTAATTTGGTTTGCAGAACTTCTCTTGTTTTGTGCTGTTTATTATGAAATCCAGAGTTGCACACATGCTTGGCAAGTGAGTCGCCACTTACACAGAGAAGCTTTCAGACTCAGTGCTGTCTACTTGCCTACTTTTAAATTAATTTTAAATTTCTTGTATTTTTTCTCTCATAGTCTGGAATTCATTGCAAAACTCAAAGTCATGAAACTTTGAGGAGGTCCCTTCAGGTATCGTGGCAGGCAGGAAAATGATCCATGAAGAAGTAAGAATAAAAATTCAGTTCAGCCTTATTTAGGCTGGATGGAACTTTGGGAATCTGATTCTAGGATGTTTATTGCCAGAATATTTAAAGACAGTACATACAATTTGGAAAACCAGTTTCCTGGTGTGATAGAATCGCTAGTGTATAAGGAGGCATAATAACATAAAGATTCAACCCAAAGTACATGCCATTTCTTTCAAGAAGATGAGGTCTAGAGATGGCTATCTGTATTAGCATAAGGGCCTAGAGAAGGATTTGGTATGGTCTCAATCATACAGATAGCATAGAAATTGTTTGAGCTCCTAGCCACCTAAGGTCCTGGTGTGGGAGCTTGGGGCCACTCCTTGGCTATGCAGATAATGTAAGGGTCATTTAGATCACTAGCCACTTCTAGTCCTGGTTGTGAAAGCTGGATATGGCCTGATCCAACAGGCAATGCAGATCCCAAGCTGTTAATCACTTCCAGTTCCCAGCCTTTGGAATGGAAGAACAGGTATTTTTCTCCTTTGAGGAGACAACCCTGTGTGATTAACATTCCTGGTTTCCCTGGAGATCTGTGGGTACAAGAACCCTTGTACTCCCAACAAAACTTTCCACCCATGTTTTCTGGAAAATACTTTCAATGTATAATCAAGGTTTAATATTCAAAATAATTAAGGAATTCCTACAACTCAATACAAAAGTCACCAAATAAACTAATTTGAAAATAGAAAAGAGGATTTTTTCCAAAGAATATTTATGCATATCTTACCTACTTAATACATTAAAAGGTAAGCATTATGACTAGTCAGCTGGGAAAAGCAAATTAAAATCACAATAAAATATTATTCCACATGTATTAGGAGAAATGCTCTGAAAAGACAGACAGACAGAGAGAGAGAGAGAGAGAGAGAGAGAGAGAGAGAGAGAGAGAGACGATATCACAAAATTGGAACCCTATGACAATGTGGAATGACATGGCCACGTTTGAATAGAGTGTGATGACTTCTCACACAAAATCAATCTTTGAGGAGATATCCAAAAGAATTAAAATCAGTACTTAAAGATGTATACATATTCCCATCTTTGTTGTTGGATTATCCCTAATAGTGAAGACATAGAAAGTATATGAAAAATCCTAAGTAACCACTTGGCAGATGAATGAATAAAAGTTGTGACACTCGTGATGAGATAAAAGAACTTTTGGGATTAGCCTCCTGTTTGGAACGTGAATTTTTCTGAGCAGGACACCTGCTTCTGGATAGAGGAGAAATTGACACAAGGACTGGTTATAATGTTGGAAGTATGTCTGCAAGTACATTAGTTTTGACTCATTTTAAAGATGGAGCACCAAGATTTTATTACATTGTTTAATATATGTCCCTTTTCCTCTTAAAAGGAAAAAAAATTGGCCATGCATATAATGGAATATAATTCAGAGTTAGTGAAGTCTATAATGCCACACATGATAACATGGACCAACTGAATAGACAGAAATTTAAAAAGAAAACTCGTAAGAACATTCTGCAAAATCAAAGGGGATATAAACAAACTCCCTAATAAATTAAAATGGAGTACAAGTAACCGAATGTGAGAAGGAAGTAAAAATCTTTGTTAAATTCTACTTTCATGTCTTGAATTATTTTCATTATTTCACTTAACTGTTTGTGCGTTCACAGTATTTATTTGACGTTTCCTCATATCCCCTGTAAGGTCCTTGAACGTATTCATAATTGGTATATTGAAATCCTTGTCTTGGGCTTCAGCTCAATTGCTTTTCTCAGGGTATATTGTAAATACAGTTTCTGGTTTCTGGAAAAGGTGTATTGTCTTGGCTCTTCATGTTGTATTTTTGCACTGTGATCTTGGCATCTGAAGTTATGATATTTGAAGTGTTTCTTGGTATAGATATTTGGTCTCACTTTTGTTAGATGGGTGTTCCATTCTTTGGTTGCCCTTGCCCACTCTGGGTCCTAGCCAAGTTTGGCAGCTGTGGGGTCCCTGAATTCAAACCAACTATGATGGCTATAGGGTCCCTGTTAGAGAGATATTCTAATTGTCAGTGGGGAGTCTCAAAGGAATGGAAATGGGCTAGAAAGAAAGGCTGAAAAGGGCAGCAGGGAAGAACTAGGGCATCCTGGGTATTTACCAAGAGGTAGAGCTCCAAGAAGATGGAAGTGGGCTGGAAGCAGGGGTTCATGTGGTTAGGCAGCACCAGAACTTCTGAGTAAGTCTTTGGAGACCACAATGGAGTATGGGGAGGAGGATAAAGGTTGTACTCCTGAGTCCCAGCCAAGCGTGTTGGCTGTAATTCCCAGATAGTGGTTCTACAGGTTGGTCGGGAGTTAGAAGGGGATGGAGATGGGCATAAAAGGGGTAGTGGGTAAGAACTTGGGGGATCTATACCAAGAGAATGAGTCCAAAGGTGATGGGGTTGGGTTAGAAGGTGACAGGCTCATATTTTAACATCTACTTACCACCTCTGTATATTCACATCAGTTCAATGATTTGTCAGAAGATAACTTTGTGGAGTTGGTTCACTCTTTCTGCCTTTATGAGTTTCCAGGGATTCAAACTCAAGTCACAGGGCTTATGTGGCAAGCACATTTACTACCTCCCCAGCCTTATTCAGGTCTACTTTATGTTCATTGTTTTAAGACAACTATTTTTTAAATTCTCTGAGCATTGTCTCATAGTGATTATTATCTGGCCAGTGTCTGACACCTTATTTGAACTGTTAGATAAGGTCAGGGCTTTTCCTAAAACGAAACTCGAAATTTTTATTGGTATGTAGTATTTTCCGCATATCAGAACATTATCTGTTATTCTCACCTTCCTCATTTGACTGTGGCTGTTTTCCTAGAAATTCTAAACAAGCTTCTTGTCTTTTCTGTCAATACGTGTTCTATTTGGGACTTATGTAGCACCCACCATAAGTTATGCTTTGTCCTGACTCTGCTATTGGTGTGCTGTCACCATTTCAGCACTAGAGAGCAGTCCAAGCTTAAGCTTGTCCACAGTCTGTAGTTAATATCTGGTTCAACATGAAGTAGGATGATACTTTGCTCCCTTAATGCTTATAAATGTAGTCTCATGTATTCATCTGTTAAAAATTGGTGTGTCTGCTGGGGAATTCTATTTATTTACTCTATTTACTTTCAAAGTAACCATTGATTGTTATTGGCTTATTATCGTTATTTTATGTTCAAAAATGTATTGTGTGTGTGTGTGTGTGTGTGTGTGTGTGTGTGTAGGCACACATGTGTAAATCAGAAGACAATCATTTCCTTCTGCAGTGTGGGTCCAGGGGCTAGAACCCAGGTCATCAGGCTAGACCACAAGAGGTTTTACTCACTGAAGAATCTTCCGGATCCTTATTGCTATTTTAATTGTTTTCTATTTTTATTTAGCTTTTTTCTATTTGATGTTTTTGAGGTTTGTTGATATTTTATAATGGTGTACTTTCATTATTTTTACTTTATTTTTCTGTATTTACCAGAATTTTTTTATTGGTGCTTGCCCCGAAGTCTGCATAAAGCTTATGACAGTTCTTACTGCTTATTTGTAACTGGTGACTATTTCAATCCTATATAACACTATGCATATTTTGCGCTATACTGTGTATCCAACTGATTTTTATCTCTACAGCACAAATTGTGTTCTATTAATGTTGGAATTTACTCCCCATCATATTATGTATTCATTAACCTATTTGGGATTTTAAGGTTTTTTATGTTAGTTGATTTTTGTTATGATGACAACGTATCTAATTTAAAAAAAAAGTTTATTTTGGCTCACAGTTTCAGTTCATCATTTACCGCTTTTAGGTCATTTTAAGAAAAAACATCACAGTAAAAGGATATGACTAAGGAAAGATACTAGGAAGGAGAGAATGTAGAAAAATGTCTGAGAAGATATATCTTTTAAGACTATATGCCCAGGACTCTATCTCCTTAAAACAAACTCCCACATTATGACTTTGATCCTTTCACAGTAATACCAACAGATTATAGGTCCAACAATTTGAGTAATACATCCCTCAGTTCAGAGCCTTCAGTATCCAATCGCTTCTCCATAGTCTCATTTCTGAACATTACCATGGAGAACAAGCCTTCCACACAGGAGTATATAGGAGACATTTTATGTGCAAAATATCACCAAACCTCAAAAGAAATTATGTGACAGTTGTTGCCAATACTTCTATATGTCAATAATTATACTTGGACTAATGTTATTTAGTATATTATATTTTCACCAGCTTTCTGTTTTCCAGCTATCATAATAGCCATCATAATCCATCCTTTGTCAACTTGACACATACTCATATTTCTTATGTTCAAATAAAAATAATAACCAGATCATAATAATTCCTAACATGGTATGTAACTATCCCTTGTTCAACTGCAAAAACATAAACAATAAGTTTATCTGGGTGGGGTCTTACCCTGAGGTCACTACTCCCCCAGTTCCACAGGATTGAACACAGGATTTAGCTCCATTCAACTTCCTGGTGCCCCCATTTACTCTTTGAGCCATACATTTTGTATTTTTCCTTTCTATGCTTGCTATGCTTGATCAAAATCCTCTTCAGTCTAACTTAGGCTTTTTTGAGACTTCCTTTGTCAGTGAAGTTAATCTAAATATCTTTACCTTAACTTCAGGCAGACTCTTTGGACAGGGTAAAAAAAATAGCAACTACATTTGTTGCCAAAATATCACAAGAATAATCTCTAGGCTACATAAAAAAAATTCTTCTCCTCTGAAACCTCTTGAGAGAGACCCCTGGAGTTCAAATCACTCTCAGCACCAGTGTCTTCCATATTTCTACTAGGATAGCACATTAAGCCCCACTTAAATCATTCCACTGCTTTCCAAATCCAAAGCCACAAAATCCAAATTATTCTAAACAAAAACATGGTCAGGCCTATCACAGCAATACCCCAGTCCCTGGTACCAACTTCTGTCTTAATTTGGATTTTATTGCTGTGAAGAGACACCATGACCAAGGCGTCTCTCTGTCTCTCTCTGTCTCTGTCTCTGTCTCTGTCTCTGTCTCTCTCTCTCTCTCTCTCTCTCTCTCTCTCTGTTTCTCTCTCTCTCTGTTTCTCTCCCCCCCTTTGTCTTATTTTGTTTTCTTATATAAAAAAATACACCAATATAAATCAGAGAGAAGAGAATATATGATATGTCCACCATAGTGTAAAGAAATGGAAGGGCAAGAGAGTTAGGTGGCAAATTGACATTTAAGGCTTAAAATATTTTCTGTAAAAAACAAACAAACAACTGAGGGTGTCTCCACAGCCTCAGGAGAAAACAGAGGCTGCCGTCTCAGTGAGATTCTCTCCAGAAGATTCTGTCCAGAAGCATGGAAAAGGCAGCCACTCTTCTCACTACAGATCACCTTCTTCCTTGTGTAGATAAGAGTGCTTCAGGGCTCAGAAGGCAGTTGACTCACGTATGTAGGATAAAAGTCAGCATTTCCGGCAGTAACTCAGGGCCAAGACCTTCTAGGGGCAAAGGCTCCTGCAGTAGAGGTACTTCTTGAGTCCAGTCATCTTCTGGAGACAATCCAATGAAATCAAAGATTTCGCCCAACTGGTCAACTTCAGAGTTTCCACAGAAGAGGGACTTTTGATGAAACATCTCTGCAAAGATACAGTCAACACGACACATGTCCACAGGTGTTGGATACAGAGACTGAAAAGGAATTTCAGGAGCCTGGTACCAGAGTGTAACAGCCACAAGTGTGAGGGCCATCTGATAGCTGTGGATTCTGGCTAGGCTAAAGTCAGCCAGCTTGACTGTCCCATTACTTGTCACTAGAATGTTCTCTGGCTTCAGGTCTCAGGGGGTGATGCAATTTGCCTGAAGAAAATCTAGGCTGCTTAGAACCTGACGCATCAGATCTTTGATGGTCTCAACTGGCAAGCCTGGTGGGGGTGCTTTGTCCAGATTTGTCCTTCGATCCTGGTCTATATGCTGAAGCACTAGAGTGACCTTGATGTCTGGATCAGTTAGGGAGGTAGCACAGACATCCATCAGTCATATAATATTGTGGCCAAGCCAGCTCAGTCAGTCAACAGGTTAGTTTCAGTGGGTCCACCCTTTATCATCATGGTGGAAAGCATGACATCATGCAGGCAAACTTGGTGCTGAAGGAGCCCAGAGTTCTACATCTTGATCCAAAGGCAGCCAAATGAAGACTGTCTCCTTCAGGCAGTCAGGAGGAAGCTCTCTTCCATGCTGGGTAGATCCTGAGCATCTAAAATTTTTATTAAAATATAATTACATAATTTCTCTCTTCTCCTCTCTCCACCCATTCCATACCCTCCCACTACTTCTTAAATTCAAGGCCTGTTTTGCCTTAAATATAAACACACACACACACACACACACACACACACACACACACACACGAATAAATATATAAGCATGAGAAGCTGAATTCATTCAGTGTCACTTATATGTATATGTTTTTAGGGCTGACTGCTTGGTATTGCACAAACAGTTAGGATGTCCATTCCTGATGAGGAATAGTTCTCTATATTTCAGTAGTCATTAATTTCTTATAGAGGTAAGGTCACTTGGTATTTCTCCCACCCATGTTGGTTTGTCAACTAGTATTAGAATTGTTTAGGTCTTATTTAGGCAGCCATATTGTTGGCCTTTCATGGGTATACCTATCCTGCCATATCTAGAAAGGTTACCCTCCACATCAGACTTTCTGGTTCTCTGGCTCTTACAATCCTTTCACTCCTCTTCCACTATGTTCCCTGAGCCTTCAGTGTAAGGAGTTATGTTGTGAGTATATCAACTGAGACTGGGCACATCACAGTCAAGTGTTTTTGACCAACTGTGGCTTTTTTGAAAATAGTCTCCATGTGAAGCTGCTTTGATGAGAGGTGAGAGCTCCACTTATCTGTGGGGTCCATTAAGCTCATAACCCCAAACCATCTTTTCTCATTTTAAAATTATAATTTAATTTTTACAATTTCAAACATGTATGCAAAAGATTTTGATCATATTTACACTCTTAGCCCTCTCCTTTTCTTAATCATTATTATTCTTCAATCTTTTTTTACCCCAGTTGTTATTCTTCAATCTTTTTTCACCCCTTTTTTACCCCAGTTGTTGTCCCCTTCCTGGTCCACCCTCTGTCTGTTCCTCATCCCATGCTTCCTCCACCATCTCCAAGAGGATGGCCCCAAGCCTCCACCCCGCCAGGCCTCCCTACTCTCTGGGGCCTCAAGTCTCTTGACGGTTAGGTTAGGTGTATCTTCTCTGACTGAGTCCAGACCAGGCAGTCCTCTGCTGTATATGTGTCAGGGGCTTCAGACTAGTTCATATATACTACCTGTTTGGTGGCTCAGTGTCTGAGAGATCTCAGGGGTCCAGGTTACTTGAGACTGCTGGTCTTCCTATGGTGTCACTCTCTTATCCCTTTCAATTTCCCTAATTTTTTCCAACTAGTTCCCCTCCTAATTTCATGGGTTCCCCCTTTTTTCGGTGTGTACACGTAGCCATAGATATTGTGGTGTTCATGATCACAGCAGTCATTTAATGATAAAGGTAAAGCATTTCATGCCATTCAATCCCATCCTCTGACACTTAAATTCTTTCCCCCCCTCTTCTCTGATGCTTCCCGAGCCTTGAAAGGGGCGATGTTAGATGTCCCATTTAAGACTGAGCACCTAATAGCCACTTTTTTTTTTTAGCACTTTGATCATTTATGGATCACTGGTTTAACTGCTGCTCACTGCAATAGAGCTGAGAGCAGCAGTATTCTAAGTAAAACTGTAAGTGGCTAAAAGACAGTTTGACTACATGTGTATTTAGCAAAACATCAGGTAAGTTCCCACCCAGGGCCTGGAACCAGCCTGGCCATATGGTTTTGGCCAGGTGTACATTCATTCCCTCCTATGGACTCTCATATATAATCAAAAAGCAGTCAGTTACCTCTAAATAGTCATGCTATTTTTGCACCAGGGGTTCAAATGTTTTGCTTCTACATCAGCATTGTAGCATTTTGGGTCCACAGCTCAGTAATAGCGTTGTATCGTTTCTTCTACAGCAGGCTGAACAGCATTCTTGCACTGTGGACACCCACCAACAGAGAGGAAGCTTCAGAATAATCCCAGCCTGATTTCTGTGTCCTGTATCAAAAAATGGGTGGTGTCTTCACCAATAGGGTGTTCATCTAGTTCTAGTGGGTGACCAAGAACAATGACAATCACTTCTATTGATTTTGTAATCTCTGGGGACTCCCTGGCAAGTAACTTGCAGGGATGTATCTTGTATCTGGAATTGGGGTTTTTCTTTCAAAGTTATAGTTTCTGGAAACATCAGCAAGACTCATGTCTTGCTCCATTCAAACTACCTTTTAAAAAGATTGTATATCTTAATTGTCTTTTAAAATTAATTGTTTTTACTTAGTTTGTTTTCCTATCTCCAAGCCTCCATCCTTATTTTAAACATCTCTACCCACATTACTCCTCTCTCTGCTTCGGCATCACATATTTACTACCCATATCTCATGACTCCCTTTTTGCTCCCTCATGTATCACCCTTACTCATTCATTCTTCAACATAGAAATTATAGCATTTGAGGTAAAGACCTGTGCGTGAGAGAGAACAGATACCATTTGTCTTTTATTCTTTCTTCTATAAATTTAAATTTTCAGTTTTCTAAGATAGTTTTATTGCATGGATGTTTGATTATTCCTGGCTGTTACCCCAACTTGTCAAGATTTTCAATTTTGAGGTCACTTTGGGGTTCTGGGTCATGTTTTATACAGTTCCAGAGTCAAAACAGTAGGTAGGTTGTGGGCAGTAGGTGGTCATGTGGGAAGGCTGGCTCTGGGGATTTCTACATGATGTTCTTGTTCTGATTCCAGTATGTCTTTGTACCCAGACAATGGACAGGGACTGGCTCTAGGGGATCTTTAACTGAGGTTCTGAGTCAGACTCCATGTGGTTCCAGAGCCAAATGTTGTGTTTGGTAGCTGATAGACAAGTAGGCATCGAGCTTGAGTTTTCTTTTCATATTCTGAACTGACTTCATTATTGCATTTAGCTCTTTGTGTTCTTGTAAATGTGTTCTGGAGTTTATTCCGGTTCTCTTTAAATCCATCCAGTAGTTTACTTGTGTCCTACTTTAAGTCCTTAATCATATTTATAATTATTGTTTTGAATTCTTTTCTGAAGTTAAATCTAAGTTCCTCTCACTCTTGACTTGTATTTTGGGGAGGAGACATGTTGTCTTGGTTTTTTTCCATGGTAATTTGCAGCTTTTGCATTTAAATTTGCACATCTAGTTAGTTTGTTGGTTGAGTCTTTTCAAATGAGTTTCTCACCCAACTGTGTTGAGTGGACTTTTGTATCAGATGCTTATTGTGACCTTAACTTAGCTGGTTTTAGATTGCCTAGCTCATGCATGAAGCTCATCCATGCAGAGATAATTAGTATTGATTCTTGAGACTGGTAGCTACAGTGATTTCATATCGGCTAGGGAGTGCATGGTTGTTATTTTCACAAGGGGGTGCCTTGCATGAGTCAGAAAAGAGTAGGATGGGATGCCTGGGTCAGTGGGGCTATAGCTGGGTGCTCTGTATTAGTTGGCAGGGAGAAGATTGGCATGCTGGACTTGATTAGGTGATGCCTCTCAGCTTGGGACTCAGTGGGAATTCTGTGAAATCTTGTGTCCCCAGTGGTCAGATACCTGGTGTTGGTGTAGGTATAGATTCTGACTTGATGAATACTAGCTGCCCTGCTGGGTTCTCTGCACAGTGGAGATTGGGATGTCAGAAATGGAAATGTTGCTTTTGAGTAGTTAGTGGGCATTCTGTGGGATCCTGTGATACCGGGTGCTAGTGTGAGCTCTGTGGTGTGCTGTGGCAGTAGGGACAGAGAGTGTGAGGATTTGGCTGAGGTGTGACCTCTGACTTGATGAATAGGAAAGCATGCCTCTGGGTTCTGCCTTTAATGGGAGTTTGGATGCCAGGGTTTGATGGGTATGTAGCCTCCAAATTTGTGGTTAGATGCTCCTTGGGTCTCTGTGGTGCTGAGTGCTGGATTATTAGGGGTTGTCAGTGCTGTGGTCTCTGATCTGGCAAATGTTTAAGCACGTGTCTGGATTCTGCATGGAGTGGAAGTTTGGATACCATTGGTAAACAGCAGTGTGGTCTCATATGTGGTTGGCTGGTGTTTCCTGGTGTGCTGCATTTAGTGGCCAGAATCAGGTTGCTGACGGTTCACTGGTAATGCGGTCTCTAAATTGGGCATGGGTGGGGACTGTGGGATTTTATGCACGCTTGTGGTGGTGGCAGTGTTTAACCCTTTACAAGTTCTTAATTTCCTTGCAGATTTTTTTTTACATGTTGCTGATTTTCTCATCCACTTTGTTGATTCTTTTTCCTCTATGTTGCTGACTTTCTCTCCAGCTTCTGGATTAAATTCTGCTTTTTTTTTCTTTTTTTCTTTTTTTTAATTGGATATTTTATTTACATTTCAGATGCCATCTCCTTTTCCCATTTCCCCTCCCTAGAAAAACCCCTATCCTGTGACCCCTTTTCCATTTTGCTTTTATACAATTTTTTTAATGTTAATCAAAGGCTTTATAAGTATGATAATGCTCAATCAGAAGTGTAACCCAATACCCAACCTAGCTAAGTAAACTGTCTTTGACTGGTGGAGACATGTAAACTTCAGCCTCCATGCCCCCTCTCTCTTTCTCTCTCTTTTTCTCTCTCATTACCTAGCTTCTCATCTACTTCATCTTCTCCTCTCCTTACTCCATCTTTTCCTCTTGGTGCTCCTTCCCCCTTAGCTCCTCCTACATATCACCCTTCCTGTTAAAATAAAACTTTTCTCTCAAAATACAATTAGAGCATAATTATTTTCTTTAAAAAAAAAACTTTTAACTTCATTGGTTACTTTCACCAGAAAACTTTTGAAATCTTAATCCCACATTTCACATTTCAGTGTCCTAAATTCAGTACTCGATACGCTATGATCTTTCGGGGGTAATCCTGCTTCCTTTCCTTTTTAATGTATCTCATGCATTTTATATATTTTAATTCTAATATCAATTGCAGTTTTATTTCACATCCTTCTTATTAATCAGCCCATTAGCGAGAGCACAACCTCTAATACTAGTGATGGAGGAGAAACCAGACTGCTGTTTCAACAAACTTCAAGACACGAAAGACTCAGGAATACATTTAAAATTTATCAAATCCCAAGACTACATCATCAAGAATATGCCATGAAGTTACAAAATGTTTGGGTAAACTGTCAATAAATAAGATATAGGAAGGAGGCGAATAAAGAACAAAAAAGAGGTGTCAAAAAGAGGTTCAATAATGAAAGAAGAAAATTCATGGAGAAGAATGTAAAAGAAGAAAAAGCCCAAGAAAAGAAGAAAAGAAAAGAGAAACTTGGAAAATGATTTTGCAGTATCATTATACAGTTACATGCACAGTGGGAGAGACAGTGGTTAAACCTCTGGAATTTTGTCTTCCCTACTCTTTATGCTGCTATTTAG
Source organism: Rhabdomys pumilio (assembly GCA_030674055.1). NCBI lineage: Eukaryota > Metazoa > Chordata > Mammalia > Rodentia > Muridae > Rhabdomys > Rhabdomys pumilio. The sequence goes on along the minus strand of JANHMN010000005.1, from coordinate 74,422,867 downwards.
CCTGTAGCAGCTAAACATCTGCTGTCCTTCAGAGATGTCTTTACTGTAGTAGCTTCCCTTCTTCTGCATGCCAGTAACTCCTATGGCTCCACTTACCTCTGCAGAGCGTGGGACGGGCAGATTTTCATAGCCTTGGGTGGCACGCAAACCACCTGAGGTGGTTAATTTTAGCATGTGGGTTTTCTCTGGAGTGTGTTGGGAGTGTGGTAACCAACTACGGCATTGACTTCTGTACAGATGGAGGACCTGTCCTCAGACTCTCAGGAACTTCCAAGATTAGCCAGCTTGATAGAGATGTTGGCTTCAATATTCTCAGGCTCTGGTCTAAAGTGTGCAAAGGATCCTGACCCCAGGTTTAGAAAGATCAAGTTCTCGCTAGTCTCATTTGATGAAATTTACTCCTGTCCACTGCAGGTGGGTTTACACACATCACTGTTTAAGGCAACCATATGAAGTTTCCTTTATCCACCTGTGTGTATCTAGCCCTACTGTTAGTCACAACGACCTTCTAAGGCCATGTGTGCTGTGACAGGCTAAATCCAAGCTACCAGACTTCTTGTTTCCTGTTGTCATACTCAGGATTTATCAATTTAACAACAGATGATCTCTCAAGGTGGCACCTGACCATTGCCCTCTGAATCATATAGAGTGGCAAAATTGGAATTTTGTCCTTCTGTTATCCTCCAGTAGGATCGCTTTCTCACCTAAATCTGTTGAGTATATTTGAGTCTTATGTGGGCTATGCCATTATCTGAAGGTAGAACTTCCAGTGTCTTTTTGCCAAGTCTGCCTAAGTAAGTTTTTAGAGGCAGCATCTGCTTTCTTTCCCTGCTGGAGAGCCTTGCAACTGGAGCTGTGTTCGGTTCAGCAGCTTTTTTATTCTCCATGGTTCTATCACTACCTTTATCAATGTCTGTGGCTCTTCCTCTTTCTTTCTTTGCAATAGAGTCTGTTCTTTTGCTGAGCCTTCTCTTTGACTGAATCACATGGAGGCAGCTTTCTATTCTTCCACCGTACCTAGAACTCTGCTCACATTTTGAATCAGGTAATCTGCTGGTGTTATTTCTGTTTTGCTACTGAGTGCATGGGTTTCTTACATATTTGAATATTGGTAACATAAAAATTTCAATTATTTTCTCCAATTTTATAGCTTACCATCTAGTTTTACTTGTTTATTCCTTTGCAGCTGCATCGTTTTTTACATCTGTGTGGTCCCATGTATTTAATTTTGCTTTTGTTTCCCATGATCTTAGTGTCACATCTAAAATGTAAGAGCAAAGCTTTCTTTAAAGACTTTTAGAATTTCAGGTTATTGTTTCATTTATTTTGAGTTGAACTTTGTATATGGTGTAAGAATTTACTTTCATTTTTTTTATATCTGCTCCCCAATAATGTTTGTTAAAGTCTATGTTTCCTGATTATATGTTTTCGATGATCTTGTAAAAATAATCAAACCCTTGGGTTGATTTCTTGCCTCTGTGGTTTCTTCTATTATTCTGTGTCTATTTTCCTGGAAGCATCATACCATTTAGAATTTAACAGCTTACTAGTACAATTTTGTCTATTTTTTTATTTCTTTTGTTTTGTTTTGATACAAAGTCTCACTGTGCAGACCAGGACAGCCTCAATCTCTCATTCTTCCTCTGTCACTCTTTCAGGTACTGGGATTACCTAGTGTGATGATTTGTATATGCTCGGCCCAGGGAGTGGCACTGGCCCTGTTGGAGTCGGTGTGGCCTTATTGGAGTAGGTGTGTTACTGTGGGGGTGGGTTTTGTCCTAGCTTCCTGGAAGTGAGTATTCTGCTAGCAGTCTTCAGATGAAGGTGTAGAAAGAATTCTCAGATCCTCCTGCACCATGCCTGCCTGGATGCTACCATGTTCCCACCTTGATGATACTGGACTGAACTTCCGAACCTGTAAGTCAACCCCAATTAATTGTTGTCCTTTATAAGAGTTGCCTTGGTCATGATGTCTGTTCACAGCAGTAAAGCCCGAAGACAGAAGCTGGTACCTGGAGTGGAGTATTACTGTGATAGGCCTGACCATGCTTTTGTTTGGGGACTCTGGATTTGAACAGCAATAGAATGCTTTAAGTGGGACTTAATGGGCCAGCATAATAGGAATATGGAAGACAATGGTGCTAAGGGTTATTTGAATGGTATAGGCCTACTGGCCCAGGAGATTTCAGTGGAGAACTTTAATATGTGGCTGAGAGACTGCTTTTGTGATATTTTGGTAAAGAATGTGGCTGCTTTTTTCTATTGTCCGAAGAGACTGACTAAGATAAAGAGATTTATATTAATTGCATTGACAAAGAAAGTCTCAAAAAAGCCCAACAGAGACTTTGCTCTCTGGTTTAGTCTGATGAAGAGCAAATCTTTCTTCTTCCAACGTCCTTATGTAGGTCTCCAGCAGAAGGTGTGGCCCAGATTAAAGGTGTGTACCACCTTTCCTGGTTCTGGGACTTGTTTGTCCTAGGCTGACCTTGAACTCAGAGATCTCCTTGCCTTAGTCTCCTGGGATTCATAGCCACTATACCTCAAGATCTTCATGCCAAGACCCAAGTCAGAAACTTGTATCTCCCAGCCTCAAAATCTGGACCACAGGTGAGCCTTCCAATTATGGATTGTAGTTCATTTCAGACATAGTCAAATTGACAATCAGGAATAGCCACCACAATCCACCCCTTGTCAACTTGACACAAATAATATCTCATCCACATGAAACAATAACAAGGCCATAAATAGCCAAGCTCAATTAGTGAAGGAGTTGGAAAAGAGGAAGCTAGTGATAATGTAATAAAGCAAGGGGCCATGTTCCAGCCCCAGCAAGCAGCAGAACTTGGCAGCTTCAACCATGTGGCTCAGGCTTTATAGTCAAGAGGAGAAGGGACTACTGGGACAATTGATGCTGGTTAGCTGGAGCTAAGAAATTAGTGGTGATTAAGAAGAGACCAGCATCACTGAAGTGAAATCTTCTGGGAAGTGGTTTCTGAGAGCACAAAGAAGCTGTGTTCCAGAGATAGTCAAGGATGTACCTTGTGCTGCATCTGAACTTGACAATAATGTGTAAGAGTCACTCAGGTGGTACTGGTTTAGAAGGCATGAAGGGGTCATGAAGAGCAGCTAAGGCTTGACACTGTGAGAGGCCATAGAAAGCCATGGAAGGCTATTGGTGAAGGTGCAGCATCAGTTGTAGTTAACAGCCTAGGAATGAAGGGATCATGCAAAGAATTTGAGGCTTGACCATGATGAGAGCCTATGAGAGGCTATTGGTGAAGCCTAGTTGCAGAAGACCCCAGTGTATTGGAGATGCCAGTACCATGGGATGATCACCAAGAACAGCAGCAGCAGTGGAGTAGATCAACCTGAGCTTAGAGTGCTACAGAGGGCAGAGCTGGAGAAGTGATGCCAGCCCTTTGGAGGAGCCCAGAAGATCATGTGTGGATCCCAGACATTGAAACAAGAAGCTGTAACAGTGAAGTTGCCTTGGAGACCCTAAGATGTTCGAGATGCCAGAGTCGTGGGCTATCTGCTGAGAAATGCTGCTAACAGGGAGTGAAACCAGCCCAGAAGAAAGAAGTGTGTTGCAGTCAACAAATTGAAAAAGGAGTTGGAGATCTGAAAACTGCTTTGACATCAGACATGGAGATACGGAGTTTTGAGTTTGTCCAGCTGGATTCCTGTCTTGTTTTAGGGATTTCAGTTAAATGATTGGGTGAATTTCAGAAGAGACTTTGAACTTTGGACTTTTAACATTGTTGAGATTGCTATAGACTATGAGGACTTTGGACTAAGTTGGACTAAATGTACTTTTTAAAATTATACTATGGTTAGATATGGCCCCTATAGACTTATGTGTTTGAACTAGTCTATGGAGGCCATGGAATGGAATGTGATGGTTTTTATATATGCTTGGCTCAGGGAGTGGCACTATTAGAAGGTGTGGTCTGTTGGAGTAGGTGTGTCACTGTGGGTGTGGGCTTTGAGACCCTCATCCTAGCTGCCTGGACATCAGTATTCTGCTAGCAGCCTTCAGATGAAGATGTAGAACTCTCAGCTCCCCCTGCACCATGCCTGTCTGGATGCTGCCATGTTCCCACCTTGATGATACTGGACTGAACCTCTGAACCTGTAAGTCAGTCCCAATTAAATGTTGTCCTTATAAGACTTGCCTTGGTCATGGTGTCTGTTCAAAGCAGAAAAAGCCTAACTAAGATACCTAGTATGTAGCTTAATCTTAAATGAGAAAGTATTATGATTGAGTTTGGTGGTCTATTTTTATAATCTCACGTGAGGATATATCACTTTATAACTGGAACTTAAGGTTATCCTGGACAATGTAGCAAAACCCAGACTCACAAAGAAAAGAAAAATGAGAAAGAAGTGAGAAAAAGAAAATTTAAAGAAGAAAGAAAGAAATTTTGGCTGGTTGAGGACCCAGGGTCCACAAACCCTCTTTGTTCACAAGCCACTTTTCCTGAGTAAGTTGCTTCTTCACTTCTAACCTTCCTCCAACCCTCAGCCATCTGTCAACTCCCAAGCCTAGATCTTCAGCCCTCTGTATGAAAACCTCCTTTCCTGGGGAAGTCACTTCTTCCTTAGCCCTATGCTTACCCCAGCCTTTGCAGAATGTGAACTCACAATCCTAATTCTAGACCTGTGGCCATGAATTCTCTTCTTTTGTGAAGCCATGTTTCCTGAACTAACTCTAGACTACTAAACTGTAGTCACCTAAACAGGAGCCACCTTTCCATGATCCTATTAAACAGCCCATCCACATGCTTTACCTGGCTTAGCTCAGGTTGCGTATCTCCTGCACTGGTTCAATTTATGGAAGAACAGATTATTATATCAGCTGTACAACCAAAGAAAAAAGTCTACATGGCCTGGACAAACAGCAAAAACAAAAACAACATAAATGACTAAAGCAGCATGTCTTCCATCAAACTCACTAGTCCTATGGAGTTGTTCTCTAATGAGAACTAAATAGATGAACCCCAGGACACAGAATTTAAGAGATCAATTAAAAATTTTATCAAATGATTTAAGGAATTTAAAGAAGTCATGAGCCAACACTTCATTGAACACACACACAAACAACAATAACAATAACAATAAATGCTTGCGTGATACCAAAGAAAATATAAATATACATTGATACAATGGTAACTGAGAACTTGAAAATTGAATTTAAAAAGGGATAGAAATGTTAAAGAGAATACAAGCTGAAGTTAAAACGGAATTTAAAAACTCAATATTTCAATTGGAAAACTCAGACAAAAGTCTTACAGGCAGAAAGAATCAAGCAGAATATAGAATATCAAAACTTCAAAAAGAAAAAAATAAAGAAAAGAAAGAGAAAACATTTAAAAGATTAGACTAGGAACACACAGGAAATGTGGGACACCGTCAGCAGATCAAATCTGTGAATTATAGACGTAAAAGAGAGAAAATTCTGAGACAATGGCATGGGATCTTTAACAGGACGTGGTGTCTCAGCAATCAGAGTAGTGCTGCAGTGGCTATCTCACACTGGTGAGACTGAGAACACAGTCTGCAGGGCTGGGGATCACAGAAATCTCAAGCGGGTGCTAGAAACTAATATATGATAAAAAATGAGAAGAAAACACAAATATCTATTTAATATTCTTAACAAGCATATCCTTAAATAGGACCAAAGCATTGTCAATTACGGTCCTCAGTTCTTTAACTTGTAAAGAGCCTTAGCTGGTATTTACAACTACCTCCTTCTACCCATTCGGTATTTTCTGCATCCTCATCCAGCACTTGTTTTTTACCTGGAGTGATGGCTTATACCCTCATTCCTGAAGGGAATTCATCATTTTACTTGGATAGGCTGTTATAAACCTTAAACACTGGACATAGTAAGACCAATATATGCTCTATGCTGGTTAATTTTTTTGTCACCTTGACATGAACTAGAGTACCCTGGGAAGAGAGAATCTTGACTATAAATTGATTCAATCAGATTGGCCTATAAGGATGGCTGTGGGGCATTCTCTTGGTTATTGACTGATATGTGAGAATCCAGCCCATTGTGAGCTGTGCCACCACTGGGCAATCGGTCCTGAGTTATATAACAAAGCAAGTGGAACGAGCCATGGAAGCAAGCCAGTAAGCAGCATTTCTCTGCAGTCTCTCTGCTTCAGTTGATGCCTTCAATTCTTGACTTGACTCCCTTTATTGATGCACTGTAACCTGTAAGCCAAATAACGCTTTCTCATCCCAAGTTGTTTTTGGTTCTGGTGTTTATCACAACAACAGCAACCAAACTAGATCATACTGGAAGAGAATACTCCTGTATTTCAGACATATTCTTCTCTACTTTCATTGTGGAGAAGTAGTCCAATTTCCCTCTCTAGTAGTCTGGATTAATTCCACTTGCTGACAGCATGACTACTTTCCTATTCAGCTGATTTCAAAATCTAAAGTGGCCAAAATCTAAACTAGCTTCTAGTTCAATAGAATGTCTGTCTGTTGTACCTCCTGGCAGAAGCATCCTTCCCTCCAGAAACAAAACGTGTAGAACACAATGTCACTGGAACAGGAAGCAAACATTTCTCTAGTGGGTCACTAGGGATGCCAGAGAGTACTACTATTCTCATTTCCATGCCCCGATTCTTGAACCTGTGAATCCTAACTGTAGGAGAAACACGACTATTTAATTAGACACTGATTCAAAGCATATACAGCCTTCTGGAGAATCCTGCCCCAGACCTCCAGGCTATTTCCATCCATTTCATTTTTGGATGTAATTCTTAGCTGTGTCTTTAAAAGGCCATTTCACCATCCTATCAAGCCAGCTGCTTCAGGTAAGACCAGTGAATTCCACGATTATGGGCCTACTGCTGCACTTCTTTAGTGGGGAAACAGGATCTCTGCTCAGAAGTATTTCTGTGTGCAGTGCTATGACATGATCTCTCTGGATGTAGTATAAATGATTGTCTGGGACAAGGTGGAAATGTTGATACAAACGAGAGACTAATTGTAATGGTTTACAGGAGCAATACTAGTATTTGTTTGTTTATTCATTTGTTTATTTGTCATTTTATTCATTTACATTTCAAATGATATCCCCATTCCCAGTTATGCCTCCACAAACCTTCCATCCTCTTTAGCCCCCCTCACCTTTACTTCTATGAGGGTGCTCCTCCACCCACTCACCCACTCCTGCCTCACCCCTCTAGCATCCCCCTACACTGGAGCATCAAGCCTCCTTCCCCTCCCATTGAGATCAGATAAGGCCACCCTCTGCTACATATGCAGCTGGAGCCATGGGTCCCTCCATGTGTACTCTTTGATTGGTGGTTTAGTCCCTGGCAGCTCTCGCCAATGATGATGTTTATAACCAGAGATATAACTATAAAAATGGCAAGAAGTGGTCACATTTTAAATATATTTCAAATATAGAACATAAATTACTTACCTGACAGATTAGTTATATGTAGAATGTGAAAGAAAGGAGTCAAATGGAAATAAATAAACGAAATACTAAAGAGGACAGTAGTCATTATGTGGCCGAGGTACAGAAGCCTGATTTATCTTGTTCTTTATTGCTTATGTGTTTTCCAATTTCCTAGGCAAGCTATATTTCTTCTAAAATTAAAAGAAAGTGAAGGCATTTTAGAAAAGAAGCTTATTAACTCATTTTCAAATCTAAGCAAAATTTATGTACATAATTCTACAGAGAAATACCTAGAGAGCTTTCAAATGTTCATATAAGCACATATCAACAATTGATTATTAAGGAGTTAGTTTCTAAGAAAATTACCAGAGATTTGTTGTAATATTTAGAACCAAATATATTTACTTTTTATATAGAATATAAAAACTGGAAAATATTTAAACATTAAAATGTGGGATTTCTTATTTATATTATATTATATTTTTGTTTTTTGAGACAGGGTTTCTCTGTGTAGCTCTGGCTGTCCTGGAACTCACTCTGTAGACCAGGCTGGCCTCAAACTCACAGAGATTCCTCTGCCTCTGCCTCCTGAGTTCTGGGATTAAAGTCATATGCCACCACTACCCAGCTGAGTTGAAATATATTTTGATCATATTCTTTCCTTCACCCAAGTCCCTTCAGATTCTCTTCCCATCCTTACCCACCCAATTTTAAGTTCTTTAAAAAAAAGACCCAAAAAACAAAAAACAAAAACACAACCCAAAACCCAATACGACATCTCCCACAAAACCAAGAAAACAAAACACCCCCTCCAAAAAACCAGCAGCAGCAGCAGCAGCAGCAACAACAACAAAAACAGAAACACCACCGAATTGTAACCACATAAAAGCACACACACACAAAGACTGTGGAATCCATTATATATTACTCAAATTCTCCCAAACATTAGGCCTGTCCTGGAGTTCTTGATATACCCAGAGTTACTCCATTGGAGATTTTCCCTCTCCCAGCAGATATAAGTGACAGTTCAGTTGTTAACCTTTACCATGGTGGATAGGTTTTCATTCATTCATTCATTCATTCATTCATTCATTTATTCATTCATCCATTCACTCATTTTAAAAATATTTTAAAAATTAATATGATAAGATAAAACAAAAGCTATCACATTGAAGTTGGATAAGACAAACCAACAGAAGGAAAAGAGCCCAAGATAAAGCACAAAGGCCAGAGGCACACTCCTTTGCACACTCAAGAATCTCATGAAAACACTAAGTTGGAAGCCATAATATATATGCAGCGGACCTGATGCAGACTCGTGCAGGCCCTGTGCTTGATGACTCAGCCTTTGTAAGTTCCTATGATGTTTGCTCGAGTTGATTCAGAGGGTCTTGTTCTCCTCGGCCGTCTATCCCCTCTGGCTCTTACACCCTTTCTCTATACAGGCACCAGCTTGACTTCTCCAGGTTCAGGGAGTTGTATAGATATTGTCTTCAGCATTGGGGCCTTGCTGTCAGTTTGTGGAGAGCAATGTATGGTCCTGACAATAGCCTGCATTGTTTGGGGATTTCCGTGGGGTCCCTTTGGTCAACAACTAAATTAGATGTAACTGAATCATGGTTCTGGAAGCTTTGTTTGTTGACAAGAGATGGGTTGTTGGGTCCCTGTCTCCCCCATTATTTGACAATGTCATTGAGATCACTTTCATATGTGTATATATTTCAGGAAGTTTCTACTGTATTACGTTTACATCCTGCCTCTCAAATGGCCCTTAGTTTTAGCTGTCTCTCCTGATATTCCTGCCAGGACTCCTTATCCCCTTCCTACTTGATTCTCCTATTCCAACTCTACCCATCCATTGGTATCTATCTATTCTATTTCTCTTTCCTAACAAGATCTATCTCTCTCCCAAGTCCTATACCTATACTCTATACCTAATCTCTGTAATTCTAAAGACTGTAGCTTGGTTATCATTGACTTAACAGCTAATATCCACACATAAGTGAATATATACCATACTTGTCTTTCTGGGATACCTTACTCAGGATGATTTTCCCCCTACATCCATCCATTGTATAAATACATCACATTTTCTTTATCCTTCTGTTGAGGGACATCTACATTGTTTCCAGTTACTGACTGTTATGAATAGAGCAGCAATAAGCATGGCTGTGCAAGTGACCTTATGGTAGAATTTACCATTCTTTGAATATACGTCCAGAATGGTATAGATGGATGTTGAGGTAGGTCGATTCCCAACTTTTTGAGGAACTGCTACACTGATTTCCATAGTGACTGGACAACTTTGCACCCCCACCAACATTGGACAAATGTTCCCCTTACTTTCACATACTTGAAATTGAAATTTGATTTGCATCTTCTTGATTACTAAAGATGTTGAACATTTCAGTAAGTGTTTCTTGGCCACTTGAGTTTCTTCTATTGAGATTCTCTCTTTAGATTGTACCCCATTTTTAATTACATGATTTGTTTTTTTTTTTTTTTTGATATCTAGTTTCTTGAATTCTTTATATATTTTGGATATTATCCTTCTGTTGAATGCAGAGTTGGTGAAAATATTTTCCCATTCTCCAGGCTGCTGTTTTGTTGTATTGATGGTGTCCTTTGGCTTACAGAAGCCTTTCAGGTTCATGAGGTCCCAATAACAATTGTCAATCTTAGTGCTTGTGCTACTGGTGTTCTGTTCAGAAAGTCTTTTTCTGTGTCAAAGAGTTCAAGGCTATTACAAAAATGTGGAGTTTCTTAATCATATTATGTAAAATGTGAACCTACATTTAAAACACTGTTTTACTGTTATTAAAAAATGTATTTCTTTTTTGAGACAGGCTCACTCTATGCAGTCTTGGCTAACCTGGAACTTTCTTTGTAGACCAGACCAGCCTTGAACTCACAGAGATCTGCCTGCCTCTACTTCCTGGATGCTGCAATTATAAAGCAGGTGTTACCACACCTGACAAAATTGTATCTTCTAATAACATGCATAATATTAAAAATGAGGGGAAATTATTAGTTAAGGCACAAAATGAAGCATGCTTAGAATTAAGCCAAGGGATTGTATCATTGTATGTAGGAAACCTGGGGGCAGTCTCTCTAGTTAAAGTAGCAAGCCTGTCATATAGCGAAATTAAGACTCTATTGATATTAAACCTAAGGAGTGACCCTGCTATCTCTGTTAGGATGGAATATTGACAGAAATAGGAATGGTCTTCACAGAGTCTGTGGCAGAAATTTTACTCTCCTGTCCTGTTGCTGAGATAAAATACTCTCACAACAACGACTTAAGAGAAAAAAAGGTTGATTTTTGTTCCTGGTTGATGGGTACCGTCCATCACAGCAGGGGAGGTATGGTGGTGGGAACGTGAAGTGCCTGCTCACACCACATCCATAATCAGGAACAGAGAATGACTGCATGCCTACTACTGTTGAACTTACTTTCTCCATTTAATATAGTCCTGGATCCAAGTTGGGGAATGTACACTCACACTGGACTATTCTTTCTACCTCAATTAATGCAATTAAGTTAATCCACACATTCTTACCCAGAGGCCCCTATCCCAGGTGATTATAGATTCTGTCAAGCTGACAAATAACAGTGATCATTACGGTGTTCAGGCAGCAGAACAACGTGTCACATTTTCTGAAGCAGTCATCCTCTAAGAGTCTGCTGATCTGCCTGTTGATTAGCAGAATGAGATGTGGAACTAGAAATTCCCTAAACTAGTCGTTTCCATGGAGAATCCAAATTCTAGAATTTAAACCACCACAACGAACAGCCAGTTCCTTTCAGTTAAACGCTGAGGCCTCCGACTTCTCCATGGCTAGTTTTCTCTGTCAGGTTAGAAGGTGCACACGAATCAGCACAGCTACCAAAATGAGCTTATATGAAAACATCGGCTACTGTGCTATGAGTTTGGTTGTTAGGATGAGCCTGCTGAAGCTGAGCCTGTGCTGAGTCCTCACATCCTGAAACAAGGTGACTACCAGGACAGGGAAGCTCATTTAAGAAGAAAGCTGCTCTTTAAAAATACCACCCTGAGAGCTTTTAACCAGACCGAACAAATTCTACACTAAATACTTGCTCTGCTTCTTATCACCTCTAGGTTTGAGGTAAGGAAAGCTGAAAGAAAGAAAGAAAGAAAGAAAGAAAGAAAGAAAGAAAGAAAGAAAGAAGAAAGAAAACCCATTAACGAGGACAGATACCTCTGACCACTAACTGAATGAATACCCGTCATCTCTGCCTTTACATGAATCCAGCCATAAACTCATTTTGTGTGTGTTGGAGGAAGAAGAAGGGGAGAGGGAGAAGGGTGCAACTTGTATATTATAGGATAATCTCTCTATACTGGAGTGTGTTGCTCTCTCAGAGAAGCCTAAAAGGTAGACATCAGCACTTTCGTTTTATACACTAAGAAGTAGAGGCACAAATACACTTTACGAACCCAAACGGCCACTGAACCAGTATGCAGAAAAGATGAAATGTAAGACTGGGTCTTTCTGACTGCTATTTACATGTTTTACTAATGCTGGTCTGGGGACTAAGACACCCACACCACTCTACTGAAGCAACAGACCTCCCTTACCCAAACATATGCCCAAGTAAATGAGATTTATGCTTTAGGAGGACTAAACTCATGCTCTAGGATATATGTGATGCTATCCAGATGTGAGACTTTCCCTTTGGGATCCACTCTGCTCCCACTGACAGGCATCTTTCCTGGGAGTAAGACTGTCATGATTGCCTCTTAGGACTTGTGGGTGCTTCCCGAAGCTGCCAGAATCATCAGGTGGTTAAGTCTGCCATGACAATCTCTGACTCAGAGTAATTATTTATCTATGCTTCCTTCATCCCATGTGCCTGAGGCAGCCACAGAAAAGAGCTGGCTGGGCTTCAAAGTCCCAGGGACACAATGCCTGGCTTATCTGTCAATGGCAGTGTGCTCCTCTTCCAGTCTCCGAGCCTGGTTTACTCACTACACAAAATAGGAATCCCAGAAAGAGGGTCGTGTCCAAGGACACACAGTCTGCTGTGCTTCCACGATAGCTGGAGAAACAGACACAGAAAAATGGCATACAGATGCGAAGTGACTCAGACAAAACCCATACATTTCCCAAATCCCAGGCAGATCTTAGCCGTTTTCCTATTTATCCTGGCATCAGCTCCTGCGAGGAGCCTGCATATGAAAGAAAGCTAATGCTAGGAAGGACTGCAGCATTTTGTCCCCAAGGGCCAACATCAATTCTGCCAGGCTGGATGACTTCCCTCATCTGTTGCATAGCAACCTCCCCTGTCAGCTGCCTGTTTTTCCTCAGCACTTCCTCTGTAAAGTGTCTGCAGTGGGACGTGATCAGACTCAGGAAAGGAGGGCTGAGGTGCCATTTTATATTTTATCTGCTTCCATGTCTGTATCTTCAGTTGTGATCCAGCCCATACCTTATGGACTCGTATCGTGCTGCCCACCTCCCTTCTCCAGGTGGATATCTCTCAGTTCTCTGCAAATCAACATCTTAAAATGTCCTCTGGTAATTTATTCTTCCAACAAACATTGTGTATTCTTCCAGTTAATTGTTTTTCACCTCAGTAAACACTACTAATATGTATTCTGATTCTCAAGTCAGAACGCTCTGAGTCATCTCCCACTGCCCCCTCTCTGTCCTTTTCTAGTGTTTGAAACACCACATCCTGAATACGCTACCTCACTGTGCCCAATATCTTTTTTCCATCAAGCCTGCTTCATCTACAATTATTTCTCTTCTAGTGTACTGACTGCATGGCCTCCCTGCTTTAGATCTTTTCCCTGCTTCCAATAAGCTCTCAATTGTTAGCAAACTAATTGGAAAGTACATATCAAATCATCCCACCTCTCTGACTTGCCTCTCCCATTTCTTTGCTTTATAATCAGAATCAAAGTCATAGCCTTTACCCCTGGTCAGTACAACTTGTATAAAACCTTGACCCCCCTGGTTTCTTCATTTTCTTCCCTCTTTGTCACTTTATTGAAATGCCACAAATGTTAATATTGAAATGAGTCATCGGCAGCATCTCTGTGAAAGAGCGATATTTAACATGGATTTATAAATGAAATCTGTAAGCCTGATTCTAAAAATATAAATCCAAGGATATTGTTGCAAATAACGCAGCACAATGATGTCAATCCAAACACAAGGTCTCATTCTAGCGTCCTTTGATCTCAGCAGAAAGTCTGGAAACCTGAATATTTAGTAAGTGCTTTGATTTGACTCCTCACTACTCAGGTTTCCATCCTTAGTCCATGTCGTCAGTTTCCCTTCTCCAGCGACTTTAAATTTCTTTCCTTTCCCCTTCCAGGCTCTGTATTCTGATTAATTTTGTCTGCATTGTGATTTTCTTACTGCTCACAGAAGTGGAGTTAGTGGCATTTGACCAGAGTGATCTTCCTTGCCCATATTGACTTGTTTAAACTGGGACCTTTTCTAGGCTACGGTGAGCACACTTCCCAGTTTTCCTACATAGCACTGCTTTGTACCTAAGTCATTAGTAAAACTGCAAGGCTAGCATCTTCATTTCTCTCGATTTTGACAAGTCTGATTTAAGGCCTGTGTGCTCCAGAAAGCAGTAGACATTAGCAGAGGATAGGAGGAAACAGAGTGACAGGGGATGGGAAGAAAACACAAGAGTTGGAAAAAATGAAAGGACCCAGGCAGAGAAGAGATAATCAAGGGTAAAGATAGAGAACCTGAGATAATCGGCTATATGTAGAGAAAAAAAGAAATGAGAAGTGGCTTAGTTACTTTCCTTTTGCTGTGCTAGAACACCATGACCAAGGCAAAGTATAGAAGAAAGGGTTTATGTAGGGTTGCTATTCCAGAAGAGGAAGGAACTAGGAACTGTGGCAGCAGGCAGGTACAATGGCTGGAGCTGCTGAGAGCTCGTATCTCAAACAACATTCAGGAAGCTGTACACTGGGGATGAAACAAGGCTTTGAAACATCAAAAGCCCACTCGAGGGACCGACTTTCTCCACCAAGGTCACATCATCTATACCTCCCAAATAACACTCTCAATAGGGAGACAAAGATTCAAATTCCCAAGACTATGGGTGATGTTTCACTCAAACCCACCACAGCAAGGCTGAAGAACAAGGATAACAATAGCATAACGAATAAAAGTTGAGGATGCCATATCTTTTAAAAAATATTTATTTGTTTATTTATTTATTTATTTATTTATCACAGTCCTCTTCCTCGTAGTCCTCCCCTCACACAACCCCTCCTCCATCTTACCTTATCTTCTCCTCTGAGAAGGGAGAGCCCTCCCTGGGTATCCCTCCATCCTGGCACATCAAGTCACTGCAGGGCTAGGCATCCTCTCCCACTGAGGCTAGACAAGATTCACAGGAGGCAACAGATTCAGGCTCCAGTTGTTGGGGAACCCGCATGAAGATCAAGCTGCTCATATGTTACATTATGTAACAGAGGCCTAGGGCCAGCCGTGTATGCCCTTTGGTTAGTGGTTCAGTCTTTGGGAGCCCCAAAGGTCCAGGTTAGTTGACTCTATTGGTCTTTCTGTGGAGTTCCTATCCCCACTGAGTCTCTCAATCCTTCCTCCGAATCTTACACAAGATTCCCCGAGCTCCAGCTAATGGTTGGTTCTGGGTGTCTGCATCTGTTTCAGTCAGATGCTGGGTAGAGCCTCTCAGAGAACAGTCATGATGGATTCTTGACTGCAAGTATAGGAAAATGTCATTGGTAGTGTCAGGAATCGGTTCTTACCCATGGGATGGGTCTCAAGTTGAGACAGTCATTGGTTGGCCAGTCCCTCAGCCTCTGCTCAATCTTTGTCACTAAACTTGTAGGCAGGACAAATTTTGGGTCAAAGGGTTTGTGGGTGGGTTGGTGTCCTTATCCCTCAACTGGGAGTACTACCTGACTACAGGAGGTGGCCATTTCAGGATCCATATCCCCCACTGCTAGGAGTATCAGTTACAGTCGCCTTCATAGACTTCCTGGGGTCTGCCCCGCCCCCGGTCTCTGGCACACCCTGGAGATGCCCCCACCTCTGCCCTCAGCCAATTTCCATTCACTCTCCTGGCCCTTTCCACCTCTCCCTACAGGTATCTGACAGCTCTATCCTACCCCACCCCACCTTCCCCTCCCTTACCCAGTTCCCTCCCTCTATCTGCCTCTAATGTCTATATTTCTTTCCCCCAATGAGTGAGATTAAAGCATCCACCCTTGGCCTTTTCTTCTTATTTAGTTTCTTTGGGTCTGTGGAGTGTAGTATGGTTATCTTGTACTTTATGGCTAATGTCCACTTATCAGTGAGTACATACCATGCTTGTCCTTTGGGGTCTGGGTTACCTCACTCAGGATGATATTTTCTAGTTGCATCCGTTTGCCTGCAAAATTCATGATGTCCTTGTTTTTAATAGCTGAGTATTCCATTGTATAGATATAACACATTTTCTTTACCTATTTTTCAGTTGAGGGACATCTGGTTGATTTCCAGTTTTTGGAGGATGCTATATCCTAACTGCAATGATTCTATTGAGGATTTACAATTCATTGGAAAGCAATCAGTAGTACAACAGAAATAAGGCACCATCCACAATCTTAAGAGAAAACCACACCCACTAGTTGGCAAAAAAAACCGGTTCTCAATTGATGTGAATATATTAAAAGGAGAAGATAATTTTTATTTATTTATTGATTGATTGATCGAGATTTTTGGAGGCAGGGTCACTTATGTAGCTTTGCATAGGAACTCCCTGTGTAGAACAGGTTGGCCTCTAATTCAGAGAAATCCTCCTGCCTCTGCCTCCTGGGTGCTGGGATTCAAAGTGCACGTCATCACCACCCTGTAGAGGTGAATATACTTCTTACAAGAACAGAGATGGACTGTTAAGGGAATGGTCAGGATACAGAAAGGGTTTTTTTTATGTTTTTTCTTTCTCAAAGTTTTATTTAATTTTTCCATAGATTATATTTTTATTATATTTTCCTCTCTCTCATCTCCCAGCTCCTCTCCACTTCCCTATCTATCCAACTCCATGTCCTCTCTCTTAAAAAAAACATAAAATAAAAACAAACAACAAACTTAAAAAAACAGTAAGAGAAAAATACTAAAACAAAACAAAACAAAAAGTGTGAAAACATACACACACACACACACACACACACACACACACACATACACACACACACACACACACACACACCTCACTGAGTCTGTTTTATGTTGGCCGATCCCTCCTGGGCCATGAGGCCTACCTTGGAGTGTGGTTGATACACACAGTAACACTCCACTGGGAGAAACCAATTTCTCTCTTTCCCAGTAGGTATCAACTGCAAATAGCTTTTTGATTGTGGGCTGGACTTTGTGTTCATTCCTGCTTTTCAATGTTGGGCTTTTGTCTTGTTTGAACAAGTGTATTTGTCATAGTCTTTGTGAGTTCATAAGAACGCAGAACGTTTTTTAAAAGTCACAGTTTATTTTTTCTGTAGGTAATTATTGAAGAATATTTTTATATATTATTAGTACATATTACTGTGTAATATGTAAGGGCTTGGTCTTAGCAGTGGGTTATTTGGCCTTGGAAGAGAGGTACAACTTTACTGGAGTCTATAGGAACAGAGAACTGAGTTTTCCAGTGGTAAATAAACCTTTATATAACAAATAACAGAAGAATGATCACTGAGACTATAAAGTAGACTGCCTGCTTATATGAAACTGATCACCAAAGATAAATCTAATAATCTCATTTGATTATGTTTACAATGCACATGAACCTTCAAAATTGTGATTGGGGGAGGCAAGAGAAAATGATAGTACATATCTTATTTAGGGTTTTACTACTGTGAAGAGACACCATGATCAAGGCAACTCTTATAAAAACAACATTAAATTAGGGCTGGCTTATAGGTTCAGAGGGTCAGTCCATTATTATCATGGTGGGAGCATGGCAGCATCCAGGCAGGCATGGTGCAGGAGGAGTTGAGAGTTCTACATCTTCATCTGAAGGCTGCTAACAGAATACTCACTTCCAGGCAGCTAGGATGAGGGTCTTAAAGACCACATCCATAGTGACACATGTACTCCAACAGGGCCACACCTCCTAATAGTGGTACTCCCTGGGCATCACAAACCATCACATTCTACTCCCTGGCTCCATAGACTTGTTCAAACACATGAGTCTATGAGGGCCATATCTAGCCATAGCATAGTGAAAACTTACATTTAGTCCAAATTCCAAAGTCCCCAATTGTCTATAGCAGTCTCAACAATGTTAAAAACCGTAAGTTCAAAGTCTCTTCTGAGATCCATCCGATCACTTAACTGTAATCCTCAAAGCAAGACAGGAAACCAGCTGGACAAACTCCAAACTCTACGTCTCCTTGTCTGATGTCAAAGCAGTCTTCAGATCTCCAATTCCTTTTTCATCTTTGTTGACTACAACAAACTTCTTTCTCCTGGGCTGGTTCCACTCCCTGTTAGCAGTTTTCCTCAGAAGATAGCGCACAGCTCTGGCATTTTGAACATCTCGGGGTCTCCAAGGCAACTTCAATGTTACAGCTTCTTGTTTCAATGTCTATGATTCACACATGATCTTCTGGGCTCCTCCTAAGCTCTACACTTCTCCAGCTCTGCCCTCTGTAGCACTCTAAGCTTATGTTGATCCACTCCATTGCCGCTGCTGTTCTTGGTGATCATCCCATGGTACTGGCATCTCTAATGCGCTGGGGTCTTCCTATGCAACTAGGCTGTCTTAGTTACAATTTTAACAGTAGTCACAGTTTTCTGCTGTGAACAGACACCATGACCAAGGCCACTCTTATAAGGACAACATTTAATTGGGGCTGGCTTACAGGTTCAGAGGTTCAGTCCATTATCATCAAGGCAGAAACATGGCAGCATCCAGACAGGCATGGTACAGGAGAAGCTGAGAGTTCTACATCTTCATCTGAAGTCTACTAGCAGAATACTGACTTCCAGGCAGCTAGGATGAGAGTCTTAAAGCCCACACCCACAGTGACACACCTACTCCAAAAGGGCCACAACTTCTAATAGTGCCACTTCCTGGGCCGAACATGTATAAACCATCACAGTACAGTTATAGGATTTCAAATAGATAAAGTATTGAAAGATGAACATCTTTTTTTTTAAAAGGTTGATATGTAGTCCTTATTTTAATGAAGCTGTAAAGTATGAAATGTATAAAATAACACTGTGTGCTAGAAAAGCCAGTAAGTAGGTATGTGGTAGTAGTTATAAAAGATGAACTGGAATGACCAATTGTAACTGCCAGACAACTCAGAAATGGTAGAAATCAACAATTTTTTTTCTAGCAGTTTAGATACTTGTCAAGGTCACATTTTAAGAGATAAATGAGTACAATTTACTCACTGAAAGAACAGGGTAGAACCAGAAACTAGTTTCAGAACATAATTTCAACATTCAAAGTTCCAAGAATCACAAAAGGAAAAGCACAGAATTGGAAAGCTATAAGAATTTAGAAGGCCTTCGTAATATTTGAAGCTTTTTTGTGCCATTATGAACAAGACATAGGAACAATAGATCACTTCAAAAAGCACAGAATGGCCCAAGAGGACAGAACTCCTAATGAATGAATGTGCAAGAAGTGGAAAAAAGAATAGGAAGGAAAGATGATTCAGTATATAGTTGAAACAATTAAGAAACAGAGAAGCTTATGTTATGTTGACATACAGAGTTCATTAATCATGCCTTCAAACATTCAATGTTAATTTTGGATAGAGGTTTGTCAATACCCCAGGCTATATCTATCTGAACTTCAATAAGAGAGATGTCAATATTTGTAGCATTAGTATTGATGCTACAGTGTTGGGTTAACATTTGTCTAGAGGTCACAAACATGCCTCATTCCTGCACAGTTCTGTCATTCTGATTTCTTCAAGAATTTTACATAAAAGAGACATATACATAAGAAACAGTTTGATCATTTTCTCAGCCAATTCTCAATACCCCTCAATATTGAGCCCTAAGGTCTAGGTGGGTGGAAGCATATAGACTGAGGCACAGTAATGAGACAGGGAGCTCTGATTTAGGCTCAAATCCCCAGTGAGAAGAAAGAAGGAAGACATATGCCAAAGCCTTGGCTTAATAGTTAGTACTGGTTTATGATATAATTTTTATATTCCTTGTATTATCATTGTAATTATCCAAAACATGGTTATTAATGATTATATATGCAAAGGAGATAAAATCTCCACCTTGTAAAGATATCTGCACTCCTACATTCCTTGTACTATTGTTCTCCTCATCCAAACCAGTTATTTCATTTAAGTATCTGACAACAGACAAATGCATAAAAATTGCATATAAACACTTAATATCACTAATACGTATGTAAAATTTATGTCTTAACAAAATTGGAACAATTCACATCACACAAAGTAATAGAAAGTCGAACAGAAATATACCTATGCTTGAAAATTAAACAGCATAATTCTATGCAGTTTGTGAATCTAAGAAGACGTCTTAAATGAAGTCAAAATATTTTAATAGGTGTACAATACAAAACAGCAATGAAAGAAATGTTCATAGAAATAAATTCTTAAGTTAAAAAAAGGAAAGATCTAAAACCAATGTTTTAAGCTTCTATCTTAAGAAAGTAGAAAAATAGATCAAAATATAAAACAAATAGAAAGAAGAAAACAAAGGCAAGAAAACAATAATATTGAAAACAAGAAGTGGCCACAACTCCAGAGGAAGCCCCCTACTCCACCAGAGGCCATATTAGCACTCAAAACTCCAGGTACGCTGCATATCTACTCTCTCAGTGCCTGCCCACCCCACCCCAACTAACCCTCTCCTCCTTGTCACCATATCCTGGTTTCCAACTCCATCAGAGACACCTTCCTGGACCAGAGGCCACAACCATCCTCCAGGATTCCAGGTAGTCCATTAGTGGACTGTTCCCACTCAGTGCCCACCCAGCCTACTTCCAATTGCCCTATCCCTCCTTGTCACCTCATCTCAGCCCCAACTCTGGCAGAGGAACCCTTAATCAATCTGAGGCCACCCCAGCCATCAGAAGTCTAGCCCCCAATTCTGGTAGAGACCTTCTATTCAACTATTGGTCACTTCAGCCAGAAGACAAGAGAGGAAACAGAGACCAGGGAATAAAACAACCATCCAACAAAGACAAACTCAGAAATCTGCACTGTCTTAGTTATGGCTTTACTGCTGTGAACAGACACCATGACCATGGCAACTCTTATAAAAACATCATTTAATTGGGACTGGATTACAGTTTCAGAGGTACAGTCCATTATCATCAAGGCAGGAACATGGTGGCATCCAGGCAGGCATGGTGCAGGAGAAGCTGAGAGTTCTATGTCTTCATGTGAAGACTGCTAGCAGAATATTGGCTTCCAGACAGTTAGAATGAGGGTCTTAAAGCCCACACCCAAGTGACACACAACAAGGCCATACCTACTCCAAACGGGCCACACTTTCTAATAGTGGCACTCCCTGGGCCAAGCATATACAAACCATCACATACACCTAGATCTAGGATCACCCCAAACTCAGATGCCTAGATGCCAGTGTAAGAATACAGCCACCATCAACAAAGGGAATATGTCACCACTAGAACCAGGCTATTCTATGACAGCAAGACCTGAACAGTCCAACACAACTAAATCACAAGAAAACAACCTTAAAAACAACTTTGTGAAGATGATAGAGGTTCTTAAAGAGGAAATGAATATATGTCTTAAAGAAAGCCAAGAAAAAGCAAACTGGTGAAGGAAATGAATACAACTGTTCAAGACTTGAAAATGGAAATAGAAGTAATAAAGAAAACACAAACTATTTCCTGGAGATGGAAAAGCTAGGTAGGCAAATGGAAACTACAGACAGGCACAAGCATCACCAACAGAATACAAGAGATGAAGAGGGAATCTCAGGCATTGAAGATACAATAGAAGAAATAGATACATCAACCAAAAACATGTTAAATCTAAAAAACTCCTGACACAAAACATTCAGGAAATCTGCAAAAACATGGTATGTACTCACTTATAAATGGACATTAGATCTTAAGTAAAGGATAATCATGCTTTACTTCACAGACCCAGAGAGGCTAAGTAACAAGGAGGGCTCAAGGGAAGACACATGCATCTTTCTGGGATGGGGAAATAGAATAAAATTTTGTGGGTGGGCTTGGGCTGGGGAGGGATAGAGTGTGTGGGGCAGGGGAGTGATAGAGGGAGAGAGTGTATAGGGAGAAAGAACTGGATGGGGGGGAGGCATTTGGAGGATGTTGTGGGAATCTAGTTCATTGGAAACTTCCTAGAATCTATGAGTTACTCTAGCAAAGACTCCTAGCAATGGGAGATAAAGAGCCTGAACTAGCCATCTTCTATAGCCAAGCAAGGCTTCCAGCAGTGGAAGCAACAGTGGACACCAACCCAGCCTTGACTTACAATTTGTCATGTCTGAAAGATGTTCTGGAGTAATGGTGGTGCAGAAATTGTGGAGATGGCCAACCAATGACTGATCCAACCTGAGGCCCACAGCATGAGAAGAACCTCATGTCTGACACTGCCTGGATAGCCAGAAACCAGAGGCTGGATAGCTCAGAGACCTAGAATAGAACTAAACACAAATGGAAAAAGTCAGTAAAATGATTGCTAATGATATTCTGCTATACTTGTAGAGAGGAGTCTAGCATAACAGTCATGAGAGAGGCTTCATTCAGCAGCTGATAGGAACAGATGCAGAGGTCTACTGCCAAACATCCAGCAGAGCTTGGGGAGATCTGCAGAAGTGGGGAAAAAGGATTAGAGGAGTCAGAGGATTCAAGGACACCACAACAAACCCCACAGAATCAATTAAGCAGGGCTCATAGGGTCTCACAGAGACTGAATCGATAACCACAGACCCTGTATGGATCTGAGTTGAGCTAGGTCTTCTGGACATATGTCATGGTCGTGTAGCTTAATGTTCTTGTGGAACTCCTAACAGTGGGACCAGCAGCTGTCTCTGGCTCTTTTCTCTGCTCTTGAGACCCCTTTCCTTCTCCTGGGTTGCCTTGTCCAGCCTTAATATGAGGGGATGTGCCTAGTCTTACTGCAACTTGAAATGCCATGCTTGGCTGATATAGCTGAGAGGACTGCCTTTTTCTGAAGGGAAATGGAGGAGAAATGGATCTGGGGAAGGGGGGAGATGTGAGGGGCTCAGAGGACTGAAGGGAGGGGAAACAGCATATTATAAGAGAAGAATTTTAAAAAAGAAAAAAGAAAAATTGTTAAGACATTTTTACATAAAAAGAAAACAAGAAGTGATCTAGAAAATTAAGGTAAAAAGTCCTTTTTAGTGTCAATTTTGTTCATATTTATACTTTATTTTAATATCACTTAGATTGATAAATTCAAGTTATACTTAATTTTAATATAAATTACATTGTAAATCAATAAAAGTATGTATAAAAATATAACTATAACTCCTTTATAGATAAAATATAACAAAGAATGTGAAAGTTAATGTTCATTAAATCTATACCTTAGGGTGAAAATAGATAAAATTTGGGAAACAGTTACCCAAATTCAACTAACATGAGAGAAATATATAACTAATTTAAAAAGTGAATTCTAATGTAAAGACTCCCTAAAGAGAAATCTATGGGCCCAGATGGCTTCAAATGAGAGTATAACTAAATATTAAAACAATTAATGCAAATTTTACACAATCTTTTTTAGATAGTATAAGAATAGAAAACACTGCTAACTAACTATATGAGCCAATTATTTTCTTTAAGATTAGAAATAAGACAAAAGTATCTCCTCCTCTAACACTATCTCTTCAGCATAGTGTTAAGTGTCCTAACCAGGGCAACCAGGCAAAACCAAACAAGATCAAAAATAAAAGTACTGGAAATAAACAGAAATATCTTCCTTTACAGGTGACATGATGATTCTTTTTTTGTTTTGTTTTGTTTATTGAATATTTTATTTATTTAATGATGATTCTTTTTTTTTTTTTTTTTTTTTTTTTTGGTTTTTTGAGACAGGGTTTCTCTGTGTAGCCCTGGCTGTCCTGGAACTCACTCTGTAGACCAGGCTGACCTCGAACTCAGAAATCCACCTGCCTCTGCCTCCCAAGTGCTGGAATTAAAGGCGTGCGCCACCACCACCCGGCTAATGATGATTCTTATATGCATAAAATCCTGAAGATTAAACACACACACACACACACACACACACACACACACACACACACACACCCTTTGGGGGCTACAAATGTAGATTGCTTGGTAGTACTTACAAGACATACACAGAGTCTAGGTTTAATTCCCAGCACTGCATTAACTGTGCATGATGGTACATGGTGGTAATTCCAGCACCTAGGAGGTAGAGACAGATGCATCAGAAGTTCAAGACAAAGGCTGTTTTCAGCTACAGAGAGACTTTTGCAGCCTGTTTGGGCTACATGAGACCCTGTGTCACAAAACAAACAGTCTGATCCTAATAAATTAAGCAAGATGCATTGCCAACTGCCTCAGTTAGGGTTTTTTATTTGTTGCAACAAAACACCACGACAAAAAAACAAGTTGAGGAAGAAAGGGTTTATGTGGCTTACACTTCCACATCACAGTTCATCACCAAAGAAAGTCAGGACCTCAAACAGGACAGGCACCTAGATGCAGGAGCTGATGCAGAGGCCATAGAGGACTGCTGCTTACTGGCTTGCACAACATGGCTTGCTCAGCCTGCTTTTTTTTTCTTTTAAATTTATTCACTTTATATCCTGATTGCAGTCTCCTCTCTCCCATCTTCCCAGTCCCCCCTAACAAGTTCCCCATTACTCATCCCTTTCTCCTTGGGTACCACCCCACCTTGGGACATTCAGTCCCAGCAGGACTAAGCACATCCTCTCCCACTGAGGCCCAACCAGGCAGTTCAGTTAAGGGAAGGGGAGATTTTTTTTTTATATAGAAAGAAATAATCCTGCTTTCTTATAAAACCCAGGACCATCAGCCCAAGAATGACACCAGCGGAAATTGACTGGGCCCTCCCCCATTGATCACTAATTGAGAAAACATCTTACAACTGGATCTCATGGAGTCATTTCCTCAACTGAGCCTCTTTTCTCTCTGATGACTCTAGCTTGTGTCAAGTTGACACAAAACCAGCCAGTATGCTTATATCAATATACATTAAAAAGTTACATTCATTTATGGTGCAGTGAAAATAGCGAAGTAACTAGATTAGTCCTAATCAAGGTAATGAAAGAAAACTAAAAATACATTTCTAAAAGTAAAGAAAGACATACATCAATGAGATTGTTTTCATGTTCGTAGATTAAAAGAGTTAGCATATTTTTAATGTTTTTAGCTTTGTCAAGTTCTTTATTAGTGTATATTAATTTTACTGCAATGGGGTTCATTCATGTTGCACTTTCAGAAGTGCATATAATATAATTTGATCAAATCGACCTTTTCTTTTTTTTTTCCATGTCCCTTTTCTTTTTCCAAATATATTCCTTATCTTTTCAAAGCAAAACAGTTAACAGATTCAACATAATTTCAACAGCAACTTGCACAAATAGAAAACTATCATTCTGAACTACATGTGGCAATTCCAGGGACCTGAAATAGCTACATAACTGAATAAAACTGGAGTAACCACCTTTCCTGAATTCAAAATGTATAATAAAACTAGAGTAATCAAAACAGTCTTAAATCAGGAATGGCAGCATATGCCCCAAACCCCAGTACTTTGAGAGGCCCTGTGGGAGGATCATAACTTCAAGGCTTGAAATGTAATTGAGTTGTATAGTGTGTTTGCTTAACATATGCAACACCTCAAGTTAATCCCCCAGAACCGTAAAAGCAGACAAACAGAGTGTGGTACTAGTTTGAAGACAGATATGCAGATGAAGGAAACATCAGAAAGTTTAATCTTATTGTGGTTAAATGACCCTTGATGAAGATGCTAAGATCACCCAGTAGAGCAAGGATAGCACATACCTACATCAGCAAATGAACGTGGACCGTTATCACATACCATAAACAAAATGGGTTAGCGATGTAAGGATGATATTTTAAAATGAAAAAGCTTCAGGACATTGGGCTTGGCAGTAAAGTTTTGGTTATGACACCAACAGCACAAGCAACAAAAACAAATGCTACTACATTGTCTTGAAACATGTTTATTCACGAAAGGACAAATTACATAGAAAAACATTAACATAAAGAATGAAAAATATGCTTGAAAAACATCTATTGAATAACAATAGAAAACATAAAGAAGTCCTACAACTCAGTCACTGAGTAACATAATCTGACTAAAAATGAACAAAAGATTTGAATATACCTTTTACAAAGATAATATGCAAATAGCCAAAACCGTCTTTAAAGTTGTTCAGTATCATTAACAATTTGTGGAATGAAAATAAAAGGCATTGTGGAATATCATCCCATGTTTAAAAAATAGAAACTGGAGCTTTTATTCACCACTTTACACAATGCTGCAAGCACCATGGAAAGTAGTTGGATGGTTCCACTAAGACCTCAAAATAGAACTATCATGTGATCAAGTATTCTTACTTCTTGGATATGCCATTGCCAGATAAATGGATTAAAAACATAGTTTGTACCTAAAATAGGGTGTTGTTCATCTTTTAAAATAATGGAATAATATTCAGATTTAAGATAATGAGCGAACCATTTAAGTTTTAAACTTATTTTTGAGAATACCATCATATACGCTCAGATTTATCTCCCACTTGCTATTTCCAACTGCTTAGATACATATTTTCCCCAATATAACTACCCCCAAAACTTCATGGATATTTTTTTATAACCCACTAAGTTCAGTTAGTGCTGTGCATGAATATGGGGTGATCTACTGGAGCACAGGAAACCTATCAAGGAACACATCTTCAAAAAAGGAGAGTCTTCCTCCCCTTGTAACTATTCCCTGCCAATATCTTCTCAGTAAGGGGTGGGGCTTGGAAATCATATACCGCATCTATGGAATTTGGGATATGAGCTGACTGAATGGTCTTATCTAATGCTAGACCCTGAATACTGCAATACTGACCTGCCAAGCAAGTTGTGCCTATTAGTGCAATAGTGCCATGGCTGTTATAAGGTAACTAACTTCTTTAGACTTGAATTTTCTGACTGCCCCCACCGAAGGGGATTGTATGCCTGGTATTGTAGTCCTGGTCAAAAGCCTATGGCTGGGGAAGTCATAGGCCCTAAGATAGGACCTGCCATATTTATTTTGTTATGTTGTTATGGTGTCAAATTACCTTGTAAATATTTGTGTTTATACACATAGACCTGGGCTACTGTCAAGTACTAGAGAAGCTTCTTTTTGAGGTAGACATCAGTCAGTGCAAAGACACATAACTGACTAAAGGTCTAGGAATAAGAGACTGAGGGCTAAGTCTTAAACACAACATCGATATTAACCCCACCACCACCAAGGCTCAAAACACATCATGGAAGAGGAGGTAGAAATAACATATGAGCCACAAGATGTGTAGGAGTGCTGTGACATGCTGTCTTCTGGACATGACACAGCTATCACCATTCCTGACTTCACAGCAGCTGTGTGTCAATATGGATGAGCCTGGAGGTTTATTATACTAAATAAAAAATGAATTACAGAAATATAGTGTAAAATAAAACTTATGTGACATACTTAGACTAGTCAAATTCATAGACACAATAAGTACAAAGGTGATTATTGCGGATTGAAGAAAGGAAAAAAATAGGTTGTTTATTAAATGTACAGATTCAATTTTGCTTTACTTTTTCTTTTTAAATTCTATTTTATTGGTTACTTTATTTATTTACATTTCAAATGTTATTCCCTTTCCCTGTCCCCCCTGGAACCCACTATCCCATCCCCTCCCCCTGCTTCTATGAGGATGTTCCCCCACCCACCCACTCACTCCCACCTCCCCGCCCTGGCATTTCCCTACACTGGGGCATCAAGCCTTCACAAGACCAAGGGCCTCTCCTCCCATTGATGTCTGACAAGGTCATCCTCTGCTACATATGCAGCTGGAGCCATGGGTCCCTCCATGTATACTCTCCGGTTGGTGGTTTAGTTTCTGGGAGCTCTGGGGATCTGGTTGGTTGACATTGTTGTTCTTTCTATGGGGTTGCAAACCCCTTCAGCTCTTTCAATCCTTCCCTAACTCCATCATGGGGTCCCTATGCTCTGTCAATTTTGCAAAATGAACATGTTCTGGAGGTGAAGGTAACAATGTGGTTACTCAATTGTACAATCAATATAGCAAAGATGCTAAACGTTGTGCTACGTGTATTCTTTCACAAAAGAAATTCACAAAATGGGTAAAGAAAAGTCAGACCAAAAAGCATTAGCAAAACACATCAAATACTATTAATAAAGACTCCGAGAAAACTTTAGAGAGAAATTTCTTTTATTTTGTAAAGACCACCTACATAAAATTCATGTAATTAAGATCCTGAAGAACTTTCCTCTTATATCAATGGCATTAAAAAGTACCTAATATTACTATTCTTGTTCAGATTACTGCTGGAAATAATATGTAGTGAGATAAGGTTTTATATATGCATACATATTGGAAATGAATATTTGCAAATGATTTATTGTCTGGAGAAAAATCCCAAAAGTTCTGCAAAAACGTCTTAAAAATTAATAGATGACTAGCAAATCTATGGTATTAGAGCAGAACCTTTATTGCTTCCGGGAGACTTTCAGAGTCAGCCCCTACCCACATGCAGTCCTTTCTTTCCCAGATCCTCCCACGGGGAGGTTTCGGACAGGCGTTACTCTGTATAACTTCCCTGATATAGCCATACTCGCCTTCAGTTGTTCTTTCTCCTTTCATGGCTATCAAAGAGCTAACTTCTGCCTCCCTTCTGGGACAGGACATTTTCAGATAGCAAACCCCAAATGGAGGAGGGCTGTAAACATAACTATTGCATCACGTAATAGCTAGTCCCATTGTTCCTCCGGATGGCCCTATCTGCAGGAATGCCCTTGGGACTTACAAATGCCTGTTTTGACCAGAAAAACAAGCAACATAATGTCTCTAAGTCTGATTTGGTGAGGGCAGCTAACCTTGGAACCATTTTCTTCTGTCCTGTTTCTCACGAGGGACCTTAACAGAAGCATTTTTGCTGAGTGTGTTAGAACTCTTCCCTTCCCACCCCCTCCCGACTCCAGCAAGCTCTCTAAAAAACCCTGTTTCTGAAGGGGGCTCGAACTCTGTGCATTTTTCTTGTACCATGCTCCTCTCTGAATCCTACATTTGCTATGAAAAACCCAGGAGAGAGATAGCATTGAGATGCCTCTCTGTGGAGTTCTCCAGCCTTGCTGCTTCTCTCTGCACATCCAACATCTTTATTGCCCTCCAACACAGGACTTTAGTCCCTCGCTCACATTTGGATCTTGTTCTTGCACGCATCTCTTGGGATTTCTGCCTGATCCCCAAATCTTAGCGGTAGGTCAGGGGCTCTGTAGACTTAAATCTGTTCCCTTTGGTCAGGTCTGTTAAGTTCAGGGATACCTGTCATCAATCTTAGTCTATTATCAGTGTCCTGGCCATACTTGTAAAACAAAACTGAGGAACACAAAACTGAGGGATACTTGTCTTCCTCACTTCCTTTCTCTGGACCTGCTTGATTTACTCAGCCTCATAATGGGTAAAACTCAAACTGACATACTGTCATCATCGCCTAATCCTCCCAGAAATGAAGAAAAGAAACCCCCAAAACTAGAGGAGTCCTGAGTCCCTTCAGAAAGACTTTATTAAGACATTCTTTAAGATTTTTACTAATAGAGACAACAGAAATGGAAAAGAGATCAGGCCAAATACCAACTACTTGTAACTGACTTTTCAGGACTGCCAATGAAAATGTATCTTTCCTAACAGGGTTCCACTAGGATCTTGCTTCAAATGTGGCCAAGAACAGCACTTGCCCAGAACTTGTTCAAATCCACAAGCTCTACTGGAACCCTTCCAATATTCAAAGTTAAGGAACATCTGACTATCCTCAAGGCCCTGGGTGGGAACCAGTTATTCTCAACTTTGAGTTGGATTATTCAATCCCTGACCCCTTAGGATTCAGCACTGAAGATTGGTGCTATGCACGCTCAGAAGCTGCCATTGCCCTCACTAATGCAAAATACACAGTAAACATCGTGGTTGCAGGTGGGCAGATTTCTTCTCTTTTAAGCATGAAGCAGTTCATTCCAGATCGACATTCAGATCTTACATCTCTATTGTTGGGGTTGATGGCCTTATCTACAAACTTGTTAAAAATCAGTCAATTTCCTATTGTTTTAGAAACATTAACCTCCACTCATTCTTCTCCATTATCTCCCTTCTATCTGACTCCACTTACGGGATGAGACATTCTTTCTAAGCTCCATGCCATCATCTCTGCACCACCCGCTCACAGCACAGTTATGAACTCTCCTCCTCATTGCTATGGCAACACTCTCGCCAGCCCTCTCACCTCCAGACCTTTAACAATCCCAGTCTGGAACACTAAATATCCCTTGCTAGCCACATACTATTCCCTGATTAAAGTTATCCCGAAAGATCTAGCATTCTTTCCCAATAGGTCCTCTCCCTGTCAGAATGTTACAGGGTATTCAACCAATCAACTCCTCAATTCCAGCCTTCTCTGGCCAGTCAGCTCCCCACTGATCACACGTCCATTTGAGCTGAAAACAAAGCAAAGCAAAGCAAAACAAAACAAACAAACAAAAAAACCAACCAGAAACAGAAAACCCTGATAGCAGATAGTGCTTCCTTTAGGACCCCAGGACAATTAATGAAGCGATTTTACTGACTGTATCTGTGGTTCCTAGCCCCCTTTTTCTTTGTCCTTGCACAAATGTCTCACCTTACTCTGACTGACCTTAAGGATGCTTTTTAAACAAAACAAAACATTCCACTTGACTTTTCCTCACAAGATATCTTTGCCTTTACCTGGGCAAAGCCTCTACCAGGATGGCTCAACAGCTGAGTGGAAGTGCCCTTCCTCAGAAGTTCTAGAACACAAGCATTGGTGTAAGGCCCCTTACAGCTCTCTAGCTCTTAGCACTCTTCTCCAATATCCTGACGACCTTCTTAGTAGACCTCTCTTGTCTCTATTTCCTATGTTGTCACCTTACCTAATTTCTTTACTCAAAAAAGGATAAAGTTTTACTTTCAAAGGGACATTTCTTTAAAACTAAAGTTATTTCTTTGGAGTTCCACATGCCACTCACTCACTGAGGCCTCACTCAAAACATGGAGACAACTCCTTTCCTCTCTCTGGAAACTTCTTTTCTTCCTCAGCTTAGCTAACTTTTTTTAAACCTCTGTATTAGAAATTTTGGCCTCTTATCAGAACAAAACCAATTGGTGGTCTTAGGGGACCTCACAAATCTCATGACTTTGCAATTCCTAACAGAGGGCTTTCTCCATCCTTAAAAAAGATCTAATTTCTGCTTGGGCTTTTACTTTGTCTAGTCCACCCAAACTATTTCGTTTTTATACACATGCTCAATAGGTCTCTACATTAAGACTTCTGAGATAATTGCATGGCCCTGATATGTGAGCAATTACATATTTTTCCAAAAAATAAGTAAGACAATACTAGAATGGCCTTCTTGCCTACAAATTCTAGAGGCAAATCCTTTCTGATTTAAGGAAGTTTTAAGTTGGTCCTTAGCCACCACGTCTGCTGGTCTCATTCTTTCAAGCCTCTTT
This sequence comes from Rhabdomys pumilio, assembly GCA_030674055.1. Classification (NCBI taxonomy): domain Eukaryota; kingdom Metazoa; phylum Chordata; class Mammalia; order Rodentia; family Muridae; genus Rhabdomys; species Rhabdomys pumilio. The sequence continues at coordinate 74,391,687 of JANHMN010000005.1, read as the reverse complement.
GGACTCACCAGGAATCTGATCTCTGTGTTTCTCCTTCCTGCCTCTAAGCTATACATGCTACTCTCCTGCAGACTCTTGACTTATCCCTTATCCAGGTCTCTTCATCCTTCTCTTATTCCCCAAACCAGGAAATACCCCTTCTTAGGATTACCCTGAAAGAATGAGTTATTTCCTTAACCCTTTTCTTAAACCTTTCAATTCCTCCTTTTCAGATCTAGCATATATATATATATATATATATATATATATATATATATATATATATA
>JANHMN010000005.1:74335945-74383405 GCA_030674055.1 Rhabdomys pumilio | reverse complement strand
TCTCTCTCTCTCTCTCTCTCTCTCTCTCTCTCTCTCTCTCTCTCTCTCTCTCTGTGTGTGTGTGTGTGTGTATGTGTGTGTGTCTGTGTCTGTGTGTGTGTGTGTGTGTAAAAGCATGCGTGTCTTTGTCTCTGACACAGAGTAAATTACAATTACATCCTGTTACTGCAAACGTAAAAATAAGACCCAGCTATACAGGTTGCATTAGAATTTTAGTGGAAGAATAGAATCAAATCCAATTTGGAGTGTGAACAGGACAGAACAGCATTCTGAAGCCGGTGATAGTTCTATGGAACGAAAGAGGCTGCCAACTCACATAGGGGTTACTTTGTCAGCTCCAGGCCCCACTGACACATTTTCAAACTCCCTTTTCAGGCTCCTTAGAACTTCCTGGGAGCCTCCACATCTCTGATGTTGCTATAACCATGTCATCCTCTGAACCAACCCTGCTCGGATGTGAACACCCAGACCTGCAGCCCAGGACCCCTTGATCTAGCATGTCTTGGAGGATCCACAGTCCTCTGTCAATGATGATGATGGGTGGCAGTGGTGGTGGTGATGACGATGATTTATTTTTATTTTGTATGCATTGGTGTTTTACCTACACATGTGGCTGTGTACGGGGAGTTGATTCCCCCAAAGAGGAGTTACAGATGGCTGTGAGCTGCCATGAAGGTGCTGGGAATCGAACTGGGACCTACTGGAAGAAGTAGCCACTGTTAACTGCTGAGCAATCTCTCCAGCCCCTACTCTTGTTCAATTTTACATACACTAGATCACATAGCAAGAGTTTGGGGGAAGATCTCATTTCTTTCCCCATGTACAAACGAGCAACTCAAGCTGAGTGTAGAGGCGGAAGAGCTGGATGACCTTACTGCAGGACTTTGGAGCCTAGAATCCTTCCCACATACTCTGCAGATCATCTGAGCTCCTCTTCCTTTGGGGCAGATATAATCTGGAAAGTAGGAATCTGGGCTGTAGGTAGTGATGGGCGTGGTCATAGCAATACTTCAGGGAAGACCTGTAGTTATGGGGGTTTATGGGCTATGGGTTACTCTTTTTGAAAGCTGCAAAGCAACATCCATCTACCTGAATGTGGAGGCCAAGGAACACACACTGGGACAGGTCTGAGGAAGGTGGGGTGCTCTGGATCCAAACTGACTATTAAAGAGCTGCATGCTGAGAGCACCCTCCCAGGTGGAAAGGCTGTCTCAACGGTCAGACATTCCAGGTGCTTCCATTCAGACAGAACTCAGAAGTGATAACCACAGGCCAGACCCCTAGAGCCTCGGGCTTGTGACAGTTCCTGCCAAACAAGTCTCAGGCTGATTCTCCAGGTATTCCTGAGAAAAGGATCAGGACTTATGCCCAGGTGAAAGGACAAAAGGCACGGCAGGGATTGGGGCCCTATACTTCCTCCTAACCCTGGGCTCTTCTCAGAATGTCCTGAACCTAAGAAATAATGGCCACTGTCCCTGACCATTGTTGAGCCTTCCCCAAACGGTCTTTGCTTTTTCCTATCACATACATTTTCTGTTCCTACCTTGCTCACCTGGCCAAATACTAGTTTTTAAGTAAGTTGCGGTCTAGGCCTATTTTTGTTCCTGGTGAGAAAGCCTCAGTAACTCAAGCAGTTCCGGGTCCAGGTCATAGCCAAAGACTATCCAGCTCTGCTTAGAGCTGTTTTCCTGCCTCAATCCCTATTTTCTAAGCAACAAAGATCCCTCTTTATCCCTGCAGGAGGAAAAAAATGTTTTGAGATAATGACATTATTTCCCCATCCCGTCTTTCCTTCCTCCTCCCATAGATCCTTTCTTGCTATTTTTCAAATTCATGACTTTTTCATTAATTACTGTTACCTTTTAACTTTTTTATTGGTTATTTTATTTATTTATATTTCAAATAGCCCCCTTCCCAGTTTCCCATCTGCAAACCCTCCATCCCATCCTCCTCCCCTGCCTCTATGAGGGTGCTCCCCGCCCTGACACCCCCCCCCATGCTGGGACATTGAGCCTCCACATGAAATGCCCGACAGGCAAGAGGGAACTTGGAGATCCCACGTCCAGTAGAAAGACAGGGCCTCAATCAAAACTCTAACCCAGAATTGTACTTGTCTAAAAGAACTGCAGGGACAAAAATGGAGAGGAGACTGAGGGAAACGGAGGTCCAGTGACAGGCCCAAATTTGGATCCAGCTCAAGGGGAGGCTCCAAGGCCTGACACTTACTGATGCTATTGTGTGCTTACAGACAGGAACCTAGCATGGCTGCCCTCTGAGAGGCCCAATAAGCTTTGAGGGCCAAGGGTTTTTTTTCATTATTTATTCACTTTACATCCAGATCGCAGGCCTCTCTCTCCCTTCTCTCCTCCTAGTCTCATCCTCACAGATCCCTCCCCCCACTACCTCTCCCCTTCTCTGAGGAGAAGGGGAAACCCCCTTGGGTACCACCCCACCCTGGGACATCTAGTAGCAGCTTTTTGAGGCCTCTCTCATAAATTCCGTATGTGTGATGAGGTTCCCTGATCCTGTGTCAATGGGGATTGTGAAGGCTCCAGGAAGGACAGGCTGCATTTCCAGGGACTGTAAAGAGAATCTATTAGCTCAGCCCTTGCTGGCTAATGGGGTTATGGGCATTCCTTCTTACAGAAGAGACTGGCACTGGGCTCACGGGTTCTATTCTTGCCTTTATCCTAGTTATTCTGCTTTCCACATGGACATAATAAACACCCTGGAACCCTAAGCCATTGACTGTCTTCTATTGTCCACTCGGACACCACTAGGGGTTTTACTTCTGACTTTTAAATTTTTATTTATTTTTATTCTTTAATCCTTTTTTACAGTCCAGACTTCATCCCCTTCCTGGTCTTCCCCCTCCCCCCCCCCACCGCCTCCTGAGTACTACCCATCCCATACCTCTCCCACTGCAGTCTCTAAGAGGATATCCCCACCTTCCTCACCCTTATCCCCACCCCTCCCCACTCCCTGGGGCCTCCAGTCTCTTGAGAGTTAGGTGCATCTTCTCTCACTGAGGCCAGACCTGGTAGTCCTCTGCTGTTTATGTGTCAGGGACCTCATATCAGTTGCTGTATGCTGCTTGGTTGGTGGCCCAGTGTCTGAGAGATTTCGGGGGTCCAGGTCAGTTGAGACTGCTGCAGCTTTTCCCTAAATTCAAACATAGGGGCCCCCAGATTCTGTCCATTGTTTGGGTGTAAATACCTGTGTCTGTCTCAGTCAGCAGCTTATTGGGCCTCTCAGAGGGCAGCCATGCTAGGTTCCTGTCTGTAAGCACACCATAGCATCAGTAAGTGTCAGGCCTTGGAGCCTCCCCTTGAGCTGGATCCAAATTTGGGCCTGTCACTGGACCTCCGTTTCCCTCAGTCTCCTCTCCATTTTTGTCCCTGCAGTTCTTTTAGACAAGTACAATTCTGGGTTAGTTTTGATTGAGGCCCTGTCTTTCTACTGGACGTGGGCTCTCCAAGTGCCCTCTCGCCTGTCGGGCATTTCATGTAAGGTTCCTCCCTTTGAACCCTGAGAGTCTCTTACTTCTCAGGTCTCCGGTACAATGTAGAGGGTCCCTGTACCTCCTACCTCCTGAGGTTGCCTGTTTTCATTCTTTCTGCTGGCCCTCAGGGCTTTAGTCCTGTCCCCCACCCCAATATCTGATGTTTCCCCTTCCCTCCCAGGTCCCTCTTATGTGTATTTGTTTTGACCATCCACCTGCCTTCACCATTCCTTTTCTTATGCAGCATACCCATCACATTCATTCCTTGTGTGATATTTAATGAATAAACTATTACACCAGTCCTTAGATTTCATCATCAATCGTGTTCACTCACCCCTCCTTTGGTTTTCAAACCATTAGTTGGATCTACCCACATCTCCATCTTTTGAAAGCTGATCTGCCCTTCAGATCTCCCCCCCTCTCTTTTTTCTCTCTCTCTCCATATGCATACAAAAAAGATGAAGAGCACATTTAATTCACTTTGCAATTTCAACATTTATTTCTGATACCAAAACTTGACAACACACAAGGAAAAAAAAGTAATAGACAGAATAGCAAATAAATTTATCTTGCATGCCACTCTCAGTCAACAGGATGTGGCTCTCTAGATAGCTGTGTTTTGAAGGAATCTGAGGATTCAGCCTCACTCAGGGAAAACTATTGCAAATGATGAGCAGTATCTGTGAATACAAGAAAAAGAGAAAATAATTCAATTAGCTGTATCAAGAGCATAATTACATAAGTACTTCTCTGTACTTCCCTTTTCTCCACCATGGGTTTTGTTACTACTAGCTTAGGAATGTGAATATAATTCCCCCACTGACCATATATCCCCCCAAGAGCGCTATCTGCTTAATTCAACGTGATTTACTTACCTGACAATTTACTCAACCCAGAAGAAGCCAATGGCACCGAAGTTGGCGGCGAAGTTGGCGGTGGCAGTACCGCTGGGGCCAATGATGGGGCCAGTAAAGGCCTGGGGAAATCTGGAGCGGGCATTCTGGTGGTATCTGGCCCAGAAGGTAAAGGGGATCCTGGACCAAGGATCTCCAAAATCTCCTTCCTCATCCCAGGTCAGCAGCTCAAACTCGATGTCATCCCAGCTCCAGGGCCCAGACACAGCCTCATCTCCAATTCCCATGCGGTTTCTTGCTTCAGCCCGGGCCTCTGCCTCAGCTGCAGCAGCATCCAGAGCATCCAAGGCTTCATCTGCAGCTTCCATGAACTGTGCAGTCCAGTCACGAGGGTCTCTCTTCTGAACCTACAATGAGAAATAAAAAACAAAAATCAAACCTTTTACAGTATTCAAGATACACAATCAGTAAGAGGAATGCAGAAAGAAAATACTGTATTATATACAATGGAACACTATTCAGTCTTTAAAAATGAAAATCCTACTATCTGTGACCATGTGGGTGAAAGCTGGAGGACATTATAGTAAGGAAGAAAGTACAAAGAGACAAGTACCGTATTTTATTGATAAGTAGACAATCTAAAACTAGACTCATAGGAGTAGATTCAAATGGTGGCTGCCAGGGGTTTAAGTGGGATGAGGAATAGGGACATATTCATTAAAGTGTATGACGTTTAGCCAGATGTAATGAGTAAGCCCCGGGTACCTATTATGCAACAGAATGTCTATAAGTTAATGACTAGTGTACATCTGTAAATTGCTGAGCTGACTTTTTCTTGTGTGTTCCTATGTGTGTGCACATACATGTGCAGGTATGTTCAAGGATAGAAGCCAACCTTGTGTGTTGTTCCTCGGGTACCATCCACATTATTATTTGAGATAGTGTTTAACAAGTAGGCTCGGGCATGAGTCCGTGTGAGCCACTCTTCCCCAGCACTGGACTGTAAACACGGACCATCACTCCCAGCCTTTTTACACAGTTCTGGGGATTGAACCCAATTAACCTATCATCGATTCCTCCATTACCTCAGCAATGAATCTCAGCACTTTCATCTTGCTAGTCTCATGGTAGGAGCGCAGGCCCCAGAGGAACTCGTACTCAGGAGGGTTGCTGTTGGGCACTCGTCTGTAGTCCAGGTATCTGAGAGAAAAAGAGAGTCTGTTTATGGGCAGTCTGCAAAAAAAAGTACATATTATGCTAAAACTGTTGCTTCAATTTTTATAATCTTGGACCATCCTTTCCTGAGAATGTGTATTATGAAAATAGTGGACAGGCTTTACTTATAACTATGCTGTAGAAATATTCTAGCTCAAAGAGTATCTTCAGTCAACACTTCTGAGTAATTCTGTGAGCCTACACAGGTGCACTATAAGTCATGTTTAGAGAATCTTTTTGGATGCAGACCAAGCAGAGTCAGAATTACAAGGACCACTTACTTCTGCTTTACAAACTCGTAAGTAAGAAGTTTTCTCAGATCACCAAGGAGGGGATGTCTGACCCTGATGGTAAAAAAGAGAAAATGACAATCAGAGAATTTGCCTGGAGAAAAGTAAAGAAGGAGAGAGCTTCAAGATTGTTTTCCTATCTATCCACATCATAATTTAGACTCCCCCAAGGCCACCAGGTTAATGCAATCCTGGTACCATCTCCTCCTGCTAAAGGGTACTTCAGATGAAAAAGCCCCATCTTACCCAGGACGGAGGCCCATCTTGCGCAGTGCTTCCCAGAGGACAGCTGTAATAGGAGGCGAGAGGAGACAACGCATGTTAGGTGAGCTTGGAAATCAGGCTGTAGCCAACACCCCTACCCCACCCCACCCCCAGTCCCTGCTCCAAGTCCAGCCACTCACCCTCAGTTGCACGGTTGCCATTCATGAAGATAATGCCCAGAATCACTAAGAGGAGGCCAAGCTTCGGTGTGTCTTTGGTCCTAGAGGAGCACAAAAAGAATATAGATATATACACACCCAGAAGTCATTTGCATGAAAAACCCCTCAAGTATTCCTCAGTAGAGATCATTATGCCCCCACTCTGCCCATGACCTCCCGTGTGACTGAATACTGAAACTCTTAGGGAAAAAAGCATCACTGAGAAAGGCCATATTCCATCTCCTCTCCCATCTTACGTTCCAAGTATGCCAGCCAGGGACTCAGGAGTACTGATGAGAATGTACAGATGCTCTTCTTTGTCGATTTCCTTCAGCTGGATTCCAAATTTCTACAGAAGAAAACAGATTATGAAATGACAGCAGTTAGGATAACCTGCCAATAGGCAGGCAGTCACAGCCCTGTAAACCTAAACTTCTAGTAGTTATCTCACAAAACGGAGACTTATTGCCATCATTCTAGTTTTCTCAGTCTGGCTCTTTACCTTCTCCAGGACAAAGCATGCGCGTTCAATGATTTCTGGATAAACGTCAGTGTATTCGCGGATGATATCTCTTAGCATTTCTGTGGGAGAGAAGGGAAGCACTGGATTGAGCTGCAACATCTCAGTAGCAGTGCCCGCCCTGGTGAGGGTAGCCCAGTCAAGTTCCTCAGAAGTAGAAACAACTATGGGAGGGAGGGGACAGAATAAGCAAAAGATGCCTGTACAGGACATCAAGGACTGGAGGACCTACCTGAGCGTTTGATGGGCACCTTCGTATAGTCTTTTAGCATCAGGTACTTGACCAACTTATTTGCCTGTGGAGAAATAATTCAAATTATGTTTGTATAAAACTTGCCTGATTAGAAATGGAAGGACGGCAGTAAACTGTGGAGAGGTACAGCACTTACTCTTTCCTGAAGAAGGGCCACATCTCGGGGCTGTGGAGGACCCTGGTTCTGTGAGGCACGAGAGTTAGGGGTCGATCTCAGATTAGGTGAGGGTCGTAAGTTCTGCCAGTCAGGGGGAATTGGCCAGTCAGTGGGGATCCAGTCAGGTGGAAAAGGCCAGTCAGAGGGAAAGGACCAGTCAGGGGGCATTGACCAATCAGGGGGTAACTGCCAATCTGGAGGGCCTTGCCAATCTTGAGGGCTCTGCCAACTAGGTGGGGCCTGCCAACTGGGTGGGCTCTGCCATCCAGGTGTACTCTGCCAAGCCATTGGGTTTGGCCAGACTATTGGGCCTGGCCAGACAATGGGATTTGGCCAGATCACTGGATTCTGCCAGATTACTGGATTAGGCCAGATGACTGGATTCTGCCATGCAACTGGGTTCTGCCAAGCTGAGGGGGTCTGCCTAGCTGGGGGACTCTGTCTTGCTGGTGGGGTCTGTCTGGTTGTCTGGTTCTGCCAGCCTGAGGGGTTCTGCCAAGCTAGTGGTGTCTGCCAGAGAACGTTAGGGGGTGGTGCAGCAGGTGGGTTCTGAGTGGTCACTGGAACTGGAGCAGATCTCCAGTTCCCAGAAGCCAGTGGGGTGCGCCTTTGATCCCCACTGCTGTTTTCTTCCACATTCAAGTTATTAACCTGCATCATTAGAGAGGAGAAAATTTCAGGGTCACTATTAATCCTGAAAACTCCCAGTTGTTATCCTAAGAAGTACCTAGGAATCCTCACCTATACCTCACTAGCCATTAGTCACTTTGTTTCTCTTTGTCTTTCAGGAAGACTTTTGTCTCTAAACCAGACAAAGAAAAGAACAGAAAGGAGGGCCCGGGGTTTCTCCTTTTCTTGTGTGTCTACTGGCACTGCTTGCTTACACCCTGAACTGATTTCTCCCGACTGTGTTCTTCCTCGATGGTGAGGTAGATGTCAAGATCTAATGATAATGCTGTGTGACCCTGCCTAGCTTAAGACATGGTGTTTACTGTCAAAATGTAAGATGGCCTACATATATTGCCTGTGTCCTTGTATCAACTCACCATAATCTGTGGACAACCAGGGGTCAGGAATAAATATCTACCTCAGCATCCCCTACAACGTTGCCAAAATACAGATATATACATGCCCTTTATTTTGTTTGGAATAAAGGAAATTCAAAGAAAGGAGAGACCCCAAAGCAAAGGGAAGCTAGCAGGGATCTCACCTTGCGGGTCCTCTTGCCCCGAATAATAGTCCGAGACTCCACATTCTGAGCTTGGGAGCCATCGGCTGATGTCTGGGCTGCTGCACCGTCAGCTTCAGAGATACCTGCGCTGGTCCCTACGTCAGCCATTTTGGTCTGGTTTACATTCTGGGTCTGGCCATCAGCTCCAGGGACTTTAGTGGTGTCATTCCAAGCCTTAGCTGTCTTAGGCTGGTTGTTGTTGGTCATCTCATTGGCACTGGGAGACTGAGAGAAATTGTAGGTGGCACTGGAGCCAGCCTTAGTAGTGGTATTCTGACCCTTAAAGGCCATTTCCGACTTTTTAGCTGATTTGCCTGTGGCTGCTGCCTGGGAAAAATCAGAGGCAGCATGTGGACCTTTAGAGGCGGCATTCTGTGACTTAAAGGCCATCTTAGGCTGATTCTTGGGCATCTCCTTGGCATTACGTGCCTGAGAGTAATCATTTGGCCCCTTTGTGGTGGTATTGTGGGCCTTAAAGCCTGTCTTAGGCCTGGCAGCAGCTGCTGAAACCTCAGTATCAGCCTTCTCATTGGTAGTTGGGGGCTGTGAACTCTGGGGACTAGCATTTGGCCCACTGGCAGCTGCTGTGGCCTGGTTGGTGGGCGGAGCCTCAGAGATCTGGATAGCTTCCATCAAGGTCTGCACAAGCAAGGCGCTGTCTTCTACAGAGGCCTCAGCCTGCAAAATACAGGAGGGGGGAAATTTTCAATCTCTGGGCCTTACAAGCCAGATCAGAAGGAGGGGCACGGCGCACGCAGCAGGGGAGCTGTAGACAGGCGTCTCGGTTCTCAGATGTGGGGGCAGAGGCGGGTCAAAGGGAGGCGGGGCGGGAACAAAATTTAATTAAGGGTAGAGGGGGCAGGGCAAGGTGAGGGACAGAGGCAGCAGGGATTGGTGAGGAATGTGGTGCAAGCACTGAACCCCAAATGGTTTTAGAGACGGGCTGGTTAGGCTTGCGGTGGAAAGACCCGAGGAGGGAGGAATTGAGGAGGATAAGAGGGGAGGGTGGAGGGGGAGTCTCGCGGCGTGGAAAGAGGGAGGGTGGAGGCAAGAGGTTGGGGGATGGGGCGACAGACTGCTCTACACGCGTCAGGGTTATGGAAAAAAAATGGTTCCTTACCCAACCCGCATTCTCTGGGCAGAATGCCCTGACTAACAGGGTCTCCCCTTTCTCTAAGCAGGGACCGATGGCTGAAAAGGGCCGCCCCTCCCCCCATTCGATAAACGCTAGAAATTTGAGAGCCCGCGGAGTCTAGGCCGGAAGAAGGGCAAAATCAGATCCTGCCATTTGCGCCACCTAAGGGGCCGGGGTGGGCGTAATCTGTCAGCAGGCAAAATGGAGGAATTGGGGGCGGGGGTTCTCACCTGGAAGCCGCGGAGGCCTGCACCGCCGTCCGGTTTCTGAGCCATAGCTCTTGTCTCTCCGGCAAGAGCAGAGCCTAAGGGGGGTGTGGGAGAGGAATCAGGCATTATACTACAGAAGGAAAATACGTAGGACCTAATTGTGTGTGCGTGTGTGGTTTGATTCTGGGGGCGGGTGAGGTGCTGGGTACGGGAGAAACAGGCCTAAACGGAGCGGGAAAAGTAAATGGTCGTCCCGATAGACAATCTAAAATTTCAGAAGCTGACACGGAAAAGCTTCAAATCCGCGTTCTGGAATCAGATAAGAGCTCTGAATGCGGTAGTTTACGGGGGTGGGGGGTCGGTTAGCGGGGAGAGATTCGCGTCTGGAAAGTTGAATTAAGGTTTTGAATCTAGAGGAACCGTATAACGGACCAAGGTCGGGAAATAGGATTCAATGAAGGAATTGAATAAAGATTCAGGGAATGAACCCGGGTTCACATTAGAAAGGGTCGGGAGCGGGGTATAAGTCCGGGTTCAGACAGAGGAGGGGGGCTTCTGAATTCAGGGTAAAAGGGGTTGGGATAAAAGAACGGGAGAAAAGGCGCCACGCCAGGGGGCAGATGCCCAGTCTGGGGGCGAATCTCACCTTGCCTCAGGCCCCAACCCCGGTCCCCTCGCTGCTTCCTTCTTCACGACTCAGAAGATCGGGACTGCTCTGCTAGGCTCTCAGCACCCGCACTCTCTCCTTGTCCAGGAGAAAATGCCAGCGCGGCAGCTCGGGCGACCCCGCCTCTTCGCCTAATATACCACCCACCGCCTCAGGAAGCCCGGCGCATGCGCAACAGATCACTGTCCAAATAAGAGTCCCGCTTGCTTTCCCAACAAAAGCTTCATCCTGGAGACCTTGTCGCGCATGTGCACTTGAAGGAGATCCCGCCTCTTTGCCAACACACTATCCCACCGCCAACCAGGTTGACAGTGTACAAAGGTTCCTCCTCCCCTTCTTCTTACGCATCCACTCCTTCAACAGATGCGCAGAGCCTTTTGGTCCCACCCCCTTGCCCAACACACCAGCCCCCTACCTTTATCCGCAATGCGTCTCTACTCAGTCCCGCCCTTTTTCCCGAACTCTCTCTAGCCAGGTCCGCAACTACCTCCCACCCCCTTGCGTAGAGCCTCTTAGGTAGGCCTCTGCAGGGGGTCTCTTATTTCGAAACACGCTAGGCCTCCGCTGAGTTCGCCCACTTTGCAATGCAGAAACCTTAAAGGCCAGAAAAAAAAATACATTGCAGCGATACCAGAGCAAGGGTCGGCCTCGGGAATCTATACGTTTCCTCTCACTAGACCCAGAAAAATTAGCTTTTTTCTCGCCCTTTTTGCAGTTTTTGCCATAGAAACGTTTCGTGAGGGGTGGGTCCGAGAGGTGAGGGAAGGGCGTGGGACAGTGGGATCTATCCTGGAGCTTGTTTTTCTCACAAGCAGCCTTAGGAGATGGATGGAGCTCAGCATCGTCATTTAACACACCAGGTAGCTCAAGCATAAACCCGCTGTTTGAACCGGGACATTGAGCTAGTAACAAACAGAAAAGACAAAATTGGCCACAGCACAGTGGTGTACACTGGTAATCTCAGCACTTCGGACACTGAGGAAAAGCCACGAGTTCCAGACCAGCTGTGCAACTCTGAGACTTTATCTAAAGGACAAATGAACATCCATGTGGGGCCTGGATTTTCCTTACTGTAAAATTTGGTCTGAGAACAGAGGCACTCCTTAATCCTCTATTGGAATAACAAGCTTCCCTCTCCCCAATATTTGTTCCAAGGTAATAAGGCTTGTGTTCTAGGAGGCCTGGTATATGTAGAAACCCTTCAGGTTCACTCTGTGCTCCTCTTGGCAGTCAGTCTCCAGGAGTGAGACCGCAGACTTTCTTGGTGCCTGCTGGAGCAGCCAGAGCAGTCAGGTGTGTCTGCTCTGTTACTGCAGAATGAAGCTAAGCTTGCCTTTAGAATTCCGGGATGAGTATCTGACCTATCTGTCCCTGGCTGTGTGAACCCCTGAAATATGTTCACTTTAGTGGACTTCTCTGAGCCTGGTTTACTCACTACACAAAATAAGAATCCCAGAAAGAGGGTCGTGTCCAAGGACACACAGCCAGCTGTGCTTCCAAGATGGCTGGAGAAACAGACACAGAAAAATGGCATACAGATACGAAGTGACTCAGACCAAACCCATACGTTTCCCAAATCCCAGGCAGATCTTAGCCGTTTTCCTATTTATCCTGGCATCAGCTCCTGCGAGGAGCCTGCATATGAAAGAAAGCTAATGCTAGGAAGGACTGCAGCATTTTGTCCCCAAGGGCCAACATCAATTCTGCCAGGCTGGATGACTTCCCTCATCTGTTGCATAGCAACCTCCCCTGTCAGCTGCCTGTTTTTCCTCAGCACTTCCTCTGTAAAGTGTCTGCAGTGGGACGTGATCAGACTCAGGAAAGGAGGGCTGAGGTGCCATTTTATATTTTATCTGCTTCCATGTCTGTATCTTCAGTCGTGATCCAGCCCATACCTTATGGACTCGTATCGTGCTGCCCACCTCCCTTCTCCAGGTGGATATCTCTTGATATTCTTAAAATTATTATTTCCAAATTTATTCTGTTATATATATCCTCCTCACCACCGTTTCCTTTAGTTTTGTTCTTTTCGTCACATGGGATTGGGAGCTTCTTTAGGGATATTGATATGGAGAGTTGCCCGATTCACTCATTGTTGTTCCTTCAGCACGAAGAACAATGTCTAGCACATTTTATATTCTCAATAAAGATTGTTTGATAAATGAATGAATCAGACAATCTACCCCATTGCTAAAACAAGAAGCCTGAGAGGAAGTTGGTTTTGCCCGATAAATTCACTTATTATTTTTTGTCATATACAGAGACATAATTCATTATGGAAATAGTTTATATGCATCACTGAGGATTGAAATATTTTCTAAATACTATCGAAGTTAAGTAATCATTTTGGAATCCTCACCACCTTGAGCCAGTGGCTAAGACTTTTATGCTACATTTTCATATAGCATTTTTAAGCACAGGCACACAGCTTCTTACGTCAATAAGATAATATGCACGTGGAAAATATTTTAAATTACACTCTTTTGCCTAATCTTCCACATTCTTCTTCCAGTTCTCTCAGAGGTGCATTGTTAGCACGACATTTACATTCCTGCTTGATCACAGTCGTGCTTTTATCATGTGACAAAACCCAGGAGCATACGAATTTTTACCTGTTTTATCTTATCAAAAAATCTTTCTCTGCGTCATTCTTTTAAAATGTTTAACGTTCTTTTTTGTTTCTGTTTGTTCGTGTTGTAACAGGGATCCTGGTTAGCCGAGTTCATTATAGGGGAAAGGCAAAGAACTGACTGACTGACCAGGAAAGACAAAAGACTGGAATGCAGGAAAAAGCTTTATGGAGGCAGACTCGCAGGCTCTTTCCTTGGGATCAGGAGGGGAAACTGAGAGGTGAGAGTCTGAGGGATGGGACATAAGTCTAGATAGGCTGCTTTGTTATTGTTGTTTTAATTAAAACTCCTGAGTCCTCCTATTTTTCTTATTTCTTATCCAGATGTTTGTCCCTGAGCAGGCCTGTCTTTCTAACTTTCCCTCAAAGTGTGTGTGGGTTTGTCTCTCTCTGTGTGTACGCCACATATGTGCTGGCTTTTTGATGCCAGAAAAGAGTTGTAGTCCCTGGAACTGGAGTTAAAGAGGTGGTTGTGTGCCACCTGGTGTGGGTGCTGGGAACTGAACTGACATCAGCTAAAACCGCTTGGCCATCTCTAGCCTCTTTTTAAAAAACATTTATTTGTGTTTGTGTGTGTGTCTGTGTGTCTGTGTAAACAGATTTGCATTTCTTTGAGTTAAATGAACAACAGTGCAACTTCTGGGACTTATAGTAAATGTGTGTTAGCTTTACAAGAAGCTACAGATCTTTTCTAGCGTGGCTGAGCCATTTTACATTCCATTAACCACATATAAGTGGTTCAATTTCTACAGACCTTTGGTGACATCTGTAGTCAGACTTTTTAGCAATAGTGTGTAGGAATAGCTCACCATGGTTTTAATGTGCATTTACTTGGTGGTTAACTGAATATATTTCTGTGTGATAATTTCACACATGTGTCTCCTTTTTAGTAAAATGTCTCTATACTTTTTAATCCATTTTCTACTTGAGTTGTTTTGTTGCTTTTGTTAAATATGTTGGATCTTAAGAGCAATGGTGCACAAGCAGGAGGATCTGAGTTAAAATTCCTAACCCACATGGAAAGAGCTTGATAGAGATTTGCACACCTGTTGTGGGGGTGGAGACAGGAGAATTGCTGGATCTTTCTGTCTGGCAGTGAAAGACTTTTGCCTGGGAATAAAACAGTAGCACCTGACATCCTCTTTGGGCTTCTGTGAGTGCATGGGTGTGTACACATGTACCACACACATTTGCCATACTTACACCCACACACATGTATGTATACAGATTAACAAAAAGAAAAAGTTAATTAATTTAAATGTTGAATATTGACCTTTTCTAGTTTATTCATGATTCTGTTGTCAGATACGTGCTTTGCATTTTTTCAGTTTATGGTTTATCTTATTCTCACTTAATACATTTATTTTATTTTTTATTTTTATACTTATTTATTTATTTGTGGTGTGTGTGTGTGTGTGTGTGTGTGTGTGTGTGTGTGTGAAGGTGCCCATGAATGCTGGAAGAGGATGTTGGATCCCTTGAAGCTGTAGTCACAGATGGTTCATATGGGTGCTGGGAACTAAACCTCACTTCTCTGGAAGAGCAGCAAGCACTTGTAACTGTTGAGTAATCTCCCCCATTCCCTCTCTCTCTCTCCCTTTCCCTCTCCCTCTCCCTCTCTCTTTCTCCCCTCCCTCTCTCCCTCCCTCCCCCCCTCAGTAGTCTTTAAAACATTTATTTATGTTATGTGCATTTGGTGTTTTACCTGCATGTATGTCTGTATGAGGTTGTCAAATCCCCTGGAACTGGAGTTACACATAGTTGTGAGCCACCATGTGGTTGCTGGGAATTGAACTCAGGACTTCTGGAAGAGCAGCCAGTGCTCTTATCCTCTGAACCATCTTTCCAGGCCCTCTTCATAGTCTCCTCTCCTCTTCCCCTTCCTCCATCCATCTTTCCTTCTCCGTCTTTCTCGTTTCAGACATGGCTTTTCTGTGTAACAGAACTCTGGCTGTCCTGGACTGTCTTTGTAGACCAGGCTGGCCCTGAACCCACAGAGATTCTCCTACCTCTGCCTCCCAAGACTGGGATTAAATTCATGCGCCACTATGCCTGGCTCTTTCTTTCAAATTTTATTTAATTTTTTTTATAATTCAGACTTTATCCCCCTCCTGGTCCACCCTCTGACTATTCCCCATCCCATACCTCCCCCCAACCCCACCTCCATCTCCAGGAGGATGTCTCCATCCCATCTCCCTACCCCCAAACCCCTCCAGACCTCTCCACTCCCTGGGGCCTCCAGTCTCTTTAGGGTTAGATGCATCTTCTTTTTATTTTCTTTTTTTAAAAAGATTTATTTATTTTTATTTATATGAGTACACTGCAGCTGCCTTCAGACACATCAGAAGAGGTCATCAGATCCCATTACAGATGGTTGTGAGCCACCATGTGGTTGCTGGGAATTGAACTTAGGACCTCTGGAAGAGGAATCAGTGCTCTTAACCGCTGAGCCGCCTCTCCAGCCCCTTCTTTTTATTTTCTTAATAAAGTGTTTTGCCAAAAAAAAAAAAAAAAAAAAAAAAAGAATCTTGTGGAAATCAAATTGTTTGATTAGTTTTGAAAGGTTTGTAGTTTTCTGTGAATGATAGAACATGCTTATAATTCCAGTATTCTGGAGGATGAGATTAGAGAAGTGAAAATTCAAGGCTAGCTAGGGCTACATAGTGAAACTGTGACTTAAACTAACCAACTGTCCAACCAACCAAGAAACCAAATAAACCAAAGACGGTTGTTTTATGTCATTTCTAAGGGCTCTTTAAAGATATTTAGTATATGAAGACTTTTTCCTTTTATCTTCTAGTTTTAATTATAAATGTCTGCCATCTATTTAGTTTTGAGGATTTTTAGAAGAATTGCTTTGTTTCTTTTATGTTGTTGTGATAAGATGTCCTGACAAAAAGCAATTTATGAGAGAAAGGATTTATTTTGGCTTATTGTTACAGAGAGATACATGATAGAGTCTATCATGGTGAGAAAGACATGGCAACAGGCAGGAAAGCATAGTGGTAGGAGCAGGAAGCCAGCTGATATTATATAAGCACACAGGAAGCAGACAGGAAAGAGGAAGTAAGGCCAGGCTGCAAGCTTCCAAATATACTTCCTCTAGCAAGGTTCTATCTGCATACAGCACCGCCAACTGGGGACCAACTACTCTAACAGAAGCCTATGTGGGATAATTCACATTCAGACTATGACACCAAGCAAGCAACCACTGACCCCCCCACTCATAGCCTCTAGTTTTAAGTTTTGTTTGAACGTCTGAAATGTAATAAAATAAAATATCCAATTAAAAATAAAAAAGAAAACATGTCTAAAAAAAGTTTTGTTTGAGATATGAAGTTTAGGTTCAGGTTTGTTTTTTTTCCCCCTCCAATTGGAGGAAAGTTAGAGTTATAAATATACAACACCACAACATGGGGTTGTTTAAAGACACTTTCTACCTATTGTACTGGTCTTGCACTTTTGTCAAAAATCAACTGGGTTTATTTATGTGAAACTATGTTTACATTGTCCACCTTATGCCACTGTTCTATGCTTGGTCACTATCAATACCACAGCACGAATCACTGTATATTAGGTAGAACAATTTCTCTAAGTTTATTCTTTTCACAAATCATCCTATTCTTTTATTGCTTTCACATATTTTGGAAAGACATTGTCAATATACAGAAACCACTTTGCTTGACTTTCGATAGGAATTTCACTCAAATTGTGTATAAACTTAGAGAAAATTAGTATTTTAATTATTTAATTTTTCTAATCCAAAACCTAGTATGTTACTTAATTTGTCATGTTATGTTCTCTTTTGGTTTTTATATTAAGATTTTGTGGGGTATTACTTCAAAAGGACTGTACATATTGTTAATTGACACATTTATTTTACATTTTAGTTATTATAAATACTATTATACCATTAATTTTGGTTTCCACAAGTTCATTGCGTGTATATGTATGTGTATATACACACATATACATATAATTTTTGTGGCAATGTGAATAAGAAAGCAGGCAAAATGGTATCATGTTTACATTATTTATTTATTTATTTATTTTGGTTTTCTAAGACAGTCTCTTTTATGTAGCCCTGGCTGGCCTGGAATTCACTCTGTAGACTAGGCTGGCCTCAAACTTACTGAGCTCTACCTGTCTCTGCCTCTGCCTCCTGAGTGCTGGGATTATTAAAGGTATATGCCACCACAGCCTGGTTTACAACTTACATTAATGTGGTAATCTATAATTATATCAACTGCACTTGGGCAATTACTTAAATAAATACCAATGAAAATTCCACTAATAAGTAAAGGTTACCAGAAGAGAAAAGGAGAAACTTCTGGATTCTTCTTCCTCAACTCCTACCAGACTTTTCCCACCTCCCCACCCACCCACCCACCCACCCATCCAAATTCACACCCTTTCTTCTTTAGAAGTCAAGCAGGCATCTAAAAAATAAAATAAGATAAAATAAAAAAAACAAACTGGAATAGGACAAAAGAAACAAACAGAAAAAAGAGGCAAATAGCATAAGAAATACAGACACACACATTTGTACACTCAAAAATCCCGTAAAACACAAAAACATGAAATCATAATATATATGCAAAAGACTTGTAAGGTTTAAAAAAAAACCCAGATAAACATAGTCAAAAAAATTTCCAAAAATACCATTGAGTTAGTTTTGTGTTGTCTATCTACTGATGAACATTGAGCCTACCCTTAAGTGTAGTCACTATATCCAGTGAGACTTTGTTGAAGAAAATGAATTTTTCCTTTATCAGTGTTTGTCAGTTGGCAATAGCTTTTGGGTTAGGATGTGGGCTTGTATCCACTTCTCCTCAGTCATCGAATTCAATCATTACATACACACACATGCACAATTTTAAGTAATATGCACCATTCAAGACTTGTTTTTTTTATATTATAACATTCTATTACAATTATTTTGACAAAGCATTTTTTGGTGCCAAATTACTTTTTCTAAGCAACTTGGAAAAGTATATTAGTAAAATATTTATAATTGGACTTGTTTATAAATTCTTTATTTGGAAAGAAAGATAAACCATCGCAGTCTTTTCTACTATTGTTTCTCCATTGTTTTTAATGCTAGAGATAGCCTTTGCTATTCAAAAGGCAATTGAATATTCTATTTATCTGGGAAGCAATTCAGAAATGTATACTTAATGTCTAAAATTATGTGTTCTTTTCCCATTATTTACCTTTTAAAACTATGCAATAATAATAAATAACGTTAAAAGTGAAGCTAATAATAATAATAATAATAATTTTTTAAAAGTCAAAAAAGAAAGAAAGAAAGAAGGTTGAGTGCAATGACTAAGAAAAGCCTCTGCTAAGTGCTTGCTATATGCACAAATTTCCTAGGAGAAAGAGCACACAGTATAATTTATGCGACTAGAACTTTTGCAAACATTTTAGGGTTTGTAAAACACTGGAGAATTTCTGATAAGAAGTCTTTATACATGAAAGGCTTTTGTCACCAGTCAAAGCTGAATCCTCAGAGTACTTAGAATTAAGAGAACTCCTACAAATATAGTGACTATAACGACATCTTCAAGCACAATACCAGTCATACTTGATATCCAAAGACTTCACTCCCAAGGATTTATTGGTTCATTGTCACTGTAAAAATGTAGGACACCTTCAAATTTTCTTTCAGCCTAAGAAATTTAACAGACGAGATTTTCCAATGCAGTAGAAATTGTAGTTAGTGGCCAAGCATTTTCAACAATACAAAACTTCCTGATGCTCAGAGACACAATGAGTGTCATGGGAAAGGCTTCACAATAAACTTGGACTTTTTCTTTTCTTTCTTTCCCATTTTTAAAAAAACTTTTTTATTTGATATTTTATTTACATTTCAGATGTAATCTCATTTCTCCATTTCCCCAACCCCCCCCACCCAGGAACCCCCATCCCATCCCCCTCCTCCTGCTTCTATGAGGATATGCCCCCAACCAGCCTCCCACTCCCACCCATGATTTCCCCCACACTGTGGCGTCCAGCCTTCACTGGAACAAGGACTTTCTCACCCACCTATGCCTGACACTGTTATCCTCCCCTTCATGTACAGCTAGAGCCATGGGTCCCTCCCTATGTGCTCCCAGGATGGTGGTTTAGACCCTGGGAGCTCTGGCTGGTTGGTACTGTTGCTCTCCTCATGGGGCCACAAACCCTTGAAACTTGGACTTTTTAACCATGTGAGACTTTGTTGTAGAGAAATATCCCCTCCTTCTAATGCACAAGTAAAAGCATTCATTCCAGGATCAGAACTTACTAAGCATGAGGGAATTCAGAGTGGAAATAAACTGCACAGCAATGAATACGGGAAAGGGCTTCTGGAGACATTTATCTAAATAGAACACCAGAAAGTTCATTGAAGAAAACAGATCCTTCCAATGTAATCAATATAATAATGCTTTTATCTAGATCAAATTATATTAATCATTGGATAATCTTTTGCAATGACTGCCTCAAAATCTTCAAACAGAAATCAATCCTTGCTCACCATCTGCAAATTCATAATGGAGAAAAACCACTGTGCCTGTAATGAATAAGCTTTCAATTAGAGACTGACTTTTAGCCATCGTCAAAGGATTCATAAAGACCAGACCCATCATGTATGTAAAATGGGGAGTATAGTGTCAACAGTGTTTCAGCTTTACTTGACATCATTAATCCATAGTAGGGAAAAATCTTTTATATGTAGTGAGTATAAAAAGCATTTCAATCTGAAGCTTAATCTCACTCAACATCAACCAAACACAGGCACAAGAGTCATGTTAATATTATGGTAGTCTTTGAGAAAGTCGGCCCTTGCTAAAAAGATAAATTCTACATAAAAAGTTAATTATAATATTTTTATTCGCTTCATGTACTTAGATACCCACTCAAGTGCCAAGCACTGTAATATTGGCACAGAGTTTGTTCTTAGAAAAATCACATAGTATCCTACATCATTATTTGTACTGCATATGAAGAAACAAACTAAGAAATTACATGAGATATAACTATTTTTCAAAGATTCTGTCACTGGAAGAACAGGATCCCAAGGTAGTTTAAATACTCTGGCTTATAGTGGCAATGTGTGTTAGAAACACAGGGTGTGCTAACCTTTGTTCATCATTCAGTAACTCATTTCAGGAATCAGATTCATGTGCTTTCTTCCATACATGCTTTGGAACACTATACTGAGCATTCGAAACACAAGGAAAAGTTAACGTCTTTCCTGACAACATTTCCTACTAACTCAGACTGGCTGACTCCTTTGACACAGCTCGCATATCAAACTTCACAGCTCCGTTTCACAAGAGGAGTCACATGGATTGAAGCCAGATGCTAGCACAAGACTTTGTGTATGATATTGCCTTTTCAGGTCAAGGTTTGGGATCCTTTTCCTTTTACTAGGCCTTTATTACAGCTTAGAAACATAAAGATACAAACATACTCTGATCATATTATATGTATTCATGGTAATCTTTTCACGTATTTGTTCATGTGTCATTTGTCTGCTGGCCATCTGTTAGTCCGTGTCTATGATTTAGCATGTTTGTTACCTTTAAATAAATGTTGTGTGAAAAATTTACATTATAAATCCCTGACAAGGGATTAAACCAAATTGGTCTATTAAGTAGAAAAGAGTATACACATGATTAGTCCCAATTCCTTTTAAAGTCATAACTATTTCATTTCGAAAACAAATTTATTTTATGTGTCTGAATGTTTTCTTTGTGTGTATGTATGTATGTGTGTGTATGTATGTATGTATGTGTGTGTGTACTATGCATGTGAACTATGTGCATGCAGTACCTGTGGAGGCTAGAAAAGAGTATTGAAACCCCTGGAACTGGAGTTACAGACAGTTTCAAGCCACTATGTGGGTCTAAGAATTAAACCCAGGTTCTTTAGAAGAGCCTCGAGTGCTCTTAACCGTGGAGCTACCTCTCCAGCCCCAAGATGTAATCATTATTAACAAATTATTTGAAATTTATGGAAAAGTTAACTTGACATTACATAAAGAATGTCATCAGATAGTTTAAATTATATGTAAAAAAATTTAACCAATAAAATTAAGCCTTAATACCATTCTTGGACCCAACACTGAGTCTCCTATCCAGCATGCAACACTGGATTCTTTTCCTTTTTTCTTGGTCCTCCCGAAAACATAGCCATTTGCTATTTTGCTCAGTTCTTCAGTGACACAAATGCCTTTTGTATCCCAAACCATGATAATAGGGTTAATAAATAAAGATTTGTAGCTGTTTGTGCACTGTCTGTCCTGTTTTTTCTTGCTTATGAGATAGTTCAGTCTCCAAGGTCATTGAAAGCGTCATCATCTTGGACAGCTTTTGCTAAAATGTAACATTCGGTAGCTCCCAGATACTTCTGAGGCTGTGAGAATATGTGAAAGAGCCTTTTGAAAAATCCAAATGGGCATCTCTGGGACAAACTAGAAATCTAGGACAAGGGAAACTCCCAGGAACCTATTATTACGACCCTAGCTAAGACTCCTAGCAATAGAAGATACGGAACCTGAAGCAGCCACCCCTGTTAACAGGCAAGGCTTCCAATTGAGGGACAGGGACACCAACCCAGCCACAAAACCTTCAGCCCACAATTTGTCCTGCCTACAAGATGTGCAGGGGTAAAGATGGAGCGGAACTAGAGGGAAAGACCAACCAATGCCTGGCCCAACTTGAGAGAGTCCACCCTTGCCCTTGACACTATTAATGACATTCTCCTATACTCGCAGACAGGAGCCTAACATAACTGTCATCTGAGAGGCTTCATTCAGCAGCTGATGAAAACAGATGCAGAGACCCAAAGCCAAACATTAGGCAGAGCTTGGGGAATCTAGTGGAAGAGGAGTAGGAAGGATTGAAGGAGCCAGAGGGGTCAAGGACACTACAAGAAACTCCACAGAGTCAACTAACCCTGGGCCTAAAGGTGCTCACAAAGACTCAATCACCAACAGACCTGGGCCCCTTATACATATGTAACAGATACACAGCCTGGTCTTCAATGTGGTGGAGCAGTGGCTGTCTTTGACTCTGTCTTAGGACTCCTTTGTCTTAATTGGGCTGCCTTGTCTAGGATCAATAGGAGAAGAGGCACCTAGTCCTACTGCAGCTTTCTATGCCAAGGTGGGTTGATATCCATGGGAGGCCTCCCCTTCTCTGAGGAGAAAGGGAGGGGGATGGAGATAGGGGAGATGAGAGGGAGGGACTAGGAGGATAGGAGAGAGGGGAAGCTTCAATCAGGATGTAAAGTAAATAAATAAATAAAATTTAAAAATACAAGTGGAATAGGATCGGCTTAAATCTAACAAGAACAAGAACATGATAATTTGTAAGTGCATGGACAACTGACCTTGGGTTGTACTATGTCACAAATGTAATTCGAATTAAATTCAATTTTAAAAGTAGGTAAAATTCCTTATGTTGACTGGAGCAGAGGCTCTCCCTAAAACTGTAGCCTGACTGTGGTATCTATTCCAGCCTCAGTGAGAGAGGAAGGGCCTACTATGGCAAAGAGCTGATATGCCAGGGTTGGCAGATAGCCAGGGGGCCCACCCTCTCAGAGTAGAAGGGGTAGGGGGGGATTGCTGGTCTCTGTGAGAGGTGACTGGGAGGGGGCAGCATTTGATGTAAATAAATAAATTAATTTAAAAATTGTATATGTTGTGTCTCCTAATATTAAGAGAAGAAATCAAATAGAAGAATATAAGAACACATTTTCTGTAACAAAAAGATAAAAAAGAAAATGCTTTTAGATTAAAAAGATATTTAAGTGGTACTTTTGTCCTAAAATAAAAGATTATTTTCAAAAGGGTATACAACAAAAGCAAAATAATTAAGCATGTTTCACAGGGTCTGAAATAAGAAGTAAGTCTTGATGGCACTTCACCAAGGCTTAAATTGCAAATCTTTCTCCGTGCCATCAGGGTTAATGAGGTGAAGACAGATGATCACACATTTCGAGGCAGTGCAGCGCTGATTGAGAGTGTGGTATCACTCTGAGGAACAACTACCTGGGACTTCACCAGCTCAATGAGTTGTAATGTAGCTTTCCCAGGTGCCTGGTGGATCTCAACTTCCCTAGCAACCGGTTTGGACATCAGAAGAACTGTCAGAATGAGGAGATCCTGAACAGCCTTATGTATGTCCGCCCTGGGGTTAGGTATCAGCCCACCTTCAATCTTACACACACTCTTCAATCACAATCTTAAAGTGTGATGTCACTGCACAGAACAAGCATTCTGTCTTTGCCTATCTGGAAGACAAGCTGCTCTATCCTTATGATGACCCATTTTCTCTCACGTCTGGTCCCAAGCTCATCATGTGGAGTCACTGGGATGTAGCATGGAACTTTGAAGTTTCTCATAGGGCCAGAAGGGGAGGCCTTCCATCGTTACAACGGCACCTTCCAAACCATCAACATTAACCCTGACATCAAACGCCTCAAAGCTGCCTTCTAAAATGTCGACTACTGGGGCTAGGGATTTCTCAGTGTTTCTACTCCCCAAGTAGTCTTTTTCGGGACTCGGTATATCCTAAGGAGACACTGGGGGACTAAATAATTCCCTTAATATCACTCCCTTCATTGAACACCTTGCTTTCCCTCCCTGCCTGTCTTCTTTATCTTCCTCAAGGCTCTTGGTGAGTTCACTTGGGGCTTGAAGTCTGGTAGAATCTGGGCTTTTACAGACTGATGGCACCTTCCCAAACCCTTATGGGAGATGTCTGGGCCCAGAGCCAGATTGCTTTAGAGTCTAATAAAGGGTTAGTGGGGGTGGGGGTGAGGAGAATACTTTTAAAAATGGTAAACTTTAAAAACATCTAAGGTCAGATATTAGGAGAGAAGTACAAAATCACAGAAACACTGTAAGTTAACTTTTGACTTTGGGATTTTGAAAGAACAAGGACAAAATGGAAACAATCCTAAGACCCAGGGAAAAGATTGAAGGCAAGAGAATAAGCCAGATTGATATAACAGGTTTAGTCCTTGGGGATGTTTTTGTTTTTTTCCTCAGCCAGAATGACCTTGTGCCCTAGAAAAAACACAGGCTAAAGAA
Source organism: Rhabdomys pumilio (assembly GCA_030674055.1). Lineage (NCBI taxonomy): Eukaryota > Metazoa > Chordata > Mammalia > Rodentia > Muridae > Rhabdomys > Rhabdomys pumilio. The sequence goes on along the minus strand of JANHMN010000005.1, from coordinate 74,359,235 downwards.
ATTCTTAAAGGGGCAATGTTTGCCACAGGCAATTTGAAACAAATATACTTGGAACCTGGTAAATTATAGTCATCATGTGTCTCATAGTTCCTCAAGGTGGCTTATAAAAATGTTAAATTTCAATATGGGAGCTTAGTTCTCTGTATTAGTTGATAGCCAGGACCCTTTTATAAACAAGTTTATGTAATAATCTGTGCTTGTGAGACTGACCAAAACCCCCCAAATCTTATTACAAGTTGGGCAGCACATGACGACACTCTAAAAACACATGTAACAAGATTGCATTTAACCATTGAGAAGGGCAAAGGATAGGGTGAAAGTCTATTTTTTTGGTGAGAAAATCTGAGCACTTTTGGTCTTGATTGGATTGGATTGAATTGACTGATCCCAGAGTGTGCAGCTCCCAATGTGGGGAGAGAATGGGAAAGAACAGGTGTAGAAGTTAAGTCCTGTTCTTCTTCTCAACCCCATGTTCCCAGAAATAAGACTCAGACTGAAAATATATTCACAAACACCTTGGCCAGATAGCTAGGCTCTTCTCTGACTAGATCATAACTAAAATAACCCATTTGATTTAACCTATATTCTGTCACATGGCAACTTACCTGTGCTCAGGTGTCATGTGTCTGTCTCCTCTCATCTTCCTAGGTGGATCTCCTGAGCCTTGCTCTATTCCAGAAGTCTTTCTGCCTCTCTGATGTCCCACCTTCTATTCTATCATTTTTAATAGGCCATAAGTTTTTAAATGGACAAGTGATGGATCCATACAATGCACAAAATATTCTCTCTACAGGAGATGAAAAATATCATTGGGAAAAGTGGTTCTGGGAGACAGCCATATCTATCACCTTGGCTGGCCTAGCAGGGATTTGAGTCATGGCCCGAAGGCTTCAGGGTGGCCTAGACATAAGTTACCATGAGAAGTGATGCAGAAAGTCAGAGTGCAATAGTAAATAAGTTTTTATGTAGCCTGGATGTGAGGGAGAGGATTACAAAGGACAGTGTGTCATACTGGAGGCAGAATGACAGACTTGAGATGGAAAAACATTATAGACATTATAAGAACATTTAAAAAGAGCTTGACATAAGAATTCAAAGAAGTGGGCACTATGGAAAGCATGGCAGAGAAGAAAGAAAGAAAGAAAGAGAGAGAGAGAGAGAGAGAGAGAGAGAGAGAGAGAGAAAGAAAGTTAACACACAAGAACATGTGATGGAGAAAAAGAAATTCCTTTTCTAACTTTTCTCCAAAAGATGGGGAGCCACAACTCATGCTGCTGAGTAGGCAGAGATCAGGGAGATCACTTTCTTTCTGCGTTAATTAATTAATTAATTTACTTTATGTCCTAATCAGAGCTTCCCCTCCCTCCTGTCCTCCTAGTCTCTCCCTCTCCCCTCCCGGTCCGCTATGTACCTCTCCCTTTCATGTCATGAGACTGAGCCCACCCCTGACACTATTAATAATATTCTGCTGTCCTTGCAGACAGGAGTCTAGCATAACAGTCATCTGAGTGACTTCACCCAGCAGCTGATGGAAACAGATGCAGAGAGCACATGTTTACAAGCTTTCTGCCATATCCACAAGATACGAAGAGACAAAGATAAGGAAAACCATTTGCTTACAAATTCCCCGTCAGAACAATGGGCTTGTCAATTCTTTCTCTCAAGGGCCAGACCAAAGAGACAAGTGTGGCTTGACTTTCCTAAGCTGTGGATCTGGTCTTAAAGTGATAGGGCCCCAATCTAACCCATGGCTGACTACAATGTAAAACTCTGGACATCAAGGTTCAGGAGTGACTCCCTGCTTCACAAAACTTAATACAAACAAAAAATTTGCTAGCTTAATGAATATAAATATATTTACTCATAAATATAAAATGTTTCTGAGTCTTATAGTAAATCATCAAGCTTGAGGCTGCTCCTGTGGGCCGTCCGTAGTAGAACACACTAAAAAACGAAGGATAAGAAACTCCTGAGACAAATGTTCCTAGGAGGAAATAGCCTTCCTTTTGATGTGCCTTGATATGAAACGTAAGCAAAACCCTGTTGACTGCCCCTTCTCTCCTTTTCCTTAACATGTAACAACCTATCTTTTTCACATGGTTTCCTAAGTTCTAAGAGAGGCATTCATTACACTTCCTTCTCCTCTTAAAAACATGTTTTTAATTGAAATAGAGTTATATAAGTTTCTCCAATCTCGTTCCTCTCTCAAACTGCTCCTATGCCCCATCTCCACTCTCAAATTAAGTCTATTTTCTTTCAGTAGCATTGCTACATATATAAATCCATGTATGGACACATGCACGCACATGCACATACAGCTTCCTGAATCCATTTTTGTTACCACTGTGCATATGCTTTCAAGGCTGACCACTCTGTACTAGATAACCGATAAGGATGCTTAGCCCTGGAAGAAGCTAACTTTCCTTCTCCTAGCAGTCTTCAGTTGCCTGTAGTTCTTTGTTTAGGGTGAGACTACATAAAAATGTATCCCCTTTCCAAATTAACATGCCCATTGATATTGCCACGATTTCGGTCTTGTTTATGCAGCCATTTCTATGAGAGACTGTTTCACAGCAGTCTTCTTTGATATTCTGGCTCTTGCAATCTTTCTGTCCCCTCTTCTGCTATGTTCCCCGAGCCGTAGATGTGATGTAGATGTATTCACTGGGGATCTGCTCCCCATGATGTTGATTTTTGCGTTGTGTGCAGTTGTAGTTTTCTCTGTGTTGGTCTCCATTTGTTGAAATAAGAGGCTTCGCCGGGTTGTGGTGGCGCATGCCTTTAATCCCAGCACTTGGGAGGCAGAGGCAGGCGGATTTCTGAGTTCGAGGCCAGCCTGGTCTACAGAGTGAGTTCCAGGACAGCCAAGGCTATACAGAGAAACCCTGTCTCGAAAAACAAAACAAAAAAAAAAAGAGAAAGAAATAAGAGGCTTCATTGATGAGGGGTGGTCTCTATGCAGATCTATAGGTTTAAGGTTAAGATTTAAAGTATGGAACTATGCTAGTTTAGCAAAGTGGGTAACAGATCCTATTCTAATGTCCCTGACCTCACTAGCCCTAGGAAGGTACCTAGGTTTCCAGTACTAGGTGTATTTCCCTCCTGTCGAATAGGTCTTAGGTCTAGCTAAACAGTTGTTGGTTGCTACTGACATGTGAGAAATACTTACCGCTCTTTATGCATGCCTCACAATGCTGGTGTTACAATCAGATAGGTCTGCTTAGTTGCTTCCCTCCCTTAAAGTATTTCTTCACAGTATTTTCTTGAACAATGGAAGTTAAACTACAGGAAAAGGGTTTTCAAGGTGAGATACATGTCAAATCACCCGAGTCATGTGTCCTATGTATATGGTGTCTTCAGCAATAGGAGTCCACCCTTAAACCATCAAAAGCAAGCAAAGATTACATATATCATCTATATTGTTTTGGGAATTGCTTGGACTATTCTGACCAACCATTCAAAAGGAGCTTTCTTGTGCATAATACTAGGGCTTTTGTTGGTCTTCTGGGGGTGATTGTCATTCCAAGTGGCTTAACTTCATACATATACACATACACATACACATACACATACACATACACATACACATACACATACATATACATACACATACATATATATGTGTGTGTGTATATATATGTATATACACATATATATATACATGTATATATGTATATATGTATATATATATGTATATATGTATATATACATATATATACACACACGTACACACATATATACACATATATGCATATGTATGTGTGTATGTATATATATATATATTTGTATGTATATATAAATATATGTATATATTCATATCTATGAACATATATTGGAACAACGGTAGTTAAACTATAGGAAAGAATATATATTCATTTCAATTATGTATATTTTCTGTTAAAATTGCAGTGATCTATATTTAAGGCATGAATGTTTATGATCTTGAGTAGGGTCTCACTCCTTTCTCTGAACATTTTCTGGGAATTTAAAAGAGGACTATTTCTTCCCTGCATCTCTGTGATCTTGTCAATCATAAACCACTTTGTGATTCCATTTATCCTCCTTAGTAATTGTCAAAAAATAATAATCTTAAAATTCACCTAAATCATACATAGTTATTGTAAAAACAATGTAGTATAACTTTCTCTTGAGAAACCCATACCAGCGCTTGAATATGCATGACTTTCTGAGACTGTCTTTAGAAAAATCTCATACTCATACTTTTGTGTGTATTTTACTTTTTGAGTGCTTCTCTTTCTTTCTTAACCTTCAAGCTAAAAATCTATATTAAAATACCCTTAATAAAACCCCAACTCTGTTTCATCCCACTAGTCATGAATTCAATATTGGGCTGAGTTGAGGTGTCTAAATGATTAGGGGACCTGCAAAGGCTGCTGTGGGCAACAGCATGCAATTGTTACATCGTTTTGGCCAGTTTTGGTCACAGGAATGCAACTGTAGTTACAAACTACTACATGGAAGTTTTAGAAATAAATTTTGTCTCATTCGGAGTAATTTGATGAAAGCTCATGCTGTCTCCCCTCTATTGATGGTGGGACATGAGCATCACTTTGTTTAGCATACTCATGTTCCAAATGCTATCCACTCCTTAATTACTTAGTGTCTCAGTTATCAGATCACTGTGTGGCAGTGTTTATGTGACGGGCTCAGTATTATTCACAGTTTGAGCACCCACTAGTGGTCTTAGAATATAGCATTTGCAGGGCAGTGGTGGCACATGCCATTAATTCCAGCACTTGAGAGACAGAGGCAGGTGGATTTCTGAGTTCGAGGCCAGCCTGGTCTACAGAGTGAGCTCCAGAACAGCTAGGGCTACACAGAGAAACCCTGTCTCGAAAAACAAACAAACAAACAAACAAACAAACAAACAAACAAAAAGAATATAGCATTTGAGACAGGATAGAAAATTATGGGGACATGTGAAGGTAAAGGGGACTTAGGAATCTGGTTAAAACTTCTCATCAGATTAAAAAAATTTTAAAGTTTCAACCTGACTAACAATGTTTCTAGGGAAAGATTCTTTTAGGGAAGAGGGGAACATGATCTGGTATTGGGTGGGGGAAGCAGGACTGAAGCCCTGAGAGTCAGCAGAAAGAATGGAAACAGGCAACCTCGGGAGGTGGGAGGTGGGGGACCCTCAGAATGCACCAGAGACCTGAGAGGTGAGAGACTCTCAGGATTCAAAGGGAGGGACCTTTGATGAAAGTAAGGAGAGGGAACTTATAGAGCCCAGCAGGAAGACAAGGCATCAAGTGAGGGAGGGGGTTGACAGCCCACAGTCAAAACTCTGACCCATAATTGCTCCTTTCTGAAAGAACTATAGGGATGGAAATGGAGAGGAACCTGAGGAAAAGAAGGTCCAGCGACAAGCCCAAAGTCGGATGCAGCTCAAGGGGAAGCCCCAAGGCCTGACACTATTACTGAGATTATGAAGAGCTCACAAAAAAGGGGCCTATCATGACTGCCCTTCGAAAGCACCAACAAGCAGCTGGAAGAATCAGATGCAGATATTTGCACCCAACCAATAGACAGAAGCTGCTGACCCCTGTGGTTGAATTAGGGAAAGTCTGGAAGAAACTGAGGAGGAGGGCGACCCTGTAGGGAGACCAGCAGTTTCAATTCATTTGGACCTCCAAGATCTCTCAGACACTGGACCAATAACTAGGCAACAGTTGATATGATGCCCCCAGTACACATACAACAGAGGACTGCCGGGCCTGGGCTCAGTTAAAGAAGATGCACCTAACCCTCAAGAGACTGGAGGCCCCAGGGAGTGGGGAGGTCTGTTGGGGTGGGGGTGGGAGGGTAGGGTGGGAGAGTGGGGACATCCTCGTAGAGACGAGGGGAGGAGGAGAAGGAGGTGTGGGATGTGGAACAGTCAGAGGGTAGACCGGGAGAGGGATAAAATCTAGAGTGTAAAAAAAAAGATTAAATAAAAATAAATAAAAGAGTTTTCAAGTGTTGGAAGGATGTCTAAGAGACAATTGACAACCTGAGTTTGCTCCCTGGACCTGAAAAGATTTCAGGAAATAACAGATTCCTGAGATGGTTGTCTGGAGATACAACAAAGCGGCCTGAACATTTTAAGTACGTGTTACATACCGCATCAATTCACTTTCATACTAGGGATTATATATGTTTCATTGAACATGTAGATTGCTTTCGGTAGGATGAGCATCTTCACAATATTTATCCTACTAACTCATGAGCATGAGAATTTTTCCCCATCTTCCGGTATTTATGTCAATTTAAAGCTTTCATTGTGTAAGTCTCTCACTTCCTTGGTTAATTCCTAGAAAATAATTGAGGTTATCGTGAATGGCAGTGTCACCTTGATTCTCTGTCAGCATGTTTGTCATTTGTGTACAGGAAAGCTAGTAATCCGGGGATGTTAATCACCCATGAGATGATGTCTGGTAGATTCATCTGTGTCTTTTATGTATAGAATTATATGTTCTGCAAATAAATAATATACCCTTAATTCTTCTTTATCTCCTTCACTGGTCTCATTGCTCTAGGAAGACTTCAAGTACTATCTTGAACAGGAACAAACACAGGGACATCCTTCTGTCATGCCTGATTCTAGTAGAAATGCTGAGTTTCTCTCCTTTTAGAAGGATGTTGACAGTGGGATTGTTGTAGTTGTCTTAATTGCATATCACCTATACACCTATTTTCTCACTGGTACAGGAAAGGACTTTCTGAACAGGATCCTGGTCATACAGCCATTAAGGCCAACATTGACTAAATGGAACCTCACGAAACGTAATGTTTCTGGACAGCAAAAGACACCATCATTCAAGTTGAATAGGAAAAATCCACAGCAGCTATACATTTGACAAAAGGTTAGCGTCTACAACATATAAGGAACTAAAAATGTATACATGTATAAATAAAGCAACCCAATTAAAAGATAGGGCATAGAAGAATTCAGAGAGTTTTCAAAAGATGAAATACAAATGGCTGAGAGACTTTTTAACACAGGGGTTCTCAACCTTCTTAATGCTGTGGTCCTTTAATCCAATTCCTCATGTTGTGGTAACCAGAAAATTACTGTTGTAACTTCATAACTGTAATTTCGCTACTGTTATGAGTCATAATGTAAATGCCTGTGTTTTCTGATGGTCTTAGGTGACCCCTATGAAAAGGTCATTCAACCCCAAAAGTAGTCTCAATTCACAGGTTGAGAACCATTGCTTTAACAAAACATTCAACATCATCAGGGAAATGCAAATTAAAACTACTTTGGGATTTCATCTTACTTTAGTCAGAATGACTAACATCGGGAAACAGATGATTTTAAAGGCTGGCATGGACGCAGAGGAAGAGGAGCATTTATTCTCTGCTGGTAGGGGTGAAAACTGGTGCAGGTATGATGGAAATCAGTGTGGTAGTTCTCCAAATGGCAGGAATAATCTACATGATCCAGCTATATCACTTTTGGACTCATACTCAAAGAACTCTAGATCCTACTACAGAGATACTTGCTGCTTGTTCATCCTCACTTCTGCTTGATTCAATGAGACACAGCTAATGAAAGTTTGATATATTTACAGAGTGGATATTATTCAGCTATTCTGGAAAATGAAATTGCTGGCAATGGTTGTGCACACCTATAACCCCAGCACTCAGGAGGCAGAGGCAAGTGGATCTCTGTGAGTTTGAGGACAGTCTGGTCTATGCAGTAAGTTCCAGACTAGGCAGAACAGTGAAACCATGTCTCAAAGTAAAACAAAAAAACCAAAAAGGAAAAAAAAAAAGAAATAGGCAGGGAAATAGAGGGAGCTGGAAACAGTCATTCTGAGTGAGGTAACACAGGCCTGGGAAGACAGTACATCACATCTTGTCTTTCATTTGTATATGTTAGCTTTGAATCTTTCCTGTAGGCTTTATTTGGAATTCACATAGAGGTCAGGAAACTACAGGAGCCGTGAAGAGGGGCTTTCCAGGGCGGAGAGCCAGAATGCACCTGTTTAAAGGCTTAAAAGTGAATTATGGCCTGGTAGTGGTGGCTCACGCCTTTAATCCCAGCACTTGGGAGGCAGAGGCAGGTGGATTTCTGAGTTCGAGGCCAGCCTGGTCTACAGAGTGAGTTCCAGGACAGCCCAGGCTATACAGAGAAACCCTGTCTCAAAGAAAAAAAAACCCAAAAAGTGAATTATGGAACAGGAAGAGATAAATTGGAATGAAGGGGGGCAATGCAGAGTAGAAGAGGAAAATTGTGAGGGATAAAGAATACTAAAGACTTTTCTAAAAAAATCGTATATAAAGATACTGCCATAGAAGCTTTCTAAAATATATTTGCAGAATGCATGAAAAGAGTTAAAATGGAGTTATTCTATAACAGATTGACAAGGACTAGCAAATAAAAAGCTCATTCCCAGGAGTGTGCCACTTCTTTTTGGAGTTGTTGGCCTCTAAAGGACCAAAGGTTCCCAGACACTAAAGACTATTTTCAGTGTTCTTGGTTACCCTCCAACACTTGATATTAAGATTCTACAGCTACAGACACTACACATCTGAGTCATAGGACACAGAAATCAAACTGATACAAAACTGGAATCTTCATCCCTCCTGGCTAGCTTGCTTAGTGCAAGAAGTTGCAATATGTTGGGCTGGAGGAGAAAAGTAATAATCAACTTTACCTAGATGTGAGTCCTGTGAGCTACAGTAATGACTGGCTGGGCAAGATGTGCCCACTGGTACAGTCATAGTACAAAAGTCTTAGGACTAATCAACCACTCCTTGATTTGGTTTAGGACCCACTGCACAAGATGGAGCCCTTATTTGGCATAAATATTGGGCTAAGAATGTATGACTAAATATAACACAGACCCTAGAAGAGAAACTACTACTATTATTCTATTACATAGATATAATATTAAATTAACTGCTGTTAGTATCAGGAATTATCTGATTAATCCCTGGATTAAGGCGTCTTATAACCCTGATCAGAGAATCTTCATGTTGCAGGAGATGATGATCAACACAGAAACCCACAACTGGTCAATGTGTAGAAGATAAGAGGTTGTAGAATTTTTAGCCATAGATGAAACATGTGTACTACGCCTTTTCCTCCAAAGGCTCAGAGATCATTGTTGAAAAGGAGGCAGAAAGAGCATAAAGGGCAGAGACGTTAGATGACTGCAAGGAGACAGTGGCTTCTGGATACAGCAGTGCAGCTTTGCATATGAACTCACAGAATTTGTGACAGCATGTATTTACCCACGCAAGCCTAAACCAGACCAAATTCCCAATGCAGACCAAATCACAGCCCAGAGGGGAGCTGGTCACAAAGTTCTATCTCAATCAGAGGAGGTAGAAGCACTTGTTAGATGCTGGAAGAGGCAAGTTCAGCTTTCTCCAAGAGTCCCCAATAAATCTATAGTATTCCAGTGAAAGGCCACACTCAGGAGTATTTGAACAGTACAAATTGGCCTTGATGGGGGGAAAGACACAATTTGATTGGGATGGGAATTGAGATAGATCTGGAAAGGGTTGGAGGAGGGAGGGATAATATATTCAAAACATGTGTGAAATTATCAAAGAACTAATAAAATGTATTAAATACCTATAATTATTGAGGAGAAAAGAAAAATATTTCATGATAAAGCTACACTAAAAGAATTTATGACCACTAAGCTAGACTTATAGAGGATACGGAAAGTAATTCTTCAGACTGAAAATAAAAACAAACACATCTAAGAGGCTACAGGTAAAAAATAAGGGGTGTTGGAAAAGCCATTAGGCAAATGAAGATAAGGAAAAGACCGGCTACTTACAGAATCAACAAAACTATGGAAATGAATTAATCTTACTAATAACATTGAACATTCATTGTTAAGAGATTCATACTGGAATAAGAAATGCAATCAAACAACCTACTTCCTCCAAGAAGCATATTTCATCATAAAAGACAGACACTGCCTTAGGGTTAAAATGACAGGAAAATGTATTCTAACTAAAGGGAAACAGCAGGTGGGAGCATACTAGTATATGACAAACTGGATTTCAAATAAAAATGAATACAAAAGTGATAAAGAAGATCAATTCATTCTCATAAGGCATGGATTTAAAGAGAACCCTGAATCTATAGGAGACAATGAAGCCAGTCTAAGAAGGATGTTTTAAGTGCTAACATTAAAAAATCATAGCAACCTCAAATAGATAACTTGAAGATATGCCTTAGGGCTTTGGAAAAACAAGAACAAATCAAACCCCAAATAAGTAGAATGAAAGAAATAATTAAGACCAGGACAGAAATTAAAGAATTTTCAATAAAAAATTGCAAAGAATCAATGAAACAAAGCATTAGTTCTCTGAAAATATAAACAAAATAAAAAGAATCCTTAGCAAAACTAAAAGAAACACAGAAAAGACCAAAATGAGTAAAATTAGAGATAAAAAGAAGTTATTATGACAAATATTACTGAAATCCTGAAAATCATTAAAGACATAATACTCTCCTAAACAGGAAAATCTAAAAGGAACATATAAACTTCTAGACTCATGACCTATCAAAATTAAACTAAGATGAAATAAAGCAGATCTGTAACAGTGAGATCAAATCATTAATCAAAATGTTTTCTAACTAAAAAGGCCCAGGCCCAGGATGATTTACTGTACATTTTACCAAACCTTCAAAAAGAACCACTTTTAAATACCCTGTCTTTTCTCTAATGATTGTTTCTGGCATTTGTGTGGAAAATGAAGTAGCTGAAGATTCATAGCTTTATATCCAGTCCTTTTTGTGTGTATCCGATTGATCTACATATCAGTTTTTTCCTTTCCCAATATTATCCTTTTTTGTTACTGTGGCTCTATAGTATATTTGAAATCAAGTACAGCATTTTACTTTATTCATTGAATTTTGCTTAGCATTGCACTGACTGCCTGTGATCTTTTATGCTTCCAAACGAATTTTAAGGTATCTTTTTATGTCTTTTAAAAATATTTTTTCTACTTTTATTTTATTCTTTATTAATCATTCCAAATTCATTTACATCTCAAATTATATTCCATGTCCCAGTTACCCCTCCACAACCCCCCCATCCCACATCTGCCCTCTCCCCCTCCCCTTTGCCTCTATGAGGGTGCTCTCCCACTCACGCTCCCTCTCTCGCCCCACTGCTCCAGCCTCACCATACTCTGGGGCATCAAACCTCCACAGGACCAAGGGCCTCCCTTCCCATTGATGTCAGGCAAGGCTATCCGTTTTACATATGTATCTGGAGCTATGGATCCCTCCCTGTACACTCCTTGGTTGGTGATCTAGTCCCCGGGAGCACTGGGTGGTCCGGTCAGCTGATGTTGTTCTTCCAATTGGGTTGCAATACCCCTTCACGCCTCCAGTCCTTCTGCCAGCTCCCCAACAGGAGTCCCCGAGCTCAGTCTGTTGGTTGGCTCCAAGCATCCATATCTGCACTGGTCAGTTGCTGGCTGAACTCCCCAAGGAACTGCTACACCAACTTCCTGTCAGCAAGTGCCTATTGGCAATGGCAACAGTGTCAGGGTTTGGTGTTTGCAGATAGGATGGATCCCCAGGTGGGAGCAGTTCCCGGATGGCCCTCCCTTCAGTCCTTTTTGTTCCTATTCTTCCTTTAGACAGGAATATTTCCGGGTTAACAACTTTGAGATGGGTGGGTGGCCCCATCCCCCAACTGGGGGCCGTGTCTATCTACTGGAGGTGGTCTCCACAGGTTCTGTCTCCCCTTTGCTGCACAGTTCAGCTAAAATCATCCCCATTGGGTCCTGGGAGCCTCTCTTTACCCTGGCATCTGGGACCCTCCAGTGGCTATCCCCAGTTCCAGATGGCTCAGCTGTTAAAGGCTAGGCTCACAACCCTTTTATATTTCTATGATGAATGAGTTTAGAATTAGTTGGGGATTTATTGAATCTGAGATTACTCTTGATAAGGCATCTATTTGTGCATTATTGATGCTTCTGATATATGAGCATGAAAGATCCTCTCTTCTCTTCAGTACTTTACACTTTTCACTGTAGAGCTCTCTCACTTCCTCGTTTAAACTTATTCCCAAGTAATTTTGTTTGATGTTTATGAAAGTGGTTTCCCCCCACTTTCTTCCTCATCCTGCTTGTTACCGGTATAAATAAAGGTGAGCTAGTGAGTTCTGTCTAATTCTGTATCTTGTTAATTGCTGACAGGGTTTATTAGCTCTAAACATTTTCTAGTGGATTTGGAATCTCTTATGTATAGAATCATATCATCTTCAAATAGTGATACTTTGACTTCCCTTTCTTATTTGTAGTCTCTTTTTTTTTTTTTTTTTTTTGGTTTTTCGAGACAGGGTTTCTCTGTGTAGCTCTGGCTGTCCTGGAACTCACTCTGTAGACCAGGCTGGCCTCGAACTCAGAAATCCACCTGCCTCTGCCTCCCAAGTGCTGGGATTAAAGGTGTGTGCCACCACCGCCCGGCCTTGTATTCTCTTTCTTATTAGTTTTTCTTACGATTGTTTCTGTTAAGACTTCCTGTACTGCATTAAAGTGAGGAATGTGGACACCCTTTTTGATCCTGATTTTTGTAGAAATGTTTCATACAATGTCTGTAAGTTTGTCCCACTTTGTCTGTTATGTTGTTATGTTGAGATATATTCTTTCCATTTCCATTTTCTTCAGTAATTTTATCATGAAAGAATATTTTATTTTATCTAAATCCTTTCCTGTCTACTCAGATGGTCTTATGATTTTATCCCTGAATTCATTTACACGGTGTGACATTTTTGATGTGCAAATGTTGAACCATTCCTACATGTATGAAATAATACTAAATTAATCATAATGACTGATCCTTTTGATGTGTTCTTGGATTTGGTTTACAAGTATGTTGTTGAGAATTGTTTTCATCTATGTTATTCAGGGAGCTTAGTCTGTAAATTTCTATTTTTATCTTATCGTTGTTTAGTTCTGACATCAACATAATACTGGCTTTATAAAAAGGGTTTGGTAGCTTTCTTTGCTTTCTTTTAATGAAATAATTTGAGAAGTATTGGTTCTTCTTCTACTCCTTTGGAGCCTCTGATGAGTCATTTTGTCACCAGGTCTCCTCTCCTTTTCCTAGTATAACACAGGAGGCTTACCTTTAGGCTATTGATCTTGTCGACAATTGCAGCTGCTTTCTCAGCACCAGCTTGAACGCTCTATTGTCTCAAAATTTCCTCCATGGGGTAAATTAGTTCATTATTTTTGAATTCAACTTCACTCAGATTCTAAGGACTTGGGTAGAAAGGGGCCTTATTAATGGTCAGAATATCACATGGATGGCCCCTAGCCTATTTCCCGATAAGAATCATTTTCTTTGTTTGTCCTAGTTTTCTTTCTGTTGCTGTGATAAAACACAGACCAAAAGCAGCACAGGGCAGGAAATGACTCATTTGGCTCACACATCCAGGTCACAGTCCATCACTGAGAGAAGTCAGGATCGGAACTCAAACACGTACTTGAAATATAAACCACAGGGAAATTGTGTTTTCTGGATTGCTTACTGGCTTATGCATATACAGCCCAGGATCATCTGTCCATGGAATGATGAGACCCATAGTGGGCTGGGCCCCCCCTACATAAATTCTCAATCAAGACAACATCACAGACATTCCCACAGGCCAATCTGGACTATCCCTCAACTGAGATCACCTTCTCAGACGACTCTAGGGTGTGTTAAGTTACTAGGACAATCTCTAAAACCCCATGAGCCTGGCCTCTACTGTCAGTGTTTCTTCTAGCATCACCATCTTTCAATATTCTACCAGAATTACTCATTGAGTTGTGCTTCTGCAATTTAAGAGTTTTTCTGTCCCAAAGTTCTATAGTCTCCCATATCCTTCCTGAAGCTAGTTTCAAATGCCTATGGAGCAGATAGCAATAGCTTCACCTCTCATTAATAACTTCTGCATTAGTTTATTTTCATCTTCCTGTGATAAAATACCTCTACAAAGGTGGCTTGACAAAGGGTTTGTTCTAGGTCACAGTTCAAGGGTACAGCCCATCATGGCGTGGAAGTCAATGTGGTAGAAACTGAAGCATTGAGTCATATTGCATCCATAGTCAGGAATCAGAGAAAAGGACCAATGCTTCCTACTGTTCAACTGCCTTTCTCCACTTCTACAGTCCAGGAGCCCAACCAAGGAATGGCACCACCCGCAGCAAGAACATCTTCTCACCTCAATTAACTCAATCAAAATAATTCTCCATGACATCCATCTCCCAAGTGATTATAGACTCTGTCCAGTTGACAATAGTAACCAACCGAGCTACATCGAACAGTCAAGTCCAGCCCTAGCTACATAGATCCAGTTTCAAAAGAAACAAAAATAGTGATGTAAATTCTTTATTTTTGTGATCCACACTTGATTCTAAGTCGCTACTGCTGGTCTTCAGCATCTGTATTTCTACAAAGAACCCAGCTAAAGTTATTCTAGCCCTTTTTAGCAGGTTTCTCAGTGTTCTTCCATTCTTAATGAGTTATCCAATTAAAAAGCCACTTTACTTGGAAGAATCAATAGCATTCCAAGAATGCCACAAGAATAGCAAACATCTACGTTTCTACTCACCAGGAAGCACTCTCTTGTCTGTCTCTAGGCAGGAAACCTGGGAGATTATTCTCAAGTTCATAAAAAGGAACAGTATGGTGGTTATTTTTTTCATGACACTTCTACTTTAAATATGCAAGGTGACATGGTGTTTTATTTTCCCCAGTTTTCCTCAAAGTACTTAGACCCAACTCAAATACACACAGGATTATAAGAGCAAAGGGGATCCTGATCGGCCATTGCTAGGATATCATTCTTTTAAGTCCAAGGCAGTGTGATTAAGAATGATATCAGTACACTACAGACCTGACAGGTACTTGTAGACAAAATAGGCATTTTGGGATGGAGGATAGCATGGGGAATCCTGGTAGTGTTTCTCATAGGAGACAGGAAACTGCTATGATAATGTTGATAGTCTCTATGAAGACACATCAGTGAACCAGCACTACTTACACAAATGTGGGAACAATGCAGCAACTATAAAAGTTGTGAACTTTATTCTTAAGATACTCTGATGGACTCACTGTACAGTAACATAAACCCTGATTAAGTCATTCTGGAGCATTATCCAAAAGGCTTAGTTCTTAACCTTTATCAAATCTGTTAAAGTTCCTCATTAGGAAAAGGAGAAAAACATACTCAAATAATTTAACTAAAACCATGCCTGAGGATGCTACATGACAAATTTTCCAATCACAGTTTTGAGAAATATTTTTTTTAAACTGCCTCAGTGTTTCATAAAAAGCTAATGTTTTTTAAAAATACAAGGTTTATAGCATAGTCATCATCAAAGAGGCTTCATCTAGCAAGTGATGGGAACAGATGCAGAAACTCACAGCCAAACTGTAGATGAGGCTCAGGGGAATCTCAAAGAAGAGGAGGAGAATTGTAGGAGCTAGAGGGGCTGAGAACACCAGGAGAACACAACCCACAGAGTCATCTAAGCAGGGCTCACAGAGACTAAAACAACAATCACAGAGTCTGTATTGGTCTGCACTAGGCCCTCTGCATATATGTAATTGTTGTGTAGCTTGGTGTTCTTGTGGGATTTTAACAGTGGGACAGGATGGGGGTGTCTCTGATTCTTTTGCATGCTCTTAGGACCCCTTTCATCCTACTGGGTTGCTTCATCCAACCTTGATGAGGGTTTGTGCCTAGTCTTGTTGCATCTTGTTATGCCATGTTCAGTTGATATCCCCGGGAGGCCTGCTCTTTTCTGAAGGGAAATGGAGGAGGAGAGGATTTGGGGGAGAGGGAAAGTGGGTGGGATGGGAAGAGTGGAGGGAAGGGAAACTGCAGTTGGAATGTACTGTATGAGAGAAGAAAAACTAATAAAAATACGAGGTTTATTCCATTTGATACAATTTTAGCATGATGAAACATTCCTGTGGACCTTGTGCTGAATGTCAAATACAATTAATTCATTTAGAATAGTAAAACAAAACAGCAAAGCCATCTAAACATTTTAAGTACTTGTTACATACAGCAGCAGTTCACGTTTCAGTATTAAATATGTATTAATTTGGTATTGCACATTACCAGAAACTTGCTGAGTAAAAATTTCAATATATCACTCGTCATTATGGTGTCAGAAATCTAAAACTCCATTTTCCTTGTTTTAAAATGTTAGCAAAGTTTTCTTTTCAGAGGCTTGAAGGAGAAGCTGTTTCCTTGGACTTACCATCTTCTAAAGCTTGCTTCTATTTCTTGTTTATGGTGGCTTGCTCTATTTTCCAGGCCAACAAAACAGTATTTTCTCTTTTCTCCTACTTCCATGTCAGACTCACATCTCTCTAAAGCTCCAAATCTTCTACTTACATTTTGCAGTTATGCTGAGCCTGACCCAATATCCACAATATTCTTATCTCAAAATCCTTGATCATTTTTAAAAGTTCCACATAGCATGACAAATTCTGGGGACTAGAATGCATAATTTGGGGAAGACATTATTCAACTTTCTATCAAAAGAGTTTAGGAACAGGTAAAGAGGCAGACAGAATTCACACATTGGCATACATCTGGGGAAGAAGAGCAAACATTAAAGTCTTTAACCTGGAACACACATTTGCAGCAAAGCTTCCTCTGAGAAAGGAAAGTCCTAAGAAGAAAGTTATAATGTCAGGAGCAGTTACTGGTTCAAGCAAGTACCATTGCTGACAGGACATATAATATTATTGGCATTTCCAAAGAATCTCAAGGGCTAAAGTTGTGGCTAACCAGTGGATTGCTTGCCCGCCTGTGGTCGTGAAGCTTTCTATTCACTTTTAGCACTGTAAAAAAAATAAATTGAGAAATCCAAACATTCAAAATAGAAAATAAAATATTACAAAGTAAGAGGGAGTATAGTATCAGTGACATATTTACAGCAGAACAGATGCGATTATCTGACTCTATCTGGTAGGAACACCGGGTTATATTTAGACCTATAGGATACACAGTCATATTATTTTACATCAAGAAGAAATAAATTTGGAATTTAAAGCTAAGTTACAGCAAGTATGTTGCACAAAGAAGATAAATTAGTATGAAACAGCACTCAAACAACAAAGTCCCTAAACCACTACATTGAAAATAAAGCTCCTAATTCTAACCAATCAACTAGCACAGTGTTGACCCAAATAAACAAAAGACTCTTAAAATATGTTACAAAACAAAGTTGTAGATTTCTGCTTGTTCTTCCATAAGTATGGCAGAGAAGACAAAAATGAAGTAATTATAATGCTTGAGAATATATGTAAGTTAAATATAACATTATTATTATTAGGCAGCCAAATCAACACAACTAAGACAACTACAGAGCTTTTTTGTAGTTTGTCGTTTCAGGGAACATGATAGTGATGTCTAAGATTCCAAGAGTCTTCAAGTCATGTCTAAAGTTTTCTGACTTCTGGTGATTTAAAAACCATTGAGGTGCCCCAAAGTCTTTGGTTTATGTTTTTAAAAAATCTTTTATTTATTTATTTATTCCAAATTTTATTCCCTCTTCCTGTCTACCCTACAACTGTTCCACATCCCATACCTCCTCCCCACTCCCTGTCTCCATGAGGATGTCCCTACCCCCTACCCCTCACCCCACCAGACCTCTAAACTCCCTGGAGTCTCTTGAGGTGCATCTTCTCTGACTGAACCCAGACCTAACAGTCCTCTGCTGTATATATGTTGGGGACCTCATATCAGCTGGTGTATGCTGCCTGGTTGGTGGTCCAGTGTCTGAGAGATCTCAGGGGTCCAGGTTAGTTGAGACTGCTGGTCCTCCTACAGGGTTGCCCTCCTCCTCAGCTTCTTCCAGCTTTTCCCTAATTCAACCACAGGGGTCAAGCAGCTTCTCTCTGTTGGTTGGGTGCAAATATCTGCATCTGACTCTTCCAGCTGCTTGTTGGGTCTTTCGGACGGCAGTCATGATAGGTCCCTTTTTGTGAGCACTCCATAGCCTCAGTAATAGTGTCAGACCTTGGGACCTTCCCTTGAGCTGGATCCCACTTTGGGCCTGTCACTGGACCTCCTTTTCCTCAGGCTCCTCTCCATCTCCCACTCTGCAGTTCTTTCAGACAGAAACAGTTATGGGTCAGAGTTTTGACTGTGGGGTGGCAACCCCCTTCCTCACTTGATGCCCTGTCTTCCTGTTGGAGGTGGACTCTACAAGTTCCCTCTCCCTACTGTCAGGCATTTCATCTAAG
Organism: Rhabdomys pumilio; assembly: GCA_030674055.1. Lineage (NCBI taxonomy): Eukaryota > Metazoa > Chordata > Mammalia > Rodentia > Muridae > Rhabdomys > Rhabdomys pumilio. The sequence goes on along the minus strand of JANHMN010000005.1, from coordinate 74,340,991 downwards.
GTTCCTCCCTTTGAGTCCTGAGGGTCTCTCACCTCCCAGGTCTTTGTTGCATTCTGGAGGGTCCCCCCAACTTCCTACCTCCCGAGGTTGCCTGTTTCTGTGCTTTCTGCTGGCCCTCAGGGTTTTAGTCCTTTTCCCTCATCCAATACCAGGTGTTTACCCCATACCCCCCTCCACTTTCCCTCCCAGACCCCTCCTGAATTTTGCAGGCAAATGGATGGAGCTAGAAAATATCATCCTGAGTGAGGTATCTCAGACCCAAAAGAACATGCGTGATATGTACTCACTAAGTGGATATTAGCAGAAAAAAATGTATAGAATACCCAAGATATAGTCCACAGAACTCAAAAAGGGCCCAAGCAAGGATGCTTCAGTCCCACTTGGGAGGGAGAAGAAAGCAATCACAAGTGGCTTATGTTGGTTTTATAACTTTTTATTAGAAATTACAAATGAGAACACACTTCTGTGTCATGTGCATCTAAAATGGAAAGGTTGGATAACTCTAAAGTCCTGTTTACAGAGCATAGTTTTGCCATCCTGGTACACCCTGACTGGAGAGGCTTATAGTCTGTGGACCCTCGCCCGTGGTGTATACTTCGTCCAGCCTATGTAAACCCTATTAGGAGAGGTTAGAATATGCAAAAAGCCTCCTTCCATCACACACTTCCACCAACCAGGTCTAGACTTTGGCTGGGGATATTAGTAGCCTCAGGGCCTTGGCCTCTGGTGCCCACTTCCACCACCTATGGTGCTTCCTAGCTGGTGAAACCAAGAGCATGACTACCTCCCCTTGGCACACACTTTTCCCTTCTCATGTGCACAACTGTTAGTTAAGCCAAAGGACTCATGATCCCCAAGACAAGAACATACTCTTGATGTGCTGTGGGCAGCCATGGGTGTGAAGCCAGTGGATCTGGATTTCACTGCATTCCCCATGCATACTCACGCCCTCGCACTGCACTGTAGCTCATGAGGCTAAAGAATTCTACACTATCAAAACCTGGTGCATAACTCAGAAGAACCAGTGCACCCTGACTGGCTAGCTTAAAGGATGTGGGGCCCTCCATGATTGGGGAAGCCAAAGGCTGTGTAACAAACCAACCCCTGGTATGCAGGCTGTACACTCCACGTGCACTCTGGTCCATCAAGTTAGATGACTTGGGACTCCACAGCCCAAACACTCATCCTCACCACACTGTATGTACCCTGAGATCAGAGAATGTGTGAAACTCCTAGTGAGGGAACTTTTCTTGCCAGAGTTCATAAAGGCTGTCTCATGAGACCAGGTGCTGTATCCTCCTAGCTGAGCTAGAATAAGCCCAGGTTTCCCATCTGTGAATCACAGAAACACTTAAACAAACCTATTCTAAATGAGTAAGTTGTAGTGCAAAACCAAAAGTAACATGAAAGGGTAAGACAACATACCCCCTCCTTAAAATGATCAGTCTCATAGTAATGCCTGGCAATGATAGTGACTTGGACAGAATTCCAGACAAATAACCTGAAAGAATGGTTATCAGCATGTTCAGTTCATTCAAAGAGGTTGTAAATAAGCACCTTCATGGATTCAGAGTCTACAAATAAGCTGAATGAAATGCAAGGAAATAAAAACACCCAAATGCAGTAAGAAAGACAACTTGGGACATGAAAATAAAATTCAAGAAAGAAATACTGAAGAAAGCCAAACAAACGATACTGGACATGAAACTGCCAGTGAGTCAAATGAAAAGCTCAGCAGAAGGCTTCATCAGTAGATTGGATCATGAGGAGGGTGGACCATGGTGCAAAGACAAGGTAAAGTAACTAAACCATGCAGTAGAAGCCAATGATACATCCTTTTTATTGAAAATAAACATTTCCCTCATATAACAGGTTTCCTTTCCTCTACTCTATTCAGCTCCTTCCTACCTCCTCTCCCACCTGGATCCACCCCTTGTCTGTCTCTCATTAGAAAGCAAACACGTTTCTAATAAGGATCACAATAAAACAAAATAAAATATAATAACATAAAACAAAAAACCCAACACACCAGAATAATTCAAAACAAACAAACATAAGGAAAAGAGTCCACACGAGAAATAGATACAGACACAGAGACCACTTATCCCACACACTCAAAATTCCATAAAAACACTTAAGGGAAAACCATGATAGACACCCAAAGGACATGTAGGGTAAAAATAGAATTAAAACAAATAAAATAAAAATAAAAATTAAGATACGATCCCTCAGAAAAGCATTGATGAAGGAAAGCCATACATGAGCAATGTGGACCATTGTCTTTTGTGACTCTATTTGTTATAACAAATTTTTATCTTTTCATATCTTCTTTCATATATTATTATATTCTGACCACATTTTCCCCTCCCTCTCATCAACTTCTCCTCTCTTCCAGATCCACTCCTCCCCTGTTTCCCTTCAAAAAAGGGCAGTATTCCCAGAGATATCAACCGATCATAGCATAACAAGTTAAAATGAGACTAGGCATATACCTTCATATCACGGCTATACAAGTCAATCCAAAAGGAGGGAAAGGATCCACAAAGCAGACAAAATAGTTACAGACAGCCCCAACTCCCACTGTTAGGGATCCCACAAGAACTCCAAGCTATACAAACATAACATATATGCAGAGGACCTAGGTCAGACCTATACAGGTTCCCTAATGGTTGGTTCAGTATCTGTGAACCCTTATGAACCGTGTTTAGTTGATTCTGTGGGGTTTCTTGTAGTGTCTTTGACCCTTCTGGCTCCTACAATCCTTCCTTTTTCCCCTTCCACAGGACTTACTGAGCTCTGCCTAATGTTTGCCTGTGGGTCTCTGCATCCGCTCTTATCAGTTGCTGGATGAAACTTCTCAAATGACGATTATGTGAGGCTCTTGTCTATGAGTATAGCAGAATATGGTCATGAATCATTTCATTGGCTACCCCCATCCCCTTCTTGTTTGGTTCTATCCTAGGTCTCTGGGCAATCTGGTTCCTGGCACTTCAGGCAGTGTTAAGCATGGGCTCCCTCTTGTGGTATGGGACTCAAGTTGGAGCAGTCTTTAGTTGGCCAATCCCATAATTTCTGTGTCACATTTACCCCAGAACATCTTACAGGTAGGACGAATTGTAGGTCACAGGTTTTGTGACTGGATTGGTGTTCCCTCTACATTGGTTGGTTACAGAAGATGGCAGGTTTGGTTCCATATCCCCCATTACTAGGAGTCTTCACTAGGGTTACCCTCACAGATTCCAGGGAGCTTCCATTGCACTAAGTTTTTACCTTGCCCCCAAAATGCTCCCCAATTCTAGTCTCCATGTTCAGTGCTATCTCCCTCCAACCCCACAACACCTGATCCCTCCTGTTCCCATCCCAACCACTCCAATTCACCCATGGAATCTATTCAATTTCTCCTTCCCAGGGAGATCCTTGTGTCCTCCCTTGAGCTCTCCTTGTTACTTATCCTGTAGCATTATTATCCTTTACTTTACACCTAATATTTACTGACAAGTGAGTACATACCAAGTTTGTCTTTCTGGGTCTGGGTTATGTCACTTTGGACAAAATTTTTTCTAGATCTATCCATTTGTCTGCAAATTTCATCATGCCATTTTTTTCTTTTTTTATTGGATATTTTATTTATTGACATTTCAGATGTCATCTTCGTTCCCCATTCCCTCCAGAAACTCCCTATCCCATTCCCCCTTCTCCTTTTTGCTTTTATACCATTTTAATTACATGCAAGTATTAAGGTCAGTTCTAGGTTGAGGAACTAGCAATACAATAGACTCACATAGTCAAGGAATAATCAAGACAATAAACACAAGTACTCAAAGAATAAGCAAGGCAATAAACAAAGTCCCGTGATGTGATCACTGTTTCTAAGGGCTTATCAGGATGACCAAAAGATCTGAGCCTACTTCTGTGTCCTTGCCCAAAGTCATTTTCATATCTGAAGCCTACTTCCTGTTCTAGCCTAAAATTTAGATTTCTGCCTGAAATTACTTCTTTTGTTCTAGCCTAATATTTAGATTCCTGACTGAAACTACTTCTTTGTTCTAGCCCAATGTCAGATTCCTTCCAAGCAGTCCATTTCCTTGTCCTTGGCCCATGTCAGATTCCTGTCAAGCAGCCCCAAAAGCTCTTTGCCTCTCCCTCTTTTAAATTTCATAAACAAGACTAAGCCTGTCTTAGGTCATTCTGACAATGCCTTCTTTACCCATCATGGAATATACATTATCAAAAAGCAATGCACTTATATCTTGGATTGATAAGGCTCTGGGCAGAATCTTACTCATCCTTGGCTTGCCAGCCTGTTAAATTAATAACTGTGTCTGGGGGTCCCTTTTCAGTTTCAAGCCATGTACTTTGGCTGCCAACATGTTGATGTTGTTAAAGACAAGCTTTAACACAATGGGCAGGAATAAAAGCATTCCCAGGACAGAAAGGGCTAGCATGATCAAGGTATATATGCCATTCTTGAAGGTTGATCAAAGTAGAAATACACAATGACTATAGATATTGAACATGTTTTAAAATAGTTACTGGTTATTTATATATTTTTTGAAAACTTTCTATCCACTTTAATAGCTCATTTGTTGATTGGCAGTTTGATTTCCTTGGTACTTATATCTTTAATTCTTTGTAAATCCTGGATATTAGCCTCCTGTCTGAAGTGTAGGTGGTAAAGATTTTCTCCCAGCTTCACTCTCACTGCTTATAATGGGTCTGTTTAAGTTATTTATATCTTCAGGGATTAATTTTAATACAGCGATTTAAAAAATTGTTCTATTTCTTAGAATAGTTATGGGATGGATGGAGGGACTGGAATGGGAGGATCAAGAGAAGGGGAGAGGAAGGCCGGGCAGTGGTGGTGCACACCTTTAATCCCAGCACTTGGGAGGCAGAGGCAGGTGGATTTCTGAGTTCAAGGCCAGCCTGGTCTATCGAGTGAGTTCCAGGACAGCCAGGGTTACACAGAGAAACCCTGTCTCGAAAAACCAAAGAGAGAGAGAGAGAGAGAGAGAGAGAGAGAGAGAGAGAGAGAGAGAGAGAGAG
>JANHMN010000005.1:74320621-74335935 GCA_030674055.1 Rhabdomys pumilio | reverse complement strand
GAGAGAGAGAGAGAGAGAGAGAGAGAGAGAGAGAGAGAGAGAGAGAGGAGAGGGAACCATGAGAGGGAATACAAGGAGAGATAGCTAAAATTAAGGGTCATTTGAAGAGTAGTAAGAAAACTTAATACAGTAGAAGCTTCCTAAAATATAGACATATATATGAAGACAATTAAAATAAAATCACCAAATAATGGGGTAACTGACCATCTCTTGTTACCAAATGAAGTTTTAAATACCAGAGTTGGGGTATATCATCTAATTGAGTTGTTGGCTAAAGGAGCCCCATGGGGACCCAAACAACCCAGGCTGTTGCCAAGACTATAGATTGCTTTCCACCAACTTATAGCAAGGATCAATTTCTGAAGATAACACCTACAAAACCCATTAAAGATGGAGAAGTTGAGCTGGTGCCTGCATAGAGCCTTCATCTCCACGTTCTAGCGTTTTTTTGGTACCAGAATATGTTCAGTACTCTACCAAAAGAGAAACAAATACCAAGCCAGTCACAAACTCTTTATCTACAATGGTGTGCTGCTTGCAAGATAGGCTAGGGCAATGGTGGCAGGAAGCTTGTGGGAGTAATCAAGCAATAATAACTGACTTAAAGCCTACTCCAAGAGATGGAACACCAATTGGATGATCAAGTATCTTAGATTAGATATCTCAGAGACCTAGGGTTAAAGCAAATATTACTGGGGGAAAAGAAGGGGAAAAGGGGTAGTAATAAAATGACTCCTAATGACATTCTGCTATACTCATAGATTAGTGCCTTGTTCAGCCTTCATCAGGGAAGCCTCCTCTTGCAGCAGATGGGAACAGAGACCCATAGCTAGACACTAAGCAGAGAATGAGAGACTTTGGAACCCTGAGGCCTAAATGAGATGTCTCCATCACATCCGTCCCCTCAGGGCTCAGGAAATCCTGCAGAAGAGGAAGTAGAAAGAGATATAAGTAGAAAGGTAAAAGCCAGAGGGGATGGACGTCACCAAGGAAACAAAGCCCTCTACATAAACATATGAATTCACAGAGACTGTAGCAGTGTGCACAAGGCCTGCAAGTGTCAGGACCAGGTCCTTTAAGCTTATATTAGCTTCTAGTTTAGTGTTTTTATGGGATTTTCCAGTGTGTGAATGATTGTGTCTCTGATCCTGTGCCTTCTTTTGGTCTCTTTTCCTTCTGTTGGTTTGTTTTGTTTAACTTCGATGTGATAGTTTTTGTTTTATCTCATTATATTATGTTTTTTATATTTTGAAAAATGAATGAAGGAATGAAAACTTAACCACTAAGCTAAAGGTTAACAACTGAATTGTCACTTATAGCTGCTGGGAGAGGGAAAATTAGTTTTCTCCAATGGAGTGAAGCTGGGTGTATGTCACTCCAGGGTAGGCCTTATGTTGCCCAACATAAAATGAACTCCATATTTTTGGGGCTTGGTTCCAGTTTTGTTTTCTATGTCTCTCTTCCCCTCTCTCTCTCCTCTCCCCAAATATTTTTGTGTGTTGTTTTATTTTTTATTTATTTATTTTTTTGGTTTTGGGTTTGTTTTGCTCTATTAGGTTATTGTGTTTGGAGAAAGAACTTAAAGTTGGGCAGATGCAGAGCAAGACAGAAGCTGAAAGGACTGGGGGAGGGGGAATCATATAAAAATATATTTAAATTTAAAAAAATTAAGATAAGAATCATAATTATAATAACAGGACTACAGTGCAAACACGGCTTTAAAATTGTTATTCTTATTGTTGTGCAAATGTGGGTATCTGTGAAAGTACTATTTGGACTGAAAAGGAAATCAGATCTATTACAGCTTAAGTTACAGGAGAGTGTGAGTTGAGAGGCAGGCATGCTGCGGATGGAGCAAAGGTCTTAGTGCTCTTAGGCTCTATGTCCCTAGCCTCCAACAGGATTTTGAGTGGCATCTTGGACTCGAACTGCAATTTATCCATGCATGGTCTGTGTTTTACCCTCTGAGGTCTCTCTATGGCTGAAACAATCAATTCCTCACCTGTGGTCACAATGTTCAGATTCCATCACTGGTTCCTGAGGGTGTTAATGACATATTTGTGCCAGTGCTTTTCTAAAGTCTGACAAAATTTCTAATTCTAAGCCACCTGTGGGTGGACAGACATCTGTCACTTTTCTGCTGTGAGCTTTTCAGTCCTGTCTGAAGTAACTTGTGGCTCAGGAGTGAAGCCTCTGCCTTTTCTTGTCTTTTGTGTTACATTAGTCTTTGGCTCAGAGTTTAAATGGTCAGTTATTGCTGTAGGGCTCCCGTGCTGTGTTTCTTCAACTAAATAGAAGACATGGTTGCTTTTGTAAAGTCCATGTCATGTAAAGTCCATGTCAATAGAAAATTATTCCCACTCCCTTCCTTCCCAGAAGGGTGATGCCACACGGTCCCAAGAAAAAACACAGGACCCCTCCTTTCCTAAGAAGGGTGTAGACACAGGGTTCCAAGAAAAACCACGGGTTATAAGACAAGCCCATCAACATCAACCGACCAGTTTATCGCTAAAAATCTGCCCTGGTCAAACTGTGTATGAGCCCGTGGCCACTTTTTCTGCGTGAGTGAACGGCCCCAATGCATTGGTCCAATAAAATCCTCTTGCAATTACATTGATTGACCTCCGTGAGCTTCCTTCATGGGGTCCCGGTAGTGCAGTCATTGGGCTCCACACTTTCATCAGGGGTATGGGTGTGGGGGGCTACATAAAGATTGCCAAAGACTGGCACAAAGACTGTGCAATTGTTTCATATGCCAGCTTTCCCAGTGTTTGAATGGCCTGGCAGTGAGAAGGAAGGACTGGAATCGAGACAGCCATGCGCAGAGGAGATACTTCCTCTTCACAGTGACCAGCCTCAGACATTAGATACTACACTCAAATCACCGAAGAGTCACATTGTGGTGTGGATTCTGTGATGTGACATGACCACTACTGTAACTGATGCTCGGCACTGATTTGTATTTGATGAATGTAATGACTTGATTTTTTTTATTTGTGTGAAAGGCCAGCTGTAAAAATAAAACTTACATTAGAAGCAGTCTTCTGTTTCTTCTGGGCCATTCAGTTTTTCTGAGTGCGCACTCTCCCAGCAGTTTCTAATTCTGTTCTAAATTTCATTGGAGTAAGTTGTGATGACATTCCTTGATTTCTTTCTTTATTTTTTTCCCCCATGAGACTCGAAGAGAGCCTCACCCGAGGGAGGACGACAGTAGCAGGATTTGAACTCGGAGAGAAGGGCGCGCCCGCCCTCTGGCGGCGGGCGCAGAAGCCGTGCGCCACCGCACGCTCGATTCCTTGATTTCTAATTGTATTAATTTGTGTCCTCTCCCCCTTTCTTTTTGTTAGATTAGCTAAGGTTTTATCTATCTTATTAACTCTTTCAAAGAATCAGCTTTGTTTGGTTAATTTTGTGTACTGTTCTTTTAATTTCAGTTTGGGATCCTAGTTTAGGAGCCAAAGCGTGGGACCTACACTGATCCCTGGGGCCACTGAGCTGGACACTGTGTCACTAGGTGCTCTCGGATTCTGCAGAAGCCGGAAAGTCCTGTTTGTCTGTAGCTCTCCTACCCACCAGAAAGAAAGTTTAAATACTATCACCATTTTGAGTTGCTTCTCTCTGCTTCCTGCTTGAGGTTTAAGAGGCGAGCTCTCAGCTTGCTGCTCCAGCTGCCATGCCTGCTGGCTGCCGTCTTTCCCTCTGTGATGATGATAGACTCTTATCACTTTGAAACTGTACACCCAAATAAACCCATCCTTCTGTGAGTTTCTTTAATCATGGCATTTTACCAGAGCAATAGAAAAAGAAACTAGTACTACTATAGTGCTATACGAATAAAAATGTGCAGAAGAAAAAAAAACCAATGTGCACAGATCAATGTAATAGAATAGGGGTCTCAGACATAAGTGCATGTAAATAGAGCTACTTGAGATTTTACGAAGATGTCAACAATATACATCAGAGAAAAGACAGCATTTTCAACAAATGATGATGAGAATCCTAGACCTCGTCATGTAGAAATACTGTACCCTTATTACTCACCCTGCACACAACTCAGCCTAAAACAGATTAAATAGCTCAACCTAAAGCTTGCTCCTATGGAGCTGCTGGAAGAAAGAGTAGGTGTGCTTCAACTTATAGGTGCATTAATAGATGTTCTGAATATGACTCAAGTAGCACAGGAAGTCCAACAACTGACAGATGGAATTTCACAAAACTAAAAAGCAGCAGAAATAAAGGGGGGGGAATCTTTAAGATCTAGAGAATATAAAGAACTAAAAAAGCTGTCCATGAAGAAAACAACCCAGTTGAAACTTGGGCTGGGCTAGGGGAGGGGGAAAGGCTCAGTAGAGCATCATTTTTTCCCGGTGAACCTGAGTTGGAGTCTGAGCACCCTTATTAGGTTATTCATGACTTCTGGTAACTCTGGCTCTAGGGCATCTGATACCCTCTTACGTACCCCATAGACACTTGTACTTACACATGCACATACCTTCTTCACACATACGTGCACCTGTGCACATTATTTTAAAAATTTAAAGATAAATAAATAAAAATGGAGAATGGAATACAGAACCGAATAGAAAGTTCTCAAATCAAAATGTACTTGCAAACACAGAAAACAGTGTGCACTTATCCGTAACTATCAGGGAAATGCAGATGGAAGCCACTTTAAAATTCCATCTCACTCTAGTCAGAGCAGCTATGATCAGAAATACAAATAATAACAAATCAAAGGGGAACCTTTATATTCTATGGCAGTGTAAGCTAGTGCAGTCACTTTGAAAATTTGTCTGGAAATTTATCAAAAACAAAACAAACAAAACAGAAACAACTAGAACTATGGTGTTAGAGATATGCATCAATGGTTAAGAGCTCATGTTTTCCTGAAGAAGACTCAAGTTTGGTTCTCAGCATCTGTGCTGGGCTCACAAGCACATGTAGTGCCAGTTCTGTGGGTCTGGTGCTGCTCTTTCCTTATCTCTGCGGGAATTGCACTCAGATGTATGTGCATGTGCATACGTGTAACTAATAAATAAAAACTATTTATGTCAGAGGCAGCCCTGCTTATACACTGAAAACCTAAAATCAGCAATAGGCCTAAGTCAGCCTGCTAACACTTGATCTCTGTGGAAAAACACTGAAACAGATAGCTATAAGATATTGTAAACAGGCAGCTTTGGTGGAAATTTACCAGCCTGGATAGGAACAAGTAGTCATAGGTCTTGAGGATATTCATAGACCTTGGGTAGCCTTGGCGGATAGTACCAACTTAGATAAGGACAAGTGAATCATAGGTGGAGTCATGGTGACCTGTCCCCTGAACCTTTACTCAGCTCAGACTCTGTTCTGGAAGATATCTGTATGCCCCCTGAACACCTTTGCTCCTGTGTTATCCCATTCCCCACATCCTGCCTTTTTGTGTTTATAACCCCCCTGTGAAAAAGTAAAAATTGCAGATTGATCAGCCTATAGACAAGCTATGGTTCTTTGTGTCTGCCTGTTTCCCCCATTCTCTCTTTCAGGTGACCTCCCTGGGCCCTTGTTTAATGCCTTGCTGGATGGGACATATTTAAAAAACTAGAATAATCTTATCACAGAGCTAATGGCTATACTGCTCCTGAGCATACATCCAAAGGACCATATATTGTACTATAGAGATACTTGTACAGTCATGGTTACTGTTGCTCTACTCACCATAGCATCAAAGTGGAGTCAATCTAGATATCCTCCAACTGATGAATGGATAAGGGAAATGTGGCATATATACACAGTGGAGTGTGATTCAACTGTACAGAAAATTGTGGAAATTGTAGGTGAATGGAGGAAATTAGAAAAAAATACGTTGTGAGTTTACCCTGACACAGAAAGACAAACACTGCATGTTCTCTCTTATATGAATGTCTTAGCATATAGTCCTTTGTCTTACATATTTAATATGGAGTACATGTGGAATCTAGGTAATTAAAACAGGCCATTAAGGGTGGACTCACTAAAGAAGATATGATAGTTAAATGAATTTAAAAGGAAAGGTGAGAGAGGGGATACTGGGAGAGGAAAGATTCAAAAATGGAGTGGGCAGAGAATGGGCACATAAAGGGGTGAAGAAAGATTTAACCCAAATAAAGAGTATATGAAAAAGCTATATACAAACATACAGTTTTGCAACCTGATTAAAAATATCCTTAGAGGGGGTAGTAGAAGATAGGTGACTTGAAAACTTAGGGATGGGATGAACTGCAGGGACAAAAATGGAGAAGAGACTGAAGGAACGTCAGTCTAGTGGTCAGCACAACTTGTGATCCATCTCAACAGGAGGCATGGGTACCAAGGCCTGACACTATTACTGATGTTATGATGTGCTTACAGACAGGAGCTGTCCTCTGAGAGGCCCTACCAGCAGCTGACTGAGACAGACACAGGAAATTATACCCAACCATTGGACTGAAGTCGGAGACCTCTATGGTTGAATTAGGGGAAGGATTAAAGAAACTGAGGAGGAGGGCAACCCCATAAAAAGACCAGCAGACTCAACTAACCTGGACCCCTGAGATCTCTCAGACACTGAGCCACCAACCAAGCAGCATACATGAGCTGGTCTGAGCCCCCTGACACATATAGCCAAGGACTTCCTGGTCTAGCCTCACTGAGAGAAGATGCACCTAACCCTTGAGAAACTTGAGGCCCCAGGGAAGGGGGAGGCCTGGTGTAGGGGGAGAGCACCCTCTCGGAGGCAAGGAAGAGGAGGAATGGAATGAGAAACTGTGGGAGGGGAATTAGGAGGGGGGACAATGACTGGAATGTTAATAAATAATAAATAATAGAAATAAATAAATGAAAAAAAGAGATTTAAGTGGGAATAGGAATAGAGGCTCTAGGGAGGTGAAGAAATAGAGGGTAGGTTAGACAAAACTACTTATGTACGAAGAAGCCTTATGGAAAACCACTAATGTGTAAACTAATTTAAAAATATAATCCAAAATATGGAGTTTGTGTGGATGGAAAGATGGCTTGGTACTTAAGAGCTCTTGCTGCTTTTCCAGAGGATCTGACTTCAGTTCTCAGCATACATGTTGTATGGCTCACAACTACTCCCAACTCTAGTTCCAGAGCATCTGACATCTTCTGGCCTCTTTGGGCACCAGTACATACTTGGCATATACATAAAGGCACAGATACATACAAATATATGAAAAATTTAAAAAGCAAATCTATCAGAGGTATCCTGCATAGGTGGGTAACACTGCTCCCTGAAGACATAGGTTATTAAATGAAAATCTAAGTGCCAGGCACAGAATATTTCCCTCTCTTAGTTAGAAGTGACAGAGGTTCTGAAGGCACCCACAACATCACTATTTATTGCCACTGCTTTTGGTTTTCTACTGTAACAAAATTGTCAGACACTATTGCTGATACATCACACACCTTGACTGCAATATATTGAAATATCAACCTCAAAATGACAAGGAAATTCCTTGCTGGCTAGTTTTTGTGGTACTACAAGATTATACACTAAATGCTGGGAGAGAAAAGAAATTGATGACCTTGCCCCAAACTGTATCCTATCCCTACAAGATTGACCTAACACTGACTACCTGTATTGTAGTTTCTAAATACCGATATTTATGGGGGAAAGCACGTAGTTCTTTTACAAATGGCTGATTTTAGAAGTGAGGTGTGAAATTTGGCCAGAAATCAAAGAAGACAATGACCCATGAGATCATGTGAAAGAATAGAGGTGCCAAAATTAGAGCCCCTAATTTCTAAAACACCAAGAAATTGATTACAGTAGATTGACATATTTAACATATTTTTTTAAAAATGAAGAATTTCATTTATCTTTAGGAAAACAATGACAGATATAAGAAAGCAATTCATTACTGAAATTTGATTAACAAAATAAAACAGCAGTATCCTTAACTTTTGTGAAATATATTTCAGCGCGCGCGCGCACACACACACACACACACACACACACACACACACACACACACACACAAATAGTTGAAGGCCCTGCACTCTAGTCATACCTCAGCTGCCAGTAAGGGATTGTGACTAGCACTTCAGACAGGTCCCACTTCTTTTGGAATCCTTTAGATCATACACTCGTCCCCATCAGGGACCTCTAGTTTTTATAGCTGGCATAGAGATATAGGCAATCGACCTATTCTTTCCAGCACAAGCCTGTAGCTGCTTGCCAGAGATCAGAGATCCCAGCCTATCTCCCTCTCTTTAGGATTGGCCAGATCATAGACCCTTGCTACTGGAGACCATTTATCCTGCCTGCAGGGCACAGAGACATAGGTAAGCTACTTGTACTCTTCAGCAAATCTCTGCTCTAGTCAACCCATGGCTACTCACACTAGATCCATTCTCTAGACCCAATCTGGCCTGTACATCCTGTGCTTTAGCCCAGCCTGGTGAGCTTGCCTGATCTTATTATGCCTGCACCCTCCCCAGTCCCGAGAACTAACCCAGGTCTCCAAACAGGTGCCCTAGCCAAAGTGGTGAGCTTAACCTGTGTCTTTACTAACAACCTCTTCATATGTGGAATATCAGATACACAAACAACAGTGAAAGCCCCCATACTCAGATCTCATTACAAAAAACAGTATAAAAGGTCAAGGAGTATGCACCCCACAAAATAATCCAACAGTCCTATACAATTTTTCTCCAGTGTGAATTGCCTAGATGAACCCTAGGGCAGAGAACTTAAAAGAATAGCTATAAACTTCACCAAAGATTGGAGGAATTTAGAAAAGACACAAATAGCACAATCAACTCAAAAAAGAATAAATGGCTGAGCAAAGCCCAAGAAACCATAAACATATGCCAGACTGAAATGATGAAGACAACCCAGGAACTGAAAACCAAATAAAACTAGAAACACTGAGCAGTACTCAAGCTGCAATGAAGATGGAATTGAAAAACTCACTAAGCCAATTAGAATACTCAGAAGAAAGCCTTATAAGGAGAATCGATCAGGTAGAAGATAGAATATCAGAACTTGAAGATAAGGTTGAGGAATAAAAGCAATGAATCTACACCCTCCTCCAAAAAAACCCACAGGAAAATACCAAACCACAGAATTTCAACAAAGGAGAAATCAACAGTTAAAGAGACTCATAACAAGTAGATTGAAAAAGTAATCAAAAGTCTTCTGACTGAAAAATGGATGGAGTCATAGCAGAATTCTATCAGACTTTCATAATTTTCTTAAGTTATTAAAAAATAAAAACAGAAGAGATAGTTTGAAACTTCTTATTATGAAGCCAGTATAACTAAAGTCCAAACCATGTACACACACACACACACACACACACACACACACACACACACGCACACCACACACTGCACCATACCAAACAAACAAAAAAATCAAGTACAGGTTAATAAGGCTAATACTCCTTATTATTACTTATGAACATAGATTCAAAGTTCCTCAAGAAAATATTTGCAAGGTACATACAGAGGTACATTAAAAAGATTATCCACCAAGATCGAGTAGGCTTGATCTCAGAGATGCAGGGATGTGTCAATATATGTAAGTCAGTAAGTATATTAAATCATATAAATTCAATGCAAGAAAAAACATACAATAATAATCTTAGTAGCTGAAGAAAAAGCCTATGACAAAATTTAGCATGCTTTTATTATAAAAAGCCCTAGTGATAACAGAACTGGAGGAAATATATCTCAACATAAGAAAGACTATACATGATAATCTCACAGCTAACATTTTCCTAAAAGGATAAAAACTTGAAGCAGTTTTATTAAAATCAGGAATGATACAGGCTGTCCATTGTCTCCACTTCTTTTCAATATAGTGCTGGAAGCGCTAGCCGGAATAATAAGACCAAGAGAAGGAAATTAAAGGGACACAAATAGAACAAGAAGTCAAATTATCCATAGTTGCAGATGAGTTGATATTAACACACAAGAGAGCCACATAACTCCATCCCAAAACTGCTAGAAATGAACAGCAAGTTCAGCAAAATGGCAGTCTACTAAAACAGCTTATAAAGATCACTAGCCTTTCTCCACACCACCAACCAACGCACACACAAAGAGACTGTGCACGTTCCTATTCACAATACCCTCGAAAAAAATAAAATATTGTGGGATAAACTCAGCTAAGGAGGTAAAAGAATTCTACAATGAAAACTTTAAATCTCTGAAGAAAGAGATTGAGAACACTAAAAAATTGGAAAGACTTTATGTGCTTATGGATTGGCAGAATTAATAGTGGGAACAATGGCCATTCTATAAAAAGCAATTGAGAAAATCAATGCAATTACAGTAAGAGGAAATCCTATGATCTAGCTCTACACCTAAAGGACTCTTTATCTTACTACAAAGATACTTGCTCATCCACATTCATCAGTGCTCTGTCCATAATGGCCAGAAACCAACAGCAAGCCTAGATGCACATCAGCTGATGAATGAATAATGAAAACGTGGTCCATTTAATATTGAACTGCTAGGAAAAATTAAATCATAAAATTTTCAAGTATATAGATGGAGCTGGAAACAGTCTTCCTGAATGAGGTAATCAGGACTCAAAAAATACAAATATTGTGTACTTTCTCTTATAAGTGGATATTTGTTAAGCTTTAGATATGTGTTTTAATCCAAATTACCACAGAGATTAGGTAGCTAGTAAGGGACCAAGGGGAGGAGGAATTCTTTCAAGGAAGAGGAAATAGAGTACAATGCTATAAAGACATAAAGGGAAAACAAGAGTAGATGATTAAATGGGGAGGGCAAAGTAAATGAGGGAATATGAATCAAGACAATGAACATTAAAGGCTTTATGAAAAGCTATGCTGAAACCTACTATTGCAGAAGTTTCAAAAATATACACATATATCAAAATAATTTAAATGGAGTCGTCATAAATAGAGGAGACAATGTCCCAGTTAGACATCTTATGCCAACAAGTAAAACTTCTAATACCAGAAATGGGTTGCATCTTGTTGTGTCACTGGCCAACTCCAATGGAGTATCACTGGATATATCAACTACACTCTGGGGTAGGCCTCCAGCCAAGGAATAGTTGGCCAACAGAAAATAGACTCCAATGGTGTGTGTGTGTGTGTGTGTGTGTGTGTGTGTACTTTTTATTTTGTTTTGATATCTTGATCTATTGGTTTAATTGTTCGACTTTTGTTTCTTGTTTCTTGTTTTTTCTCCCTGTTTTGAGAGAAAGAGAAAAAACATGAAGTTGGGTGGGTAGGGAGGTGGGAAGGATCTGGGAAGAGTTGGGAGAGAGGGGAAAGAACATGACCAAGTATGTTGTATGAAGTACATTTTTAATAAAATAAAAGGATTTTTTTAAACCCACAACATTCTCCATAGAGATAAAAAAATAATCTAAAATATACATGGAACCCCAAAGGAATCTGGATAGTCAAAGTACTTCTGAGCAAATTACTTCTAACCCTCCCCTGAAACCCAAACCGAAACCAACCAACCAAACTTAAAAAGTGATGTATAGAATTACCAAACCAGATTTCAAGACATATCACATACCTAGAGTTATAAAAAATTGCATTGTACAGGCACATAATTAGATACATAGACCAACCAGTGGAACAAAATAGAAGTACCAAAACATGAATATATATAATTATAGACGTTTGATATTTGACAAATATTTCTACAACATCCACCAAAAAAAAGACAGCACCTTCAACAAATGGAGCTGGAAAACTGGGGTGTCTATATCTAGAAAAATGAAATGACTCCTATCAGCTCCCCTGCCTCCCAAATCAACTTCAAATGGATCTGGATCAAGTAACTCAATGTGAAACCTAAAATGCTGAACCCGCTAGAAGAAAACATAGGCAGCACCTTACAATGTGCAGATGTAGAACGTAGTGAAAATTTGTTTTTTCTAAAAACATAGAAAATGTTATGGGGATATGTTTTTGTTTTAATCCCAGGTGTGGCACATTCAGCTGCTTCAGATTGTCCACTGCATCAGACTATGATTTGCTTTGTGCTCTGGCAGGGGCATGAGTTTGCCAGCTGCAGATAGTTTCTGCAAGTGTATGATATTGGAATTCTGGGGACTCTTGAGAGAGTATAAAAATACTAGCGCCCCGAGAGACTGTGGCCACTGATACTGATCTTCCTCCTGCTGCTCCGTCTCCTCCTGTTACTGCTGTTCTTCTTGCTGCTGCTGCTGCTGCTGCTGCTGCTGCTGCTGGTGGTTGCTGGTTGTCCTGATGATGATTAAAATTTCCCCAAGTAACTCGGTGCCCTAATCAGCAAGAAGTAATGTAATGATGTTGACTCCTTTCCCCTCTAGCCTTCTTCCTCTGCTACCTAGTGTTGGGGGCATTAGATAGGGTAAGGATGGAGAAGGGTGGTAGAGATGGGAGCCCATAAAGTAGCCAAAAGTCCGTTACAATAGGAAAATGCTTTCTGAAAAGAACTTCATTTGCCCAGAATTAAGGCCAACAGTTGACAAGTAGGACCCTATAACGCTGGAATTTTCTGTACAGCTAAGGCAAAAGTCAATTGAGTGATAAGGAACCCCACTTTGTCAGGAGGGAATTTTTGACAGCTATACCCAATTAAAAATAGTGTATGGATTTGAATAGAGAGTTCTCAAAAGAAAGGTGGCTAAAAAATAACTTCAAAAGTGTTCATCATCATTAACAATTAGGAAAATGCAAATTGAAACAACTTTGAGATTCTATCTTACTCCAGTCAGAAATGTTAAGATTAAGAACTTACAACAAATGCTGGTGAGGATGTTGGGAAAGGGGACCCCTCATTCACTGTTAGTGGGAGTGGAAACTGGTACTGGTGACTTGGAATTCAGTGAGGAGAATTCTCTAAAAGCTAGAATGAATCTATTACATGACCGAGCTATACTACTCCTTGCCATATGCCTAAAAGGACTTCCTGATCTACAGATACTTGCTTGGCCCTGTTTGTTGTTGCTGTCTATTCACAATAAGTGGAAACAGTCTCAATGTCCTTCAAGCAATGAATGGGTAATGAAAATGTGGTCCATGTACACTAAAGATACTACTCAGCTTTAAAGAAAAACAAAATAATAAAATTTGCAGGTATGTGGATATTAACAGAAATTATTAAATTGGATGAGGTATCCTAGAGACAAAAAGGAAACCACTGCACATTTTCTCTGTTTCTTCACTCTAAATCTTCAGATATGAGCAAATAATTTGGAGTAAATACAGAAACCAGGAAAGTTAAAAGGGACCAAAAGTGTGGGAAAACAACTCTAGAGAGAGGAATTACAGGGAACAGGTTATAAGAAGGGAGAAATGGGAAAAACAGTTTTAATTCAGATTGGAGAGGACAATACAGAAGAAGAGGGGACAGGGGGACATGAATAACACTGTTTGCAATAATAATAGTGTATTCTATTATTTTATATACATCTAAGATTATATAAATACACATGAGTATATATTTATTTATACATAGAGAGAAATGTATACACACATATACACATATATATGCACCATAAACTATTAACAGAATCCCCAGTGCCAGACATGAAAAGCCTCCTTTTGAGTTGTTGGTCACAGGAGTCCATGATACTCTAAAATCGATATAAGTTATTGATGTTGCCCTTGGTTGCTTCCTAGAAGTTGAAGGTGGGACTTTACTGCTGCGGACACCACAGACTTTGGACACAGGCCTCAATGGATTTGAGCTGGATCTGACCCAAAGGTCTTCTCCTTCAGGATTATAGGACAGTGCTATGCAAGTTGCTAAGGGAGGAAGGCTGTAACTTTAATTTTTTCAAACCTTATTTATAATGATGATTCTTAAACGCTTTAACCTCCTGTAGCCCACCACCCACCAGAGGTGGTAAAAAAAGGATACAGGGAAGTGGACCTGTTTAGAAAGGTTCTTTGGAGCAACTCCCATCTGTGTTGTCTGGAAATCAGTTCAGTTCACAGGTCAGCAGAGGCAGCTCAATCCACTTACAAACACTTAATGGATACACCAGCAGTCCAGTTCCATAGAGTTGAGATAGAAACAGTGGTGACACAACCTAGCAGAGACAGCCAGGCCTCAGCCTCAGCTAGAGTCAGAAGGGGGGGGGCAGGAGAAGTTCTCAGCTGTTCCTTTCTCAGGAAAGCGAAGATCAGCAAAGATGCAAGACCCACAAGCATTGCACAGCTAGCTGTACCAGCGAGCCAAGCTCTGTCTCTGTCACTCCTTTTAGTCTTATTTATATCCTCCAGACATCATGCGTCATGCGTCCTTCATATGCCTTGCCTCAGCACGTGTCTTGCCTCAGCGCCTGTACCCAATCAGCATGAGTCTTAGGAGTCCTGATAAATGGAGCTCAACTACACAATGTAAGGTGGACCAATACATGTGTGTCATTAGCAAAGAGTCCTTCATCACATGTCCTTTCACATGCTTGCTTTATTTTCCCCAGCAAAACACCATCCAACACAATTGACTCTCCAAAGAACCTTAAGTTTCCACTTCAAAAGGCAATTAATAGTCCTACTCAGTTTCGATGCCTATGAATCACAGCAATGACAAACACTGCAAGATATCACTAAGGGCACCGTGGTGACAGTTGTATCTAAGTGATATCCAACAGCTGTCTCTTTGAATTTAAGGAAGAACTGATCAATAGGAAAGAAATCGTGCCTGGCTCTGTAAACCCTGTCACTCTTTGCTAGTGAGTTGATCATTCTTAGATGAGAACATACTTCTGCCACTTTCCTAAACTTAAATGCATTCAATTACATTCTAATAGCTGATTCTTATATCCTCACATGTGTGTGTCTCTCACCTCATTAAAAAAGCCTGTTTTTGAAAGAAATGAAGATCATTTCAGAGGGTCACGAAGGATCAAAATTCAGAGAACAATTGACCATGGTATGCCCAGTTGACACATATGCACAAGCCCTCCACCTGCAGTATGGGGAACACTGTGGAATGTGTGTGTGTGTGTCGTTGGGGAGGTGGCTGCACTGTAGGAAGCAGAGGAACAGGAAGTCTTCTGCCAAATTATGTCTTCTAGACATGACAGGAAATATTGTCTCATGAAATCTCAACAATACGGCTGTTTTACAAAGGCCGCAACAATGATAACACCATTTAAATTCCACTGTGCAAGGGTGAAAGCTCATGGGGACTCACGCTTCAAGAAAAAGCTATAGGTAATTAATGCCTGCTGATAGAGGGATAATTAGTTTTCCCCAGGGATGAGACCTCTAAATGCTTATCCAAACCCAAGTGGTCAGTCCTGAAATCACACACAGGCACAGGCACAGGCACAGGCACAGGCACAGGCACAGGCACAG
>JANHMN010000005.1:74263623-74318220 GCA_030674055.1 Rhabdomys pumilio | reverse complement strand
ATAATAATAATAATAATAATAATAATAATAATAATAATAATAATAATATAACAATAATAAAGAAAAGGGGGCCATAAATCTGAGAAGTCGAGGGAAACATCAGAAGGGTTAGAGGAAGGGCTGGAGAGAAGAAATGGAAAAGGGAAAGATATAATTATATTTTAATCAAAAATATTTGAAAATTATATAGGAGTTTTTTAGTACCTTGCTTGTACATGGTTGTAGTATCTAATAAACATAATTAGATATATAAGCTATGGTTCAACAATTTTATGTTTACATGTGTGTTATAAAGGAATTTGTACACACAGCACCAAAAGACATGTACTAGATCTTCATAGCACAGCTTGCACTTCAAATATGGAGACAAAATAATGCCCCAAAGATCTAATTCCATTATGGTCTCTTCACATAATGAAATTCTCCACAACAATGAAAACAAAGGACTTGCTATTGCACTCAATAACATAGATGAATTGCAAAAAGAGTTCTTTTTTCTTCTTCAAATTATTTTTATTATTTGAAAACTTTAAAAATTAAAGTATATTATGTCATTTTCCCCTCCTCCCATCTCTAACCCCTCACTTATCCCTTGTTGATTTGCTCTCAAACTCATTGTCTCTTTTAATTATTATTGTTACATATATATGTGCATAAACATACAAACAGAATCTGCTGAGTCCGTTTGGTGTTGCTGTTTATGTATATGACTTCTGTGTTGATAACTGATTGGGGGTACCCAGCTGCTGGGGAAGACTAATTCTCCCTCTCTCAGCAGTCCTTAGTTGCCATAGTTATTTGTCTAGGGGTTGGTTTCCACGAGAGTGCCCTTCCTCCATGTTGGCATGTTCATTTCTGTTGGCATTCTTCAGCACTCCTTAAGGTAGCCATTCTTTTATTTTTTAAAAAGAAATGTAAATTTATTATTTTCAACCTATTTTTAAATGGGCATTGATTTGAAAAACAATGTGTTTGATTAAAAACAGTGACAGCTAACAGTAAGTTTGCATTATATAACTACAATTATCTTTACATAGTCTATTACTAGAGCCAGAAATCGAAGAACTATTGGAAGTATCTTTAATATTATAAGGATCATTCTGCAAAAATCTACCAATTATTGAATGGATTTTATGTTTGAGCTCTTTCTTGGTTATATTTTGTTGTATCTCTTTTAGTGTGATATAGAATCTTTGAAACTAGGTGTGGCATCAACAAAGTTAGGAAGTTAGTCCAAACTGTTTTTTACAGTAGGTAATTTCAGTTCAGCAGTTTGCCTTTCAGCCATGGCTCAGGACAGCTTCCTTTGTTAT
The DNA here is from genome assembly GCA_030674055.1 of Rhabdomys pumilio. Classification (NCBI taxonomy): domain Eukaryota; kingdom Metazoa; phylum Chordata; class Mammalia; order Rodentia; family Muridae; genus Rhabdomys; species Rhabdomys pumilio. The sequence goes on along the minus strand of JANHMN010000005.1, from coordinate 74,316,907 downwards.
CTCTTCTTTTGTTTAGTTGAAACAACCTTTTTCTTTTTTTTCTTTTCCTTTTTAAAATTTTTTATTGGGTTTTTACTTATTACATTTCAAATGTTATCCTCCTTCCTGGTGTCCCCTCCTATCCCCCATCCCATCCCCTCTTCCCCTGCTTCTATGAGGGTACTCCCCCACCCACCCACTTACTCCTTCCTCCCCACCCTTCTCCTACACTGGGGCATCAAGCCTTTGCAGGACCAAGGGCCTCTCCTCCCATTGATGCCTGACAAGGCCATCCTCTGCTACATATGCAACTGGAGCCATGGGTCCCTTCTATGTGTGCTCCTTGGTTGGTTGTTTAGTTCCTGGGAGCTCTAGAGGGTCTGGTTGGTTGGTATTAAAGCAATCTTTTTCTTTATCACATCAATTTAACCAAAGCTTGTCACTACCCAGCTTGGTTTCTAACTCTGTACCTTTCTCAAGAATTTCTCCATCATCCCATCTTCTAATCTTCAAAGATCACAGATTCTTTTGGGCCAGTTAAAAAGTGCAGTTTTCACATTGTAGATTGTAATTTTGGAAATTCCCTTTTATCTTTTAGCCTTTTCACCTGCACTTTCTCCCCAAATCACAAAAAGTCTTCAAGTAGTTTCCATCCCTTAAGATGTTTGCTGCTTACTGTCACACCTTGATTTATTGGTTAAATCAAATTTGAACTATTAGGAGTAAAGACCATGCATCTTATTGGATAATCCTCGTTGGTTAAGGATTCAGCAGAAGGGTGAACTGGAGAATTATCCAGAATTAATGCTGCCATGATGTTCTCCCCCTTCAGAAAATCTTAGATCATTAAGTTGAAAATGCTGGTCCCCAGGAACAAAAGTTTGAAAGAATCATTCTGAAAACCATTCTCTGTGAAGTAGACATCTTTACTAGGTTAATGTATTATAGATGATGGACTCGTGTCCTCTTTCACACTTTTGGGTACCTTTGCTCTTCCAATAATGACTTATGTTAATTTGTGAGTTCTGTTTGCATTTGCACACACAAGGGCAGACAACCATTCCTTGTTTATTTTCCTCCCTGGTAGGCAGGTATCTTTTCTATTTGCTTGAGTGTTCTCTGGCATTGATTTCCAAAGTAGGTCAGTCTGATGCCCATTGTATATTTGGGCTAAACGTAGTTTTTCCTCTTTAATTACTACAGACACTTTTTTTTTCTCAAAATGGCTCAACGTGTTCTGAAACTGAACCTCAAACATGTTCCCTACGTGCTTTTGGGTTCCCAAAATTCCATGTCTATTTCAAAATATAAAAAGACAACCAGTACTGCCCTTAAAATATGCTCAGCCAAAACACCGTCGAAATCTTTCTGCAGCAGCCTGAAGTTCCACTCCTTTAACACAGACACCAGATGGTCATTTCTGTTGGTACCACATGTAAACTGCATCATCTACGTTATCATATTTGGTTCCTGTCAGGCCCTTTTCTCTCGCAACCCCTTCTAATGGGATATCCTGTTTCACCAGAAAATTCAGTTCATTTTTTGTTGCTGCTGGTTTTTTTTTTTTTCAAATGTTGTTTCCTCTCCTGGTCCCTCCCTCACCTAGCCCCTCCTTCCTATTTACCCTCCTCTTCTCTGAGAGAGTGGGATCCCTCTGCGTATTCCACCACTCTAGCACATCAAATCTCTGCCAGATTAGACACATCCTCTCCCACTGAGGCCAGACAGGGCACCCATGAAGACTGAGCTGCCTGTCTGCTACATAAGTGCCTGGGGGCCTCGTTCCAACCTGTGTATGTTCTTTGGTTGCTGCTTGGGTTCTGAGAGCTCCCAGGATTTCAGGTTAGTTGACTCTGTTGGTCCTCCAGTATAGTTCCCATCTATTTCTGGGCCTTCAATCTTGCTCCCAATTCTTCCATAGGTATCCTCCCCATCCAATGTTTGGCTGTTACTATCCACTCCTGGGTAGAGCCTCTCAGAGGACAGTTATAATAGGCTCCTGTCTGCAAGCATAACAGAGTATTATTAATAATGTCAGGGATTGGTGCTCGCCAACTGGGATGGGTCTCCAGTTGGGCTGGTTATTGGTTGGCCTTTCCTTCAGTCTCTGCTCCATTCCTGCATTTCTTTTAGACAGGACAAGTTCTGGGTTGAAAATATAGTGGGTGGGTTGGTATCTCTATCCTTGCACTGGGGTCCTGCCTGGCTACAGGAAGTAGCCTCTACAGGTTCCATGTTCCCACTGTTAGGTAACTCAGCTAAGGTCACTTGCATTGAGTCCTGGGAGCCTCCCCACTTCAGGTCTCTGGGACTTCCTCGAGATTCTCTTCCCCAATCCCCACCCCAGCACAGAAAGCTATAGATTTCTACTCATTCTTCTGGCACTCTGGCCCTCTCTCCTGTCTTTCACTGCAGCTGATCCTGCTTCCCCAGTCTCCTCCTCATCCCCCCACCCCCAGTTCCCTTCCTCCCTCTACCTCCTGCGACTATGTTGTTTTCCCTTCTAAGTGTGATTCAAGTACCCTTGCTTGGGTTTTCCTTTTTATTTAACTTCTGTAGGTCTGGGGGGTGTATTATGGATATTATATACTTTATGACTAATATCCTCTTATCAGTGAGTATATGATGCATGTCCTTTTGGGCCTGAGTTACCTCACTCAGGATGATATTCTCAAGTTCCATCCATTTTGCCTGCAGAATTCATGATGCCATTGTTTTTAATAGCTGAATAGTATTTCATTGTGTAAATAAACCACATTTTCTATATCCATTCTCCAGTTGAGGGACATCTGTGCTGTTTCCAGCTTCTGGTTATTATGAAGAAGGCTGCTATGAATGTAGTGGATGATGGGTTCTTGGGCTATGGTGGGGCATTTTTCTGGTATATGCCCAGGAGTGGTATACCTGGGTCTTTAGGTAGAACTATTTCCAATTTTTTGAGAAGCCACCAGATTGATTTCCAGAATGGTTGTACAAGTTTTCATTTCAACCAGCAAAAGTTGATTTACAGATACCAAATTCATCCATAACACTTTTAGGAGACTTCCCAGCTTCAATTCTACTTAGGACTTTTATTTTCTTCTCCAAATTCAGTGTAATATATTTCCCTCTCTTGTTCATTCTGAATTTGACTTAAGACAACTAATAGAAAAAAGAAAGTCTTAGTAAACTGGGGAAAAGGCTTTGATTTTGTTGTTGTTGTTGTTGTTTGTTTTTAACACCCCTCCAAACTAGCTAAAAAAAAGTCTTCAAAGGCCACAAGCTTTTGTAGTAGAAAGTAATGGACTGGAAAGGCTGAAGGTTCCTGACTGAACTTAGAGAGGTAAGGACTTATTCAAAGTTGCTATTGTTTGTCCAGTACGCTGTCTGCTTCCTGCTATTGCAGGGCAGAGGACGTCAGTTGTCATAGATTTCTGCTTATTCTCTCAGTCAGGACTGAGATGCCGGCATGTTTTTCCCAACTATGCAGGGGAAGGGACAAACTAAAGCAGGAAGCAACTCAGAGGTGCTCCTGCAAGAACAGATCTGGATGGGATGTCCATCAAAAGCAACGCTTGAAAAAAGTCTGAAAGTTTCAAAGATAACGATAGAGTGACTGTGTGTGGCAGAGGTGCAGTGTGGCTTCTCCCACTCCAAAGCAACCTGATTTTACTCACTATTAGAACAGAAAATGGTGTTCGTTGCTCTGACTACAGCATGCATTGGGCAAGTTCAAATATTTATTGAGATCACAAGCTTCAAGGACCCTGACGTTCACCATCTGGATAACAGCAGCTTGGAAACAGTTGTGCAGAATTGTTAAGTGAAGAAAAGTTAGTAGGTTGTGCACTTGGATGTTATCTAAATTTTATTTCAATTAACATAGGAGTGGGCTTTGAGTGGCACTAAGTTCCTCAAATAATCTGTAAATTTGGAAATAGTCTTTCACCGTTCTTTTCCATTCTCAGATCTTTTTCCTTGAGCATTCTAGATATATGTTACTGAATGTTATTTTTCAGTGAAATGGTTTCATATTTGGCATCTTACCAAGTTTCACGAGGGTGGAAGTTCTTACATAAAAGTCTAGAAAGCGTGCAAAATGTTTCACCAGAGTTTAAAATAAAAATATGTCCTTTCGTTTGTTTTCCATTTACATTAGGGTGTTAAATGGTGTGTTTTGTATACCAGAATTGAATTTTATTCACTACAGATTTTACTTAATTTGAACCAATATTCAACTCTCTGAAGATTCAAATGCTGGTGTTTCTGATAAACTGTTCCCCACAAGTTCTTCAGATGGCAAATTCTTTATAGCTCTGTGCCCTCAACATTCCTTTCCAGCTTTCCCCGATGCCACTCCACGTCTTTTGAAATGTCCTACTTTAGGTATTTCATGGTTTTTACCATGCGTGGCAATAAGCAAATGATGTCTTAGGTCTCAATTTCTTTGTCAAGGAAAATACAAACAACCTATTTCACAATTTAAAACATATAGTACAAAAATAAAAACATCCAGCCCAGCCCCCCCCCCCCCCCCGCCAAACCCCTAGTAGTTGTGAGGAAAACATCACAAGACTCGGTAGGCATTTAAAAACGCGTCATCCCAGAAGGAAGCTGCAGGAAGCTGCGGAGGGCTCTGCAGGCACAGCCTGGAACATGAGGGGCGGGGCCCAGGCAGTGAGCACAGCTCACAGAAGAACAGCTGCAGACACCAGCGGCCACCAGCGGCCACCAGCGGCCCCAAAAGTACGCAGGGACAGCAAGCGGTGAGGTGACGATGCTCTTTCTGTCAGTGCGCAGGGCTACAATGAGCCAAGGTAGCCATTTTTAAAGAAAAGAATCTACACATACAAAAAATTGTAAAATCAAAATGATTGCATTTTTAATAAAGTTTAAAACCAGTAAAATCATTATACAGGGATAGAAGCTAGGGCTGGAATTTATTTGCAATTAAGGTGTAACGGGAAGTTGATATATTTGTGGTCTTGCTGATGCTGATCATAATTACGCAGGTGTGCTCACTCTGAGGACGCTTAGAACACATGACACGTTCCTGCAAGCATTTATATTTTCTTAAAAATGATACAGCAAAGGTTAACAACTGCTGTTCTATGTTCTGACTATACAAGCATCAATTGTAATCTTTCAACTTCGGCTATAATTTTGTTTAAACTTTATGTTGAAAACTATTCAGATAAAAATAGTCACGAGAGATGGGCTTATAATTCCAACACTTGGGCAGCAGAGGCAGGAGGACTGGGAGTTCAAGAACTAGTCCCAAAAAGGTAAAACAAGAAAAGATTCATTGTGCTTTCAGCTAGGAAATTAGTCAACTGCCTGGGAATAGGAGACTAAGAAAATATCAGCACCTAGATTAAAGGGGATGGGAGAGAGAGTGAGTGGGGAGAATAGGAAGGAAATATAGTGATACGTATGTATAAAAAATAACACAACTAAACCCATTTCTGTGTGTACTGGCCAAACTGTAATTAAAAAAGAATACATTATTCTGCAATTACAAGTAGTATGATTTATCTAAATTGATTTTTAAAAGTAATGATGAGTCTTCTAATTCTTCTGATTTGCCCTGTAAATGAAAAGAACATATTTGTACAACCATTTAAAAAATCCCATTGTGATAATTTTTGCAACGGGTGTTAAATTTACAGATTAATTTGAAGGTGACTGTCACATTTATTATACAAACCAATAATATTACACATCTCTCTACTTTTTAAAAATCATTTTTGTTTATTGACATTAGGCTTTCTTTGTTGCCCAGACTGGCTTTCAAATCCTGGGTTCACATGAGCTTCCTGCTTTTACATCTTCAGTAGCTGGAATTATAGACACATACCCCAGCACTCTGTTTTTTTTTATATATATATATTTTAGATTTTCTATCATTAGTGTTTATTACTGCCTAAACATATGATCCATATATTTTGTTTGTAAATTCATATCTAATTATTTTTTGAGCCATCATAAATTATATCATTCCAATGTAATTGTTGTTGCCATTATAAATTTTGAAAATTTCATTACTAGTTTATAGTATACATGTTTGATTGTACATGCTGACTTATTCTTTTTCTATTAAACTCACTGGATATGTCTAGGTCTTATAGCATTTTTTTATATTTCTTGGTAATTATCTTCTAGAAAATATGGATTTTATTTCTTTTTCCTGCGAAAATCAGTTTGTCACTTTAACAAATTGGTGGTGTTTGTTTGTTTATTTGGTGCTAAGAAAGTAATTCAAGTCCTCATAGGTCTTACACACTTTTTAAATCTCATGATGCAGCACTGTTTACTACTTCTAAAATAATGTTAAGTAGAGGTGATGAGAAAAACTTCTTTGCTTTGTTGTAGATTAGAGAAAACATCTAATTTTCTACCATTAAGGATGATGTTAGCTGTGGGTTTGCAGTAGAAGCTCTTATTACTAGCTGGAGGGAAGATTCCTAATTGGTCTAATGTGTAGAGTGATGACTTTTCTAAACCTTCTGAGACAATGATCTTATTTTTCCCCCCAGTTGACTGTTAATAGGGATAGCATATACTGACGTTTTAACTGTTGACTAACTTTTTAAAAAAAAAAACAAGGATAGATCCAATATGGTCATAATATATTATATTTTGCAAATTGAAATTCCCAGAAGGTCAAGAAACTGAAAATAAAGATTATGGAGGCTCAAACTATAGGTGAGTGTCAACTTATCTTGAGCTACTTTTATTCCCCATAACATCCACTCACTGACCACTTAACAGATGCATCAAATCTAATATCTTTTTGACTTTTTAAATCTTAAAAAAAGTGAAACATTAGCTTCCACCAGTTTGAGAGCTAAGGAAGTTATCAGATAGCACATAAAACCTATGTCAGCGTTTTCCCTGGTTTGCTGTAACCCGTTATCTGTGGTCTCCTTTAATGTATTTGGCAAATACTTTTATGATTTTTCAAATTCTGTGTCTAATAAAATCTTATGTAACTTCTTGTATATTGAACATGAATGAGAATTATTGAATAAAAATGACCCTCATGGGCTCATGTATATGAATACTTGTAACCTGGTTGGTACAACTGTTTGAGAGGGATTAGAAGGTGTGGCCTAGTTGGAGGAGGTCTATCACTGTGGATGAGCTTTTGAGCTTTTAAATGACCATGACATTCTCAATCCCTTTCTGTTTGCCTATACTTGTGGCTTAAGATGTGGGCTCTCAGCTGTTCCTGATTCTAAATTACTCTGTCTTTATGAATTCCAACTCTCTGATCAAGCACTTTCTTCTACTAGTTGCTTTGGTCATAGCACAAGTCTTTTGAAATCTCAAAGCCTAAATATACACCTTCTCCAAGGCCACATCTCCTAATCTTGCTCAAACAGTTCTACCAATTGGGGACCAACCAGGCATTCAAACATATGAGCCTATGGGGCCATTCTCATTCAAACCATCACAATGATATTTATGGAAACCTGCGTATGTGCATTACCAGGCCATGGTCATTAATATTTGGCCCCAGAATAAACTCTTATGTTCTTTGTTGTGTTAGTTGGGTGTTTGCATCAATACTTTCCATATATTATGTTATTTTTTGCTAATATCTTATTCAGGAATTTTGTGTCTCAATTCACAGAGGTTATTGATCATTTTAAGAAACATAAGTTCATAATATAAGTTAGGGATGTTTCTTCCTTTTCTGTTTTCTGAAAGTAATTGTACAGGCTTGAAATTCTCCATTAAATATATAGCCAAATTCACCAGTAAAAGCATTTGGGCATAGGGACTTCTGTCTCCAAATGACTTTAGCAGTGAAACAACTATCATTATAATAATTATGCTACAGTTTGTGTTATCTATTTCATCATGGGTAAGCTTTATTGTTTAATGTTTTTAAGAAATTATTTTTAATAAATTGCTGACTATACACACACACACACACACACACACACACACACACAGGCTCAGAATGTCCCCCTTTAGCTGTTTTATGTCATGTGCTATATAGTGCTCCCTACTTTATACTTAATAATAGAAATTTATTCATTTATCTCCTCTGATGTTTCTTCCCCTCTCATAACCTTCTGGCTATGTTGGTACTATAACTATCTATCCTTTACTGTATATTGCTAACCCAGACAGAAACCAACCTTCAAAATTTTAAGGAAAGTTTCTATTTCAAGTGAATATGCATTGTTTTGTCCTCAACCTAAGTCATGACGGCTTTGCAAATCTGCCAGATCCCCATTAATCCCATACATATAACGGTACACAGTAAAGAAAAGAGAAAAGTATTCAAGGAAATTCCAACTTTGCACTGAAGAATGTATTCCAAGCTCAATGAGCTCCAAGCAAGATAAATACAAGAACAGGAATAAGCACAAAGTGCTAAAAGACAAAGAAAATATTGAAAGCAAAAAGAGACCTGTGTTTTAGAAGGATTCTAGTAATATTGTCAACTGGCTTCTTAATAAAATAATGAATACCACAAAACAGTGAGATGATATATTTTAAGTGCTAAGACAAAAAATGCCAGGAAACATTATGTGTATTTTGAATGCAACTAAGTTATAAACTATTTAACTGAAAGGACCACATCTCAGATACTTTATGTCCATCAAGTGTTTTTCAACCAGTTGGCTCAGTGCTGAAAGAAATAGTAAATATGATTAATTTCTTTTGCAGGCTTGGATACTGAATCTGGTTTCATACATACGAAGCAAGCACTCTCTTACTGAGCTGTATCCCTAGCCCATAGAAAATTGATGCAAATTGAGATAGTCCTCTGTGTGTGTGTGTGCATGTGTGTTTGTATGTGTGTGTATTTCATATATACATCAGAAAAATATTGTCTAAGAAGGGGAATGAGGACACTAATGAAAAAATGGGACAAGGTACACCAATTCACATTATAGTTAATCATTGCTTAATGCCAATGAAAAAGAAAAAAACGTTAAAAGCACTAAGAGATAAAAGGTACATTATGCACACAGAAATGACGATAACAACATTGCAGTTTTCAATGGGAACAGTTTGAGTAAGAAAATATTAGATACCATTGACATTCTAAAAGAAAAGTTCAGGGAAAAAGTCTATCCGGAAAGAATATCTTTCACACTAAGGCAAAATGAAGCAGATAAAAAGGCAAATGTGTGTGTGTGTGTTTTTTTTTTTTTTACAAGAACTGCACTTGTTAAACTTGTTTTTGTTGACATTGTTGTGTGTGTGTGTGTGTGTGTGTGTGTGTGTGGGTGCGCATGCGTGTGTGTGCGTGCGCGTGTTACTAGGATTCATATGTAGGGTCTAATCTGTGCTAGTTAAAGCTCTATCACAAAGCCCATAGGAAAATAAAGACACCTATTTCTAAAGATGCAGATAACATACAAAATAAAACTTTTGATAAAGATAGTCCATGTTAACCCTAGAGTAAGAAAACTGGGAATATTATGATAAAAAGAATGATTAATAGTGATAAAGCAATCAATTTAATAAGAAGATATGATGCTTCAGGATAGCCTGGGGTTCTATCTGGATAATCTGGATAGTTCTAGGTTAGCCTGGAGTATATTCTAAGATCTTGTCCAAATAAATAAGAGAACACCTCAATCATAAATGTTTACATACCCGGTAAAAGACTATTAAAATCCTTGGAGTAAACTTGATAGAAGTGAAGAGGAAACTATTAAAATAATAATTGTATTCAGGAATTTCAATGACATTCTGTCAATATAAGTAGAAAATCATCAGAGATATAAAGACTTGAATAATACAATTAGCCATCTAGACTTAATAGACACATATAGCATATTTTCAAACAATGTTACACATTTTCTCAAATACACAGGGAATATTTACTGGTGTCAACCATATTACAAGGAGTGAAATTAATCCCCCAAATTTCAAGGCTTGAAATCATATGCATATTTTCTCAGACAACAATGGATTTCAATTAGAAATCCATACTATAATGATTATAGAAAATCCCTAAAAAATTTGGACACTAAATAAAATCCTATAACTTATGGATCATAAGATAAATTAATAGGGAAATTATATTTTTCCTAAATAAAAATAAAAACAGCAGTTAAGCCTGTGGGATACTATTAAAGAAGTATCTATGAGGAAATTTATAGTATTGAATATAGTAGAAAAGAAAAAAGACTTTAATGTTTCACATTTATCTCTCTATAACAGTATTTTATTTCCCCCTCCTTAGAAGAACTCCTACACTCCCCAGTCCCTTACTAGGTACCTAATTGATCTTGAACTTTTGATTCTTCTGTCTCCACTTCCCAAACCCTAAAATTACATATGCATACCACAACATCTGATACAGATTTTCATTTGTTGATTTATATTTTGATTATGTGTTTCCTTTTTACAAAATATTTATGACAGATCATAGTTTTTCTTTATTTGCTTTTTGTTTTTTGAGACTTTCATATATGCGTATTGTTTTCATTATTTCCCCTCCTTGGCTTCCCCCAACTCATCCTATGTCCCTTCTACTCACTCTCAAATCGATGATATCTTCTCTAATTATTATTGTTATACATATATGATATGTATATACAAATACAAAATGCTGAATCCTTTTAGTGTTTCTCCTGTGTATATGTGTTTAGAGCTGACCACTTCAGACTGGATAACTTATCTGGGTCTCATCCTTGGGAAGACTGATTTGACCTGTTTCACCAGCCATTAACTGACTATAGCTCTTCTTCCAGGTCAGTGGCTCTCAATCTTCTTAATGCTGAAACCCTTTAATACCGTTCCTCATTTTTGTGGTGATCTCCAATCATAAAATTGTTTCCATTGCTACTTCACAACTGTAATTTTGCTACTGTTATGAACTGTAATGTAAATATTTTAGAGACAGAGGTTTAGCAAAGGGATTGAGCACCATAGGTTGAGAGTCCATGTTCTAGCCCGAGTCTTGTGAAATTTTTCCCATCCACATTGCTATGTCAATTAGTGTTATCATTGTGTACATCTTGTTTAGGCAACCATATTGTTGAGATTTCATGTATGTACTTTCTCTGTCATATGTAGAAGACACTTGAGTCAGACACTGTGGTACTTACAATCTTTCTGTCCCTTCTTCTGGATGTTGCCTGAACCTTTGGTCAAAATGAGAGGGTGCCCAACCCCAGTGGTGTTTATCTCTTTTTATAAGAAAATAAACATAATTTTTGTTTCATGTAATTTTTTAGACAGAGTTTCCCTGTGTTACAGAGCTAGCCCTGACTGTCCTGGAACTAGTTCTATGTAAGCCAGGCTGGCCTTGAACTCAGAGATCCACCTGTCTCTGCCTCTTAAGTGCTGGGATTAAAGACATTCAGCACCACTGCCTGGCTTTATGCTATTATCTTTGTGCTGTGTTTTACAATAAAACATTTTAAAGGGGAAATGGATAAATATCATATATACTTAAAAATATAGTGAGGAAAATCTTTGAGAGACTGGAGACAAGTTTTCCTTCATAAACCAAGAGTTTTGTCTAAGGTCATGTTTTTCCAGTAGAGTGAAGCAAATGTTTCTGTGTGTCTGTCTCTCCCTCTGTCTGTCTGTCTCTTTCTCTGTCCTGTCTCTTGCCTCTTTCTGAACCCTATGAATGATAGACTGTAAGGACACCAGCCCACCATTTCTCCTTTCCCCTTTAAAGCTGTTAATGAAGAAAACCCTCTGTTCTCTAAAAGAGATATCCCAAGCAGCAAACTTGCTAATACTTTTATGACTAATTCAGTTGACTTTAGAAGAAGGAAAATTTTTAAGTCTGTCCTGTTTATTTGAATAAATTACTTTATGTAACAACAGCCCCTTAAATCCTGACATTTAAAGAAACCTGTCCTAGGCTCACAAAATGTTCTAGTACATGTGTGGGGTACTGTCCAGAAGTCTATCTTTATGTTTAACCTCTCAGTTTTTCCTATTATTTTTCTTTATTTCACAATAAAAGAAAGAAAGAAACCATTACCAAGGAAAAAGAACAAAGGGCTAAGGAATAAATAGCATACAGCTGTGGCAGCTCCAAGTTGAACACTATCAAGAGCCCTGATATTCTCATAAAGTATGGAGAACACAGTAATCAAATTGCCAGTCATTCACTTGGCTAACGTCTTACGATGTTATTGGGTTGATTTGAAATAAATGTCTACAACTCCACCTGGGAAAGGTAAATTGGATTATCCCCAACTTCCCGGTCTCTGATTGGTATAAGATAATTTACAGACAAGGTCATCCAGGATTTAGATAAAACATCAACCTTTTCTGAGGGTGATAGTCTATTGATTAGAACTGTAAAGGAGTTTCTCCACCTTTGAGGTCATAGTGGCTTTAACTGAGCCTTTTCTTTTTACCACAGCCAGTTTCTTTTTACTACTACCACTGCACTGATTCTTACTGCAAACCCATTTCTGGTTTCAGGCTCTTAGAATAAAGCTGAAAGCCTGTGATTCTTGAAAAAGTCCTGATGTATAGGGCAGGTACACCCAGAATACAGATGGTTGGAAAAGTACAAGTAGCTTTAGTCCAGAGAATGGCCTGCCTGCTACGGTCCAGGTACTTGCACATAAAATGATTACAATTGTTGAAAAATTGCTTTCCTTGGTAATTTAAAAAGATCATTAACCCTATCCTTAAAATGGCATCAGATGGGGGCACCAATAGGAATAAAAAGCCTCTGGATTTCAAATGAATAAGTGATTTTAAGTTGCAATTACTATCTTAATACATTTTATAAATCCCCTTCTAAGCGCTACTGGACCCCCCACCCCTTGTTGCTTATTTTTGCCTTCCATTTGTTCAATAGGAGTTTTCGTTTTATGTGATGATTTTAGAATTTTAAGTCAGGTGTGTCTAAGGCTTAATCATTGGGACATGGTCAAATCATTCTCCCAGATCGTGTGAACCAAAATCTCATGTGGGTTTTTTTTTTTTTTAATGTACTTCGAGACTCAGCTTGTGACTGAGAACTAACGGGGACAAACCTACGGATGGCAGCGAGGGGTCAATTCACCACAGGCGTTGGGTCAGGGGTGGAGGAGTCGGAAGTGATTGGGATTTGGGGGAGGAGATTCGCTCACACACTGGAGCGGAGCCTTGAGCGGCCATATCTGCCGCCGCAGCTGTGAATGCAGCATCTGCGCTTAGCTGCCTCTGCGCTGCTAAGGTTCGCGTCGCTTGCCCGTGGCCCGTGGCTGTTCCTGCCTTGCTACCACAGGTAGAACGCTCTCCTCCTGACCTGCCTACCTCGCTCCTTCTCCGCCGCACCCCGGCTGCTCACACCATGGATCTCGGCAGCAGCAGCGACTCGGCTCCCGACTGCTGGGATCAGGTGGACATGGACGCCCCGGGTTCGGCTCCGAGCGGGGATGGAATCGCCCCCGCAGCCATGGCAGCGGCCGAAGCCGCGGAAGCCGAGGCCCAGCGCAAGCATCTCAGCTTGGCCTTCAGCAGTCAGCTCAACATCAACGCCAAACCTTTCGTGCCTGGCATGAGCGCAGCGGAGTTCGTGCCGTCCTTCCTGTCCAGATCGGCCCAGCCACCCGCCCCCACAGCCTCCAGCTGCGACGAAACCTGCATCGGTGGCGCCGGGGAGTCTCAAGGTAAAAGGATGGAGTGGGGAGCACCTGTGGAACCTTCCAAAGATGGCCCTTTAGTGTCGTGGGAGGGTTCCAGTTCAGTTGTTACCATGGAACTTTCAGAACCTGTTGTAGAAAATGGAGAGGTGGAGATGGCCCTGGAAGAATCGTGGGAGCTTAAAGAAATGAGTGAAGCAAAGCCTGGGGGTTCTTTGAAAGATGCAGGGCCCCCAGAAGAAAGTGGCAAGGAAATGGTGGAGGAGAAAGAGGAAATAAAGAAATCAAAATCTGTGGTCGTACCGTCAGGTGCTCCTAAGAAGGAACACGTAAATGTGGTGTTCATTGGGCATGTAGACGCCGGGAAGTCAACCATTGGAGGACAAATAATGTTTTTGACAGGAATGGTTGACAGAAGGACACTTGAGAAATATGAACGAGAAGCTAAGGAGAAGAATAGAGAGACCTGGTACTTATCCTGGGCCTTAGATACAAACCAGGAAGAACGAGACAAGGGTAAAACAGTGGAAGTGGGCCGTGCATATTTTGAAACAGAAAAGAAGCATTTCACAATCTTAGATGCCCCTGGCCACAAGAGTTTTGTTCCAAATATGATTGGTGGCGCTTCTCAAGCTGATTTAGCTGTGCTGGTCATCTCTGCCAGGAAAGGAGAATTTGAGACTGGGTTTGAAAAAGGTGGACAGACAAGAGAACATGCAATGTTGGCCAAAACAGCAGGGGTGAAGTACTTAATAGTGCTTATTAATAAGATGGATGATCCCACAGTAGATTGGAGCAGTGAGCGATATGAAGAATGTAAAGAAAAACTGGTGCCCTTTCTGAAAAAAGTTGGTTTCAGTCCAAAAAAGGACATTCACTTTATGCCCTGCTCAGGACTGACTGGAGCAAATATTAAAGAGCAATCTGATTTCTGTCCTTGGTACACTGGATTACCATTTATTCCGTATTTGGATAGTTTGCCAAACTTCAACAGATCAATTGATGGGCCAATTAGGTTGCCAATTGTGGATAAGTACAAGGATATGGGCACTGTGGTCCTGGGAAAGCTGGAATCAGGATCAATTTTTAAAGGCCAGCAGCTTGTGATGATGCCAAACAAACACAGCGTGGAAGTTCTAGGAATAGTTTCTGATGATGCTGAGACTGATTATGTAGCTCCAGGTGAAAACCTCAAAATCAGACTGAAAGGAATTGAAGAAGAAGAGATTCTTCCGGGCTTCATACTTTGTGAACCCAATAATCTTTGCCATTCTGGACGCACATTTGATGTTCAGATAGTGATCATTGAGCACAAGTCTATCATCTGCCCAGGTTATAATGCGGTGCTTCACATTCATACTTGTATAGAGGAGGTCGAGATAACAGCCTTGATCTCTTTGGTAGACAAAAAGTCAGGAGAAAAAAGCAAGATACGGCCCCGCTTTGTGAAGCAAGATCAAGTATGCATCGCCCGGTTAAGGACAGCAGGAACTATCTGCCTGGAGACATTTAAAGATTTTCCTCAGATGGGTCGTTTTACTTTAAGAGATGAGGGTAAGACAATCGCCATTGGAAAAGTTCTGAAGCTGATCCCAGAGAAGGACTAAGCAATCTCATCTGATGCCTCTGCACCACGATGTGCGAAAGATTGACCGCAATCTACTGCCCATTGACAGACCTGTGCCCATATTTTGCAGAGAAATTTCACAGCGAAAATCCACGTGTTGTCCGCTTTCTCATGTTGAGATCTCAGTCGTGTCACTCCTGAATGCATACTCCAGTTTCCTCCCTCTATACCACTCTGCTTCTTTGGACAAATCAGTAATAGCTTTGTAAGTGATGTGTATGTAATTGCCTACAATACTAAAAATAATATATTTTAAATTTCTCATTTCCCTTTGGGATATCTAGACATCCTTTGTTCTGTGCAGAACAATCAGTGTGCCAGTGTGTGTATATGTTGATGAAGATAACTAACGCGTAAATAAAGCGTTCCGTTCGAAACTTCCTCATTTGGAATGTGTTTGAATAATGCATAAATTTGGTTGGAGTACTGTTTCATTAGATTATTTTCTCGAGTAATTAAAATACATTTATTACTTGGACTTTAAAAAGGTCCATTCACAGTTTAAAAGGGGGAATTTTATCAAAACCACACAGGTTTGTACTGAAGGAAAACTGTGGGGGTGGGGTGGGGTGGGGTGGGGTGAGGTAGGGTGTGGGTGGGGTGGGGGTGGGGTGGAACCTATCTTAGTACCCTTCCCAGGTAACTGTTTTCTGGGTCTAAGTTCAATTAGTAAAGGAGTTTTTCTACTCACCCAGTTATTATTTGAAAGTGATTATCTTATTTGTCTTCCATTAGGTTCCATAACATTGAGCACAACCAAATCACATATCTACTTAAGGTTTCAGACTATATATGCCAAATAGACTCTTATCTGCACACTGTCACTTTTAACATGCTTTGCTGTTTTTCACTGAAATTTGGGGAGCAAGACACAATGGGTACAATTACTGGGAAGGTAAATTGTTATACTATGTATGTCATTTATAAAAACAAAGGACTTGACATGAGGAATCTGTTTCCCAGAGCTTAGGGTTCATTACAATCTATTCTCCTCAGATTCTTGAGGAAAACACCAGTTGTCGATTCTAAGGTAGTTAGATTTATTGCCGGAAGAATGATTTTATGACTTTCAGAACTATCAACAGCTGGAGAATTTTCTGTCTTGGTAAGTGGGTAGTGACTTAGTGTTAATGCTTGCCCGGTAGTGTGCAGAACCAGTTTCTCTTAGGCATAGCTCTGTAATTAGAGTAAGAAACTTCTTTCCTAATCACCATGAACAAGCTGGTAGGTGTAGACACTGCCTGCCACATACCTGGGCTTGTGCTCAGGTAATAACAATGTCTTTTTCCATGGTCTCTTTCTTTGTGTAAAGGCATTATCCCCTTTTCCATGGTCTTTTCTTTTGTGTGCTCATGGGACTCTTGACTTATGTATCAGGTCGGTACTGACTGATCTTGTACCAACAGTATGGCTCTTGTGCATCAGCCACCACAGGTCATCAGAGCACCCACTTGAGAAAAAGATTTTAGCTGGTCATGCATTAGCTAACCTAAGACAGAAGGAACCTTATACTGGGATGGGCACAGTCATTTAGTCATGATGTGGATAGCACAAGTTTTGTTTAATCTTTAGTTATAAAGAGTTCCTCCTTTCGGTTGTGTGCTAAACTTTGTACAGGAATCAGGCACTTACTGAGGATTTCCCTGTAGCCCATGTTGGCTCCACTGTGTACCCTAGGTTGGCTTTGAACTTGTGATTGTCTGGTTTCAGTATTTTGAGAGTTGAAATTATGGATGTAAGCCACTACATTGAGCTCTTGGCAACACTAAAATTTTTTTAATGCTACATTAATGTCATAATAATTTTAGTAATTCACCAATAGTTATATATGTGTGTGTATTATATTCACACATACAACACACACACACACACACACACACACACACACACACACACACACACCTATCAGTTGACTAAAAGAAAAGCCAGAACAGAACTGTTTCCATTCAATCTGGGTAATTTTCAAAAACTGGTTTCTAGATGTTTATGTTGTGAGAGACACATACATTTCAGAGAAAATATCATAATCTTTGGAACTTATTTTAGAAATTCGTTCTTTGCAAGTCAGTGAGAATCGTATCATTCAGGGAGTTGGGAACACTAGATTCTAGCTCTTTTAAGGTAGTAGATATGAGCCTGGCATTGTGACACACTGGCTTGCAATCTAAGTATTTGGAAACTGGAGGCAGGAAGATAATGTGTTCAAGGCCAATCTTGGCTACACCATGACTTTGAGAACAGCCTGGTCTACATAGTGCCAGCCTGTCACAGAGAACCACAGTAGATCTAAACATACAGCAACATTTCTTTCTAACTTCTAGGTACTTTTCCTTTATAGTTATTAGCATTTAATATTTTTCAGCATTTCAAATTAGGACCCTTTACCAGCACAGCACTAGTTGCCTAGTATGGTGAGCTACTTCTAAAGCCATAACCATGGGAGTGCACTTTGACAGAGTTTCTGCTGCCTCCAATTCATATTAAATTAACGTTTAACTCTTTGATGGTTTAAATAAGAACACCCCTCATAGACTCATATATTTGAACACTTGGTTCTCAGTTGGTGGTGTGGTTTGGGGTAGGTTTAGGAGGTGTGACCTTGCCGGAGGTAGCCTGCTGCGAGGGGGGTGGGCTCTGAGTGTTTATAGTCTCACCCCACCTCCAGGTGCTCTCTTTGCTTCCTGCTTGCAGTTGAGGATGTGTGCTCTCAGCTTCCTGCTCCAGTTGCCCTGCCTGCTGTTTGCTGCCATGCTTCCCTGCCATGATGATCGATTATCTCTCTGGAACCGTGAGCCTAAATAAACCCTTCATTCTGTAAGTTGCTTCTGGTCATGATGTTTTATCACAGCAACAGAAAAGTAACTGATGAAGCGCTTGGAAACCAGAGAGTAGGCTGTTGCTGTGTACACCATGACCATATTTTTTTGGAGGAATATGGAAGACTGAAACTTTGAATTAGAAAAGTGGTTGGATGCTTTAAGCGGACATTAGTAGGAACATAGAAGACTAGTGCGAGAGTAATGCAGAATGCAGTTGTCTGGCTCACAAGGTTTCAGCAGGGAACAATATTAGTATTTGGACTGGAGCCTGTTTCTGTGCTATTTTGGCAGAGAAACTGGGTGTCTTCTGTCCTTTTCCTAAGAACTCACATAAGGTTAAAATTTAAAAAGAGTGGGTGTTCTATCCAGGAAACTGTTGCATGTGTCTAGACATTGACCCCTTTCTGACATGTTTTCCTTGAGCAGTTTCAGATCTTTCATTAAGGCATTGGATCCATTTGTGTTGATTCTGCTATAGAGAGAAGGCTTCGTGTTTCATTCTACGTCACGTGAGTTGATACTATGTTTTTTAAGGGGCAGTTGGTTATGAATGCATACAGTTATTTCTCTATTACACTGCTCTGTGTTTTTATATGCCAATAACATGTTTTATTATTACTTCCATTTTGAGTATGCAATAGCATGATACTTCCAAACTTTGTTCTTTTTTTTTCCCCTCAAGATTACTTGGCTATTCTGGGACATTTGTACTTTCATATAAATTTTAGGGTTATCTTTTTAGTTCTATGGACAATGCCACTGGTATTTTGACAGGAATTGCCTTGAATCTGTAAATTATTTTGGATAATATGGATATGTTTATGAGAACTGTGGGGTAATTTCTTTGCCAGAGGAAATTACAGTGCTGCATAGTGCTGCATTTGTGGCATGATTATTGATAATGCTTTTGCAAGTCTGTGATAAAGAAAATGAAAAAAAGAAATATAAAATGTACAATTGGGAGAGATGAAGATTGGCTAGAAGAGGGACTGTGATTGTTAAGGTGGTTAAACCATTAAGGAGAGGCCTGCTCTGAACTTGAATAGGGGTCCATTCAGGGCAAGACTCTACCTTGCTAAGCTTATGACTTGGGAAAGAGAGTCTCCGATGGTTTCTGTTCCTAGAATGCAACAGCAAACATAAGCTGCTGCTAATGAGGCTAAGCAGTGTGTGTCAGGGTAGTCCCTGCATGGAGGCCCTGAGAGGCCATTGCATCAAGTTGTGAAAATGAAGTCTGTTCCCCAAGTTGTTAGTGATGTCAGAGCTGTTAGATATCTGCCCAGGTGAGCTACATAAATGAACTGAACCCAGTCTAATTAGATTTATGTTTCAGGTACCAAAACTGAAAAGACAGAGCCATCCAAGCCCTTTGGCATAGGACATAGAGCTACAGGATTTAGTGTTTGCCATTCTGGGTTGTCTTCCTTTGGCCCATTTTTCCTTTCTATGTCCTATTTCCTCCATTTTGGAGTGTTATTTTTTGCCATTGTATGTTGGAAATATGTAATTTGCTTTTTTTTTTTAATTTACAGGGAGCTACAATTAAGAAACTGCCTCAAGTCTCATAAGAGACTTTGGATGTTGGACTTTTAAGCAGTGTTGGGACCATTAAAGACTCAGGACATTTTTAAGCTTGACTGGATGCAGTTTTAAATATTCTAAGACCATGAGCCTGTGGAGGCCATGGAGTGGAATGTGATGGCTTGAATAAAAATTTACTCCTATAGATTCATGTATTTGAACACATGATCCCCAGTTGGTGGTGCTGTTTAGGGATGATTAGGGGTGTGGCCTTTCTGGAAGAAGTATGCCACAGGGAGCAGGTTTGGAGCGTTTGTACTATCATCTTATATCCGGTTTGCTCTCTCTGCTTCATACTCGTAGTAGAGTATGTGAGCTTTGAGCTTCTGGATCCAGTTGACCTGCTTGTCTCTTGCTGCTATGTGTCCCTGTCATGTTTCATGATGGACCTTTATCTCTCTGGAACCATTAGCCAAAATAAACTCATTTTTTTCTGTAAGTTATGTTGGTCATAATTTTTTATCACTACAACATATAAGTAACTAATATATTCTTTAAGAGCTTTATCTCAATATTCCATCAATTAAGATTGTGTATATTTTTCCATAATTTTATTGCATGCTAAATATACAGCATACTTTGCACTTCAGGATTTGTTAGTATCTACCCATTGGCTTTTAGCAACCTTATAAAATATTTTTATTTATTCTCTGAAAATGTCATAAGTATGTAGAATGTATTTTGTTCATATTTATCCAATACCACCAACCAAAGAGAATACATGGGCAGGCCCATGGCTCCTGCCACATATGTAGCAGAGGATAGCCTTATCTGGCATCCATGGAAGGAGATTCGCTTGGTCCTGTGGAGGCTTGATGCCCCAGAGAAGGGGGATGCTAGAGGGGTGAGGCAGGAGTGAGTGTGTGGGCGGGGGAGGCAAAGGAGATGGGGATGGGGTGGGGGAGGCTGTGGAGGGGAGACTGGGAAGGTGGGGATAACATTTGAAATGTAAACAAATAAGATGATTAATTTAAAAAGAAGAATACACACAGCTGCCACTACCTGCACAGGGATGACTAGTAGAGAAGAATGGTGTGAGCAGGAATCAGGCAGAAAAGCGCAAGTACTGGGAGCAGGGATGTGCTCACAATATACTGTGTATACACAAACATTGTTGAAAAAGTTTAAAATGACTATTTTGCTTAGAAGTTTTATGTCATATGTATGTTTCATTATGAGTATTACAGATTATAGACTTTACACATGAATATAGTTTATTATAAGTGAAAAATGATCTTTTTACCTTAACTAATTAACTACTTATAATTGGCTATTGACAGGAAGAAAAATTTGACCCAAGGCTACTCCTTAAAAAAGTGTACTTGCCTTAGAATTCAGAAGATGCTTTATCAAACATTTAGTGTGTGGTACTGTTCCAACACCATCGAAATCAGAGAAATGAAAAAAGAATACAAACCTTCTGAATGAACATGCCGTGTGATAGAAAAGGGGAGGGAAGCTTCACTTGTACCCCAGAGAGAACAGCTGACAATTTTATACAGCAGCATGTAGGATATTTAATATTCACTTCCCACCCAGTTCTGTCCCACTCTCTCTACTATGGCAGATTGTTTTATAAGAAATCTGCTTTAACTTCTAAAGAGAGGTTTTCTTTTCTCACAATTACCTTTAAACTCCTATGATTTATTTTTTAGAGTCAATGTTTATATAAAGTTCCCATGCTAAATTGGGTTTCAGCAAAGTCCTTTTATACTCATATTAATATTAAGTAGAATTTACAAATGCATCATTTTACATATACCTCTTTTTGCATATGTGTGTGCGCATATATGCAGGTATAATGTGTATGGCGTGGGCAACATCTGAGGTGTGTATAAATGCACGTGCATGGGAAGGCCCAAAGCTGCTGCAGGAGCATTGTCAGGTGGTGCTTCACTTTATTGAAGCCTTGTCTCACTGTACTCAGAGCTTACTGATCCTGGCTACCACCTTGGCCCAGGATTCCCCTCCCTGCCTCTCAAGTTCTAGGGTTATAGGCAACCAAAATGACTGCCCAGGTTTTTACCTAGGTTGTGGGAATTCCAACTCTGCTCTCCATGACTGCTTAGCGAATACTTCATCCACTAAGCTACCGCCCCAACCCTAATTTTACATGTATTTCTCAGTCTCCAATAAGGATACATTTTTTTTTCTATATGCCAAACGTCTTTGAAAGTTTAGGCAGTCAGTATTGAAATCTTACTTCAGTTTTTGTATGTGGAGATTAAAAAATAAAGATTGTTTGCAGTCAGACTGTTCTGTCCAGTCACGGCCCCGCATCTCACACTTGATATAACATATGCAATACGTGCCCAATTTCTCACTTGTCACTAAGTCAAAAGCTCACTCTGATCTCTAGTGGAGGCTTGGACTGTTTTTACTTGCTGTACTGTAGTCTAACTGAACGTTTTCCACATCAATAAATCTACATGATAAGTGACCAATAATTACCCCCAGAAGCTTTTGCCAGCTTGATTGGCAATTCCTGAATTAAATTGTAATGTTTTGAGTTCCATTCTTATATTTATTTTTTCACTTTCCCTAACTGATGGTCTTATGACATACTAGTTTTCTAAACTGCTTTTAAACAGTTTTTAAAACTAGTATATAAGGGAGTAGGTGAAATGAAATGTATTTTTTAGATTTCCAAGTACTTACATCCTGAGAAGTGCTAGTGACCAAATGCTTCACCCTTACCCCTGGGGTTTAAGGCATGCTAAAAGCAAACAAGCAAACAACTCCTGTTTGAAAGGGCAGATGAATTGCAAACATATATTTCTTTTTTAAAGTTATGCATTTATTGTGTGTGTGTGCCCATATGTGTGCATATGTAGAGAGGAGGTCAGAGGGCAACTTTTGGGAACCCATTCTCACATCCCACATTGTTAAAGCAGAATCTCTTTTGTTTCTGCTGTGTAGCATACACGGGTGGCCTGGGACAGGTGGCCTGGGAGTTTCTAAATTCTCGGGTCTCTGAATACCATATTGCCATACAAGTGGACACATGTAACCACATCAGACTTTTTACATGTGTTCTGTGGATCAGACTCAGGTTGTTGGCTTGCACTACAAGCTCTTTTACCAGTTGAGCCATCTCCCTAGCCTAAAAATTAAAAAATCTCACATTCAAGGAGAAAATACAGAGGTTCTAAATAGCAAGAGATACATTAACGAGCCCCTTGTAGCGCTGTGATCGAATGTAGGTAAGATATGATATCATGGTAGTGAGTAAAATAATGTAATGATCAATGGTTAATAATTATTAATTCAATAATCCTTTGAAATTAAATCTAGTGTTTGTAAGTGTTCCCTGAAGGGAAGTGTTCACTCTAGAGATTTATTGGAAAACCCCGGAGGGTGGCTGCCACGGCTTGAGCAAGAAGCAGCAGACAACTGAGCAGAACACAAGGTTTATATAGCGTTTCTTGGTGGGGATGGGGGTGGGGTGGGTTTCTTGGCTTTCCAGGGTGGTCTGATCTTTGGGGCAAGTTCAGGGACTGGTGGGATATTTTTTTTTTCTTGTAAGGTGGTGCCTGGCCACTTTCCTGCCTTAGGTCTGGGAGCTGCCATCACAGCTGTTAGAAAATGACCTTAGAGAAGTCTAGGAGGTGGGGCCTGGTCGCTTTCCCATTTTGAGGGGCTGGAATGGCAGCTACAGTTGTTTTAGCTTTTAGGGCCTTTAGGGAAGTCTGGGCCTGGCTGCTGGAGCCCTTCAGGAGGGTACCTGGCCACTCGAGTGTCCTCTGAGAAGCTCTACCCATCAGCTGACAGAGACAGATGCAGATACTTACAGCCAACCAGGAGACCCATGTGGGAGAATTATGGGAAGGATTGAAGGAGCTGAAGGGGATGGCAACCCCATAGGGAAACCAACAGTCTCAACTAACCTGGACCCTTGGGAGCTCCCAGAGGCTAAGCCATCAACCAAAAAGCATACATGGGCTGGCCCATGGCCCCCTGCACATATGTAACAGAGGGCTGTTTTGTCTGGCCTCAGTAGGAGAGGAAGCACCTACTCCTGTAGAGACTTGATGCCCCAGGAAGGGGTGTGTGTGAGGGAGTGGGCAAAGCACCCTCTCAGAGGCAAAGTGGAGAGAGATGGGGTTGGAGGAGTCTTGGAGGGGGCACCAAAAAGTGGGGCAACACAGTTGGAATGTAAATAAAAGAAAATATTTTATTTTATTTAAAAAAGAGGGTTTACAAAGTTCACAAAATTTACAAATGGAGTCCACAACAGGAAAAACCTTCCCGGTTTCTTGAGTTGGCATGACTAGCCAACATTGTTGGCTTTCCCTTCTAAGCACAGAGATTCTCCTTGAACACCCTACCCTACCCCTGGAGATCTCCAGCTGCCAGGCGCCACCCCCAGACTACTCTGGTGGCCAGGCTTGACCCCTTGAGGTGCCCAGTGGCCAGTCCCTCAATTTGAGCAGTTCCAATGGCTAGGCCCTGCCTCCAAGTGGCTCCAACAGCCATCCTCCCCAAGGCTGCTCTAACTGCCATTTCCAGGACCCACCGACAGGCAGGAGTGGGGCAAGGCTCCACCCCACAGAAAAAAAAAACCACCAATCTTGCCCCCAAATCAGGCCACCATGTAAAGCTCTGTATGCTCCCCTGCCACCCCCAAGAAATCCTATATAAACCTTATGTTCTGTTCACTTCTCTGCTGCTTCTTGCCTGAGCAGAAGCAACCACCCTCCTATGTTTTAGCCTTCAAATAAATGTCTTGTGTGAGGTTTGTTGTGCAGTGTGACTCTGTGGTATTTCTTGGCTTGGACTGCCAGGATACCTTTCTCATCTGAGTGGTAATGCACCTAGAGTGAAATCAAAGCTCTGAATAAAAACATAATAGGAGTGTCCTAGCAGCATATGAGCTGTGCTCCAAGGTAGCTAGAGATGAATGCACATTGGAATTATTTCTGTAAGACAGAAGAGAAAGCTGTGGGGAGCACAGGCACCATTAAGCTAACTCTAAGAACAGTGAGACTTGCAAGCCTTTCAAATTCTAAAGGATAAATGTGAAATCCCACACTATTTGTGATATTTGACTTAGTGGACCACAGGATACTGTGTATAACTAGGGTTTGCAGGCTTATAACCATTACTATGAAAGGCAAGTTCTGCTCTACACTTACCCAAAGGCCCCAGACTCTGCCAGCAGCTTTTACTATCAGAAGAGTGGCTAGAGTTAACGTGTGCTCTCTTCATGACGTGACATGCTTGTTTTGTACAGAGTAAGCAATGACTTCTTTCTCTTTCTTTGCTGATGTTTCCCATGGTGACCTTGGCATGGGGCGGGAGGGCGCTGGGGGAGTAAGGCCTTAGGGGACTGCTTGTCAGAACCTTGAATAAAGCACGTACTTTGTGAACTTTTTGTTCCTCATGCGTAGCATGGAGATAATGTAAGTCATTTTGCTTTGTAGGACACTTCTTAGGACTGTATAAGACTCAGGTACAAAGAGTTCTTTGCTATAGGGTGTGAGATAGACATGGGGCAAGTTATGCCTAATCACTATGCACGAGTAATTTGTTGGAGGTTGTATAAAAGTGGCAATTTCTTTAAAAACACATATAAGAGAAAAGGCTAGTGGATTATAGTAGAAGACCAAAGCTGTTGCAGCAATGCAGAGGCAAGCATGAGGTTTTAGAGTAAATTTGTTAAAAAATGGTTTGGCAGCATGCTGCAGCCAAGGCTATGCCGGTGTCTATGGCCCAAGCTTCAGCAGAGGGCTGTTGATGTCTGTGGTCTGTACTGCCACCAGAGACCGAGAGGAGCTTTTTGGTATGTGCTGATGCTGGAGACCATGTAGGTGTTCATAGTCTGTACTTTCACCTGAAACCACTTAGGAACCCATGAACCATGCTCCATGAACCATGCTCCATGAACCATGCTCCATGAACCATGCTCCTGCTGATTGTAAATGGCAAGGAAGAATGTTTGCAGTGATATCGATGACTACAGGCTCACATTTGAAAAAAAAAGGGGGACATAGAAGACTTCCATGACAACCCCTACCCTGCTCCCAAAAGTAACAGCCTAGACAGGAAACTATCAAAGAGAACTCTGAAAAATTGCAGTAAAGATGCTGGAGTGCAGCTCTCCACAACTGATGACTTCTGGTGTGGGTGGGGTGGCGTGGGAAAGGACTCCGTTTTCCTTAAGGCGCTGATCTCTATGAGTTTGACTGTGCTCCAGTAAGTGTATGGGCAACAGAAATTGGACTTGTTTCCTTTTTTCTTTTCTTTTTTTTTTCTGTTTTGGGTGGGGGGAGAGGTCACAAGGATAGGAGAGCAGATATAGAAGGACTGGGAAGTGATTGTGATTGGAGTGCAGGATGTGACATTCCCAAGAAGTCAATAAAATATGTTGGAAAGTGGTCTAGCAGGAATATAGTATCTTGAGATACCTTTGAACGGTGCATCAATGCAACTACACTTCCCAACATCTTATCAAGAGGGAGGGGAAGACGCTCATGTTTGTTTCTTTATTGACTCTTAAGTATTTGCTAGTCAACTCATTTACTTGAAGGTGACCTTGAAAATGCTTCTGTGGCCAAACCTAATAGCTTAGCACTTTATACCATCTGTATGGGAGGTCGATGCAGAAAAATCCCAAGCTCAAGGTCTCCTGGGCTACAGAGTGAGTTCAAAGCCAACCTAGGTAAGACCTCTGTTTAAAAATAAGTAAAAAGAGGGCCGTGGCTTCACTCAGTGGTACAGTGCTTGCCTAGCATGTGCAAGACCTAGGTTTAATTCCACTATCAGAATCAACCAGCCAATCAATCAGACAGTAAAATAGGGTAGTAAAGCTGAATCCCCAAATTCTGTCTTCATAAGTGTGCATGGCGGCGTTGGAGAAATTGAAGAAAAAAACTAACTATAGATATTGTAAAATGATATGGTAGGATATAATGTTATAAAGACAACATACAATTTCATATAGCTTTATCAAATTTTTAAATTAATATACTTGTCCACTTCTGCTTTTCCAACACTCATGTTTGCTCACAAGGTATTTTGCAAGTAATTCTAAACACTAAATGGAAAACTATTTTATTGTATATCTGTAAAAATATGTGAATATTTAAAGAATAAACATAACATCAGAGGCAAAAATATTAGCTTATAAATATAGGCTCTAGGTTGTGTGCTCAATTGACTGTCCTTATTGTTATAGGTGCTTGAATTGTCCCATCTTAGGTTTTGCTTTATACGTTTTCTAAAATAAATTATTGCATCATATAAATCATGTAGGCTTCTAATGTAAAATGCTTCTTAGTAAAATCACAGTGCTTGGCTGCATACTACTTGAATTCATCATATTTTCTGATGCGTCTTAGAAGTACTAATAATATACCAATCTTGCTGAATGTGATGTTCGTACAGTCTCAGAACTTGGGAAGGTGAGGTAGAATGATCCCAAGTTCAAATCATGTGCTACTTAACCTGACCTTGTCCCAAATTCCCCACACCTCAAATCTCAATTTTGACAATAATTTAAACTCTTGCATGGTTCTTTTGATGCTCAAGGTGTATCCCACTAGGAAAATACAGAAGAAGGATCCGAACTTTTAAATAATTCGAGATTGCTTCTCGCTGATGATGTCACAAGTCAAATTCACAATGAAATATAGTAAAATTCATTTTGGTATTCATCCATAGGCATTATTTTTTTACCCTTTAAAAAAACAAATGTACAAAATGATTATATTGTACCAAGCAGAAATACAAAACAAAAAACAAAACAGTGATCTCCTTTATCATTTGTTCTTTTAATTTGTGCCTTCTTCTCTCCCATGGGTTTGTTTCTTTGTTTCTTTTCTTTACTAGTTTGGTATGATTTGATTCCTTCCTTATATGTATGCATGCAATGTTCTCCAACTTGATTTTTTTTCATTTATCAACACAGTGTTCCCAATAAATACATAGAAATAGTCATTATTTTTCAAAGCTACATACAATTAAATTATCTTAATTTGTAAGCCTTCTATTCACAGATATTTAATCATTCTAATTTTGCTGTGATATGTATTGCTGAAAGAAATATCATATTCATATTTCCCCATCCTTTCTTTTGCTCTGAGTCTTGAGTATCATGGACTAGACAGTACAGGCTAGGCATGTTCTAATCCACCTATATAAGAATTTACTATTTTGGAAATAGTGACCTTGGTTTTTTTTTTAACTTCATAAATAATTCTGTACATTTGCAAAGGTTGAGAGTCACAGGCTTATATAACTTTTTTAAAATTTTTGTTATTGGAGCATAGCAGCATAAAGTAAAACTCATAATTGGAGTCCTTCTACTAGATATTTAGTACTAAGAGAAATGAAGGGCTGTCCTAAACTTGACTTTATAATCACAATTGCTAGCAGAGGGGCTTAGAACAAAAAAAGTGTTTATTAAATATATACTGAGTATGAATGAACATTAAAGTGCACTAATACCATATATTATTGTTTTCTTATAAAATATATTATTGCAATTGCCCTTAAGTCTGACATTACATTCTCTGAAATGTGCTGTAGTCATACATTAATACAGCACACATTTATTTAATGTACCAGGTGATGGCAGTATTTTAGATGCTATAGATAAAATAGGAAAAAAAGGGCAAACAAACAAACAACAAACAACAAACAAACAAACAAACAAACAAACAAAACCCAAACCCGTGTCTCTGTGCAGTTTATATCTTAGTGGAAAGAAAATAAGAATAAAATTATACTTGAAGTTCCCTCTTCCCAAGTGACTCAAGCTTGTGTCAAATTGAGAAAAACAAACCACCACCGCCACCACCACCACCACCACCAACAACAACCCAGCACAACTGACCCGTTGTGAATCTGACACACAAACACTTCACTCTTAGACTAATAATCTTTCCTTTTCCTTTTTTGTTTATCCCCAAGATCTCACATTAATGTCACAATGTAAAACACAGTGTAATTTTAAAAGATCCATGGTCCTTAAAAATCCCAATACTTTGCTCCCGGAGCTGTCAACATCACATTTAATTTTCCTAGATGTAAAGTCATACCATAATTAGAAATACCACTTTAACATTATAGCTCAAGAAGTTGAAGAATAAGTTTGAAGTCACATACAGCATTTTGACATATTGTGCTATTAGGATACCATCATATTTTCCTTTATAAACTAAATATTTTATTGTAAATAATTGCAGTAGGAAATTGAAGGCACTCGTGGGAGTCAGGATTTCCTTTGGGGCAATTAAAGATTTTATTTTTAAGTTTAGAAGCACGATTTGAAAAACAATACACTTATTTACTAAAGTTAGAAGCACATTAATTTTGAGAGCAGTAGTTTTGAAGATTTTCACAATATTTATCTTAAAAAGAAGAATTCTAATTTTGGTTTTAAGGCTTTTCTCCTTTTAAAAACCTAACATGATATTTTTCTTCTAGCTTTAAAGATATAG
Source organism: Rhabdomys pumilio (assembly GCA_030674055.1). Lineage (NCBI taxonomy): Eukaryota > Metazoa > Chordata > Mammalia > Rodentia > Muridae > Rhabdomys > Rhabdomys pumilio. The sequence continues at coordinate 74,287,899 of JANHMN010000005.1, read as the reverse complement.
GGAATATGTATATATTAAAACTATCTTAGGGACTGGAGATATGGCTCAACAGCTGAGGAGACTCTTCTAAAGGATCTGTAAGTCCCAGCACCCACATGGCTTCTCACAACCATCTGTAACTCCAGTTCCAGGAGATTCAGTGTCCTGTTCTGGTCTCTACAGGTGTTGTATGCACAAAGTGCACAGACACATGCAGACCATACATATAAAATAAAAATAACTAAAAAAATTAAAAACTGAAAAAAATTTCAACAGTTTAAAATTTGAAGTTTTCTTTTAAAAAAAAATCCAATGTATCTTTAAAAATCCAAAGTGTCTCAGCTGTGGGCATTTCGGAAAAGAAAGTTAAATGCTTTGTCTTGAAATGGGAAGAAACAGTGCATGGTCACAAACAAATAAAAGAAAATCAAATATCAAATCTTCTAAATGACACAGTGTGCAATGTCTGAGATTCATTCCTGATCTTCTGAGTCCAAAGGGCTTATGCAGCTCCACTTCCCTGGCTCTGCCACCTTTAGTACATATAGCTTGTCTCACAGGCTCAGGGCAGCTCCACATCATAGCTGCTGCTGTCTTTGATGGGAATCCTGCAGTTCTGGCATCTTCAACATGCTGGGTTCTATACTGTGAATGAGGCTACACCTTCACCAGTAGCCTCTCCCAGGTTCTCTTTGGGTACTCCAACCTTGGTGCCAAGCCATAATCTCGTTCTATGACCTATTCAGTCCTAGGTTCTCCACTGCGACTGAGATAGCACCTTTACTAGTGGTCTCTCATGATGCCAAGCCTTAGCTACTGTCAATGACTCATTCATATCTTCAAAACTAGTACCTTATAGGGAATTCTTACGCATTACCAAATTTGGCTGTTAGTATGATATATAGCCCTAGCCATCCTGTGGACTACAGTGTTCGTGTGCTGACCCTGAGGGAACACTTCCCAGAAGATTTCATCTCAGTGAGGTCTCTCTCTCTCTCTCTCTCTCTCTCTCTCTCTCTCTCTCTCTCTCCCTATCTCTATCTCTATCTCTCCCAAAACTGGATTTTTATTGTTTTCAGTTACTTTTATGCATTTTAAAATTCATATTTATTTATTTACATCCCAAATGCTGCCCCCTCCTGTCCCTCCTCACAGACACCTTCCTTCCATACACCCCCTCTCCTCTGAGAAGGTGCCCCTCTTTGTTCCCCTACCCTAGCACATCAAATTTCTGACAGAGTAGGTGCATCTTCTCCCACTACAGTCAGACAAGGCAGTTTCGTTGGGCAATGGATTACACAGTCAGGATGCAGCCTTAGGGACAGCCTCCACTCCAGTTGTTGGGGGACCCACATGGAGACTGGGCTGCACGTCTGCTACATATTGCAGGGGTGCTCAGTCCAGCCTGTGTATGCTCTTTGGTTGGTGGCTCAGTCTCTGGGAGCTCCCAGGGGTCCAGGTTAGTTGACTCTGTTGGGCTTCCTGTGGTGTTCCCATCCCCTTCAGGGCCTTCAATCCTTCCCCTAGCTCTTCCATAAGAGTCCCCAACCTCTGTCCAATGTTTGACTGACTGTGGGTGTCTGTGTCTGTCTCAGTCAGCTGCTGGGTAGAGCCCCTCAGAGGACAGTTATGCTAGGCTCCTGTCTGCAAGTATAACAGAGTATAATTGATAATGTCAGAGTCTGATGCTTGCCCGTGGGATGGGCTTCAAATTGGGCTGGTTATTGGCTGGCTAATCCTTCAGTCTGTGCTTTGACTTTGTCCCTGTATTTTTTTAGACAGGACCACTTTTGGGTTAAAAGTTTTGTGGGTGGGTTGGTGTCCTTATCCCTCCACTGGAAGTCCTTCCTGGCTACAGGAGGTGGCCTCTTCAGGTTCCATGTCCCCACTGTTAGGCATCTTGGCTAAGGTCACATGCATTGGCTCCTGACAGCCTTCCCCATCTCAGGTCTCTGGGACTTCTTAAAGATTCTTCCTACCTGCCAACCGCCTCCCACCCCAGCACCGGCAGCTGCAGATTTCCATTCATTCTCCTGGCCTTCTGGGTCTCCTATCTCTGCAAACGTCTGATCCCGCCCCCCCCATTCCCTTTCCACTTCCCTCTCCCACCCAGTCTGTTTCTTAATGACAGCAATTCCTCACCCCAGCTAACCAACATCAATTGTTCCAGCAAAGCAAAAGTTCTACTTCAGTGGTTCTGGTCTCTTAATGACAGCTGAAACTGAAACCCTCCCATGTTTCTGACATCAAACTAGCCAGCAGGGAAACTAACTGTTAGGTCCAAAGTGCCCCCCCAACACACAAATGAAAATGCTACTGACAGTGTTCTAAATGATAGTCTTGGCCCAGTTCAGGCTGGGCTCTGACTCGAAAACAGAAGGATTGCTACTTAAACTCAGGATTTCTCTAAAATCATGTAAAGCAGGTTTCTGTTAGTCAGAAAAAGCCATTACTGCCCTTATATGCTCCCACGCTCAACAACTTTTGGCAAGGTCATCTAGTTCCTGATGAATGCAAACAAGCCTGGAACACATCAAAGTAGCCATGCTTTAGTAGTCTAGGCTGTTCTGGCGCACATGCTTTCCCCTGCCACAACCTTAAACCCCTTAAAACAGACAAGGGTTTTCCTGCCTTTTATTGTTCTGTCTGTCTCCTGAGAGACAGTCGCAGCAGTTTGAATTCCCTGATAAACCTTTCTTTTTATGGCTCTGAGTGACGTAGTTCAGTGGCTCAACTGTATCTTCACTTCTGTCCACTTCACTGACTCCTTGGCAACAGTCACTTAAACTCTCCAGCACGGGATCGAATCAGACCGCCAAGACCAAATCTGATCTGGCTACTACAGACACTGGAGAGCAAACCACCAAACCACTAATAATGACATCTTCAGAACTGTTGTCTGGAGAGAAGGGGGTCAGTGGTCAGAAATGAAATGAAGTCACGTTGGACATGACAGTACTTGCCTGTAATTCCAGCACTTGGGAAGCTGAAGCAGGAGTATCATAAATCTGCGGCTAGCTTAGGTATCGTAGCTTAGGCCCTGTTTTGAACAAACAAACAAGTTCCTTGTGGAGCACTTCCACAAATAACTAAAAACCAACAGACTGTATAGAAATGGTTCTCATGCGTGGTAACCAAGGACTACCTGAAAGTAGGAATCTTGGCTCCTACTTGTATTCTGCTTATAAACATTTTTTTGGAAACACAGTCATGTTTCACCTCAAAATTGAGGTGTTAAAACAGAGTAATCTATCCAATCTGCCTATGAGAAATTCTAAAGAGACATTTGTGTTCCCTTTATTGGCTATCAGACTGTTAAAAGACTGGAGCCTCCAAATTAGAATCTTGCCCAGAATCTCCTGCTAGGAGAGGAACTGGATGAAGCCTTGGGGGCATCCAGATGAGGAGTTTGTCTCTCAGAGACAATGCCTGTTGATCTTGCAGCAGACTGACTTTGCAAGAAGGATTCGAACTGGTGGCCAGGGGATTGCAGCCTGCCAGACTGCTTAGTTATGCATATCTTTTGCTTTTGATTTAAATTTTACCCTCATGTCATGGTCCAAGAAGACAGATTTGTGAGAGTCACTACATTTCTTTGTCCCTATTCACAATTTTGCCACACTGATCTACAGAACACTGTTTCAAAGTCCAAAGTTTCTTCTGAGACTCTAGGCAGTCTCTTCATTATAACTCCTTGTAAAATAAAAAAGCAAATCAAATACTTCAGTCCAAAATCAGTCACGCTAACTTTATTGCAGTCACAAAATGGGGAATAGTTGCCAAGAGCCTCATCTGAGAAAAAAATGCATTCCATGTCTAAGAGCACTCTGACCTTTGGCACACAGAGGACAGAAGGAAATAAAGCATACAGCACGCTTTCCAGCTCCAGGAAGCTGCGAGGTGCTAACACCGACACTCAGTTCACTCAATTACCAATCAGTACCGTTGTTCCCATATCACTCAATTGCTGCCAGATTGGGAATTTTTGAAGGCTGGGGGTATCAATGGGGCAGAATTAATTTTCACATTTATTTATTTATTTATTTATTTATTTATTTATTTATTTATTTATTTTTGAGACATGGTTTCTTAGTGTCCTGGAAATCACTCATAGACCAGCCTGGCCCTGAACTCAGATCTGCCTGCCTCTACCTCCAAAGTGCTGGGATTAAAGGCGTGCGCCACCTCCACCCAGTTTAATTTTCACTTTGTTACTTGGCTCGTTTTCATCATCTGCTTAAACAAGTATGGTGTGTAGCCAGTTCTTTGGCTTTACAAGAACTGTTACAGTGGGTAATGCAGGCGTAGCCATGGCTTACAAAAGAAAAACCTGTTGGAAGTAGTGAAGTACTTAAGAAAGAACAAAGACAAGCAAGTATGAATAAATAAACACATGGGAATGTAGCAAGCCCATAGTCTCAAGAAATAGCACATTCCTGTCTCCTTGATAATTTCCCCTGTCTTTTATATGTCAAAGCCAGAGGCTCCAGGACACAGAGTATGTTTCTTTCTCGCATGGTCTGCATCACAAGCCCATACGTCTTAAGAATGAAGACATCCCAGCTTCCTTGAACTGAAAAGCCTGCTGGATGAACTATCTCCTTCTGTCCTCCATGTGCCAAGGGTCAGAGTTCTCTTAAACATGGAGTATGTTTCTTTCTCAGGCAACAATTAAAATGCAACAAAAAATTATAGCTCAGTCTCCATGACCAGCATAGGTGTGAAGTTTCTCAACAAAATACCTGCCAACAGAATTCAGGAACAGATCAAAAAGTCATCACGATCGAGCTTTGAATTTATTTCAGTGATATAAGGATGGTTCATACATTTAAATGCATAATATGTGTTATAAATTACATCAATTGACTCAAGAACATGTCAATTGACACACAAACATGTTTAACGAAGTCCATTATACCTTTGTGCTGCAAGTCCTGAAGAAGCACAGAGCAGAAGGAATATATATCTCAAGATAATAAACATTATATATGCCAAGCCAACATTAGACTAAATGGAGAAAACTGTGGTACTTTTATCTTGGGGGAAAGAACATCTCTCTCATTGGGCTTAATGTTACTTAATGGTAGGGATTCATGGCTGCTACTATAAACTTATGCTGGAGAGATCATATCCCCTAGAAGAGAACCTACTACTGCCATGTTCCCTAACCACCCCCCAAAAATTCTAATTTATTTTAAATATTTACTCTTATACTCACAGATAAGTGTACCATTCATTCATCCTTCATAAAAGAAGCTTCATTTCACAGTAGATGAAAATTATTACAGAGATCTAAAACTGGTAAAAATGCTGAAAAGGTATGACCATGGGATTCCAGCCAAAATTGGTACATCTACAATGCAGCACATAAGGCTCAAGTAAAAGAAGAGGTGGTGAAAATATTGTAGAATCCAGCAGACCAGGACACCTGCTGCTAGGGTGTGTCACCTTCTAGATATGAGAAGGATGCTGCACTGATGAATTCACAACACTTTCATTGTCTAAACAAGACCTCCACATAATGAAAAAATTAGTCTACACACATTAAAGAGTGGAAAAAATTCACAAGCCCAACCTTCCCCTTAAATAAAGAACTATAGGCAATCAATGGCTGCAAAGAAAAGAAGAGTCAGTTTTTTTCAGGGATGATCCTAAGCTTATCCAATCCAGAGTGCTTGGCAAAAAACACAAGAATATACAAGTAACACTGAATAACTGTAGTAGGTTGTGTGTGTGTGTGTGTGTGTGTGTGTGTGTGTGTGTGTGTGTGTGTGTTATTGTCAAAGTATATCTGTCTTAGGAGAGAACAATGTTAACTCTTTTTTCTTGGACATTTTATTTATTTACAATATAGATGTCATCCTCTTTCCCCATTTCCCCTCCCTAGAACCCCCTATCCTGTACCCCCTCCTCCTTTATGCTTTTATACCATTTTGATTACATGCATGTATTAAGGTCAGTTTTAGGTTGAGGGTCTAGCAATACAATAGATGCAAATAGTCAAGGAACAAGCAAGACGATAAACACAAATAGTCAAAGAACAAGCAAGGCATTAAACCCAATTATGTGAACACTCCCATGATCATTGTCTCTAAGGCTTATCAGGATGACCAAAGTATCTGAGCCTACTTCCCTGTCCTAGCCCAAGGTCATTTTCATGTCTGAAGCCTACTTCCTTGTTCTAGCTTAAAATTTAGATTCCTGTCTAAAATCACTTCTTTGTTCTAGCCTAATATTTAGATTCCTGCCTGAAATTACTTCTTTGTTCTAGCCTAAGATTTAGATTCCTCCCGGAGATTACTTCTTTTTAAAAAAAAAATTTATTGGATATTTTATTTATATTTCAGATGTAATCCCTTTTCCCCATTTCCCTTCCAACCCAGGAACCCCCTATCCCATACTCTCTCCTTCTGCTTCTATGAGGATATGCCCCCACCCACCCTTCCACTCCCACCTCCCCACAGGACGACTACTGATTTGTTTGAGTTAATTTTACATCCAGCCACTTTGCTGAAGTTGTTTATCAGGTTTAGGAGTTCTTTGGTGGAACTTTTAGGGTCACTTAACTATACTATCATATCATCTGTAAATAGTGAAATTTTGACTTCTTTCCAATTTGTATCCCTTTGACCTCATTTTGTTGTCTAATCGCTCTAGCTAGGACTTCCAGTACTATATTGAATAGGTAGTGTGAGAGTGGGCAGCCTTGTCTAGTCCCTGATCTTAGTGGGATTGCTTCAAGTTTCCATTTAGTTTGATGTTGGCTACTGGTTTTCTGTGTTTAGTTTGCTTTTACTATGTTTAGATATGGGCCTTGAATTCCTGATCTTTCCAGGACTTTTACCATGAAGGGGTGTTAAATTTTGTCAAATGTTTTCTCAGCATCTAGTGAGATGACCATGTGGTTTTTTCTTTGAGTTTGTTTATATAGTGGATTACATTGATGGATTTCTGTATATTGACCCATCCCTGCATTCCTGGGATAAAGCCTACTTGATCATGATGGATGATTGTTTTTATGTGTTCTTGGATTTGGTTGTGAGAATTTTACTGAGTATTTTGCATTGATATTCATAAGGGATATTGATCTGAAGTTCTCTTTCTTTTTTTGGGTCTTTGTGTGGTTTAGGTATGAGCGTAATTGTGACTTCATAGAGTGAATTGGGTAGTGTTCCTTCTGGTTCTATTTTGTCAGTTTATAGAGAATTGGTATTAAGTCTTCTTTGAAGTTCTGATAAAATTCTGCACTAAAAGCATCTGCTCCCGGACTTTTTTTTGGTGGGACTGCTTCTATTTCTTTAGGGGTTATATGACTGTTTAGATGGTTTATCTGCTCCTGATTTAATTTTGGTATCTGGTATCTATCTAGAAAATTGTCCATTTCATCCAGATTTTCCAATTTTGTTGAGTATAGGCCTTTGTAGTAGGATCTGATAATTTTTTTAATCTCCTCAATTTCTGTTGTTATGTCTCCCTTTTCAGTTCTGATTTTATTAATTTGGATACTGTCTCTCTGCCCTCTGATTAGTCTGGCTAAGGGTTGTTGATTTTCTTGTTGATTTTCTCAAAGAACCATCTCCTCGTTTTGTTGATTCTTTGTATAGTTCTTTCTGTTTCTACTTGGTTGATTTCAGCCCTGAGTTTGATTATTTCCTGCCATCTACTCATCTTGGGTATATTTACTTCTTTTTGTTCTAGAACTTTCAGGTGTGTTGTCAAGCTGCTAGTGTATGCTCTTTCCAGTTTCTTTTTGTAGGCACTTAGAGCTATGAGTTTTCCTCTTAGCACTGCTTTCATTGTGTCCCATAAGTTTTGGTATGATGTGTCTTTGTTTTCACTAAATTCTAAAAAGTCTTTAATTTCTTTCTTTATTTCTTCCCTGACTGCATTATCATTGAGTAGAGTATCATTCAGTTTCCATGTGTATGTGGGCTTTCCATTGTTTTTGTCATTATTAAAGACCAGCCTTAGTCCATGGTGATCTGACAGGATGCATGGAATTATTTCAATTTTCTTGTATCTGTTGAGGCCTGTTTTGTGACCAATCATGTGGTCTATTTTGGAGAAGGTACCATGAGGTGCTGAGAAAAAGGTATATTCTCTTTTTTTAGGATGAAATGGTCTATAAATGTCTGTTAAATCCATTTGGTTCATAACTTCTGTTAGTTTCACAGTATCTCTGTTTAGTTTCTGTCTCCATGATCTGTCCATTGCTGAGAGTGGGGTATTGAAGTCTCCCACTATTATTGTGTGAGGTGCAATGTGTGCTTTGAGCTTTTAGTAATGTTTCCTTTATGAAAGTGGGTGCTCTTGTATTTGGCGCATAGATGTTCAGTATTGCGAGTTCATGTTGGTTGACTTTTCCATTGATGAGTCTGAAATGTCCTTCCTTATCCTTTTTGATAGCTTTAAGTTGAAAGTCAATTTTATTCAATTTTAGAATGGCTACTCCAGCTTGTTTCTTGGGACCATTTGCTTGAAAAATTGTTTTCCAGCCTTTTACTCTAAGGTAGCATCTGTCTTTGTCCCTGAGGTGCATTTCCTGTATGCAGCAAAATGCTGGGTCCTGTTTACTTATCCAGCCTGTTAGCCTATGTCCTTTTGTTGGGGAATTGAGTCCATCGATGTTAAGAGATATTAAGGAAAGGAGATCGTTGCTTTCTGTTATTTTTGTTATTAGAGGTGGCATTGTTTGTGTGACTATCTTCTTTTAGATTTGTTGGAAGAGGATTACTTTCTTGCTCTTTCTAGCATATAATTTCCCTCCTTGTATTGGAGCTCTCCCTCTATTATCCTTTGTAATGCTGGGTTTTTGGAAAGATATTGTGTAAATTTGGTGTTGTCATGGAATATCTTGGTTTCCTCATGTATGGTAATTGAGAGTTTTGCTGGGTATAGTAGCCTGGGCTGGCATTTATGTTCTCTTAAGGTGTGTATGACATCTGTCCAGGATCTTCTGGCTTTTATAGTATCTGGTGAGAAGTCTGGTATAATTCTAATAGGTCTGCCTTTATATGTTACTTGGCGTTTTTCTCTTACTGCTTTTACAATTTTTTCTTTGTTTTGTGCACTTGGTGTTTTGATTATTATGTGACGGGAGGTATTTCTTTTCTGGTCTAGTCTATTTGGCTTTCTGTAGGCTTCTTGTATGATTATGGGCATCTTGTTCTTTAGGTTAAGGAAGTTTTCTTCTATAATTTTGTTGAACATATTTATTGGCCCTTTAAGTTGAGAATCTTCACTTTCTTCTATACCTATTATCCTGGTCTTCTTATTGTGTCCTGGATTTCCTGGATATTTTGTGTTAAGAACTTTTTGTATTTTGCATTTTTATTGACAGTTGTGTCAATATTTTCTATGGTATCTTCTGCACCTGAGATGCTCTCTTCTATTTCTTGTATTCTGTTGGTGATACTTGTGTCTATGACTCCTGATTTCTTTCCTAGGTTTTCTATCTCCAGGGTAGTCTCCCTTTGTGTGATTCCTTTATTGTTTCTACTTCCATTTTTATATTCTGGATGGTTTTGTTCAATTTCTTCACCTGTTTGGTTGGGTTTTCTTGTAATTCTTTAAGGGATTTTTGTGTTTCCTCTTTAACGGCTTCTACCTGTTTTCCTGTGTTCTCAATTTCTTTGAGAATGCTATTTATTTCCTTTTTAACGTCCTCTATCATCATCATTAGAAGTGATTTTAAATCTGACTCTTGCTTTCCTGGTGATATGGGGAATTCAGGACTTTGTTGTGTGGGAGAACTAGGTTCTAATGATGCCAAGTACCCTGGGTTGCTGATGCTTATGTTCTTGCACTTCCCTTTCACCATCTAGATCTCCTTAGTGCTACCTGCCCTGTCTCTGACTGGAGGCTGTTTTTCCTATTATCTTGGTTGTGTCAGAACTGTTTTGAGTGGGTATTGCTGTGTTGAGAGCTCTTAGGCTAATATAGTTATTTGAATTATCAAGTTTAGGAAGATTTTGTATGTCAACATCAATTTTAAGTATAGGAATATTTGGGGGCAGTAAATAAATTTAACGATGTAGTGGGTCTGGCTTCAAGAAGTAGTTTTTCACATTTGGGAAGAAGGCAAGAAGGCAGAAGCCTGTAATTACGTGAGGGCATAGAATTGGGGTGTTTATAAGTCCTCAGAAGATAAGATAGAACCAAGATTGGTGACAGACTTATATTTTTCCAGCATGTACCAATTATCCAGTGATGTTCTGGAGCATCCCCCAAGAAGCCTTTTTTTGTATTGTTGATGGTCTGTAACTAGAAGGAATGTGAATTCTAATTATTCCAGAGAGGTAATTATTTTTATTTAGGGGAGTACTATGGGTATAGGGGTGTATAGATGACCAGAAGTTTTATTCCTAGTGTGTCATGATGGACTTACTTCTACTCCTTTGCTATTTTTCTTGTGCAGGCTCCTATGCTCATAGGCACCCACAGAAGCCTACAACAGACCATTTCCCTGGTTCTCATAAAGTGGGCCCAGCTATAGAATGATATTAAAGTTTAAATTTACATCATTTGGCCAAATTTCATCCACAGCAAGCTTGTATTAGGGCAAGATGATATAAAATATTAATCTTTACTTTTTAAAATTCTCAATATCTACCTTATTTTAGTACTCAAGGATGCACTGTAGCATTTACTGCGAGGGGGACTAGATGGAAACACAAGTACTAGGCACTTTAGAGTGTAGATTCGCATCTCTGTCATCCATTCTCGTCATCCTTAGAGGAAACAGGTAGTCAAAGCACAATCCTCCCCTAATATGCTCCATCCAAGTTTCCTTGGGGTGTCTGAGTATCCACAAAAGGATCAGAAACACCACTTTGTACAGATTCCAGATGCTTTAGGTCTTATCTTTACCCTAATCAGTTTTGCCTACATGTCACATACACTGTCTCTTCCCCAGGATTAACTCATAAAAGTGTGTAAGTGTTATTACCTGCTATGAGAACCTTTGAAGTATCTAAGCCGTCTTTATTAAGAAGCACAAACAAAATAGGCTCAGAGAAGAGGGCTGCTTCTATGGAGGCCTTTTCTGTTTTAATCAAAACTCAGGTTAATGGCGTGAATATGTGGGGTTCTCTTGTCATACTCAAGAGAAACCCTTTATTACTTGGGGAATTATATGCATGTCTTCATACTTTCTGGACAATACTGTCTGGAGTAAATGAACACAGAGGAGCTGAGAACAGAACATAATGAGACAGAAAAGTAAATAGACATAGTGGTAGAAAAGTTGAGATGCAACAATTTAAAAACCTTTGGGAAGCCCTGTGTTGTACTCCAATGACTGGCTGCCTTAGAGTAACTTTAGCTCTGTTGAGTCTTGTTAAAGATGCCCAATAACTTTGGTTGACTTATTTTATCCAAATTGTACAAAAACAAGCACTCTTCAATGACAATAGTATTTATGGTATTTAACACTTGAAGAGCTCATGTTTACTGATTGAATTTATTGAAGGTCTTGAATGTTACCCATAGTAGACTTGGAAGGGATTCAATTTAATTAAACAATACTCATATTTTGACAATAAAAACTAAATGACAGTATTGCAAAGTAACTCCAATTAGAATCCTATTTCCCATTCTGATTATAAGATAAGAAATAACATCTATGTCTTCAAAAATCTATGGAAACCCCAATTTCTCAGGAATTTGATTATTGTTTGTGTATCAGTTGCTTATATTTTGTAAGTGGTAAAAAAGATAATTTTGTTACAAAGAAATTTTTTTTGTTACAAAGAAATTTAAAGTGATCATAATTAATAATTTTCCTGCAATGTGACTATTCATTTACCATTACAAACTAGAATCTGATGTACTATCACAGTGTTATAACAAATAAAATTATATATTATAAATAAAAGTTATAATAATTTAGACATTGACGATAAATATTTTTAAACCAGAACTTTACATAAAGTTGTAGGCATGAAATCGAAGTGGCCAAAATAAAACTAAAATTAAAAGATAAAATATTATTTCAAGTACTCCAAACATCATAAATAATATTTTGTAAAGTATAAATGGCTACAACACAGAGGATAACATGTGGTCAACTTACTTAAAGAATATGATTGTTTGATTAGACAATAAGTCTATTTCCCTCAGGCAGATGTTCACGTGTCTCCACCAGTCAAAGACAGTTTATATATCTAGGTTGGGCATTGGGTTACACTTCTGATTGAGCATTACCAAACTTATAAAGCCTTTGACTGACATTTAAAAAAAATTGTATAAAAGCAAAAAGGAAAAGGGGGCACGAGATAGAGGTTTTCTCTAGGGAGGGGAAATGGGGTGATGGTATCTGAAATGTAAATAAAATATAAAAATAAAATAAAATAAAATAAAAAGTCTGTTTCCCTCAACTTCTTGTGTCCTTGATTGATATAACTTTAGACATAATAGTTCTCTTACGTTACATGCAAATGATAAGTCATATATAAAGAGATAAATAAAACATAAACGACACACAGCCATAATGCTTAATAAATTTGATGTGATCTGTGAATTTATTCCTTAATGTCTATATCAACTATCTCTTTTAAAGACTGCTTTTTTGTTTCCACAGATTAATTTTCATCAGACTCCAGGAATGAGCTTTTCTAGAACTGGGGCATAAAACAGTATCTGGCCTCTGCCAATGTAATGCTTGGCTAACTGGTGGAACTATAAACAGAAGTTCCCAGGGGAAAAAAGAACAAAGAAAAAGAAAAGCCATATCTTCATTACAGATTTACAAGGCCAAATGACTGAACTTTGTGACTATGGAAACAAAATATTGCAGACTGAAGCCAAATTACCTTGGGCTATTTTTAGTTTCTTTGAAAGTCATTTGCTGCCCACCACTGTGTCTGGCCTAGCATCCTTGTGACTATTAAAATCTTTGTAGTCTCAACAGGCCACTAGTTTTCAACAACCCTAAGGCTATGAATGTCATCAGACAACATCTGAAATCCAATTAAAGCTGAATTTTAATAACAACAGAAACAAGAGAAAGCCCACACACTCATGAAAACTGCACAACTCTCTACTCAATGAAAAATGACTTACAACAGAAATAAAGAATTAAAGACTTTCTAGAATTCAATGAAAATGAAGGCATACCATACCCAAACTTATGGAACATAATGAAAGCAGTGCTAAGAAGAAAGTTCACATCACTAAGTGCCTTTATAAAGAAATTGGAGAGATCCTATACTAGCAACTAACTTAACAGCACACCTGAAAGCTCTAGAAGAAAAGAAGCAACCATACCCAAGAGGAGTACACTGAGAGCTGAAATCAACAAAATAGAAACAAAGAGAACAATACAAAGTAGCAATGAGAGGAAAAGTTGGTTCTTTAAGAAAATCAGCAAGAAGCTCGCACCAATGAAAGCCTTAAATTTGAAATCAAAGTAAATTTTGTACCATTTAAGAAATTATAACTTCATCTTGATACTAATTATACACATTTCTACCAATAGGTTATGGTTATGTAATCCTAGCTAATCCTCCCTGTTCCAACAAACCCACTATTTTTCCCTAGAAAGGCAGCCCAATATTAACCACCTTAGTCCCCAAGCCCAGGGAATAAGGGTGCTGACTCTTCTTTAACTTCTTCAAGCTGATTACGGGCGTCGAGACCTCACTGGTACAAATAGGCATAATTATGCTCTTATTGTATTATGAGAGAAAAGTTTTATTTTTTTTTTAACAGGAAGGGTGATATGCAGGAGGAGCTAAGGGGGAAGAAGTACTGAGAAGAAGAGAAGGGGGAGAGGAGAAGAAGAAGGAGAGGAGAAGCTAGGTGATGAGAGAGAGGAAGAGTGAGAAAGAGAGAGGGGGCATGGAGACAGATGTTCATGTGTCTTCAATAGTCAAAGATAGATTATATATCCAGGTTGGGTATTGTGTTACACTTCTGATTGAGCATTACCAAACTTATAAAGCCTTTGATTAACAGTTAAAAAAATTGTATAAAAGCAAAAAGGAAAGGGGGCATGGGATAGGGGTGTTTTAGGGAGATGGAATAGGGAAAGGGGATGGCATCTGAAATGTAAGTAAAATATCCAATAAAAAAATGAAAGACAAAAAAAAAAAAAAAAGAAAATCAGCAAGATAGACAAACCCTTATCCAAGCCAACTAAAAGACACAGAGACAATATCCAAATTAAGAAAATCAAAAATTAAAAGGGGCATGTGATAACAGTGAGGAAATCTAAGGAATCATTCAGCCATACTTTAAAAACCTGTACTGCACAAAACTGGAAAATCTAAAAGAAACGGACATTTTTCTTGATAGATACCAATTACCAAAGTTAAATTGAGATTAGATAAACAATTTAAATATTCCTGTAACCCCTAAAAAATAGAGGCAGTCATCAAAAGTCTCATAACTAAAAAAGGCCCAGCGCCAGATGGTTTTAGCACAAAATTCTACCATGCTTTCAAAGAAGAGTTAATATCTATACTCCTCAAGTTATTCCACAAAATAGAATCAGATGGAACATTGCCAAATTAATTTTATGAGGCTACAGTCACCCTGATACCTAAACCTAACAAAAACTCAATGAAGAAATATTATGGATCAATTTCCCTTATGAATATTGATTCAAAAACTCTCAATAAAATGTGTAAACTGAATCCAAGAACACATCAAAAAAGACTATCTACCATGATCAAGTAGGCTTTATCTCAGAGATGCAGGGATGGATACAGAAAATGTGGTACATTTACACAATAGAATATTAGCTATTAAATCAGCTATTAAAAACAGTGACTTCATGAAATTTATAGTTAAATGGATGGAACTAGAAAATAATCATTCTGAGTGAGGTAACCCAATCACAAAAGAACACACATGGTAGGCACTCACTGATAAGTGGATATTAGTCCAAAAGCTCGCAATACCCAAGATACAACTCACAGACCACATGAAGCTCATGAAGAAGGAAGACCAAAGTGTGAATGCTTCCTTCCTTCTCAGAAGGGGGAACAAAATACTCACAAGAGCAAATACAGAGACAAAGTATAGAGCAGAGACTGAAGGAAAGGCCTTCCAGAGACTGCCCCACCTGGGCATCCATCCCATATACAGACATCAATGCCAAAAAGTGCTTACTGACAGGAGCCTGATATAGCTGTCTCCTGAGAGGATCTACCAGAGCCTGACCAATACAGAGGTGGATGCTCACAGCCAACCATTGGACTGAGGATGGGGTCCCCAGTGGAGGAGTTAGAGAAAGGACTGAAGGAGCTGAAGTGGTTTGCAACCTCATAGGAAGAACAACAATATCAACCAACCAGAACCCCAGAGCTCCCAGAAGCTAAACCATCAACCAAGGAGTACACATGGAGGGACCCATGGCTCCAGCTGCATATGTAGCAGAGGATGGACTTGTCAGGCATCAATGGGAGGGGAGACCGTTGGTCCTCTGAAAGGTCAGTGCCCTAGTGTAGGGGAATGCCATGGCGGGGAGGTGGGAGTGGGTGGATGGACGAGGTAATACCCTCATAGAAGCAGGGGGGATAGAATGGGGGTTTCCATGGGGGACAGGTAAGGGGATAGCATTTGAAATGTAAATAAAGAAAATATCCAATAAAAGAAAAGCTGTTAATGTGATCTACCATATAAACAAACTGAAAGAAAAAAAGTCATATGATCACCTCATTAGATACTAAAAAACATTTGACAAAATCCAACACCCTGCCCCGCCTTCATGTTAAAAGTCTTGGAGTCAAGAATACAAGACACATACCTAAACATAGTAAAGCAATACACAGCAAGCCAATAGCCAACATCAAACTAAATGGAGAGAAACTTAAAGCAGAGAAACTTAAAGCAGTTTCACTAAGATCAGGGACTAGACAAGGCTGCCCACTCTCACCCTACCTATTCAATATAGTACTGGAAGTCCTAGCCAGAACCGTAAGACAACTAAAGGAGATCGACAGGATAGAAATTAGAAAAAAAAGTCAAAGTATCATTATTCACAGGCGATATGATGGGATACATAAGTGACCCCAAAAATTCTACCAGAGAACATACAGAGCTGATAAACACCTTCAGCAAACTGGCTGGATACAAAATCAATTTCAAAAAAAGTAGTGATCCTGTGTACAAATGACAAATGGGTTGAGAAAGAATCCAGGGAAACAGCATTGTAACCTCGGACTTTTCCACCCATGCCCAGGTTCTGGAATAACGACTTAGATGTTTCTTATTTAATAAATTCCTAGGTTATAATCTTTTGGTTTGTTCCCTGACTAGCTCGTAGCTTATATTAACCCATTTATACTATTTTCTGCCTGCCATATGGTTAGTTACCTCTCCTCAGTTTCTCTGGCTTCCTCTGAGTCTTGGTGAGGAATCTTCTTGTTGCATGACTCTTTCGCAGAACCCCCACCCCTCTCTCTCCCTCTTTCTCCCAGGTATCCTAACTTCCATTTTACATTTTTCTATAGGCCATAGGGTTTTTAAGGACAGGTGATGCTTCCACACAGCACACAAGAGATTATCCCTACACCCCCCATTTTAGTCCAATAAAAGGCACTTTCTCTAATACTAATAAACTTATTTATAAATAAGAACAATTATGAACACCATCAGGTAAGAATTACATTCACAATGTCCAGAACATAGGTATTTGCCCACCTTGGAGAAAGTATTCTACTATCTATCTGATCTTGGCCAGTTCAGTAGTTCTATACTTGAATTACTTTATATCACAAATTGCATTACCAACCTGAACATTACTTTTTAGCTCACAATAGTATCTACCCCACAATATTTTTATGTTTAAAGAATATTTTCTACCTTTGTCCTGTCTAGTAACTCACACCTATAATTCCAACACCCCAGGCAGCTAAAGTAAGAGGATTAAGTTCAAGGCCAGCCTGGGCTACATAGCAAGACCCTGTCTCAAAAGGACTACTTTTGTGGAGCAGGGAGACTGGACTGCAGTGCCAGAGGATGAACTCAGGATCTTGAGTATGAGATTATTGTCTTAATGTGTATCTCCTGCCACATCCAGGTGAGGAAGGAAGCAAAAACATTTTCTTCTTAGCAAAAGAAATAAACAAAAACCTACCCACATCCTTTTCTCAGAGCCTGCCAGTGACACTGAGATTCTAAAGCACCTGTTTAATACTGCTGCTGACAGCTAGCCTTATCCCACACTGAGGGGAATACTGTCACTGGTTAAACAGAAAGTGAGCCTGGGTCAATAAAAAACAACCACCAGAATTTGAGTACTTAACAGAAGCAAACAAAAACGCAAGGACAATAAGCACTTCACAGATCTTTGCAAACAAAAGTTGTCTCTGAAGCAGAAGAAAAGAAGCACAGAGTCTGGAGTTCCCTGAACAAAAGATGCCATGGAGCAGGGGTAGCTGTCCTTGTGGATTGTGTATCTCCCATTTAGGGTTATCTTAAGTGGGTGAAATAAATGTGGCTTAATTGTTAAAAATCTCTTTTTAAAGCTTAAGATCTTTTCTTAAATTCTAAACAATTTAAGCTTAAATTGTAAGACTATATCTAGTTTTCAATCCCACCAGAGACCTGAGAAGGATTGATATTACCCAAGGAAACAGAAAATGTAGAGCAAGCAGCTTCAGGAACTATAGAAATGACAAAGGTTGCTGGATACCTGGACAGTCACCAAAGGTCCTTCTGTAATATTGGAGCATCGTCTTCGGCCGTCTGACCCAGAATATATGTGAGACTTTTCTGTGAAGCAGGAATTATGAAGGACTGCTTACTCTGCATCGTCAGAGCTTGGAAATCTACTTCCCTGCATCCTATTTGGACAGCATTCTGTCTGGAGTTGAAGCAAGGAAAGTTTCTTGCCCAGTTGCTAGCTTTCCACATATGAAGCAAACTCCATACAGAGGTTCTTTGATGCTCGTCTTCTTGGAAATAGAAATACTCAGTGCTTGGGAGTAGAATGGGGGTGCTGCCAGGAGCTGATATGTTATTGTCATTAAAAACCTTTTATTAATAAAATGTCTTTAAATGCCATATTTTGGAGATCTTTGAGCTTCTTGAAGACCACCTATATATCCATAGTATATCTGAATAGGCAAACATTATTTGTTTCTAGCTATTTGCTATCTGTTCGATGTAGAAAACATATTTCTATAATCAACTAAACTAGTACCTAACATGACCATAAGTTTTACTGACTATTAACTTGTATTTTTTAATTATCCCAAACAGTTTGTAATAGCATCTTTCAAAAGAACTAGAACATCACATTGCATTTTCAAATGAGCTGTATAGGTACAATACCTTTTTTAAAAAATTCACTTTATAGCCTGATTACAGACCCCTCCCTCTTCTCCTTCCAATCTCACCCCCATACCCCTTTCCCATCCCTCATCTTCTTATCCTCACAGAAGAGGAGACCGACCTCCATGGGTAACATGGAACATGAAGTCTCTTCTGGACTAGATGCATCCTCTCCCTCTGAGGCCAAGCAAGGCATCCCAGCTAAGAGAAAGGGAACCAAAGAGGCAACAAAGTCAGACAGCCATAACTAACTCTGTTAATGGACTCACACAAAGGACAAGCTGCACATCTTCTTCGGATGTGGGGGGCCTAGGCCTAACCCGTGCATGCTCTTTGGTTGGTAGTTCAATATTTGTGAGCTCCCTGGCCCAGGCTAGTTTATTCTATAGGGTTTTTTTTTGTGGTGTCTTTGATCCCTCTAGTTCTCTCAATCCTTCCCCTGACTCTTCCTCAAGACTTCCCAAGCTCTGCCTACTGTTTGGCTGTGGGTCTCTACATCTGTTTCTATCTGCTGCTGGATTAAGCCTTTCAGAAGACGGTGCTGTTAGGCTCCTGTCTGCAAGCATAACAGAGTATCATGAATGGTCTCAAGGATTAAGTCTCTCCCATGGGTGGGTCTCAAGTTGGCCAGTCATTGGTTGGCCACTCTCTAGATCTCTGATCCATATTTATCCCTGCAGTATTTATAGGCAGGACAAATTTTGGGTCAAAGGTTTTGTGGGTGGGTTGGTGTCCCCTCTCTCCACTGGAGGAGGTTACCACTTCAGTAACCATATACCCTGCTGATAGGAGTCTCAGCTAGGGTCTCCCTCATTAAACTCCAGGAAACCTCCCCTGTCCCACAGATACCCCCACAACTGGTTTCTGTTTTCTCTCCCAGCCTTTCCCCTCCCTACTCTTCTTTCCTCTCCCTTCTCTCTTCCTCTCCCTCTTCCCCTCCCACCCACCTCCCTACATCTACTTCAGATGTCTATTTTATTTCCCCTTCTGAGTGAGATTCAAGCATCCTCCCTTGGACTCTGTGTGTTACTTAGCCTTTTTTGGGTCTGTGAATTGTAGGATGGGTATCTTGTACTTTATGGCTAATATCCACTTATGAGAACATACTTCGTGTCTCTCTCGTATGGGTTACTTCACTCAGGATGGTATTCTCTACTTCCATCCTGCAAATTTCATGATGTCCTTGTTTTTTGTTTGTTTGTTTGGTTTTGGTTTTTTTTGTTTGTTTTTGTTTTTTGAGACAGGGTTTCTCTGTGTAGCCCTGGCTGTCCTGGAACTCACTCTGTAGACCAGGCTGGCCTCGAACTCAGAAATCTGCCTGCCTCTGTCTCCCAAGTGCTGATGATTAAAGGCATGTGCCATCACTGCCCAGCGATGTCCTTGTTTTTAATATCTGAGTAATATTCCAATATAATCTGATGTTGTCTCTATGCTTGCTGCATGTTAGTTTTATTGTGTTTAGGTATGCCTGCCTCTTGTGTCCCTAATCCCTCTAAGATTTTTATCACGAAGGAGTGTTGGATTTTTACCAAAGACTTTTTTTGCATCTAATAATATGACTTAGCCAGTCTCAGAGCTGTTTCTGTACAGAGGGACCAGCATATACTTTACCTGTTCTGTTCTTGTCCTTGCTTTCTTCCTTCATGTCTGTAGTCTAGACCTCCTACAGGAGGTCTCCCCGCTTCAAATCTGATCTTTCTGAATTTTGATGCATACATCATTTTTCTTTTTCTGTTGAAACAAAGACAAAACTTCTTCCCCAATGAAACACATTTCTTGCCTTCCATTATGAGATTATTATATATATATAGGCTGATCTAATTCATAAATCCTTTCTAAAATCCAGAGTATTTCAGTATCTGTGTTACTTGTCTCGTTGATATTTAAAAATTTTAGAGTCAATAAATCATTATTTAATCTAACTCTTGGAGATCCCTTTTCCCTTTTCTGTTCTGTGAGTACTTGCTTTAAAGTATAATTAGGTCTTTTTTTTACAATTGCCTGACTTGTAGGACTGTAAAATACATCTGTTACATGTTTTGCCATAATATCTAAAACGTTGTTGTATTCTACTGGATACAGATGCTGTAGTATCATCAGCTTCAATCTGTAAAGGCATCTCCAAGATAGCTACCATCTCTAATCAATGTGCAATCTTAGAACCATCCTTTTTAGAACTTTGAAATTCTGAATATGCATCAATAGTATGATGTATCAACATGTGTACATATTTTAATATTTCAAACTCTATAAAATTAAATATATACGCTATTGTATGACATTGCTCTAAGGTGGTTTCATTTAAACAGATCTGTATTGACTCAGTGTCTTTTTAATCTAGGATTTTAATGACTGTCATTCTGAGATCTTGCCACAAGGTGGCGCCGTAGGCTTTAGATTCGATTTCTCTGAAATTTCTCAAAGGACTGTCTAAATTTTGTTGACTGTCTAAATTTTGTTCTATTGTTTGTAACTTAGTAAAGATTTTTTCAGTTCTTTCCCTATATGTCTCCTTTCTTCTGATCTCTTTTAAACAGTATGTATAAAGCTGTAATCGTTACTGAAAACAAAATTATCTGTATGCTGATAATCAAAACAAAATCATATGGAATCCAGATGCATTGTGTCATTGTGTTTCCCATTTTTTTTTAACACAGAAAAATATTTTTCTTTTTAATTTCTCTCTCTCTCTCTCTCTCTCTCTCTCTCTCTCTCTCTCTCTCTCTCTCTCCCTCCCTCCCTCCCTCCCTCCTTAAGGGCTTCCCAAGTATTTTATTAAGTGTGTTGACTTTTCAGCTTTTTCTGCTGTTACTACATGTCTGTATCTGGCATCCACCAAGTCTCTCTGCTACTCAGCACATTGTGCTGGTAGTTGTCTCCTGGCTCTGCCCCCTTCCAGTTAGTCCTTCTTTCCACCTGCCCAAGCCCCCAAATAATGACACAGAGGTTTATTACTTAATAAATTTCTAGGCTATAAACTTTTGCTTGTTCCACAACTACCTTATAACTGTTATATTAACTATTTATACTCTTCTATGTCTGCCACATGGCTAGTTACGTCTCCTCAGTTTCATACATTTGACTTCCTTAACATCTGGATGGAGAATCATCCCCCATCTAACTCTTTCTCAGAGTTCCTCTCTGCCAGACATCCACCTTCCATTCTTTCCTATAGGCTTATTGACAGGTGATGCTTCCACACAGTACACAAGAGATTATCCCTATACAACACAATAGTCAAAAATAAGATAAAATACCTTGGGATAACTCTAACCAAACAAATGAAAGGCTTTATGATAAAACCTTAAAGTCTTTGAGGAAGACTTTTGAAGAAGACCTCAGAAGATGGAAAGATCTCCCATGCTCATGAACCTGTCGAATTAACATAGTGAAAATGGCCAAATACCAAAAGCAATCTACAGGCTTGGTGCAATCCCCATCAAAATCCCAATGCAATTCTTTGCAGACTTTGAAGGACCAATTCTCAACTTCATATGGAAAAACAAAAACAAATGAAAACAGGATAAATAAAAGAATTCTGTAAAGTAAAGGAACTTCTGGAGATACCACCATCCCTGATTTCAAGTGCTATTACAGAGCTATAGGAATAAAATTTACATTGTTTTGGCATAAGTTTTATGCTGGTTGATCAATAGGCTTGGATAAAAAGACCCAGATATAAATTCACACACCTATTTTTGATAAAGAAGCCAGAAATATGCAATGGAAAAAAGACAGCATCTTCAACAAGTGGTGCTGGTCTAACTGGATATCTGCATGTAGAAGAATGTAAATAGATCCATATTTATCACCTTGCACAAAACTCGTGCCCAAGTGGATCAAGGACCTCAATGTAAAAACCAGAGACACTGAATCTAATAGATGAGAAAGAGAGACATAACTCTGAATGCATTGGCACAGGAGAAAACTTCCTGAACAGAACACCAAAAGCTCAGGCACTAAAATCAACAATTAATAGATGGACCTCATGAAACTGCAAAGCTTCTGTAAGGCAAAGGACACTGTCAGTAGGACAAACTGTCAGCCTACAGAATCGGAAAAGATCTTCACCAATCCCACATTCAACAGAGGGCTAATATCCAAAATATATAAAGAATTCAAAAAATATCAACCCACATAAACCAATTAAAATGGAGTACAGAGCTAAACAAAGAAATTCTTGACAGAGGAACCTCTAATGGCTGAGAAACACTAAAAGAAATGTTCGATATCCATAGTCATCAGGGAAATGCAAATTAAAACAACCCTGAGATTCCTCCTCACACCAGTCAGAATGGCTAAGATCAAAAAGTCAGGTGACAGCAGATGCTGGAGGAGATGTGGAGAAAGAGGAACACTCCTCTATTGCTGGTGGGATTGCAAACTTCTACAACCACTGTGAAAAACAATCTGGCAGTTCCTCAGAAATTTGGAAATAGTATTACCTGAAGACCCAGATATACCACTTCTGGGCATATACCCAAGAGATGCTCCAACATACCGCAAGGAAACATTCTCTGTTATGTTCACAGCAGCCTGATTTGTAATAGCCAGAAGTGGAAAAAGAAAATATTGTACATTTACACAATGGAGTATTACTCAGCTGTTAAAAATGATATCGTGAAATTTGCAGACAAACGTATAGAACTAGAAAAAAAATCATCCTGAGTGAGGTAACCTAGACCCAGAAAGACAAGAATGTTATATACTCACTTATAAGTGGACATTAGCTATAAATTAAAGGATAATAAATCATGCAACAATTCATAGACAAAGACAGGTTAAGTAACATGGAAGCATCAAGGGGAGACACATGAATCTCCTTGGGAAAGGGAAACAGAATAAGAGATAACGTGGGTGGATTTGGGGGAGATGGGAATGTGAACAGGGGGATCAAGCTGAGAGACAGTGGAAGAAGGAAATGCTTGGAGAGACAACTGGAATTAGGGGCCTTTTGGGGCAAGGTAGAAACCTAAAGCAATGGAAACCCCCAGGAACCTATGAGGGTGACTCTAGGTAAGATTCCTAGTAATGGGAGTATGGAACATGAACTAGCCATCTCCTGTAACCAGGCAAGACTTCCAGTGGAGGGATTGGGACACCAGCCCAGCCATAAACCTTCAACCTACAACTTTTCTGTCTGCATGATGTGCTGGAGTAAAGGTGGTACAGAAATTGTGGGAGTGGCCAACACCAGTGACTGAGACCCACGCCAGGAGAAGAAGCCCACCCCTGACACTGCCTGGAGGACCAGAAACCAGAGGCCAGATGACCCAGAGCCCCAGGATAGAATCAAACACTCCTGGCAAAAAAAAGTCAATAAAATTATTCCTAATGATTTTCTGCTATACTTGTAGATCAAAGGTAACATAATTGTCATCAGAGAGGCTCTATCCAGCAACTGATGGAAACAGATGCAGAGAATCACAGCCACACATTAGGCAGAATTTAGTTAATCCTGTGGAAGGGTTATGGAGGAAGGATTGTAGGAGTCAGAGGGGTCAAGGACACCACAAGAAAACCCACAGAATCAACTAACGTGGGCTCGTAAGAGCTCACAGAGACTGAACCACCAATCAGGGACTTTTCATGCATCCAGTCTAGGCCCTCTGCATATATGTTATGGTTGTGTAGCTTGTTGTTCTTGTAGGACTCCTAACACAAGGATTAGGGCCTGTGTTTGACTTTTATGCCCTGCTTGGGATCCTTTTTCTCTTACTGGGTTTCCTTGTCCAGCCTTAATATTAGGAGAAGTTGCCTAGTCTTTCTGCAACTTGAAATACAATACTTGGTTGATATCCCTGGGAGGCCTGCCCTTTTCTGAAGGGAAAGGAAGGGGAGGAGTGGATGGGGAGAGGAGGAGGTGGTGGTGGGGACTGGAATGAGAGGAGGTATTTGGGATGTAATATATGAAAAAATTTTAAAAGAACTTCAAGTGGAAAATATGCTCTCTTCTTCTTCTTCTTCTTCTTCTTCTTCTTCTTCTTCTTCTTCTTCTTCTTCTTCTTCTTCTTC
>JANHMN010000005.1:74218658-74231309 GCA_030674055.1 Rhabdomys pumilio | reverse complement strand
AAGTCTCTGACTGTGAGCAAGTCTCTTAACCTAGCTGAGCCTTAATTCATTATTTATAAAAGTAGTCCTTTTTTGTCTAGGTTGTTTCTCTTTCCTTTTCAACTGCATTTACATTTTTTGTATTCTTTTGGTGTAATTTTTTAGAGTATTTCATAATGGTTACACATGATTATAATGTATGAAAAGGACTTTGATCCCTTTGAACATTAAATGATTAGAGAGAGAGGAACTGGTGTTTTAACTTTTAACATTAGTCTTACCACATTTTCACAGTATCCATTGTATTAGTAGAATGTAAACATGTCGACTATTATGTGGTTGTTTCATCTTTTTTCTGTCTTATTATGTTGTCTTTCTATAGGAGGTTTTGTTTTTGTATTCAAACATATCAGGGATTTGATATATTGCAAACATATTCTAAAATATTGCCTTGTTAACATTGAACAAGTGGCCTTATAGTAGTCATTTAGTCTTGCCAAGCCTTACTTTGCTAGCTTTACACTTCTGATAGAAATGCACAGTATTCTCATGCATATTGGATCTCTTTATGCTTGAGATTGTTACTGAAGGGAAAAATACTACATATTTTGTCTTCTCTGAATTATCTTTTTTTGCCTCCTTGTTTCTTTTCTTAAAGTTCTAGAGTACACAAGGCAGGGAACACATATATCATAGTTTTCAGCCAATAAATGTTTATAAGTATTAAGCATACATGGGAATTTATTCCTTCCATAATTTCTTGAGTAATTTTTCTGTACAGAGTTCTCATTTAACATTGTTCACTGTTCCATTTCTTCAATTAACTAGTGTCTGCTCTGGATCAAAGCCAGCTCTTGGCCTGACTCTACTATTCCAATATCATTTGGAATTGGACCAGAAGGTAATATTCATTTCTTTTTCCTGGTGACCTCATTCATAGACCTCTCTGGAATGAGAGGTTTGCTATGTATTTTGAAATAGAAATACTGTCAATCTTAGCATGAGTGTAGCATTTTTTGATTTATATAGAAGTTTCATATCTAATATATTTGATCATCATAATGTTGATGAAAAAGTGTAAACTTCAAGTGATATTAAAACTTTTTTGATGTAAATTGATTTCATTTGGTAAATATTATTTCTATATAAGTAGTTCAAATCAAAAAGGAAATATTTCTACCTCTCCCATTCTGCTCTTATGAATTCCATAATCATTTTGTTTATGAGCAATCTAACTGTTCTGCCTATGGATATTCTTGCTCCCTTCTGATTTTTCTGCTCTCCTGATCCCTGAAGTTCTTGATATATGCACACCAGTTTGTACTATGCCTCTACATTTTTCTCTAATTTTTCACTTCTTGTTGGTCACCTTTTTCTCACATGATCTATTTTTTAGTCAAATCAACAATAATTACTACAGTCTGTATGCACCAAGATGGTATTTTCTGGAATCAGATTACGGGTGTGTTTACAGGAGACAGATGTTAATTGGGACTTTTTTTCCTATAAGATCTGATGACAAGTACCTCTTTACATTTCTTCACCATGTTTTCAACTAGAAAATAGTAATTTTGAAACACTCAAATTCAATACCGTTTTGTAAGGACACTTGAAGAAAACTCTTTTTATAGTACCATTGCCACTTTGAAAAATATTATGTACTACCTTTATAATTTTTAAATTGGTTGAACTCATTCAGTGAAAAGATAAAAAGTACACATTAACTTGTAATTTAAAGAAGTATTCAGAATTTTAGTGTGTCCAAGCTTCAAGATTATTATTGACTTAGCACTTTGAAAAGATTTTAAAAACTATGTTAGAAATGCATTTTCATGAGTTAAACATTTCTTATTTTACAAGGAATGCAAAGATCTGAGGTAAACACAAACTTTATAAGCATTTATTAAGATATATAACCATAAAGGTATTTTAAACTGTCACTTTGTTTCTTTTAAATCTCTTCCAACTAAAGACTATACCAAAATATTCTTATCTATAGTCCATAGAATTTCCAAAGGATAAAATTTAATTTCTTGATGATAAAAAAATCATGTTGTTGTCTTTATGATTTCTCTTTATTCCATTGCCCTGGCATGATGGCGGAATGACTGTACTTACAGTAACTACATGTGACTACACACATAACAAACGTACTTCTGGTGATATAAATTTGACATTTTTAAAATGATGAGTCATTTCATTTTATCGCCTTTGCCTTTTGTGTTTCTGTAGTCTTTCTTGATTTATTAACGTTGTCTAATTTGTGTTAATAACAAAATGCTTTATAGGAAGGTTGTTTTCAAAGGGCCTTGTTTAGCCTATATTGATCATGTGTAATATGTTAATCTTGCTATATAACTTGATATTTCAGTTATTTAATATTGTAATGTTAAATAACTGAAAGTATTGAGTACTATAAATAAAACTTGATGGATTCTCAGGTCATGTGTCAGGAAATTTCCATCCTGGAAAAGAAAAGAATTTAGTGTAACAGGATATTTAGAATATTAGCTCTCTGTTTGGAGTTATTTATAATTCATTAGTATTAAACATATTTAATAATGCAAAAATATAACTTATATGGACCTCACTCAAAATATGTCATAATTGAAATGTAAAACTGGACTAAATTGTGTATGTACATTGCTTTTGAAAAATACAGGTTCTTTTCCTTTATGTTTTTTTTTAAGGGAGAAAGGGTTTATTTCTTCTCATAGGTTTGTATCATTGTCTGTCATACTGGAGAAGTTACAGCAACAGGAACTAGAGGGATACATTAGATATATAATCAAGAACAGAGAGAACAACAAATGAATGTGTGCTCATCCTAAGCTTTCACTCTCCGCTTATATAGTCCAGGATCTTCTCCTCAGGAAAAGGCAACCCCAGCCACATTTAAGATGGGACTCCTACAACAATTAACCACATCAAAATAATCCCCTAAGGATCCCAGAGGTAAACTTTCTGGTGATCCTAGATTTTGTTCAGTTGAGAATGAATACTAATCATTACAGTGTACATTCCACAAAGTTCAGAGATGAAAGATATGTTATAACTGTGCTGCTTTATGATGTAAAAAGTTCTCATAAATAGCTCATAAGTGTTGTCATCCTCATTTTACATTTGAGAAATATGAAATGCTAGGAAGTTTATGTGATTTTCCTAAAGTCATAATTTTACAAGTGGTTATGTTTGGTGTAGTTAAAAAATACTTCCAGAATCCTGATGATACTTTAAGCATAATACACTATTAATTATAATGTTATGAGAGGCAGAGACCTAGAAATATCAGTCTCACCAAATCGAATTTTCTGTACTAGAATAGACTGTTTCTTTGATTCTTAATCACCCCTGAAATTGTTCTAGAAATACTTGCAACAGTGAATCTAGATCTATAGATCTATAAGAGTATTTCAAAACCTTCCATATCTGTTCTATGATCCAGAAAAATATTTTAAGAATACATATCCCAGCCCTAATGAGCATAAAATATTCTTATATTATATTCTTATTGAAAACTAAAACTAAGGCTTATATATTCATACTTTCAATTGAAAGTTTGAATCATGAGGCCGCTGGAATTATCCACTAGAACTATCTTCTGGAATAAACAAAAAGGTAATCCTCAAGTCACCATCATTTTTCAATGTAAATTTTGTATTACCTTATATATATGATTTTTAAATTATGTTACTTTTTGAGATTTATAAATACATCATTTTCCCCTTCCCTTTCATTCCTTCAAACTCTGCCATTTAGCCCTCCTCGCTCTCTTTCAAACTCATGGCTTCCCTTTTCATTAATTGTTGTTACACACATATATGTATTACTAAATACTCAAATACAATCTGCTCAGTCTGTATAATGATGCTTGTATATATGTTTTCAGAAGTCACTATTTGGTAATGGAAGAGCAGTTGGTGTTTTCTTTCTTGGGGACTATTTCTTCTGTTGTCAGACTTTTGTAGTTGCCTGTAGTTTTGGTTTAGGGTTTAGTATGTTTACTTGTCATCCTTGTTCTGTTTAGCTTTAAGCAGTCATGTTGGTGAGACTAGAAAACATAATCCCATCGTGAACTCCCTATTATTCTGGCTTTTTAATTTTTTTCTGGCCTCTTTTCCACAATGATCCCTGAGTATTAGGAAGAGGAGTTGTGTTGTAGATGTGTCAAATGGGACAGGGCTCCACAACTCTGCATTTTCTTTTTTAAACAGAAAAGGGTTACACTGCCACTTTATTGTTGTTGTTAGTTTTTATACCTTCTCAGGATAATTGTTGTTGTTTGCCTGCTAACTCCACTAAGGAGTTATTTATCTATTTATTTATAATCTACTCGTTGCCCCCTCTCAGTCCCCCTCACAGTTTCTTATCCCATTCTTCCTCCATTCCCCTCTACTTTCACCCCACCCCTACCCCCCACCCCAGTCCCTGAGAGGATGCCCCACTCCTGCCAGGGGCCTCAAGTCTCTGGAGGGTTAGGTGCATCTTCTCCCACTGAGTCCAGACCAGGAAGTCCTCTGCTGTATATGTGTTGAGGGCCTCAGCTCGTGTATGCTGCCTGGTCTGGTTGGTGGCTCAGTGTCTGAGAGATCTCGGAGCGGGGGTGGGGGGCCGTCCAGGTTAGTCAAGACTGCTGGTCTTCCTATGAGGTTGCCCTCCTCTTCTCCTTCTTCAATTCTTCTCCTAATTCAACCACAGGGATCCCCAACTTCAATCCAGTGGTTGGGTGTAAGTATCTGCCTCTGTTTAGGTCAGCTGCTTGTTGGGCCTTTCAGAGGGCAGCCATGCTAGGTTCCTCACTGTAAGTACAACATAGCATCAATAACAGTGTCAGGCCTTGGAGCCTCTCCTTGAGCTGGATCCCAAGTTGGGCCTGTCACTGGACCTTCTTTCCCTCAGGCTCCTCTCCATTTTTGTCCCTGCTGTTCTTTCAGACAGGAACAATTATGGATCAGAGTTTTTGACTGTGGGGTGGCAACCCTATCCTTCACTTGATGCTCTCTGTCTTTCTATTGGAGGTGGACTATATGAGTTCCCTCTCCCCACTGTATACAGGGCATTTCATCTGAGGTCCCTCCCTTTGAGTCATGAGAGTCTCTCACCTCCCAGGTCTCTGGTATTTTCTAAAGGGTCTCCCTACCTCCCATCTTCTGAGGCTACATATTTCCATTCATTCTGCTGGCCCTCTGGCCTTCTGTCTGTCCCCCATACCTGAACTTGTTCCCCTTTCCCCTCACTCTTCCCCTCTCCCACCCAAATCTCTCCCTCCTTCTACTTCCCATGGTTATTTTCTTCCCCCTACTAAGTGGGATTGAAGCATCCTCACTTGGCCTTTTTGCTTGTTAAAGTTTTTAAATTCTGTGGATTGTATCCTAGGTATTCTCTACTTTTTGGCTAATATCCACTTAATGGCAAGTACATACCATGTGTGTCCTTTTGGGTCTGGGTTACCTCACTTAGGATGGTATTTTCAAGTTATCCCAATTTGCCTGAAAAATTCATGATATCCTAATTTTTAATAGCTGAGTAGTATTACAGTGTATAAATGAACCACATTTTCTGTATCCATTCTTCTGTTGTGGGACATCTGAACTGTTTCCAGCTTCTGGCTATTACAAATAAGGCCACTATGAACATCATGGAGCACGTTTTCCTCTGGTTTTGGTGGAGCATCTTTTGGGTATATGTCCAAGGAGTGGTATAGCTGGGTCTTGAGATAGATCTATTTCCAGTTTTCTGAGGAACTGCCAGATTGATTTTCAGAGTGGTGGAATCCTGATGTATTTAAAGACCTTATTTTTCACATTTTCCCTTCAGATCACTTGTACCCTGCTATTCCCCAATTTTGAGAAGTCATTTTTTTATACAGCTGAATAATATTCCACAGTGTGTGTATACCACATTTCCATCATCTAAGTGTCAGTTGAAGGACATTTAACTACTGTAAATACAGCAACTAAAGTATTTGGATGCTAAAGTATTTGTCGAATAGCAAGTCCACTGGCATATGCTAAGGTGTGGTATAACTGAGTCATATGGTAGCTGTAGTTTTAGCTTTTTCAAACTTTTCAACACTGATTTCCAGAATGACTGCACCAATTCGCCATCCCACAAACAGGAAAGGAGTTTATTTCCCTCTACCCCACATCCCCTCCAGGATTGGTTGTTGGTTGTTTTGCTGATTTTTTGTCATTCTGACTGGAGTAATATGAAACTTCATAGTTGATTTTCATTTCCCTAATTGCTAGAATCTATGAACATTTTAAAGGTATTTCCCAGCATTTCCCTTGTTTTTTGAAAACCTGTTCAGGTTCCAGGCACATTTTTAAAATCTCTCTCTCTGTCTCTCTCTGTCTCTCTCTGTCTCTCTCTGTCTCTCTCTGTCTCTCTCTGTCTCTCTCTGTCTCTCTCTCTCTCTCTCTCTCTCTCTCTCTCTCTCTCTCTCTCTCTCTCTGTGTGTGTGTGTGTGTGTGTATTCGTAGGACATTAATCCTAGTGTTAATATATAGCTGGCAAAGATTCTCTTCTGTTCAGTGAGCTTCCTCTTCACCCAATTGATTGTGTGATTGTGTCTTTAACTATACAAAAGCTTGTTAGTTTTATGAAGTCCTGTTTATTAACTCTTGTTCTTAATTCCTGGGCACATAGACCCCTATTCGGAAAGTCTTGTCCTACACTATGACATGTAGGATACTGCCCATGTTTTCTTCTAGCAATTTCAGTGCTTCAGGTTTCAAGTTTAGGTCTTTCATTTATTTGTACTTAGTTTTAATTCAAACTGATGTATATGTATATATCAATATATCACTATATATATCTATATATCTCTATTGAATTTCATTCTTCTGTATGTGGACATCCAGGCTTTCCAGCAACATTTGTTGAAGATGCTTTATATTCTCCAGCTTATGTTTTTGGAATCTTTGTTAAATATTAGATGGCTAAAGTTACATGTACCATCATGTTTAGGTCTTTGATTTCATTCCATTGCTCTACATGTTTGTTTTTGTACCATTACCATGTTGTTTTTCTGTCTCTGTGAACTATCTTAAGATCTGGAATAATCTTCAAATATTGTTTTTTCTGTTTTAGATTTTTGGCTATCAATATATTTTTGTGGTTCCATTTGCTAGATGTCTTTATCTCTTCAGAGATTTAAAGTTTTAAATAGTAAAGGTTCTTCATATCCTTTGTTAGGTTAATGTCTAGATATTTTTGACACTATTGTGAATGATATTTTGTTCATGACCTCTTGCCATGTTTGTTGGTGCTGTGTAGTAAAGCTATTGATTAATGCAAGTTGATTCTGTATCTTGCCACATTGCTGAAATTGTTTATCATTTCTAGAAATTTTCTAGTAGAATTTTGGGGATCTGGAATATATAATATTATGTTATCTGAATATAGCTTTCCCGCCTATTTGTATCTCTTTAATTTCCTTCTCTTGTCTTATGCTGATGCTTTGAGCACAATATTGAAAAGGAGTATGGGTATAAACCCCTGTCTTGTTCATGACTTCAGTGGGATTCCTTTAAGTTTTTGTTTGTTTGTTTTCAATTTAGGATGGTTTGGGCTATAATTTCTCATATGTTGCTTTTTGCTATGTTGAGGTATATTTCCTCTAGTACTGTATTCTCTAGAACTTTTATCAGGAAGGCACGTTGGATTTTGCCAAAGGCTTATTCTGCATCTAATGAGATGATTATGGGATTTTGTCTTTAAGTCTACTTATGTAATTTATTACATTTCTTGGCTTGCATATGTTGAAGCATTCCTGCATCTCATAGATAAAGCCAATTTGATCACAGTAGATAATATTTTTGATGTGTTTCTGTATTCTTACTGAGCATTTTTATTTTATTGAATATTTTGAATCTATGTTGATCTAGAATATTGCCCTATACATTTCGTGGTTGTTGTATCTTGGTCTGGTTTAGGTATTAGTGTGATACTGGTTTCATAGAAGGAATTTGGGATTGTTTCTTCTGTTTGTACATTTTTGAACAGTTTAAGAAGGATTGTCTGTAGCTCTTCTTTGAAAAATGTGGTAGAATTCTGCTATGAATATATTTGGCCCTGGAGGTTTTGATGTTTTTTGGAAGGCTTATTATCACTACTTCAGCCTCCTCCTTTGTTATGAGTCTGCTTAGGTTGTTGACTTTTTCTTTGCTTAATTTTGTTGTTTGGCTGAATCTAGAAATCCATCCATTTTTTTTTTCGGTTTTCCTGCACATGGAGTGCAGGTCTTTAAAATACTTCCTTATAATATTCTGCATTTCTTTGGTGTTTGTTGTAATGTTTGCCTTTTCATTTCTGATTCTGATAATCTGGGCCCTTTCTTCCTGTCTTTGGTTAGTAGGGCCAAAGTCTTTTGATCTTGTTTATCTTCTCAAAGAACCAGATCTTAGATGTATTGGTTCGTTGTATAGTTTCCTTTATTAATGTCTTTGTTTTTCATTATTTCCTGCTATCAATTTGATTTGTTTTGATTTGATCTTTTTTCCAAGTTTTTAAGTTGCACTGTTAAGTCATTAGTTTGAACTCTTTTTTTAAAAGATTTATTTTATGTATGTGAGTGCACTGTCGCTGTCTTCAGACACACCAGAAGAGGGCATCAGATCCCATTACAGGTGGTTGTGAGCCACCATGTGGTTGTTGGGAATTGAACTCAGGACCTCTGGAAGAGCAGTCAGTGCTCTTAACAGTTAAGCTATTCATTTCTCCAGTCCTTGTTTGAACTCTTTTTAATTTTTTAAATGTAGGTATATAGCACTATAAATTTCACTAGTAGGAACTACTTTCAGTGTGTTGCAAAGGTCTTGTGTTGTGTTTTCATTTTCATTTAGTTCCTAGAAATTTTTTTCGATCTTGCTTTCTTTCTTCCATGAGGAATTGTTTGAGGTTCATAAGTTTGTGTATTTATTACTAGGGTTTATTTACTGTCAATTTTAAATTTTATTGCATTGTAGTCATATAGGATACATGAAGTTATTTTAGTCTTTTTACATTTTCAAAGATTTGTGTCCTAGGATGTGGTCTGTTTTACAGATGTGCATTCTTTGGTTTTTAGATGGAATATTTAATAGACATCTGTTAAATCTATTGAATGTATGATACCATTTAACTCTGTTAGTTTTGTTTGTTTAATTTTTGTCCAAATGACCTGAATACTGGAGAAAGTAAGGTATTGAAATCAATTACAGTTATGGTTGGATGGAATCTTTTCAAATGCCTATTTTTAATGATGGTTCTTAAACGCTTTAACCTCCCTTTTAGCCCACCACCCACCAGAGGTAGTGGGAAAGAAAGCATACGGGGAAAGGGAAGGAGTGGATCTATTTAGAAAGGTTCTTTGGAGCAACTACCATCTATGTCTTTTGGAAATCAGCAGCTCAGTTCACAGTTTAGCAGTAGCAGCTTGATCCACTCACAAACACTTCATGGATACACCAGAAGTCCAATTCAGTTCAGGATAGCAAACAGGAATCAGCAGCTGTGGTGAAACCTAGCAGAGACAGCCAGGCCTTAGCCTTGGCACAAGTCAGCTGGAGGGACTGGAGAAATGCCAGGAAAAATTCTTGGTTGTGCTTCTCTTGGCAAATCTTAAGATCAGTGAAGTCTTGAGACCCACAAGAGTTACAGAGCTAGCTCTATAAGCAAGTCTAGTTCAGCCTCTGTCGGTGTCTGTTGAGTCCTTTTTATACTCTCTCCAAATATCATGTGTCCTCCATGGGTCTTGCCTCAGCACAGGTTTTGCCTCAGCCTTGTGTGCATCTGTCTCAGCTGACTTCACTCTGCCAATCAGCCTGAGTCCTCAGAAGCAGCAAGAAACTGCAGCACACCATCAGAAGTTTTTATGATGCGTTTCTCTTTATGGAGTCCCAACAAATGCAGCTCAACTACTCAATGTAAGGTGAACCAATACATGTGTGTTGCTAGCACAGAATATCTCATCACGTGTCCCTTCACGTGCTTGTTTTAGCAGAACATCTTTTCTCCTGTGTCTGCTTCAGCTAAACATCCCTTCATGAGTCAGCCTTAGCCTTTCACCTGTGTCAGGAAAACATTCCTTCATTTGTTTGCCTCAGCAAAACAACATCCAACACAACTGACTTTCTAAAAAAACCCTTAAGTTTCCACTTCAGGTGGATGGTAATCTGTGTTTTTAATTCCAGTAATTTTAATGAACTTGGTTACACCAGAAATTGGTACATATATGTTTAGGACAGTAATGTCTTCTTGATTAACTGTTCCCTTCATTAGAATGAAGTGTCCTTTTTACTACCTTTTGAAAAGCAAATATACTTGGGTGTGATATATCCTTAGTATTTCCTATGAGAATTTCAAGGCTAGCCTCTAAAGACCCTGTGTCAAACAAAGCAAATGAAACAAAACTGTTTTCTGTGTTTTAGAGAGCAAATTATGTGCAAAACTACATCTATAATGCAGTCTCTGTTGAAAAGAATTTATGCAATATATTATGATCATACTTTCACCCACTCCCAAGTTTTCTCAGATCCTCCCCACTTTCTGACTTGCTCTTAAAAATAGATTTTATGGACCTGGAGAGACTGCTTAGCTGTTGAAGAGTATTTGTCGCTCATGCAGTGTATCTGAGTTTGATTCCCAGCACCCACATGCTGCCTTACAACTTCTGGTATTTCCAGTTCTAAGCAATGTGATCTCTTCTTCTCTATTTCATTGGCAGTAGGCACACATATGCTATAGATATCATCATCATTCAAATACTCATAGACATAAAAATAAAATTTTTGAATATTTGTTTAATATATAGTGATGGGCCCATAGAAACATTTAAGGTTCTTATAAGTTGATTAAAACAGAATTACATCAATTTCTCCCTTCCCTTTCTGACTTACCAGCCTCTCTCAGGTACCCTCCCTCCACTCTTCCTCTCAAGATGACAGTATCCTTTTCTTTGATTATTACTACAGATATATGTATATATACATATATGTACAAATGTATAAATACAACCTGCTGAGTTCATTCTTATTTCTTTTGTGTTTATGGTCTTAGGACATTGGATAATGGAAGCGCATTGCTAGGAGAGGCGAATTTTTCCTCTCCTAGCAGTCATTAGTTGCTTCTAGTTCTTTGTCTCGGAGTAGAATCCTATGGAAATATCCCTCTGGCACATTAGTATGTCTTAATATTGCTATCATTTCCATTGCTATTGGAGTTGTTTCAATATTGTTTATGCAGAAACATTTCTAGGAGAGACTGTTTCACAGAAGACTTCCTGGAATTCTGCCTCTTACAATCTTCTGCCTCCTCTTCTGTGATGTTCCTGAACCATAGATGCAGAGGCTATAATGTAAATGGATCTACTTAGGCTGGGTGCCCCATGATCCACTGATACTTGCATTTGGTCTAGTTGTGCTTTCCTGTGATAGTCTCCATCTACATAGGCTTCTTTGATGAAGGGTGGTAATTACACTTATCACTGAGTATAAGGAATTATGCTTGCCTAGCAAAGTGGTAATAGAAGATCCCTTTCTATGATCCATGAAACACCAGCTCCAGAAACTTGGCTACATTTCCAGTACCAGACATCATTTCCCTCCTATCTAGTAGGCCTTAAGTCTAACTAAGACAGTTAGTTGTATGTTACCTCCAGTATGTGAGTGCCACTTATTGTCACTTTACAGATGTTGGTTATTATTGAGGTTCATAGGTATTGTAACCTGGTGGACTATTTACTACTCTCCCTGGACAACTTGCATAATATTTTCTGTTATCATGAAAAGCAAGAAGGCTTTCTGATTAGATCCAGCTCTTATCACTGAGTCCTGTGTCCTAAGTGTGTGGTATCTTCAACAATAGGGATTTACCTTCAAACTCAGAGACAACTAAGGACTACATAAATATATTGTTTTAGGAGGCACTCGGGCCACCCTGACTACTCATGTAAAAGGAAGTTTCCATGCTTGATATCGGGGGTTATCTTAGTCTGTTTCTTGTGGGAGCATTGTTAGCCCAATAAAAGTTTCTTTAAATACACACACACACACACAAACACACAAATACATATGGCAATTCTGATGTTAAGGTTCTGTTCCTTAATTAGTTCTTAATATGTCAGTAAAGAAAGCTGTGGAACAATTTCTGGGTGGAAGGGACAGGTTGGACTTTCCAGGTCCCTGGAGGCAGAGAGACACAAGGGTAGGCATTGGTGGCACATGCCTTTAATCCCAGCACTTGGGAGGCAGAGGCAGACGGATTTCTGAGTTTGAGGCCAACCTGGTCTACAGAGTGAGTTCCAGGACAGCCAGGGCTATAAAGAGAGACCCTGTCTCGAAAAACAAACAGAGAGACACAAGGGAAGAGAACAGAGTTTTGCCATGCTTTGGATGAAGAAGAAGCCAGCAGCCATGTTAGGTCTCTGGAAGAGCTGGGGCCTGTGGCCATTACTATAGGTGGGGTGGGGGGGTGGTCAGAGATGTTTGCCAGGGTCTAGGTGGGACTAGCCCTTGAAGTTTAGAGCAGGTGGAAGGAGCAGAGATAAAATTATTATTAAGGGCACACTTCTTCAGGCAGGAGATAGTAGTGCCCAACAATTGTGGTTTAAGTCAAGTTGAAAAGGAATTGAACTCTAACTCTGTGTGTGTGTGTGTGTGTGTGTGTGTGTGTGTGTGTGTGTGTGTGTGT
>JANHMN010000005.1:74178997-74218648 GCA_030674055.1 Rhabdomys pumilio | reverse complement strand
TGTGTGTGTGTGTGTGTGTGTGTGTGTGTGTGTGTGTGTGTGTGTGTATAGTCTGAGGACTCAAGGGAAGCCAGGTGGGGTCTGGTAGTGTGGTCACTTCCTGGAGCTAAAGGCAGGTAGCGCATAAACTACAGGAAACACACATAGACATACACATATATGCATTTGTATTGTATATAGTTTTAATATAAAATGATTTCTTGAGACCTTGTCAAACAAACAGTGTTATTTGCCCCTTGACCCACCTTCTCCTTCTGTATTGACTTCCCTCCCTCCTTTCCATCCAGAGCCATCTTCCTATATTTTCATTTTTCACTTCATGTCAACTTTAATCACAGTTGTTACACTTAGGATCCTACTGTATATTTCAGCAGCACAATGTAAAAGAAAAGGTGCTGAGTCTTGGTGTCATTTACTCAAGAATTGGCCTCCTTTGTTCAGAAGAATTCTGATCTCTTCTGATCTGATATCTCAAACAAAGGCCATCTTTTCTTTTGAATAGCACAGCAAATGTGGTATTGGAAAGGAATAATGAAATTTTGTCCAAATCAGTCTTTTTGGATCTCACAGTAGGGAAATTGGTTTGAGGCCCTGTTTATTCCATATACTACTACACAAAGCGATAATCAAACATTATCAATACATACCTACATGTTTCTTCAATATTTTTCTTTCAGATGGTACATTGTTTTCAACATGTTGCTGTTTTTAAAAATATTCTTAGATATAGCTACCATCCCACACCTTGGACTGAGACAAGGGCATGGATGGGTCACAAGAAAACTAGAGACTATGGTACAGTAAAGCTGTGTATTCAGTCAAGTTTGTAGGGGTTTATACCATTGCAGATTACAAAGTATAGCAAGATTGGTTCCAATGTTTTGTTTAAAGGTCTATTCATTCTGAATAGGTTGAGTATATAGTATAGAAACAGACTGAGCACATTGTTATAAATGATTGCACATCACATTATTAAGGTGATTACAGGTTAGATGAAAGTTTGACTTGCAAAGGCAGGCTTCAAACAGCATTTCTTAGAAAACCAATTCCTACATTGCAAGTTAATTTACAGTTTATGTGGAGTGAAAGGTGGAGCGCTAAGAGTACAGGAAACAAGTGATGTGAGTCCCATCTTAACTTTGGAGACGGCCATAGACATCCATATACTAAACATTTCACAGAAAACATTCTCAGACATTAATGTTTTTAGAAGATGACAGGGTAGAAATTTATTTATATAGAGAAAACAGTTGGTATGTTACATCCAAAGATGACAGCATAAGATTGCACACTGGAATTGACTGTGCAACATTTGGTAAAGCAACACAAATGTAAGACTGTTGTTTGGTGAATGCTGGATGTTAGGGCTAGACTAATAGTATGAATCCAAATTCTGCAGGAGTCTGAAGACAAATGATGTCACAAAAGACTTTATTCTGGATGTGCTTTAAGCAGTGAAGATAACCCTGAAAAGGAAAATCAAAATATGAATATGTCAGAAGGTTAATAAGTTAGACATAAACAATGGATATTTGAAGGAGACATGATAGAAAATCAATTAGAAGTCTGTGAATTCCAGGGTAAAAGATTGGAATGGAATGGTGGCAGGAAGGGACAGAAACAAATATAACTTGGTGATGTTAATAGAATGTTTAGGATGAAAAACTGAGTTCTCAGAACCTCAACAAACTATGTTTAGTCACTGGCTATACCCATCCCTAATATACCAATTAGAGACAAGTAGTAGGAAAAAGCAGAGAGGAAATTTATTTACTGTGCCCAGATTGGGAAGAGGAAAATCATCCAGTGACCCCCTCCTTCCTGAGGTTGACATAAGGTACTACATTGGCTTTAGGTTTAAAGATTTGTTTTGATTATTTTTAGTTAATATGTGTCTATGTGTATGTGAATGCACTGCCCTCTGGGGCAAGAGGCAACAGATCCCTAGGGAACTGGAGGTACATGCTATAGTGGGCTCCCCAATGTAGGTGGTGGTATCTAAATTTGTGTTCTCTGCAAGAGTATTAGACACTATTACTTTCTGAGCCATCTCTCCTAGCTTTAAATAGAGGAAGAATTG
Organism: Rhabdomys pumilio; assembly: GCA_030674055.1. Lineage (NCBI taxonomy): Eukaryota > Metazoa > Chordata > Mammalia > Rodentia > Muridae > Rhabdomys > Rhabdomys pumilio. The sequence goes on along the minus strand of JANHMN010000005.1, from coordinate 74,216,568 downwards.
GAGCAATATACCCAAAAGATGCTCTAAGACATAGCAAGGACACATGCTCCACTATGTTCATAGCAGCCTCATTTATAATAGCCAGAAGCTGGAAAGAACCCAGATGTCCTTCAACAGAGGAATGGATACAGAAAATGTGGTACATTTACACAATGGAATACTATTTAGCTATTAAAAACAATTCACAAAATTTGCAAGCAAATAAGTGAAACTAGAAAATAATCATCCTGAGTGAGGTAACAAAAGAACACATATGTTATGCACTCACTGATAAGTGGATATTTAAACAAAAGCTCAGAATACCCATGATACAACTTACAGACCACATGAAGCTCAAGAAGAAGGAAGATCAAAGTGTGGATGCCTCAGTCTTACTAAGAAGAGGGAACAAAATAATCAAGGGAGGTAGAGGAAGGGAGGGATAGAGAAGGGGAGGAAAAAGGTATGGGAGTAGACAGGGGAGAGGTACAGAGGGTCAGGAAATTGAACAAATGTGTAGCAATGGGGGATGGGGAACTGGGGGTAGCCACCAGAAAGTCCCAGATCCCAGGAAAGCAAGAGGCTCCCAGGACTTAACAAGGATGACATTAGCTGAAATACATAACAAAGAAAAGAGAGAACCTGTAGAGACCAGATCCAGAGGTTAGGCATGCCCCGGTTGAGGGATGGTGTAAACCACCCTTCTCAAAATTTAAGGCAGAATTGTTCCTGTCTAAAGGAAATACAGGGACAAAGAGTGGAACAGAGACTGAAGGAAAGGCCATCTAGAGACTGCCCCACATGGGGATCCATCCCATCTGCAGACACCAAACCTAGACACTATTGGTGATACCAAGAAGTGCTTGATGATAGGAGCCTGATATAGCTGTCTCCTGAGAGGCTTTGTCAGAGCCTGACCAATACAGATGCAGATGCTTGCAGACAACCACTGGACTAAGCATGGGGACCCCAATGGAGGAGTTAGAGGAAGAACTGAAGGGGTTTGCAACCCCATAGGAAGAACAACAATATCAATCAACCAGACCCCCCCCCAGAACTCCCAGGGACTAAACCACCAACCAAAGAGTACACATGGAGGGACCCATGGCTCCAGCTGCATACGTAGCAGAGGAGGGCCTTATCTGGCATCAATGGGAGGGGAGGCCCTTGGTCCTGTGAAGACTGTAGGGAATGCCAGGGCAGGGAAGTGGGAGTGGGTGGGTGAGTGGAGAGTATGCAGTATATAGCAGTCCTGGATCGTGTTGTAGTTCTGGTCCTGCAAAATTGTTTTAAGAAGTCCTTATCATTTGAAAGGATCAATATGATTCCTGGAAGTTGATTACTTCTGCTCCAGGGTATATAGCCTTGCCCTTATGGATAATTACTCATCTTGGAATATAGACATCAAATAGAGTATCAGGATCTTCTTTCAGGCTTTATGTTCCCTTCCTGTTTACATGAACAATTCATATATATAATTGCAATGTGAAAATCTAGTATGCTACATGTGGAAAAGAACGACTGTCACATGTCTGTGGGGAAAATCATCCCAAATTGAAAACAGCACAGACAGTGACTCAGTAAATATAACAGTACTTCTTTCTAGGTTAGGTACAATTTTAGAATATATACTGCCAAACAGAGGAGTGATGTTTGCACTAGTTATTTAACTCCAAATTTAGCACTTGGTATTTCCAAGCACACGTAACAGTTTTTCCCCTTAAAACTGTCTTTTCATGTTTAATGAATCTATTATTTTGACTATTGATAATATCCAATAGTGGTAATTAGATCAGGTGTCATGGAACAAATTAACTTTTTTGGGGGCCTTGTGGTGCTTTGAATAGGAATGGCCTCTATAAACTTATGTGTTTCAATGCTTGGCCCATAAGGAGTGGCATTATTAGGAGGTGTGGCCTTGTTGAAGGAAGTGTGTCACTGTGGACATGGGCTTTGAGGTCTATATGCTCAAACTATGCCCGCTATGGAACATAGTCTCTTTCTGCTGCCTTCAGATTAAGATGTAGATCCCTCAGCAACTTCTCCAGAACCATGTCTGCCCATGTGCTGCCATGCTTCTTACTATGACAGTAGACTAAACCTTTCAAACTATAAGCCAGCCCCAACTAAATGTTTTCATTTATAAGAGTTTCCATGGTCATAGTGTCTCTTCATAGCAATAGAAACCCTAACTAACTAAGACAGGCCTCATTTTTCAAAGTACTTTTGTTTAAGTAAAAATTATCTATTTTTAATGTTAGAACTCATTTTTCCTTTAGTTATATCACTATTGTTTATATAAATAGCAGTTGAATAAGAGATATCTAGCTAGCTAGTTTATACTGATTTCCTAAATATCAGAAAAGGATTGTAAAAAGAATAAAAATCAACTCATTTGTAAAAAAAAGTTTCTTGCTATTATCAAATTTGACTTTGTATTAGTCCCTTTACAGATAAATCTGACCTTATGTATTATAGAAGGCCTGGCCTAAACAAACACAAATCTAAATGTGTTGTGTAGTCAAATATTTTGATCTTATATAAGATCTAAATATCTTTGGGTGAAAGCATGTTCTAGTTTTCCTTCTATTGTTGCAATAAACACCATGACCAAAATGAAACTGTAAGAGAAAAGGGTTTATTTGGCTTACAGGTTATAGTCCATCTTGAAGAGAAACCAGGGCAGGAACTCAAAGAAGGAACCTAGAGGAACTCAAGCAGAATCATGAAACACTGCTTGCTGGCTTACTTTCCACAGATTACTCAGTTTTCTTTCTTATACATCCTATGACCATCTTTCTAAAGTGACACTTCCCATGGTGGTCTGGGCCCCCTATACCAAGCATCAATCAAAAAAAAATATGTCACCAACTAACACACACTAACCAGTTGGATAGAAGCAATTCCTCAACTGAGGTACCCTCTTCCTATATTACCCCAGTTTTTGTCAAGCTTACAAAAAACTAACAGGTACAACACGTAAATATAACATTCACAGTTTTGAAACATTATTGCAGTAAATGTTAATTGGAGATTTCTACCCTACCTTTGATCATTTAGTTCTCAAATAAAAGACACAAATTTTATATTTATAATAAGCCTTAAAAGAACTAGAACTGGGCATATATCAACCCTCTATGGTTTTTTTTTTTATCAGCTTCTCTGTCAATAACCCTGAGATACAACTTGTCATGTTCCACCTGGACAACTCTTACTCCAATTGGATGGCCCTCATGGCCACGCTCATACAATCCACCTACCCCAAGGTGTCTTCTATTTTCTCCTCTTGTTCTCTGCCTCAGACCCCAAGCCCAGGAACTGAAGTCCTGCCTACCTCTCTTCTGCCCAGCTACAGGCTGTGGCATCTTTATTCAACCAATAGTTTTAAATTTAGGAGTAAAGTTTGCACAACAAAAGCTGGTATATGTGAAAATTCACTGTTTTTTAGGCAACTAGACCTTGGGATAAAGAATTCAGCATTACAATACATAGCAACAGACCAACCCTCAACAAAACATGATAGGTATTGTCTGGTTACAGTTAGCAACAGGAACATCTACTAGATGTTATTGCAATATTGGTCATCTGTTTCTAATACTGACTGGTTTCTGGAAAGTTTATGAAGACAGTAAAAAGCAAAAAGTTTCCAAATTTAGAACCTGGCAATAAAATGTTTACATGCTGTCAACTTGGATGACTTTTGATTATTTTACAGATAATCTTAGAGTTCATTTTTTAAACATTCTTTTTCCATTACATCTTAAAAAAACATACAAAGCAATGGATTTCATTATGCAATTTTTACCTTAGTCCTTCCAATGAGTTGGTATTTTAAAACTATGTTCTCGCTAATTATTCTTTTAAATATCTTAAACTAAGTAGTAAACTCTAATTTATACCATTGCTGTCAATTAGTTGAATTTTAAATTTCATTTACATTTTCAGGATTTATATATCATTATATATATGTATATATACATACATACATGTATGTATGTATGTATGTATGTGTTTATATATATGTATATATACATATATGTATGTATGTATATGTTTATATATATGTATATATACATATATTATGTGTGTATATATATACACACACATGTATGTATACACACATACACACACACACACACACACACACACATATATATATATATATATATATATATATATAGAGAGAGAGAGAGAGAGAGAGAGAGAAAGAAAGATTCATTCTGTAAGTCCTATTACTCTAGAACAGTGTTTCTCAGTTTGTGGGTCACAACCCTTTTAGCAAACCTCTATCTCCAAAAATATTTATATTAGAATTCATTACAATAGCAAAATTACAGTTCTGAAGTGGCAACAAAAATATTTTTATGGTTGTGAGTCACCACCATATGAGTAACTGTACTAAAGGTTCACAAAATTAGGAAGTTTGAAAACAACTGCTCTAGAAAACCCTGACCAATAAATAATGATTGTCCTTTTTCAGCCCAAAAGAGTCCTCTAAAAAAATAGAACCTAAGTAGAAATTTCCTAACAACTGTCTGTGAGGTAGAGCAGCTTAACAAGGACTCTCACAAAAGATCAAGGGAGTTTTGCTCAGCCAGAAGTTACACATGAAGACAGTAACCTAGATTCTGGAGCACCACACTTGCTACAAGGTGTATTTACAAGTTCAAAAATGGACAAAATAGCCTCAAGAAAAGCATATTGAGAAGTTAAAGCTCCACACAGTAGACCCAATACATGGCTCTAGTTTGGTGATAATCAAAGGGCAGAACGTGCTCATCAAAACCTGTGCTTTCCTGAAAGAACCACCCTTGCCACTGGAGATTCAACTGGAACCATGGAAAATATTTAAGTGCTAACAGCAGAAACCTCATTCTATAAAACTGGTCACATGATTCATGAACTGAAGACATTGAGGCAGAACCCAGAGCTCAGCTGAGGTCTTTGGGAACCTCCAGGCATGATATGAAATGATACATGATATGAAATAGGAACTAAATAACAAAGTAGAAGTATTAAAATAATCAAATTGAAATTTTAGAAATAAAACCCTCAGCCAATGAAAATGCAAAAGCTCAATAGAAAGCCTCTGTAATACAAAGAATCAAGTTGAAGACAGTTTATCAACAATGGAGGAAAAGGTAGTTCATTTAGAACAATGAGACATCAGTAATATATAAAATAATAAAAATTGCATGAGATTTCTATGGGACACAATTAACAGATTAAAAAGTACTTCAGGTTAAAGGCATAAGTAATATATTACTAAAATCAGGAAACCTTCCAAAATCTAGAGAAAAAATTAATTGACAAGGCTCATATAGAACATCAAATGGGCAAGACCAAAAGGAAACATCCAGTGTCTGATTAAAACAGTGGCAAAAAAAGAAAAAATATTAAAACTTGAATGAGAGAAGAACCAAGTCATCTGTATAAGCACTCTTCTAAATTACTGCAGGTTTGTCAACAGAACATGATTAAATCTGGTAGAATATGGAATGACATATTTGAAACACTGACAAATAAAATTACCAACTCATTATTATAGATAACTAAACTATTTCTGTTTTAATTGGAGGAAAAATAAGAGCTTTTCATGGCCAAAGAAAACTAATAAATTAATGACCAGTAAAGTTACCCCAGTGAATATATTTTAAAGACTCCCTTTGACTGAAGGGTAAGTTAAACATAATCATAGAGTAGTTTTAAAGATTAGGAAGCTAGAAAATCAGAGCAATTGATACACACTTTTCAGTAATACCTATCTATGAACATTAATGGATTAAATTCCCCAATCAAAAGACAAAGACTAGTAAATTCAATTAAAAAGAATCCCACAGAATAGATCTATTTCTTGCCTCCAAGAAATACATCTTACCATCAAAGACAAAGGCAACCTTATTGTGAAAGGACAGAAAAAAGATTTTCTAAGTAAATGTAACTAAAACTCAACCATTTGTTGTTGCAGGATAGTCAATCACACTGTGAACCCTGAGACTGTGTTATTTACTGAAAAAAGCTGTTTCTTATTGTGGTGTGGTTCAGACTTACCAAACACTTTTAATCTCTCTGCCTGAAATACAGACAAGCCATTAGCACACACCTATAATCCCAAACAATGAAGTTAAAGTTAGTTTATAGAAGGAAGCACCTATCTTTGAAAGTGTTGCCTAATTGAGTGGCAGACAAAGTGACAAATCAGAGAAAGATTAGACAGGATATTCCCAACACTCATGAGAACAGAAAGGAAAGGGAAGTGACTTGAGGTGCAGTATAGAAAAAGAAAAGAGGCAGTTTTACTGTGATGATGATAGGTTGCAGTGAGAGAACAAGCTAGACACAGGTTAACACAGAATAAGCTAGAGAATGAGACAGAGCCAGAAGATTAGAAAAGATTGCTAGAGTTAGTTTGAGGCCAATGAGAAAAACTCAGGAGAAGCTAAAAGAAGCCATATTGAAACAGGCAGGAGTTTGATCAAGACAGCTGAGTTGAACCAGCTATCCTGAGATCAAAAAGGACAAGAAAGGGTGAGTTTATTCAGCAGTAAGTCTCAGAAGCTGAAAACATTCTAGGCCTAGGTAAGCTTGTACCGAGGCTAGAAGCTTCCAGGACTAGGCCCATGGTAGCAGAGGCAGTAAGACTCCCAGATGACAATTACTTCAGGCGAATAAAACATACATTTACAATGCGTCAGTATTCTAAAATCTGGCAAAATAATTTTGAACCTAATTTTGTCAGAAAAGGTAAAGAATTTCACTCTACAGATTAGGGAGCAATTCATCAAGAGGAAATCCTAATTCTAAATATATATTCACCAAACACTGGCACTCATAATTTCATAAAAAAAAACCAGAACTACTGAATATAAAGACCCAGATTAGCCTCAACATAATAACTTTAATACCTCACATTAAGCAATGGGCAAATCAACGATGAAAAATAGAGAAGTATTTAATTTAAATGACATCTATAAAATTTCCTACTCAAACAGTGACGACTATGTATTCAACTTAGCAGCCCATAGAAATTTCTTTAAAACAAATTATATTACAGAACCTAAGCCAAGTCTTTAAAAATATAAGAAATTGAAATAATTTCTTGGATTCTATCTGACCACAATAGAATACAGCTAGAAACTTACATCATGAGAAACTGTAGAACATACAAAGACTTATTGAAACTTAAAAATACACTACTGAATAATGAATGCATTATTAGAAAGGAAATTTAAATATTCCAAGAACTGAATGCAATTAAAACACAACATCTCAAAAGTGACAGGATACAAAAATCTGTAACAATAAGTGTCTACATTATAAACAATAGAGATTCCCAAATAAATTATGATGTATTTTGGAGCCTTGGAAAAATAAGAACAATCTAAATCCCCTGTCAGTAGCTGGAAAGAAATAAGATGAGAGCAGAAAATAGAAACAGAAATGAAAAGAAAGAAAACAATACAAAGACTCAATGAAACAAATTATTTGTTCTCATAATATAAACTAAAGTGACAAACTCTTAGCCAAAAGAGAGATCTAAATTAACAAAATCAGACAGTAAAATTAAGACTAATTTGCAGGTAAATGAATGGAGCTAGAAACAATAATATTGTATTCTTTTTTTTAATAGGTGGGTAGATGTTAGCTTCTAAGTTTTTAATATGTGTGTGTCTGCATGTGCATATATATGTAAATTTGAGTAACTTCAGACAATAAGAGACAAGGGGAAAAGAGAAATAGAATATATGCTATGGAAAGATAATGGATAAGCTAGAAGAAGAAGATTAAATGGGGAGAAGAATGGGACATCAAGGTAAAGGAGGGAATATGGAAGACAACTAACACTAAAGGTCTTTTTAAAAGATATATGGAAACCTACTACTGTATAAGCTTCCTAAAATAAAAGAATCTAAGTGAAGTTACCATATAATGGGGAAGACAAGTACCCAGCTGGACATTTTATGCCACAAAATAAAACCTTCGGCACCAGGAATGGGTTAGGTCTTATTGAATTATTGGCCAAGTGTTTACCATGAACACCACCCCCCCCAGCACCCACACCCACACCCACACCCACATCCCCCCCACACACAATATCACAGGCTATTGTTTTCTGCAACCTGATGGTAAGGTCCTATTACTAAAAACAATACATTTACTTATGTTATCCAGTGTAGAAAAATAAAGAAGTGCTTACCTGGATGTTTAACTCCTAATGACTAGAATTCACAGTATGACAAAGACCTATCTTCAAGATATGTTGATACAATAGTGGCACAAAAATTATGAAATAAGTAACCACTTTTTGAGTAGATTTAAGGCTTATTCCATGTGGTTGAACCCAAAACTAACACTGCTAAATTGGCCAAGCACCAGAGACTACATAGGTCATAGGACTAGGGGAAAATCTAGTGCTATAATGTTGGTAAAGGAACATAGCAATGAAAGGACTTCAAATGATACAGATCAGTGAACCGATCAGTCATCATTAGAGAAGCTTCTTGCACAAAATGGAAATTAATACCACAGTGGACAATGTGCAGAGACAGACTTTGGAGCACTTAGCCCTAAATGGGATGTCTTTGTCATACTCCCTCCTACAACACTCAGGGATCTCTGAAGAAAAGTTGGTGGAAAGACTTTTAAGAGCCAGAAGTGATAGATGAGTCCTAGAGAACATCATTTTTATGTCACAAAAGGACTGGTACACGTGTGACCTCACAGAACCTTGACAGTTGCACAAGTCTTGCACAAGTTCAAGACCGATGGAAAAAAAAATCTAAGCAAGAAGGGAAAGTGAGCAAAATGGGCCACTTCTAACCAAGAGTGTATTTCCAATTGATAGTTGCTGGTAGAGAGAAAGTCAGTTTTGTTCAGTGGAGTAGCATTGCATCTACTCCAGGGCAGGCAGGCCTCGTGCTGATGTATGTATATGTGGCTAATGTGAAATTGACTTCATGTGGATTCTTTTTTGGTTTTTGTTTGTTTTATTTTTTAAGTTAAACAAAGAACATGAATTTGGGTGGTATGGTGGTTAGAATAAGAATGGCCCCCAAAGGCTCATATATTTGAATGCTCACTCACCAGGGAATAGCACTATTTGAAGAATTACAAGGATTTAAGAAGTGTGACCTTGTTGGAGAAAGTAAGTCACTGAGGGTGGGCTTTGAGTTTTAAAAAGTTGATACCAAGTCCAGAATTTCTTTCTACTAACAGATTAGGATCTAGTTCTCAGCTACTACTCCAGCGTCTGCCTATATGTTGCTATGCCTCTGTCATGATAATGGATTAAACCTCTGAAACCCATTTAGTTTTCTCCTATAACAGTTGCCTTGGCCATGGTGTCTCTTACACTGCGACAGAACTGTGACTAAGGCAGGTGGGTAGAGAGTGGGTGAAGGATCTTGGAGGAGTTAGGGGAGGGGAATGAATATGATCAAAATGTAATATATTGAAAAGTTTAATAATAAAAATTAAAGTACTAAATACTATTTGAAACAATGAATCTTATATATTTGAAGACTCATATTTCCCAACTTTTATTTTCTTTAAAAATAAATTCATGGCTACTCAGAGAAACCTCGTCTCGAAAAACCAAAAAAAAAAAATTCATTTTATTGTTTCTCACACATAATTTATTGATATAATTCATATTCTTGCATAATTATGTATATACACTGTATTGGTTTGTTTTCTATGTCTGTGATAAGAAACCATGACAAAGACAACTTATAGAAGAAAGAGTTTATTTGGGTCTTATAGCTTTGGAGGGTCCATCACCACTATAGCTGGGAGTGTGGCAGCAAGCATGGTGCTGAAACAATATCTGAGAATTCACATCTTGAGACACAAGAACGAAGCAGAGAGAGCTAACTGGAAATGGTATGGGCTTTAGGAACCTCAAAGCCTGCTCCCAGTAGCACTTCCTCCAACAAGGCTATGCCTCCCCCAAAAGTCCCACCAACTGGGAAACAATTATTCAAACATATGAGCCCATAAATGTCATTCTTATTCAAACTACTACATTTTTATATTCCCTCCAGCACTGAATACATTTCCCCCTTTCACTACTTCCTTACCAGCATCTACTACCTTTTTCTTTTAAAGGATTAATCTCGACCATTCTGGTAAAATGAATTCTTAAAGTAGCTTTAATTTGAATTTCTCTGGTAGCTAAGAATGTTGAACATTTAAACTGTTTCTCTGAAGTGGAATCTTATGGTTTCTTTGGAAGTCAGTTGTGTGAGATGGTGTTTTGCTGGGGCAAACATGTGAAGGAGTGTTTTCCTGAAGCAGACACAGGTGAAAGGATGGTCTGCTGAAGCAGACACTGGAAAGGACAAATGATGAAGGATTCTTCCCTAATGACATGCATGCATTAGTTCACCTTAGATCGGTTTGTTGAGCTCCATTTGTCATGACTCCATAGAGAGAAATGCACTAAAAAACCCTTCTGGTGGTCTTCTTGTGGCTTCTTGCCACTTTCTCAGACTCAGGCTGATTGACAGAGTGATGTCAGCTGACAGACCCACATGCTGAGTCAGGACATATGGGGAAGCAAGACCAGTGGAGGACACGAGATGTTTGGAAGGAGTATAAATAGGACTCGATGGACAGTGATGGGGGCTTGCTTGCATAGCTAGCTTCACAATGCTCCTTGGTTTCCCATCTTCCCTGAGAGAGCACAGCCAAGAACTTACCCTAGTGTCCCTGGTGGTCCTGGTTCCTCCTGCTACTTCATGCCAATTTGACAGAGGCCTGGCCATTTCTGCTAGGTCATGCCACTGCTGTTGATCTGTGTTTGCTATCTTAACACTACTGAACTGGACTACTGGTGTGTTTGTGAAGTGGTTGCGAGTGGATCAAGCTGCTGCTGCTATCCTGTGAACTGAACTGCTGATTTCCAGACAATGCAGATGGGATTTGCTTCAAAAACAAATTTCTAAACAGGTCCACTTCCCCTATATCCTAATAACCTTTCTTTTCCACTACCTCTCGTTGGTGACGGGTTAGAAGGGAGGTTAAAGCATTTAAGAACCCATATTAAAAGTAGTCTTTGAAAAAATTAAGCCTACAGTTTCTTCTTGGTGCATGATTACTTAACAAACCATGACCACCAACAACTAACAACTCACCCTACCTCTCCAGGCAGAGCATTTATATACCCTCTTATTAAAGTAGGTTGAGGTAAACTGAAGTTCTATCCTAGACTGTTGGGCTTCCGCTTAGAGGTGTGCAAATAAGTATAGGGGACTCAGTTGTGTATCAGAGTGTTTATACTTCTTTCTGTTTTCAAAAGTTAGTTTTTGTTTTTAATGAATATTTTATTATTGAAGAACATTAAGGAAATTTACCAATTGACTACATAGATAAAAGCTGCCAGAAACTCACCTAGGACGTCGCATTAGAGGAGCTGAGTGTAGCATGCATGAGGAAGAACAGAGGGCAGTAAACTCAAGACTGTAGTGGAACTTTAATTTTTTTAAAGTCTACTTTCAGTGATAGTTCTTAAATGCTTTAACCTTCCTTCTAGCCCATAACTCACCAGAGGTAGTGGAAAAGAAAGGATACAGGGAGGTGGCCCTGTTTAGAAAGGTTCTTTGGAGCAACTCCCATCTGTGTTGTCTGGAAATCAGCAGTTCAGTTCACAGGTCAGCGGCAGCAGCAGCTTGACCCACTCACAAACACTTCACAGATATCTCAGAAGTCCAGTTCGGTAGTTTCAGGATAGCAACAGGCAGCATAACCTAGCAGGCACAACCAGGCAGGAGAGATTCAGACCAATAAGGACATCAGGAACAGTTCTCAGCTGTGTCTCTCTCAATGACGTGAAGATCAGTGAACCAAGAAGCATTTTAGCTGTGTAAGCAAGCCAAACTCAGCCTCCTTTACTGTCCATCGAGTCCTATTTACACTCCCTCCAAACATCATGTGTCCTCCACAGTCTTCTTTCTTCCACTCTTTCCACCCCTTCTCTTTCACCCTTTCAAACCCCTAACACTAGATAAGAGAGAAAAAGGAGAAGAAAGGAAAGAGATCTCTAAATAAAGTCGGGTGTCTAAAAGAAGGTGATATTATCATTAGACTACTTGGGGGCACTTAGCTTCTTGGAGCAAGTTTGATCTTCACCTTCAGTAGATCTAACTACTTCTTGTTGTTGTTTCTTCTTTGCACACACCTACTTAACAAACTACAACCGACCACTAACCACCAACCCACCCCACCTCTCAGGGCCCTCTGAATACATACTATCCTCTGAAAAGTCCCCAGAATTCCAAACGTCAATCACAGAAACTATGTGCAGTTGACAAAATGACACACCTGCCAGAGAACTAGGCAAATCATAGTCAACTGCTGTGGACAATCTGAAGTAGCCCCATATCTCACAACTGGGATTAAAATGAAAACATATTTCTATAATATTTCTGTGGAGTTTTTTTTCAAAGAAACCAATACTCTAAAATTTTCACTATAGCCCACACCACTGACAAACTGGAAGACAAATGCTTCTCTACCTCTGGAGCTGCAACTGTTAGAAATTGCTAGTGAATGAGTTATTTTTAACTCAGGATGAGGGGATCAACATAAATCAATAAGGAACAATTCCCAGTTGTACACTTTGACACATAATTTTCCAAAGCAACTGTTAGCTGCACCTCAGCTGTAGTAATACAAGACTGTGTTGGGCTTTCAAATGTTTAAAAACCAAATAAGTAAATATAAAAAAGAAAGAAACCAGTGTTGTTGTACCCTACTTTGTGTGATTTATGAAAATTAATTTCATGTGTGTTGTGTCTTCTAAACAGTAACTCAGAAAAATATCTTCATAGCTTTGGGAATAGCAATAGTGTTTTAATAATAGAGCAAAAAGAACAAACAAGGAAAGAAAATATAAAAACCTGGGTAACATTAAAACATAAGCTTGTGCAACCAAAGGAAGGCAGAACATAATATTACTACATTACTAAATTATATAAGATAAGCAAAATAAATCTATAATGTTAGAAATCAAGAGAATAGTCATTGAAGACTGTGAGTCAGTGAAACTTGGAGAGTGCAATGACATAATAGATTTAGCTGAAGGGCTGGGAATGGGTTCTATTTATTGAGCAAGGCAATAGTTTATCACATTTGTGAAAATTCAATTCTCATGTTTATAAAGTTTAGTTGTGTATGTTTTACTACAAAATATATGCAATGGAATGATATTTAGCCACAAAATAATTAAATTATGTCATTTGCAGCAGCAAGGATGAAACTGGCTGATCTTATGTTAAGCAAAATAAGCCACAGCAAGATAAACAGCATATGTTCTTGCTCACACATGGAAGCATAAAAGAAAATATAATAGTAGTCATTAAAGTTAACAATATTAAGAGGGTGGAGGGAGACAAATTGCTTAATGTCTAACACACGAAGAATAAACCTAATGTTCTACAGCACAGCAGAGCTACTCACTCTATAATAACTTAATAGATATTTATAAAACTTTAAAGGAGAAGAATTTGAAAGTTCATACCACAAAGAAATGATAAATGCTTAGGAATATGAAAATGCTGATTATCCTAGGTTAATAATTATATATTTCACACATATGGAATTGCCATATTTGTACCCCCAAATATACATAATTATATTAATAAAACTTAGGGAGGGGAAGGGAAGAGGGGGAATTAGCTAAAATTAAGGGTCATTTGAAAGGTGCTATAGAAACCTAATACAGAAGAACCTTCCTAAAATACATACATATATGGAAGCTATTTAAATGGAATTGCCAAATAATGGGGGTGGGAGGAAGAGGCCTGGCTGAATATCTCCTGTCACCAAATAAACCTTCCAATACTGGGAATGAGTTATATCTAATTGAGTTATTGGCCAAAGGGGCCCCATGGGAACCCCAAACAATCAGGCTGTTGCCAGGACTAGGTTGCTCCCCACAAACTGAAGGCAAGACCCTATTGCTGAAGACAACACCCACACAACTCATTGAACACAAAGTTAAGCTGGTGCCTACCAGGAACATTCATCCCTACAGGCTAGTGTTCTTGGTACTGGAGGTACTCTGCATGCTACCAATGGAGAAATGTAAACACCAGCCCAGCTACAAACTCTTCTATCTACAATGGTGCCTTGCTTGTAAGATATGCTAGTTCGATGGTTGCACAAAGCTTGTCAGAGTAAGCAACCAATAGATTTGACTTAAGACCTACTACCTGAGATGGAACTTGTCTTAGTTAGGGGTTTCACTGCTGTGAAGAAACAACATGACCAAGGCAACTCTTATAAGTGAAAACATTTAATTGGGGCTGGCTTAAAGTTTCAGAGGTTCAGTCCATTCTCATTCTGGTGGGAAGCACAGCAATGTACAGTCAGACATAGCACTGGAGTAGCCAAGAGTTCTACATCTTGATCTGCAGGCAGCAGAAGTAGACTGTCTTCTGCAGGCAGCCAGGAAGAGGCTCTGTTCCTCAGGCAGCTAGAGGGGAGGTTCTGTCTGCTTCACTGGGAGTACTCTGAACACTAGTAGCCCTCAAAACCCACCTACACAGTGACTCACTTCCTTCAACAAGGCCACAATTATTCTGACAAGGCCACGTGCCCTAATAGTGCCACTTCCCATGGGCCAAGAATATTCACACCACTGCATAACCCATACTCAAAGGTACTTGGGTAACAAAGAACCAGAAATTAGACAGCCCAAGGTCCTAGGGTAAAACCCAAATCTACTATTCTACTAAAAGAACATGACTCCCAATGACATTCTGCTATATTCATAGATCAGTGCCTTGCTCAAGCATCTTCAGAATAGCTTCCTCCTGCAGCAGATGAGTGTAAATTTAATTTTTTCAAAGCCTACTTTTAATGATGGTTCTTAAATGCTTTAACCTCCCTTCTAGCCCACCACCCACCAAAGGTAGTGGAAAAGAAAGGATATGGGGGAAGTGGGCCTGTTTAGAAAAGTTCTTTGGAGCAAATCCCATGTGCGTTGTCTGGAAATCAGCAGTTCAGTTCACAGGATAGCAACGGCAGCTTGATCCACTTGTAGACACTTCATGGGTACACCAGCAGTCCAGTTCAACAGAGTTGGGATAGCAGCAGTGGTCGTACTACCTAGCAGAGACAGCAAGTCAGCAGGAGGAACCTGAAGGGATGCCAAGAAAAGTTATCAGCTGTGCCTCTCTCACGGAAGCAAAGATCAGCAACAACACAAGACCAACAAACTTTGCACAACTAGCTCCACCAGCAACCTAAGCTCAGCCTCAGTCACCATCTGTCAAGTTCTATTTATACTTCCTTCAAACATCACATCATGTGCTCCATGAGTCTTGTCTCTGCACGTGTGTCTGTCTCAGAGGACAAGTCAGCCAACCAGCCCAAGTTTGCTGAAGCAGCAAGAAACTGCAGCACACTACCAGAAAGATTTGGGCACATTTCTCTCGATGGAGTCCTGACAAATGCAGCTCAACTATGCAACATAAGGTGGACCAATACATGTGTGTTGTTAGCAAAGAGTCCTTCACCACATGTCCTTTCATGTGCTTGCTTTAGCAGAGCATCCTTTTACCTGGTCAGCTTCAGTGAAAAGTTCCTTCACGAGCCTGCCTTAGCCTTTCACACCTGTGTCCGCTTCAGGAAAACACTCCTTCACATCTTTGCTCCAGCAAAATACCTTCCAACACAACTGAATTTCCAAAGAACCCTTAATTTTCCACTTCAGATGGGAGCAAATACAGAGACCCACAGCCACACAGTATACAGAAAGTAAGTGACCTTGGAACACTCAATCGTCAATGGGAAATATCCATCAAATCCCTTCCCTGGGAACTCTGCTGAAGTGGAGGTAGAAAGAACACATGGCATTTACTCACTGATAATTAGATATTAGCCCAAAAGCTCACAAAACCCAAGATACAACTCACAGACTATATGAAGCTCAAGAACGAAGACCAAAGTGTGGGTGCTTTGGTCCTTCTTAGAAGGGGGAATAAAAATACTCACAGGAGCAAATATGGAGACAAAGTGTGGAGCAGAGACTGAAGGAAAGGCCATCCAGAGACTGCCCCACCAGAGGATCCATCCCATATACAGACACCAAACCCAGACACTATTGCAGATGCCAAGAAGTGCATGCTGACAGGATCCTGATATAGCTGTTTCCTGAGAGGCTCTTTCAGAGCCTGACAAATACAGAGGCGGATGCTCACAGCCAACCATTGGACTGAGCATGGGGTCCCCAATGGAGGAGTTAGAGAAAGAACTGAAGGAGCTGAAGGGGTTTGTAACCCATAGGAAGAACAACAATACCAACCAACCAGACCCCTCAGAGCTCCCAGGGACTAAACCACCAACCGAAGAGTACACATGGAGGGACCCATGGCTCCAGCTGCATATGTAGCAGAGGATGGCCTTGTAGGACCATGGGAGGAGAGGCCATTGGTCCTGTGAAGGGTCGATGCCCAATGTAGGGGAATGCCAGGGTAGAGAGGTGGGAGTGGGTGGGCTGGTAGGTGAGCACCCTCATAGAAGCAGGGGGAGGGAGGATGGGATAGGGGGTTTGCAGAGGGGAAACCTGGAAAGGGGATAACATTTGAAATGTAAATAAATAAAATATCCAATAAAAAAATAAATGCTTTGCTGACAGGAGCCTGATATAGCTGTCTCCTTAGAGGTCTGCCAGAGTCTGACATATACAGAGACAGATGCTCACAGCTAACCATTGAACTGATCATGGGGTTCCCAATGAAAGAGTGAGAGAGAATATTGAGGAAGCTGAAAGGGTTTGTGACCCCATGGGGAGAGCAACAATACCAACTAATCAGGGCTCCCAGGGTCTAAACCACCAGCCTGGGAGCACATAGGGAGGGACCAATGGCTCCAGCTGTATATGTAGGGGAGGATGGCATTGTCAGGCATAGGTGGGAGAGGAGGTCCTTGGTCCAGTGAAGGCTGGATGCCCCAGTGAGGAGAAATTCATGGGTGGGGAGGTGGGAGTGGGAGGATGGGTGGGGGCACATCCTCATAGAAGCAGGAGGAGGGGGATGGGATAGGGAGTTCCTGGGTGGGGGGGGGGGAATGGGGAAAGGGGATCACATCTGAACTGTAAATAAAATATCCATTAAAAATATATAAATGCTTTCACTCCAAAGGAAAAAAAATAGATCTTTGGTTACATTCTTACCTAAAATAAGAATTATGTTTTGCTAGGTTTTTGTCTGTAAGCATAGCAAAGTCTCATTAGTAGTGTCATGGGCTGGCTCTCCCCCATGGGATGGGTCTCAAGTTGGACCAATCGTTGGTTGGCCATTCCCTCAATCGATGCTCCATCTTTATCCCTGAACATCTTGTAGGCAGGACACATTTTGTGTCAAAGGTTTTGTGGGTGGATTGGTGTCACCCTCTCTCCACTAGAAGTCCTGCCTGGCTACAGAGGTTGCCACTTCATGCTTCATGTTCCCTGCTTCTAGGAGTCTCAGCTAGGGTTACCACCATATCCTCCCAGGAGCCTCCCTTGACCCAGGTCTCAGGCTTGTGCTAGGTTTCTGGCATGTTTCAGAGATGCCCCACCCCCAATATCATTAAACACAAGTTTGTATCTTTGCTTTACTATAACATAATTTTCAAAATGGAACTATATAATAAAGTGTGAAAATTCAAACAAATTTTCAGACTCATATTATTAAACAGTCCTTAATTGTTGAACTAAAAATTTATACTCAGTATATAGTCCTACCAGGAACACATGAACACTGTTCAAAGTTCATACCTACCAACAGTGAGAGTTGTCCTCTAACTGTATTTGTTAATTTAGTTATCAAAAGTATGTTTTCATTTCAATAGGAATTTATATGTGGTTATATATGCTTTATGTAGTAGTTTAAAGTGTTTTCTTGGGTAGGAATTGTTTAAATGTGTAGACAAGCATATTGTCTGAAATATTGTCTGAAATAAAAACATTGTTTTGATAACTAAATTAACAAAAACAGTCAAAAGACAATCCTCACCATTAGTAGGTATGTACTGAAAACAACATTCATAGATTCTTGGTAGGACTATATACTGAGTACAAATTGGTCCAACAATAAAGGACTATTTAATAATGTGACTCTGAAAATTGTTTAAATTTTTACACATTTGATTGTATAATTTTACTTTGAAAACAATGTAGTAATAAGGCAAAGACACTCACAAACATGTGTGTTTAATGATATTTACTGAGAGGCTTCATCCAGCAGCTGATGGAAACAGATGCAGAGACCCACAGCTAAACATAGGCAGAGCTCAGGGAGTCTTGTGAAAGAGTCAGGGGAAGGATTGACGGAGTTTGAGGGGTCAAGGACACCATAAGAAGACCTACAGCTCCAACTACCCTGGGACCATGGGGCTTATAGAGACTAAAATACCAACCAAAGAGCATGCAGGGGCTGGACCTAGGCCCTTTACATATTTGTAGCAGATGTGCAGCTTGCTCTTCATGTGGGTCCCCAGCAACTGGAGTAGTGACTCAGACCCCGTTGTCTGCTTTTGGATCCATTTCTCCTAGCTAGGCTGCCTAATTGGGCCTCAGTGGGAGAGGATGCACTTAGTCCTGCTGCAACTTGATGTGTCAGGGTTGGCTGGTACCCATGGTAGGGGGATGGGAGAAATGGGGTGGGGGTAGAATTGGGACAAGAAGAGGGAGGTGCTGCAGTTGTGATGCAAAATGAATGAATGAATTAATGAATGAAAAAAGAACAATGTTTTACAGAATTCTACTTACAAGTTACCAACCTCAGTACATCTCCTCACTGTATCTTGATAGTAGAATCACCTAGGGAAAGAAGAGCATAGTTAGACACTGGAAGGAGAAATAGGTTCACTCACATAGAAAATAGACAGCAGGAGTAGCAGTTTCACTTACATTCTGGCAGTTGAAATGGCAACTTGCCTATGGCACACTCTATTCTTGCCACAGAAGGAAGACACCATACATACCCAGGATTAAGGGATGTAATTCTGTGAAGCACACATTTAAGCCTAACAATGACATATTGAGCTTTCAACAGAAAAAAAAGATATTACTGCTCAAGGCAATAAGCTCAGCACACACTCTAATGACATTTTATCTCTTGGTAAGAAAATGTAGTCCCGACATCCATATATACACATCCATATATATGCATATAAACTGGAAACAAAAGACTGTAGGCATGTGATTGCCTTTATAGTAAATAATAGTAACAGTAATAAAAAGAGAAGTGAGGTAAATTAAGATTACATTACACATTTTAATTATATCCACTGTAAATAATAAAAAGAAATTCATTTTAAAGACATTGTGAAATGTATCATCTATTCAGATGGTCAATTAAAGTATCGATTATCTAATTCGACTATACTTTGGAGTTTCATATGCAAGAAAATAATGGAAATGTTTCTTTTATGTATTCTGAGTGCATGTTTATAAAGGTTATATTAGATAGTCATTAAATACTTGGGGGATAATGTTTAAAATGGTACACCTGGCCTTCTAGAAAATAAAAAGAAGTGACTTTATTATTCATATTTTCCAATATTCTTGGAGTGGGTGTTGGGATAGAGCTGGGCAGGGATGTGTGTATGTATCAGATGCTGGACATGTGCTCTACCATTCCTATATCCCCAGATCATACTATAGCCTTTTGAAATCTTTGAATCAAGATCACAGCACTTTTTGCTATTGGCTGATTATTAATATGTAAATGGAAAGTTGATGCAAAGTTTGCTACAAAAGTGGATGACATGTTATGTTTGAAATTTTAATTTAATTTCTAATTAGCATACAAAGCACCAGGTTCTCTTGTAGGCTTGGATTTCAAAACCTACTTTAATAAGGGTTCTTAAATGCTTCCCTTCTATCCCACCTACCAGAGGTAGGAGGAAGGAAATGTTAATAGGAAACAGGGATTGTGGACCTGTTTAGAAGTTGTTCTTTGGGGGATATCCCAATCTTTGTTGTCAGGATTATCAACAGTAGTCCAATCCAAAACATAAAACACAAACCAGTAGCAGCAGTCCAGTCTAATTGGAACATGCCAGCCATGAATCAGTATTGGCTGATGATCCAGAAGAAATGGTGAGGCTCTGTCAGCACGAGTCCACAGAAGCAAGAATCACTTGGACTATCAGAAGTTCTTTGACGAGTTACTCTCTATAAAGTTACAACAAACGAAGATCAGTGATGCGGTGCAAAGGGAAAGGAAGCACTAGCCTTGTCCCACTATCTGTGGTCATATTTATATTCTTTCTAAACATCATGCATCTTCTCACATGTCTGCTTCAGCAAAACATCCTCTCACCTGTGTCTATTTCAGCAAAACTTCCTTTCATGTGTCTGCTTCAGCAAAACATCACATGACATAACTGAGTCTCCAAGGAAACCAGAAATTTCCACTTCATTCCCTTTTTTATGTGTAACTAGTTTGGGATTTTTATATGTAACTAGTTTGGGTTGATCCTCACTCTCTGACCCACTTCTCTCTCAATCTCCTGCCTGCCCCCAACTCCTACCCCCTTTCCCAATATTCCCTCTTCCACTTTTATAACATGTATACTCTATTATCTTACTCAGAACCTTTATTAATGCTTCTTATTGTCCCTCTCATGGGACCTTTTATATTTTTGTGGACTCTACGTACACTTATTCTTGCACAAATACAAATAAAATAAAATTTAGAAGCACTTATCCACATGTCTTAGTTTGAGTTTTATTGCTATGAAGCAATATCATGAGCAATGCAATTCTTATAAAGGATAACATTTAATTGAAGCTGGCTTACAGTTTCAGAGATTCAGTCCAGTATCATCATGGCAGGAAATATGGCATCATCCAGGCAGGCATGGCACTGGAGAAGGAGCTGGGAGTTCTACATCTTCATTTGAAGAGCGCTAGGAGAAGACTGACTTCCACATAGTTAGGATGTGTGTCTCATTACCTACTTCCACAGTGACACTTCTTCCAACAAGGCTCCACCTCCTAACTGTGCCACTCCTGGGCCAAGAATATTCAAACCACCACAACACATATGAAAAAGGATATGCAGTATTTATATTTCTGAGTATGAGTTACCTTCTATAATAAAATATGTTACTGTTCCATTACTTTTCCAGCAAATTTCACCATTTCACTTTGCTTTATGGTTAAACAAAATTTCATTGTACAACATGTACCACATTTTCATTATCCATTCATCTGTTTGTAGACATTTATGATAATTCTATTTCTGTACTAACATGAATAATGCAACAATGAACATGTATATACAAGTGTCTGTGAGAATCAAGACCCTTACTTCATAATAACTAATTAAAGAAACTATACACAATGAGCTTTAAATCAGATATAAGATATAAGACAATATATCACATTGTCTTAGTTAGGGTTTCATTGCTGTGAAGAGACATCATGACCAAAGCAACTCTTAAAAAGGATAACATTTAATTGGGGCTGGCTTACAGTTTCAGAGATTCAGTCCATTATCATCAAGGCAGGAAGCATGGTAGTGTCCTGGCAGATATGGGGCTGGAGGAGCCAAGAGTTCTATATCTTGATCTAAAGGCAGCAGCAGGCAGAGACTTTCTTCCACAGGGAGCAGGAGGAGACTGTCTCACATTGGCAAGACTTGAGCATATATATGAGACCTCAGAGCCCCATCTCCACAGTGACACACTTCCTCCAAGAAGGCTACACTTCCTAATAGTGCCACTTTCCATGGGTCAAGCATATTCTAACTAACACAGACACATACATTTTATTAAAATATGAACTGTTGGAGTGATGTTTTCAGTCACTGTGTAAAGATGTGTTTCTATCCTTCTTTGCCTACCTAAGGCATGTTCTGATTGATTAAAATAAAAGGCCTATGGCCTATAGCAAAACGCAGAATAGTAAAGTGGGATTTCCAGACAGAGAGAAGAACTCTGGAAAACAGAATGGCATGGAGGATCCAGCCCGATAGACCCAGAGGAAGAAGCAGGCCAGGAAGGAAGGAGAGGTAACTAACCAGCCATATGGCAGAACTTGCATTACTAATATATGGGATAACTGAGTTAGGAGCTAGAGGGAAACATAGCCTATCTATAAGGCCAGAAGCTTATAAATAAATAGTCTTCTTGTCATTATTCAGGAACTGGGATGGGCATAGAAAGTCTCATGGTTTCAATGAACCATGATGCTTTCCTTCTGTTTTAGTATAGAAAACTACATTTTTATTACAAGATTTGCTGAGATGAAACTATAGTTTGGAGAATAGTCTGCTCTTTGTTTCTTTGTTTTGTTTTCCTTTTATTAAAAATACATTCTTTTCTCAAATAATATATCCTAATTATGAAAAGAGGCCTTGATGTCATTACGTGAAAACGTGAAGGTAAAGTCTAAGTTGCAATGGAGGCCAGAGAATGTTGGAGACACCAGGGTCATTGACCTGCACTTCCAAAAGCATTGACACATGCTGAAGAAACAAAACCTAAGAATTTAGGGAGTGAAAGGAGCTGAGAAGCAAACAAAAGGCACAAAGAGTCTATTTAGTGACATGATTTCCTCAAATATCTAAAGGCCAGAAAATGATATGGATTCAAGTACTGGAGGCATTTCTGCCACTAAAAGTCAAGGCCAGAAAAGAACCTCTCTATGTTACATTGTTAAAATGTTAAAAACCACAGAATAACAACAACAAAGTATTAAAAGCTACAAGAGAAAAATTGTCAGCTTACAAACAAAGTGAAATTCCAATAGAATAACAGCATCTTGGTAGAAATTCCAAAAACCTTGAACAGTTAGAAATAATGTAATAAATAATATAAGCAGTATGAGTAAATAAATGACAAATAGGATTAGTGTATTCAGGTGAATTCTCTTCTTGGTTTTCTTTGAGAATATTTTTTTTTTTACTAATTATTTAAGGAATTCACAAACGTGTTTTGAACACATTTACTAACCTCTCTTCAGATTCCAGAGAGTTAGATTCTGAAATCAGTAGTGAGCTACATATATTCCAAGATAAGCACAAATTAGAGCAACTAATGATCACTCACCAGGTATTGTAGAAGATACTGAAAGGAATTTTACATACAGAGAAAGAATACAGTCACAAACTGTATTATTCTCAAGTGCTCAAGGAAGAATAAACCTTAGGAACAAATAGATAACAAGCAAAAACAAAAGAATCAAAGATGTTCAACAGGGCAAACAAGTTCCTAAAATTAAAAAAAAATTAAAAGGAGAAAGAAAAGATGAGTAATGTAAACAGTGGACAATACTACAGAACCAGTGACTATCTCTCTAATAACCTGCAAAGTTCAGTATGTCAGTTTTCCAACTAAAAGATACACACTAGCTGACTGGATTGAAAGACAAGTTACAGTTGTTTCTGGTTTGCAAGAGACACAGCATATTGGCAAACGCACAGAATTAAAGTAAAAATATTGTAAGAGACACAACAAGCGTGCATTTATGAAGACAACCAAGATTAACAATATGCATATCTGACGAAGTAGATTTCACACCAAAATTACTCAGAAGAAATGACGTTCACGGAACATTTAATCGAAGAACCAGTTGATCAAGATGATGTAATGATAGATAGATAGATAGATAGATAGATAGATAGATAGATAGACAGACAGACATATATGTACTATTTTGATACAAACAATTCCATAAAGCACTACTGAGTATGAAATGGCAGTTGTAACAGAAGAAAATTCAATATCCTACTCAGAGTAATAGATACATTATCCAGGCTACACAGGAAGGAAATTTAAAGTTACTTTGAATAAAAATAAAATGCAAATATAATCTACCTTATTCTTTGAAATACAGGATGGCATTTTCTATACAATCACTTACCATTAAAATTTCCCACATTAAAAAAAAATAAGATAGGGTTGGAGAGATAGCTCAGCAGTTAGAAACACTGATTGCTCTTCAGAAGACCTTGGTTCAATTCTCAACACCCACACTGTCTGTAAACCCAGCTCTAGAGGATGGCAGCTCACACTGTTTGTAAACCCAGTTCCAGAGGATCCAACACCCTCAACACAGACATATATGCAGGCAAAAATTCAATGCATATAAAATAAGAATAAATAGATTATGACTGGAGAGATGGCTCAGCAGTTAAGAACACTGGCTGCTCTTCCAGAGGTCCTGAGTTCAATTCCCAGCACCACATGGTGGTTCATAACGATCTGATGCCCTCTTCTGGCATGCAGGTGTACATGCAGACAGAGCACTCATAGATTAAATAAATCTAAAAAATAGTGATCACAAATAAATAAATAATATTTTAAAATCAGACAAAACTTATAGTCTAATGATATAGTTCAGATTCTTATAACCAGAGGAAAAATGCCAAACACAAAATTAGTAGACAGAAAGAAATAATAATGATTAAAGGAGAAATGAAAGAAATGGAGACTGACTAAAAGAATAATTAGGAGTTAATGAAATAGAGTGGGTTACTATAAAAGACAAATTCTTTGTAGAACTAACGAAAAATAACAGAATACCAAAATTATTAAAATTAAATGGTGAAAAGAAGAACATTACAACTGTTAACCATAAAATTCAGTAGCTTTACTAGGTAATACTTTGAAAACATGTATTCCAGTAAGTAGAAACATCTAGAAGAAACTGACCAATTTTTAGATACAGTACTTAGCATAATGTACAGACAACTTAGACTTACATCAAACAATGAAACTGAAGCATCAATAAAAAGTTGCAGTTAAGAAAATGCATAGATAAAGTGATTCAATGCTGAGCTTTACCAGAAATTTGCATTTGCTCTTCACATTATTTCATAAAATAAAAAGGAAAATTTCATTAAATTTGTTATATAATGTCATTATTATGATTCAAAAATCAATAAAGAACACACACCACCAACAAAAACATCATCTAATTTTCTATTGAATATAGACACAAAAAAATCTCAATAAAATATGTGGAAACTGAATAAAACATCACATTTTACAACTACCTGGGAAGGAACTGGAGAGAAGGCTCAGTTAAGAGAACTTACTACTCTTGTAGAGAATCTGAGTTCGGTTCCCAGCACCCAGGTAGGGTGGCTCACACTTCCTGTAATGCTAGTTCCAGAGTATTTGATGCTTTTTTTCTAGGCTATTATGCATAGTCAGGCATGCGCAAATAGTTATCAAAAGATGTCAAAGAATCACCACAAATCAACAAAATGGCAATAATACACATCTCTTAATAAGAATTCTTTTTTATTTTTATTTTTTTTTGAGACAGGGTTTCTCTGTGTAGCCCTGGCTGTCCTAGAACTCATTCTGTAGTAGACCAGGCTGGCCTCGAACTCAGAAATCTGCCTGCCTCTGCCTCTCAAGTGCTGGGATTAAAGGCGTGTGCCACCATTGCCTGGCATAAGAATTCTGTATAGTGGGACTTTTGGTTTCTTTAAAAATCACCGAAACATTATAGGAATGTATTTCTGTTTTAATTCCAGGTCTGGGGATATGGGGCTGCTTCGGAGCAGGTGACAACACTTTGCCTCGTGTTCTTCTAGCAGGAGCATGATTTTCCAGCTGCAGAGTTTGTACAGGTGTATGACATTTGGAATTCTGGAAACTTTTCAGAGGATATATAAATACTAGAGTCCTGCTAGAAGGGGCTGGTTGCACATTTTGTACTGGTTTCCATTGGTTGCTGTTTGGTGTGGTTTGTCAAGTAGTTGTGTGGAAAGACATGAAAAGAAGAAATCAGATATCCTTAAAACAAAAAACAAACTTGCCCCAAGGAGCTCAACACTCCTAATGAGCAGGACATAGTCTAATAATATCATTGCCCCCTTTCCTACCCGATTTTATTCTGGGATTTCTTTCTCTCTCCCCTTTATCCTTCTTTCTCTTCTACCTAGTGTTAGGGTACAGCAAGTAAAGGGGTAGAGAAGGGTGGAAGAAAACAAAACCCACAAAGTAGCCAAAGTCTAGCTACAATTCTGAATATTAATGGACTTAATTTCCCAA
The DNA here is from genome assembly GCA_030674055.1 of Rhabdomys pumilio. NCBI lineage: Eukaryota > Metazoa > Chordata > Mammalia > Rodentia > Muridae > Rhabdomys > Rhabdomys pumilio. The sequence continues at coordinate 74,190,582 of JANHMN010000005.1, read as the reverse complement.
TAAAGATACAGACCAAAAGACTGGATTAGAAAATACGATCTATCTTTTCTGTTTCTAAGAAACACACTTTACCATCAAATACATTAACCTGAGCAAGAAAGGATGAAAAGGGTACTCCAAACAAATGAATGGAAAATACAAACATGTGTAGCAATTCTAATAGTTGACAAAACAGACTTCAAACTTAAGTTAGTCAAAAGGGACAAGGAAGATCACTTCATACTCATTAGACGAACAATCCACTAAGAAGTTATTACAATTATCAATATATATGCACCAAAACAGGTATAATTAATTTCATAAAAGAATCATTATTATATGTAAAACCACAGATAACTTCAATATGGGACACAAGCATGACCCAATCTCACCAATAGACAGGTAAAAATAAGTGGACAAACACTAGAGTTGAATGATACCATAAATCAATATGGACCTAACATATCTACAGAACATTCCAATAAAATGAGAAAGAATACATATTTTCCCAGAAAGCTATGGAACTTTCTCTAAAGCCAACCATTATCAGGAAACACAGTAAGTCTCAACAAGTACAGGAAAACTGAGCTAACATCCTGCATTCTATCTGACCATAAAAGAGTAAAGCTAGATACCAACTGCAATAGTAGTGATTACAGAGAATACACAAAGATATAGAGACTACACAATATGCTGCCAAGGGGAAAAATGAAATTTTAAAATTCCTGGAAATACATGAAAATGAAAGTACAACATACCCAAATCTATAGGCTACAATGACAGCAGTTCTAAGAGAATGTTTATAGTACAGTATCTACTTGAAAAAAATATTAGGGACCTCAAATTAACAACTCAATGATGCAACTGAAGGCTTAGAAAAACAAGAATGACCACAAAGTAGATATGAAGAGAAACCAGAATGAGGACTGAAATTAATCAAATAGATATGAAAAACAACAGAAAGAATCAAGAAACAAAGAGTTCTTTGACAAGATGGACTGGACTAAAAAAACCTTTAGCCAAATTAACTAAAAGAAAAAGAAATATGACTCAAATCAATAAAATTAAAACTGAAAAGCAAGATTTTACAAAAGACACTGAGAAAATTCATAGAATCATAAAGACATACTTTAAAATTTTGTATCCCACTAAACTGGAAGATATAAAAGAAATAGTTGAATTTCTAGATGCATATGCCCTACCAAACTTATCATCTACAGATGGTTGGGATGAATGAAAGGGTCAGTCCTGCTGTTTCAAAGCTGCAGGATTTTCATGACACAGGCCAACAACAGAATAACCAGGAGAAGTCCCAATGACAATCTAATATTGATGTCAGAGAAGTCAAAGATATTGAACCAGACTAATGACTCATTGCAATGAACATTTGCAAATAAAGATGTATGGACAGAGCTATATTGTGGGCCACACTGTGACATACTACAGCTTCCAGGATGAGATGCTTCCTTTGCTTTGTTATTATTATTATTGGTGGTGGTGATGGTGGTGATGGTGATGATGATGATGGTGGTAATGGTGGAGGTGGTGTGTGTGTGTGTGTGTGTGTGTGTGTGTGTTTTATTTGGGAGGAGAGGTTGCAAGGATGAAGACTGAAGATGAGGGGATGAGGGTATGGGGAGATGATAGGTACTGGGGTGTTTGATGAGAAAGAATCATTAAAAGGGAGGGAGGAAGGGAAGGAGGGAGGGAGAGGGAGAGAGACAGAGAGAGAGAATGGTGTTTACTCCACTCACCCCACACCTATTCAAAATAGTGCTTGAAGTCAATCTTAGTTACAGCAATAAGTGACAAGAAATAAAGACAATACAATTAGGAGAGAAAAGTGTCAAAACAATCCTGCTTGCAGATGATGATTCTATAAGTAAAAGACCAGGAATCTACAGCTGATAAATGCTTTCACCAAAGTACTAAGATACAAAATCAACAAACAGAAATTAGTATCCTTCCTATATAAAAATGACAAATATACTGAAACAGGAATCAGGAAAATAATACCTTTTACAATAGCCTCAAACAAAATATATTAAAGTAAAATAAAATATATTAAAATACCTCTAAGCAAGTGAAATAGTTATATAATAAAAAAATTTAAGAAACTGAAGAAGACATTTGAAGTTCATGGATCCATAGAATTAATTTTGTTAAAATGGATACCCTACTAAAAGCAATCTATAGATTTGATGCAATTTCCATCAAAAGTCTAAAACAATTATTCACAGAATTTGAAGAGTAACCTCAATTCATATGGAAATATGAAAGACCCAGGACAACTGAAACAATAACTCCCCAACTGGGACCATCAGTATCCTCCGTGATTTCAATTATACTACAGAGCTATAGTAAAACCCAAAAAGTACTGGCATACAGACACACTGATGAATAGAACTGAGGACTCAGCCAGCTGATAATCACCTGAATTTTGAGAAAGGGGACAATAATACACATTGGAGAAGATTCAGCATCTTCAACAAATAGTACTTATCAAACTGGATAAGCTACATGTAGAAGAATAAAATTAGATCCTTAACTCACACCCTTCCAAAACTCAAGTTCAAATAAATCAAGGATCTCATCATAAAATCTGATACCTTGAATCTGAAAGGGGAGAAAGCAGAGAACTAATTGACACAGGAATGTATTTTCTGAACAGGACCAATGTAGTACATACATAGCACCTTGGCAAATGAGATCACACAAAACTAAAAGCGTTTGTATGGCAAATGACAGTATCATTCGAACATACTGGGGGAAAAAACTTTATGAGTCATACACTTGTCAGAAAGATGCTGTCTATAATATATAAATTAAAAAAAAAACTTAAGGGAAAAAGCTGAACACCAAGAAAACAACTCAATTAAAATCTGGGACATGAGACTAAACAGAATTCTCAAAAGAAGAGATACAAATGGCTGAGAATTCTGTATTTTGTAAATGTTGAGCATTCCTAGCCCCCCTAAAATGAAATTTTAACTACTTTGAGATTTCATCTTACTCTTGTCGAAATGGCTAAGAATAAAAAAAAAATGACAATCAATGCTGGCATAGATATGGAGAAAGGAGAACACTTATTCACTACCAGTGGAAGTACAAACTGGTACAGTTACTACAGAAAACAATGTGGAGAATTCTAAAAGCTAGAATAGAACCAGGCATGGTAACACATGCCTTCAATCCCAGCACTTAGGAGGAAGAGGCATATGGATCTCAGAGATTGAGGCCAGCTTGGTTTATGTAGTTAGTAGAACAGCCAAGGGTACATATGAGACCTTATCTAAAAACAAAATAGCTATAGAATTTCTATATAATCTGGGAATATACACTGTGAAAAGACTCTATATCCTACTATGGACGACTGTGCATGAATGTTTATTGCTGCATTATTCACAATAGCAAGAAAATTGAAACAGCCTAGAAGTCCTTCAATAATAAATTAATAAAAACATGATTCATATACACAATTGAATTATATTTAGCTACAGATAAAATTGAATCATGAAAGTTTGCAAGAAAATGGATAAAACTACAAAATATATTAAGCAAGGCTATCAAGACTCAAATAAAAAGATCATATATTCTTTCTCATTTGCAGATCTTAATTTTTGATTTGTATGTATGTAAATAAGGAGGTGTGAGAGTAAGTATAGGTGGCAGGGGCTGGGGAAGGAGGAAAAATATAAAAGTATTAAAATACGCGTTAGAAAATGGGAATGGGGAGGAAGGGGGAAGAAACAACAAAACACATTTTGTTTGGAAGCTAGTATAAGGAAGCCTAATATTTATATGCTAATAAAGTAATTGCTGAAGTCTGTGACAAAATACCGTCCTCCAAATTATAATGCAGTACTTTATAACACATTAAGGTTTTATTGTGTGTTTTGTTTTACATTTAAGCATAAAAAACTACTGATTTTTTTAATAGAGCCTCAAACAGGAAGGAGAAATAAAATACTGCATTTTGATATGCAGCAGCCTGAGGAAGGTAACAACCATATTGGTGTAGTTAATAAAAGGAAACCTTAAAGTATAATTTTATATTTTAGTTTTGTAGCAATGGCAAGAGTTGTTTACATACTTTTCTAGTAGCTACATTGGGAAACGTAAAAGATTCAAGCAATTGGATAAAACTAGAAAAAATTCATTCTGAGTGAGGTAACCCAGATGCAGAAAGACAAACATGGTTATGTACTCACTTATAAATGGACATTGGCTATAAACTAAAGGATAACCATGCTATAGTTCACAGATCTAGAGAAGCTAAGTAACAAGGAGGGCTCCAGAGGAGATGCATAAATCTCCCTGGGAAGGGAAAATAAAATAGGTATCACAGGTGGACTGGGAGTGCATTGAGGTCGGAAAAGGAAGAATCAGGTGGGAGGAAGACAGGAGAGAATACTGGGAGAGACAACTAGAATTGGGGGGAGGAGGTCTCAGAAATACATCTAGTACAATAGAAAACTCCCAGGAATCTATGAGGGTAACCCCAGCTTAGACTCCTAGCAATGTGGGATATGGAGCCTGAACTGGTCATCTCCTGTATCCAGAGAAGACTTCCAGTGAAGGGACTGCGACGCTACAACCACAAAACACATGACTACAATTTGTCCTGCCTACAAGATGTGCTGAGATAAAGGTGGCTCAGAAATTGTGGGATTGGCCAACCAATGACTGGTTCAAAGAAGGAGTCCGCCCCCTGACAGTGCCTAGAGAGCCAGGTCTCAGAGGCTGAATAGCCCAGAGACCAACATAGAACCAAACATGACTGGGGGAAAAACTCAATAAAATTATCCTAATGATATTCTGCTATACTCATAGATTGGTGCCTAGCCCAGTTGTCATCAGAGAGGCTTCATGCAACAACTGGTGGAAACAGATGCAAAGATCCATATCCAAACATTATATGGAACTTGGGAACCCTGCAGAAGAGTGGAAGGAAGGATACCAGGAGAACACAACCCAGAGAATCAACTAAGCAGGGTTAATAGAGGCTCACAGAGGCTGAAGCAGCAACCAGGGAGCTTGTATGGGTCTGACCTAGGCCCTCTGCTTATATGTAATGGTTGTGTAGCTTGGTGTTCTTGTGGGATTCCTAACGTGGGAACAGGGACTATCTCTGACTCTTTGGCCTGTTTGAGGGATCCATTTCTGTAGAGAGAATCTCTTATGTACTGTATGGAAGCATCACCTACCAATAAAAAGCCTATAGCCAATGAGCTAAGGCAAGATTAGAAGGCGAAACATTCGGCAGAGAAAGATAGGATTCTGGGAAATAATCAGGCATGGAAGATTCACCCTGAACACTGAAGGAGATGGTCACATGAAACTGAGGAGAGATAACTAACCATGTGGCATGACTTAGAATAGAATAAATAGGTAATTAAGTTATCAGCTAGTCACAGAACAAGCCAAAGCTTTTAGCCTAGGCATTTATTCATCAAATATTAAGCCTCAGGGTTGTTACTTCTGGGAACAAAGAGGCTAAGTGGAAAAGCTCATAACTATACTTCTCCTCCTATTGGGTTGTCTCATCCAGCCTTAATCTGAGGGGAGGTACCTAGGCCTACTGCAATCTGATATTCATGGGAGGCCTGAATTTTCTGAAGACAATCAGAGAAGGAGTGGATGGGGGAGGGGAAATAGAGAAGGGACTGGGAAGAGAGAAGGGAGGGAAAACTGTGGTCAGGATATATGAAAGAAGAATAAGTAAAAGAATTTTAAAAAATGAAAGTAAAAACATCTTAGTGTCTTGGTATATGTCTATAATCTCAGAACTCAAGAGGTTGTCGCAAATTTGAGACTAACATAGGCTATATGACAATCTCCTACCACAAAAAAATTAAGCAAATAAACCAAATTTAAATAGCAAAACAAATTGAAATATTAATTCTAACATTTTAAACAAATATATTCAAAATATTCTTCATGCAATCACGACTAAAATATGTAACTTTAATTTTTTCAAATTCTATTTTTAATGATGGTTCTTAAATGCTTTAACTTTTCTTCTAGCCCACCACCCATCAGAGGTAGTGGGAAAGAAAGGATACAGGGGTGGGGGAGGTGGCCCTGTTTAGAAAGGTTCTTTGGAGCAACTCCCATCTGTGTCTTCTGGAAATCAGTTCAGTTCACAGGTTAGCAAGCAGCAGCAGCTCATCCGCTTGCAAACACTTCATGGATACACCAGCAGTCCAATTCCGTAGAGTCGGGAGAGCAAACAAGAATCAGCAGCTGTGGCACTACCTAGCAGGGACAGCCAGGCCTCAGCCTCAGCAAAGTGAAGATCAGTGAAGATTCGAGACCCACAAGCACTGCACAGCTAGCCCTGTAAGGAAGCCTAGCTTAGCCCCTGTTCATTGAGTCCTTGTTATATTCTCTCCAAGCCTCACGTGTCCTCCTCCAGTCTTGTCTCAGCATGTGTCTGTCTTAGCTTACATAACTCTGCCAATTAGCCCTAATCCATGGAAATGGCAAAAAACTGCAGCACACCACCAGAACTTTTTTGATTTGTTTTTCCTCTATGGAGTCCCAACAAATGCAGCTCAACTATGAAGTGTAAAGCAGACCAATACATGTGTGTTATTAGCAAAGAATCCTTCATCATGTTTGCTTTCACATGCTTGCAACATCCTTTCTCTTGTGTCTGCTTCAGCTAAACGTTCCTTCACAAGTCTGCCTTAGCCTTTCACCTGAGTCCACTTCAGCTAAATGTTGCTTCACGTGTTTGCCCCAGCAAAACACCATCCAACCGACTTTCCAAAGGTTTCCATTTCAAAAATATTTAAGTGTTTATACTATACATTTAAATTCTGGTTTTTAGTTAACATTTATAATATATCTTAATTTAGATATCAAATTTTCCATGACTAAATTTTTAAAAATTATAACATCAAAAAAAAGTGAACTAGAGAAAAAATTTCCTATGGCCAACATGAAATGTAATCCTACCCTTGGTCATAACAAAAAAATCAATACTTTATATTGTCATAGTTTTAAAATTAAAACTTAAATATAAATTGAGAATTTAATTCTCACTTGTACTAACCACAGTTCAAACACTTGTATATAGTCCCTAAGTCTAATCACTACCATACTAGTCAGTTGCAGATCAGATCTTTTAAAACAATATGAAAATACCTCTTGTACTTCAAGGGGAAATAACAATACTGTGTAGGTAGTTCAAAAGACTGCAAGAGGGAACCAAGAAAGAGGAAGCAGCCTTCTGCTGTTATACAGAATCTGAATAAACCACAATATTGACAGCTTATAAATAATTGTGTCATCACTTGTCATTTAACTAAATATATCAAACTTATATGGTCGCTCCCCAACTCCTCTCTATTACAATTCCCAAGTAAACCCAAGTTACCATTGCCAGTTCCTCTTGTCAGTCTTTCTATAACATCTGTATCTATCTTGCTAAAATATTAAATAATATTCTCTTTTCATATGCCAGTGAAACCTCAAATAACATCTCTAATATATTTGCCTTTTCTTTCAAACTCAGTGACACCACTCATGGTTTCATACTTCATTGTAATTGCTATAAAAATGTTCTATTTTTCTATTTGAGTTTTTCCATGCACACCTGCACAGGCCTATTAAAATTAACTTTTTAAAAACATCATTTTCATTGACTTCTCTATTAAAACATTTACTGGCTCTTATATGTGTTCAAAACAAAATTCACATCATTCTAATATTTTTCACCTTTCCATTATTTTGATACCAAATTAAACTTATTTTTACTCTCTAACTATACAATACATTAATTTCCTATCTCCTCCTGTCAAGTATGATTTACTCAAAGGTCAAGGTAACATATATATCATTCTACTCAAATGAGCTTCAATATGTTATGTGAGTTTTGCACAATATGCAGTAAATAACTGTTCATTTGAAATAAGTGCAGTACAATATCCAACTTATAATTTGTGCCCATATCTGATTCCACAATAGCAACATAAAGACAAAGTTATCATATTCTATTCAGGATCCATGCTTACTGCTCAAGTAGGTTTTTTTTATTATTATATTGACTGGTAAACACCAGACCTACAGAAGTAGATCTATATAAAACACATACACACATACACACACGAGCATATGTCCTTTTATGGTATACATGTACACACGTGCATGCACACACATTATTTTTGTGGTGGTAAAAATCAAATTCTTCATGCTGACTAGGCAAATTTTCTACCACTGCACTATATCCTCAATTAAAGGCCAATATACTTTTACTTCATGATTAATATGATCAATACAGCCCTTAGAAACATACTTCCTTTTAAGCAATTTTGTTACTGATTTTCTAGTTACTGAAATAAACCAATAATTAAAGAAACTCAAAATGATAAAATTGAAACCTGTAGTATTAAAAGGAGTGATCAGGAGAGATGGTTCAGCAATCAAGAGCACTGACTGCTCTTGCTGGGCACCCAGCTTCAATTCCCAGCACCAAAATGGTAGCTCACAACTGTCTATAACTCTAATTCCAGGAGACCTGACACCATCACACAGACATACATACAGGCAAAACACCAATGAACATAAAATAATTTTTTTAAAGAAAGATAAATGGCTGGTGCCTTGTTGCCCTGCTGTAATTTTAAAAGGAGCGATAACAAGTTTATATCACCAACAGTGGAAATTAACATTCTTACCTTCAAAACACAAAGTGGTCCTTCAACATTTTGCTATAAAACATGTTAAAATAGAAATAATTTGAAAAACTTAGTTCAATAAAACTTTATGAGGACATGTACAAATAAAATCTGCTATCTTTAAGAAAAGTAGCATTTGTCCATTGAAATTTCTCAAAGTAGGAGAAATATAATTTGTGCTTTTATTGGACAGAAATTGCTTTAAGAAATTAAAGAAATAAGACCACAGCATTAATTTATCTTCATGTTTATAAATTTACTTTATTTTCATGAGTTGTGTATTTAGCTCATCCTTGACAGACTTTATTTGCCAAACACACATAAAAAATAGTGGTCTATTTAGGAACTTTCAAATGAATAACACTTTTGAAATATATCTTATGAATACAAATAGTTTCAACACAAACATGGAAAACTGTCAAATGAGTAGACAAAATAAAATTCTAAGCATTTCTCTGGTTTATAAAAGTATGTCTACTTTTCATTTTTACTAAGTGAGTACAACCATTTTGAAAATATTTGCAAGTATCTGTGGGTGTGTATAAATACCAACATCCACACAACAAAGGAACATTTCATAGTGGCAAATTTTGAGTGCATTTCCAAAGTTTGTCATCCATAGACACCTACATGCAAATGCTACCGGACTAGTACACTAGAACAAATAAGAAAGCATTAGCAGAACTCCCTGGCAAAAACTTTTTAAATAGAAATAATGAAACACAAATTCACTTTTCAATTGAATAGCATAAAAATAATCTCATTTATGCCTTGAATCATATATACACACAGTATTATTTAAGCTCAGAAAATAGCTTCTTACTGTACATACAGAGCTATAGTATACACTCAGTAAATGCTTGCACTGGAAGAAAATGTGCCATGAGAAAAAAAATGTTGAAGGGATAGTCGCAGGAAAAATATCTATCCATTAAACAAACAGAAAATGAAAGGTATACTAGGAATGGAATGCATAGGCAAGAAACTGGACTGTAGAAATAGTAAGCAGAAGCTAACAGAAACCAATTAAGTTGGAACAAAGCAACTAGTTATGATAGAGGAGAATGAATCTTAAAAGCTGCAGACAGGAGAGGGGAAAATTCTCTTCTTCTTTTGTGGAGCTATACATAGAATTGTCAGTCATCGTCAAAACCAGCTGGAATGTGAGGTGGCTAAACTCAAATATGAAACATGCACAGACTTTGCTAAAACTACTTCACAGGGTTGCTCTGAAGAAAAATAGAAGATGTGAGTTATGAAAACATTCCACAAACTAAAAATGCTCTACTCTCTGTACAAGAGTTTACATAATATTGACATTCAAATCTTTCAATTTCTTTTAGTTCTGGAAAACTATAAACAATATTCTCTTCAGATCACAAAGGATATCATCACGCTCTGCTCTTTTATCAGATTTTGAAAGAATCAAAGGCTCCACAGTCACACTGAGAAGCCTGATGTTAGAAACAGAACAAGGATGTTGACGGACTGATCAAATGAAGAGGCATATAGATAAGACATGTGCAGTGTTTCCACTTCTGGTTTTTTCTCACAACGATTTGAGAGAGAAAATTATTCAGGATAAGGAATAAAGAGACCCTTTTCTGTTTCACTATAAACCTCAAAACACTTTATTGACTGAATACCAATATGGCTGAATTATCCTTATTTTTCCCTAACAACAAAACTTAGTATGTAAAAAGAGCATATGAAGTCATTAAAATGTACTGAAAAATATACTTTTACGTAAGTGTTGAAAACCGTACGAGAAGAGTCGTCTAAGGAATGTTAGTCATGTGTATACACATTAATCAGTAAACAAGACACTGAGGCTTAGTGACATGAGTATGTTCTAGACAACCTCTCCGCCACCGCAGAGCACAAACTGGACCCTGAGTCTCTTTCATATCCAAGTTTTGGATGGCAATTCTACAATACAGCCCCCTTTAACACCAGCAAAAAAAAAGTTAGAAATATCAACAATAACAACAGGAAACATAGTTCTCTTTGCTATTTTGTCTTGTTAGTTTTAACATCATTTAAGAAAATATTCTGTCACTGAATAATATTTATATTCAACTTTCTGCAGTATTCTCAACATTTCCTCCTCCCCTAAGTGTTGGTGATTGTACAAGAACAATTCGATATAGTAGAAGAGAAAGTATTCACAAACAAAAGTACTGAGCAGTAAAGGCTAATAACATCACAAAAACAGAAAGCCAGACATTGCAAGTTAATAAAAGAAGATGGGGCGCTCTATAAAACAGGAATGCAAAAGTAATATTTAAGTTTGACCAAGACATTAACTACTAAATTGAGGAAATCAAGTGAACACAAGGACACAATCAGCAAAATTTTGACTGGATGTGGCAGATTCGACACAAACAGTGATTATTTTCAATGAATAAATTTGTAAGATTAACTGGGAAATGGAACATATAGATTAAAATATATTTCAGAACATTGATACTAAACCAGGTAGCATTTATGTGACTATTAAATTTAAAACATGGAATTTAACTGATATAAAGAAATTATTAAACTTTTTTCTAATGGACACAATACAGTCTAAAGATCAGTACTACATATTTATGAATAAACTAATATCTAGTACTTCAAAATAATACTAAAAAGGGGAAGAGCATAAAGACAATTAAGATGACTTGTGGATTGAAATTGATGAAGGCAAGTGCAAAGTATATATTTATTGTTATATTATTTAATTTACTTTATATACAAAACAAGAACATATAATTGTTTGGGGTGCCCCAATAAATTTGAAAGAAAAAAACCAAACTTCTCCAGACTCTAGAGAGCTGAAAAGATGACAGAAGCAATCTAACTTAAACCAACTACTTCAGAAATAAAAAGAAAAAATTAAGGCTCAGCTAGGTTAAGAGACTTGCTCACAGTCAGAGACTT
>JANHMN010000005.1:74109370-74143997 GCA_030674055.1 Rhabdomys pumilio | reverse complement strand
CCTTAAAGGGTAGGCTCACAGGAGGTCAGTGCTTTGGTCATGGGATCATGCAAGTTGAGTCTTAAGGAGGAACCAACCCAGCAGAGAGACAAAGACACAGAGCCACCCAAGGGTTGTAGTGCATGCCAGAAATGTGGAGACTAGACCTGCTGGGGAAGGGCCCTTGTCCAAACTGGTAAATCAAGTCCCATTCATTGAGCCTCTGAAGAAGCAGGAGGTACTGCATATGGCCTGATGGTGTATTAACCCCTTCACAGAGTTACTTTTGCCTGACCCTTGAAGGCAACACCCTCTGCTAATGCTACTGATGAGGGAACAACATACTTGAAATTAAACAACAATCGTGGGTATTAGTGTTTTCCTGCATGTATGTCTGTGTGCCGAGATCATGCTCACTGCTCTTGGAAGACAGAACTGGTTGTAAACTGTCTGTGTGTCCTGGAATACAACCCTGGTCACACTTTACAGTTTTCGGGGGGTGTTGTTGTTGTTGTTGTATTACCTTTATTCAGATGAATACGTGGGTGTGCATGTGTGAGTGCCTGTCATGTGTGTTTCTTCTAAAAAGAGAGAATGAGTTCCTCTGGAGTTACAGCCATTGATAGCTGCCCGATACCGGCTCTGTTCTCCAATGTCATTCTCTAAAGGAGCAGTCACTGCTCCTTACCCCTGAGCCATATCTCCACTTCCATCAAATTCCTTTTAACTGTCTTGAACTACCAAATTTAAGAAGTCAGATTCAGGCTGCTGTTGTCCTCAAAGAAGATGCAACCCGGGCAACTGCAGAACAATGGTGCTTGGGATTTCCCTGGTGACTTTCAGGTACTTCCATCTTAGATATCCTCAGAAGACATACTGTGATTCATGAACTAAGACTATTTGGAAAATTTGAAAAACAGTAACATCTCGGTTAGCAAAAACCCATACTCATTTTCCTATTCAGTCCATGTTGTCAAAACACGAATATATTCACTATATTTTCCTTTATTTCCAACAAGCCACTGACAGACATAGTGCAGCTTCTGCTGTTGAATGTGCTGGCACCAATCACTACACAGTTTTCATCAGCATGGTAATCCACTCCTTGATACCTACCCCATAGGAATCCTTCCTGGTACTTTGACTGCTTCCTTCTCTCCTTTAGCGAATCCAGGGCCACTTTTAGCTTCTCCTTCTCCCTCACAGAAAACCCAGAGTCTAGCCTCTTCTTTCTCAGTTCATAAGCGCCACTGCATCTGCCTGTATTCTATTCTGGGTCTGCTCACCAATCAGCATAACCCAAGCTCATGAGTCCGCACTGTGTGGAGAGAGACACATCCTCATCTTCTGCCTATGTACTTAACTCTGCAAGTGGCACCATGGGGCACATTTTGAGCTTATCTGGACACCTAGAAAGTAGAAACAGCTGCCCCTGGATCCAATAACACTCGAGAGAGGATATCCAAGAGACAAGCTGGTCCCTTAAGTCTGGACACAGAAGAACTCCAACCTTAAACCTATGCACTGTTGCAGTTCGCTTTCTGTACAGTAGAACTGCCTATCTTTGCAAAAACTACTGTACCCCCATTAGCCTGACCCTGGTGATCAGTGCCCTTATTCCTGGTGATTTCTACCAGGATTTCTGACAGGCCTATCCCTTCTCTTCCCTTCCCTCTGTCTTGATAAAAACACTCAGATTACATTCTCAAAGCTAGCCCCCAAGGTCTGTTCCCTTATTTGCCCATGGCCTCCTCCTGAGGCTGACTACCAAGGTCCAGCTATCAAAATATTAAAGTCTAGCAACCAGAATCTCCCTTTGGCTGACCTAATTAACCTGTCTGATCAAATTAAACACCTCATCCTAACACCAGGCTTACCCTTTTTACCTTTATAAACTACCATTTCCCTATGTACCACATCTGTCCCCTCTCTATCCAGAGGCAGTCCTTTTTCCCTCAGGGACAAATACCCCAGCCTCCTTTCCATTGTCCCCACCCCCTTCTCACTCATCTTCTATCTCCTGTTTTTGTCTCTTACTCTATGCCCTCCTGGCCTCTGGGGCACATGAGTCTCTTTTGTGTTGAGAACTCGGCTGTGCTTGGTCTTGGGGGTCCTGATCGGATACTTTCCTTTCAGTAGCTTTCACTACTCTGTATCAAATGTTACAAACTGCTGCCATAGTAACAGTCCATAGTAAGTGCTCTGATGTGTGCAGCTGCCATGCTGCCATCTTGTGGTCAGGTCTTTTTGCTTGCTGAGTCTTGAAGTCCATGAAATCCCCATACATATTTATTGGTAAAATTTGCCAGAGGCCAAGATGGTGAAGAAGAAGAAAACCAAACCCAAAAACAAAGCCACAAGCAGAACAAAAAACCAAGCAGGATTCTGTGGGGATGAGCCATTCTGGCTTGTCTACCTTCAGCAGAACAGCTTTTGTTTTCAAACATGTTCTGCATAAAATTTGCCAGTCAATATTTGAATGGGCACCCCTCACTTCTCACGTGGAGTTTGAGGTTGGTGGCGACAAGAGGCTTCTAACACAAGCATGAACCATGACAAACTCTGACCCAAGAGTCTTGCATCCTCTGTGAACATCTATAGGGCAAAGTTATGCTACTGAGTGAGCTTGGAAGCAGGAAATACTGCAAACTCTTTCCTGTCTTCTGAAAGAAATGGGCTCAGCAGTGGGGGTCCACAGTATTTGGTCCAAAGCTGTCACAGGTGTGTTTGACTCATGCTGCTGGCCAGTTCAAACCTGATATACTTTGCTTAGTGGCACCTTGCTGCAGTCACTGTCACCTGCTCTCGTGCTCTCAGTGTCAGACTCCCAATGTCCCTTCTCTATATACCCCTTAATGGGTAGCTGTCTTTCTTTCCTTACTTCACCTACTTTAAAGGTTACAGATGATGTGTTGTGAAATCAAAGTCTATGTCTGTCCTGCAAAAAGTAATCAACTTCAGGGAGAGGAGGGACTCAAATGTTTCCTGAACTTTTGAGTGTGTCTCAGCACTTTAGATCTTACATGTTCTAGTAGTATTGCCATTTGTCTGATCAGATGACCACCAATCACAGCATTCTGTAGCTGGTCTTTTGCTACTTTGTGGGTGCTTCTTCTACTACCCTTGTCCACCCGCTTTCTTCTACCCTTTCAATCTCCTAACACTAGATAGGTGAGAAATAACAACGGAGGAGAAAGGACAGAGGTCCCTAAATAAAGCCACGGGTCTAAAAGGGAGCATTGTAACTATACTATGTCCTGCTGATTAGGGCCAACAAGTTCTTTGGGGGACACTTGATCTTCACCATCAGGGTAACTAATTTCTTCTTATTGTTTCTTCTTTGTGTATGACTACTTAACAAACCATGACCAACAACCAACCATCAAACAACAATTAACCAACAATTCACCTACTGGGCTCTAGCAATTATATACCATCTGAAAAAATCCCAGAATCCCAAATGTCACACAATTGCACAAACTATCTCATCTAGAGCATGAGGCAAGTCATAATCAGCTTCTGTGGCAATCTGAAGTAGCCCCATATCTTATACTTAGGATTTAAATAAAACATAATATTTAACATTTCTCATAAGATTTCTGTGTTTTCTCAAATAAATCAAAATTCCAAAATTGACACTGCACCATTTTGTTCCTTTAAACTAACCTATGTCATACATTGGGCATCCCAGAATATTTGTGTTCTGACAATAATGCATCTCTCTCGGGGTTGGGGGCATTCAAAAGTCCCTAGGTCTTCTATGAGTTCTACCATATACGAGCAGCTAGTATTATTGAACATTAACCATGGTGACTTTGTCAAAGCATCTTAAAAATATCTATGATCTGGTCTCCTTCCCACACTCAGATCCTTTGTGGATTGTGGTGTGCAGTACTGTAGTAAGCAAGGGCATTTAGGTATTGTACTGGTGTATTGTCTTCATTTCCTTAGGATATACATGTGAAAGGATAACTGCATCAATCAGTTGCATCATTTAATAGACCTTTTAGCTTTTTTTGAAGGACCCATACTGTTCTCCTCAATGGCTGAACTAAGTTTCGTTCGCATCAAGAGTGTATATGAGGTTTTTTTTTCTCCAGAGCCTAACTAGTAATTTACTTTATAATCACTGGTGATTCTAATTGGAGTGGGACATTGTAATTTCAGTTTTCTTAAAAATATATTTCATTTATTATTTTAGTAGTTCATATATGTATACAATGTACTTTGATCATATCTTCCCTTTACTTCCTTCTTCTAACTCCTCTCAAGACTCCACCACCACATTCCATTCCCAACTTCATGTACCTTTGTTTAAACCCACTAAATCCAATTAGTGATATCTGAGTGGAAATGGGTGAAGTTTAATCCACTGGAGCATGGACAATGATCAGGGGTCACATCCCTAAAGAAACCTGCATTTCCCTTCACCAGCACACACCAATGGCCAATGGCTCCTTAGGTGTAGAGAGACTTCATAACCCCACCCCTCTTTTCCATGCTGGAATTTTGAAGAGCTTGACTTTTTAAAGGCAAACACAGCCACTGTGAGTATATGAGTGCAAAAACCCTGTTTCATCCAATAGACAGCATTTTCCAGCACTCTTTCCTGTCCTCTGCCTCTTCCAGTTACCCCTTCTGCATTGCTGAGCCTTGGAGTATGGGGTATGATACAGGTCCCATTTGGGACTGAGAACTCCATAGGTATGTCTTTTTCTGTATTTGATGAGTTGTGCCATCTTCTGCAAACAAACAAACAAAAAGGCTTCTATAATGAGGGTGAAGCATTGTACTAATCTGTGGGTAGAGAGACAATAGTTTAGAAGTTATATCCAATTGGCAGATTAACAGCCATAGGTTCTCTCCTAGGCCTATACCCTCATAGACATGGGTTCTTGGCCTGGTTTACAGTAACAGACATGACTTCTTTCCTGTGAATTGTTGCTCCTACATTATTCATGCCACTCTTGCACTAATATATATACTCTGTCAGTCTATATGTAGCTCATTTAATCAAGAAAAACTTGTTTGTTGTGCAGTGTGATTTTGTGGTATTCCTTGGCACCCTACTCCCAGGATACCTTTCCCCAGGGCTGTAACATTTTAGGGAAAGGTTCCCCAGCCAGAGCAGAGTTGTAATACTTGTAATATGCAAGCCTTTTCCCCTTAGACTTGTAACACATTGTTTCTATGACTCCCATAGACTCTTCTGGGGCCTGCACTCCACCTCGGGGTTTAAGCTGCACTGGGACCCTCTTCTTCCTGCTCACCAATCTCATCCACCAGTGGCAATTACGTATGTTTCCCTTTTGGTCAGTGTAGTTGTTTCCCCAAGACTGGGGAAGTGACTGCTGAGCTTCTGGAACTCCTCTGGTAGTCTTGGAGATGGAGGCAACCCCCCAGCCATGGTCTTTTAAGACTGTGACTGGACCTCTCCACATGACCCCATCCCACTACCCTTGGAACATCAACCCTCCAGTTTCCTTAGGCACAACTGGGTTATTGTACCCCTTCTATCCCTCTTCTCTCATTTTCTCTTCCGAGCTGCCTACAATCCCACAGCTGCTTTAGGTCCTCATGGCTGTTGTGACTCAGTTTGCCAACTCTTTCCTGTAGAAGAAACCTCCCTCCTAGAGCTTGGGTTTTGTCCTCAACTTCTAGCCTCCATGAAAGCCCTGGTACCAAGTGTCAAGTCTCTCCTTGGGCTTACCTCTGGCCCCTACTGAGTGTGGTAACAACCTACTGAATAGCTTGTATCTTCCTCCAGTCCTCCTTGAGTCCTGGGGATGCCTGCACCTACAGGTTGCAGTGACATTTTTCCTTCCCACTCTCATTCACGGGAATGATGCCTTCTATATCCTCTCCCCTTGGAATGCCTTTTAGAAAACCTACAGCCTCTATACCTGGCACCTAACCTGAAGGTCCCCAAATTTATTCATTTTTGCAATCAAAATAGGCCTCAATATTGTTTAGATAACTAATCCAAAGGGTCACCCAATGGAACCCTAGATCCCAATATTATTTAGGACCTTTACAAATACTGCTATTGGGGAAATGAAAAGATATTCCCTATTTATCTTATCTCTGCTACAAGCCCTGTTTGTTTTTGTCTGGCTTTCCTCTTCCCACATGCTCACACAGTGTAAATGTCCAGTTTTTTCAGTTATGGTTGATGGATCTGTAAGTTGTTGCAAAGTAGGAGACAGGAGCTGGACCAAGTAGGAGGAGGAGAAGGCAAATGAATAGACCAGCTGTAGAGTGCACCCACCCCCACACTGCCATACACACTCTTGGCAGGCTAGAGTTCAGCTCTCCTGCAGAGTTCTCTGGCTATGGCCAGGACTCAAAAATTTCCTATCTCTATAGTCTTCTCTGTTCTCAGCTTACTGAATTCAGTTTTACAATGATTCCGGTGTCTTTTAGGTACAGATGACATTATTCTTTGTTTTATGCTGTCCCACTTTAATAAAAAAAATGCTCTGGAGTTGGGGTATGGCTCCCCCTCCTGTAAACCCAAGTGTTGCTCCAAAATATCTGTCCCATATCAGGCCAGTCACCTGATTATGTCACAGAGAAAAGAGAGCAAAACAACATAAAGGGACAGTCTGTTCCCAATGGGGACTATTGCTACTTATCTCATGTTCTTTTGATTTTGGTTTAACTCTCTAAAACTTTTGCTAAGATATATAAATCTTACCTCAAGATTTGTAAGAATATTGGGTATGATTAAACACCAGTAAAATCTGTAACAAAAGGGTTAAGTTAAACCTTGTAACACCAGGGTTGATAGCTAAAAATCTACACAGAGGTAATCTTAAAGGAAACATCGCTTTTTAAAAATATTAGCTGCTGTCTCCCCAACCCTACCCAGTCAGGATGGAGGCAGCCACATAGCTGAAAGCCATGTTTACTAGGGTTTAAAAGGATAGACTTTGCCATGTGACTTTACTCCCATCTTGATTAAAAGTGACCACATTGCATAAGCCAACAAGAAAACAACTAGCTAGGAAGCTCAAACCAGATGATTCCTCCACTATTTTCAATCATGCTAACAAACTTCCCCCTTGTCAGCGTTAGCTAATATTCCCTTCTTCCCCTCTCCAGCCTCTTTGGTCTCCCTTTCTTCTTCTCAGCAATAAGAAATAGACCTCTCCAAACCAACCCTTTCAGGTGCCCACTTTCAGCCTGTACAAACCTTCACAAACCATTCCACCTATGCCCACAGTGCCATCAAAAGGAAAACTGGGCTGCTGACTGTCTTCCCTCCAGCTGACCTCTTAAGTCTGGCCATGGATAATTGATGGGGCTCAGACTCTCTTGGTACTACCATGTCCAACAGAGAGTCTCGGATAGTCATCACAGTATCAAGGTGATCCATATCCTTCGTTATGCACACCAGAGCCACTTTTTTGTGTCCTCATGAGGTTTTGAGGATCCACTCTCCTTCTTGTTCCATTATGGGGGTAAGGGGACAGCCTCATCAGTCTCACCAAATCCAACACTTAGCTGTATACTAAGGGGTACTCCTTACCAACACCTTACTAGTGGTATCAACCTATCCTGTTCCCTTGCTAAGAAGGGACCTCTTATCTAAAGTAGGAATGTAGGCATATGATTTTTGCAACCTACTTTTAATACGGGTTCAACCTCTCTTCTAGCCCACCACCCAGCAGAGGTAGTGGAAGAGAAAAGTTATTAGGATATGGAGGAAGTGGACCTGTTCAGCAATAGTTCTCTGGAGGTGAGCTTGATCTTCTTTAAGGTAGCAGTTCAGTCCTGTAGCAGATAACAAATATAATTCAGCAGCTGTATACCAGTCCTCTAGGCAGGCAGACACCAGGCATGAACCAGCAACAGTAGTTCAATCTTGAAAAAGCTACCAGAGTTGACAACCAGCCTGAGATGAGGCCGCTGAAGCAGCAAGCTGCCACAAGAACCTCATGAGCAGTTCTTGGGCAAGTTTCTCACAATGGCAGTGTTATCACAAGTTGAGCTAAACAAGGCAGCGTAAGGCAAACCAATACATGTGTGTCCTTATCGAAGAATAGCAAGCCAGAGCAAACCAAACCATCTCCCACTGTCTGTGGGGTCATATTTATACCCCTTCATCAAGCATCCTTTCACGTGTCTGCTATATCAAAACATCGTTTCACCTGTGTTTGCTTCAGGAAAACATTCTTTCATGTGTTTTCTTTAGCAAGATATCCTTTCACCTGTGTGCCCCAGCAAAACATCATGACATAATTTTCCAAAGAAAATAGAAGTTTCCACTTCATAGGAGCCTCTATCTCTTTTGCAGCCTCACCTCTGTTTGGCCCTAGGCTCACCTGCCATACCCCTCCTCCTCCTCCTCCTCCAAACCATGTTATACCTTTTCTCATATCAGCTTTCCAGGTGAATACATGCATATGGAAAAGAGGTGTCCTTCTCTCCTCCTGGTTTGGGTGTATGAGTGAAAGTAGCCACTGCAGGTCTGTGTTTTCTGATCTCCTGTGACCATGTGAACATTCCAGCTTTTCTTTGGTGTCTGGTGTATTTGTGTTTTCTGGTGTATTCATAAGATTTGTTGCAGTCATGGGAATCCACACTAAGCAAGCATACCTGCAGTGTGTTCCTTGCTAGCTAGCTCTATCTTTCATTTATCTCTTAACTGTCCTGTAGCATACCCTGTCTCTAGCCATGGTTAATTTGTCTTTGTTCATCTCCCCATAGGAGCTGTCAGCTCTGTCTTTGTCCCTCTCATTGGCTCATTGGAGCTGGCTGCTTAAATCCCCCAGATATACCAGATATTTCTCTATGCCCTTCTGCTTGTGATTCTTTTCCCTTGCTCTGCTTCTGAAGGATGTCCATCCCCCTTTCCCACCACCACACACCTCTGCTTGCTCTATCTTTCAGATAAGCAGATGGCTTCTTACTCTGACCATGGAGCTCTGGCTGCCGCTGGTCTATCCTGCCTCTCCTTGCCACCAGGCTAGGGTGATGCTGACACTGCTGGTGTGGTGCCACCACAAGCCCCAACTCCATGTGTCCTTTGGTGCTCATACCTTACCAGGGTCTAGGTCTGAGATGCCAAAGACCCTGCCTCTGCTGGCCTGCTACTTGCTGAGCTGCTGGTCTGTGTTCAGAATTTCTTATCTCTAAGATGTCTTTGTTTTCTGACTGGTCACCTCTCCCTGGTCACCAGATTCAGATTTTTGTAGGACCCCGAGGGGCTGCCATGCCCTGGCTGAGACTTTCTGTGTGCTGCTGTCTGCCAAGTAACATTCTGCAGTTTTTCTTTTTCTTTTTTCTTTTTTTCTCCTTTTTCTGCAGTTTTTCTAAGAAAGAAACATCCTGTTGAAGGATGATGCCCTGGGCAGGGATTTTCCACTATACAAACCATTGCCCCCCAGATGAGTTCCTGTTTGTGTTTTTCCTCCACGGTTTGGTGTATATATTGAACCTGCTCAGTAAAAGCTTCAGCATTCTCTCATAACGAATGACCCAAGTCTGTATCTTCCTTTAATCCCACAGGCCTACGACTGAGCTTGGTAAAGTGGCGGTGCTGGTGCTGTCAAGTGGAGGTCCCACCGAGATTGGGAAAGCAAGGAGAACCTGACAGGATCGTTCTGAAAGAAGCCAGCCAGCTCAGTGAGTGGAACATATTGGAGAAGCGGTGCGGGATCAAACTGAAAGTAAGTAGGCACTACGAGTTTTGATTGTTTTGACTGTGCCATGGGGACTAGGAGTTCCTCCCTATAAGTAGTGACACAGGATGATGCAGCTAAGAAATCCTTGCATGAGGCGGAGAATAGCTCCAGTTCTGAGGATGAGGGAGGAATTTTAGAAAAGGAAAAATTGAAGAAATGCAAGGTCAAAAAATTGGAAGGGGAGCCTGGAAAGGGGGAAGTGAGAGCAGATGAGCGACTCAGTCCCTGGGTGGCAGTGATAGCAGCCAGGATGGCACAATGGCCAGGCTGGGGGCATTTCTGCTGCTGCAGCAGCAGTGGTGGCAGGCGGCTTCAGGGGCTGCCGTGGCGGCGGCCCGCACCAGCTATGCCGAATAAAAACAAGGAGAAAGAACTACTAAAACTGGTGAAAAGTAGAAAAGGTTCGAAAGAAGGACAAGATACAGGAGAAGCAGAGATAGCCAGCAGGAAAAACAGCCTCACAGCTGTCCAGTTTTTGACATCTATTAAAATAAATGGACCAGTCCCTCAGCCCATCATTGTCCCGGTGAAAAAAGACAAATGGCAGAACTCTTCACGGTTTAATGCCAGCAATAATAGAGAACTGTAACCCCCCTCCCCCATCTTTAAAAGATGTTCCTCTTGCAGGCCAAGAGAAGCTTTTCATCCAGAAGCTACATCAATGTTGTGTCCTCTTTGGCTTTGCTTCTGACCCACTGAGTGACCTTAAGTGGAAGGAAGGAAGTAAAGCGAGCTGCTCTAAGCGAGATGGTGGACTATATCACCCACAACCGGAACTCAATCACACAGCCCATTTACCCCGAGGCCATCCACATGTTTGCAGTTAATATATATCGAACCTTGCCACACTCCTCCAATCCTATGAGAGCAAAATTTGACCCAGAAGAAGATGAACAAACATTAGAAGCAGCCTGGCCTCATCCACAGCTTGTTTATGAATTTTTCTTAAGATTTTTAGAGTCTCCAGATTTCCAGCCCAACATAGCAAAGAAATATATTGATCAGAAGTTTGTATTGCAGCTTCTAGAACTCTTTGACAGCGAGGATCCTCAGGAGAGAGATTTTCTAAAAACGGCCCTGCACAGAACCTATGTGAAGTTCTTAGGCCATCAGGAAACATATCAATAATATATTTCATAGGTTTATCTATGAGACAGAGTACCACATGACATAGCAGAATTACTGGAGGTCCTGGGAAGTATAATTAATGGGTTTGCCTTACCACTAAAGGAAGAGCACAAGATTTTCCTGTTGAAGGTGTTGCTGCCCTTGCACAAAGTGAGGTCCCTGAGTGTCTACCATCCCAAGCTGGCATACTGTGTCATGCAGTTTTTAGAGACGAACAGCACCCTCACTGAACCAGTGGCAACGGCATTTCTCAAATACTGGCCAAAGACTCACAGTCCCAAAGAAGTAATGTTCTTAAATGAATTAGAAGAAATTTTAGATGTAATTAAACCATCAGAAGTTGTGAAGATCATGGAGCCAAATGTGTTTCCAGCCCTCACTTCCAGGTGGCATAGCTGGCACTTTATTACTGGAATAATGAGTACATCATGAGTTTAATCAGTGACAATGCAGCAAAAATTCTGCCCATCATGTTTCCATCCTTATATCACAACTCAAAGACCCACTGGAACAAGACAAAACACGGCTTGATATGCAATGCTCTGAAACTCTTCATGGAGATGAACCAGAAACTCTTTGATAACTGCAGCAGTTATCAAAGCAGAGAAACTCAAAGAGAAGCTAAAAATGAAAGAGTGAGAAGAAGCATGGGTTAAAATAGAAAATCTAGTCAAAGCAAATTCCCAGGTACTAAAAGAGAGTAACTTGGGACTGTTGAGGCTTTGTGTGACACCTCCTAGGAAGGAGATGAAAATTTAGAGCTTGAAAATGAGAGGGGGGTTCAAAGAAGCATTTTCCTCTCTCTGGCTGTGTTAGCAAAAGAGAAGTAAAAGGCTGTTTCAGAGCCCCCCTAGGAGCAGGAGAAAATCAGGAGATGTCCTGCTTTCTCTTTGGCTCCTACTGGAGAAATCCTTAGTTCTGCTTTCTGTGTCTATTGTCAGTTCTTGGCATGCCAATCTGTCCATGTGTGTTAATTGTCTGTTTTTCTTTCGTTGTTTGAATGATTGTTGTTCTATTGTTTTATGTTAAAAAAAGTGTTTATTGAGTATGATTAAAAATTTGCAACTTTGATAATAGAAAGTTGATTTAACTAGTAACTCAGGGCTGGAGAGATGGCTCAGCCATTAAAGGCCAGGCTATAGTGAAAAGAGCACATTTAACTTTTAAAAATTATCTTGAAAAAAAAAAAGGAGTTTACTTCACACCTCATGCAAGATTTTAAAATTTTTACTGGTGGATAAGGATGCATTGTCTGCTACAGACAGACATTGGAAATGAGCCCAGAAGGAACTAGGCTTAGTGAAATGGAAACAATTGTCATCAGGTGTGTGGAAAGGCCCTGACCCTGTGTTTGTCAGGGCGAGAGGTTCTGTTTATGTTTTTCCTAAAGATGCCAAAAGTCCTGTTTGGATTCCTGAGTATTGCATGTGCCCTGTAGCTATGGAACCTCGCCCAGGCAGAGATCTACTGGAGCTTTGTGAAGAGTCCCCAGTTCTGATGTCAATGGGGATACATAGCTCGACCTGGCCGGTCATAGTTTGTACCAACAGGTCTACTGGAAAAGCTGCAGTGGGATTGATATTTCTTTGCTGCTTTTGCAGACAGCAGATCCAGTCCCAGGCAATCACTAAGCAGGTGCTCATGTTACTGGCACGAGAGAACCCTACTGCCCAGGTTTGTCTCAGCCTTTACAGAGAATAGTTAGTCAATGATGGGCAACTCCTTTGCAGCCCTTATCTACTTAAGACAGGGGCCCTGAGGCTGGCAAGGATTCCCAATGACAGGTAATTGGTATTGACAGAAGGTGACCCAAGACAGATGCTATTCACCTATAAAATAAAAACAGGGGACCTGTAGGACCCTGAAGGGCTGCCATGTCCTGGCTGAGACTTTCTGTGTGCTGCTGTCTGTCAAGTAACATTCTGCAGTTTTTCTAAGAACAAAACATCCTGTTGAAGGATGATGCCCTGGGCAGGGACTTTCCACTATACAAACCATTGCCCCCTCCCCCACCCCAGTTGAGTTCCTGTTTATGTTTTTCCTCCATGATTTGGTGTATATATTGAACCTGCTCAGTAAAAGCTTCGGCATTCTTTCAAAAGGAATGGCCCGAGTCTGTGTCTTCCTTTAATCCTCCTGGCCTATGCCTGAGCTCAGTATAGTGGCAGCACTGGCTGTCTGTTTTTCAGGGATTCAGGTATCTTTTGGGTATGGATAATATTAAACCAATATTTTATGCTGTTTTACTCTATTAAAAGGGGTCTGCAGTGGGTCTGTTGCCTCCCCAATTCTGACTCAAACATGCTTGTTGAAAAGTTTCATAACTTCTGTCTTAGGCTAGGTAGCCTCTGACACTATGACTGGGGAGGATAAAAAAAAAACCCACAATAACAGATAATATGTGCTTTAAAACAGCTAAAAAGTAGTCTATTCCCAATAGGGATTAAGGATACTCAGCTCATACTCTTTTCATTTTTTATTTTTTGGTTTTATTTAACTCTCTAAAATTTTTGCCTAAGTATAAACTATCTCCAGATCTGTAAGACTATTATATAAACTTTCTGTACTTCAAGATTTGTAAAAATTATTAGATATGGTTAAAAAATCTTTAAAATACCCCAAACAACCTAACATTAACATTTTCTGAGTTCTTGTAGATGTCTTTTTAAAAAAAATTTGTTTAATGAATCATTACAAACACTTCTATTATTCTACAACTTAACAGTTTTATAAAAAGTAAAAATTATTATTAAGCTTTGCAAGTTGCCTGCCTCCATCTGCCAACATATACGCACTAGTTATAAAATAAAATCCTCTGTCTACAATCTCTCAATAATAACCTTAGATATGTTTGCTTAAAATAATCAGAGCTGGGCTTCTTAAAAGTTGATGTTCCTGGCAGAAAATGACTTACGGATATATTTCTAGTCTCTTTAATTTTGCTAACTTGTTCAGCTATTTATTTTTTATTTCTATTTGGATAGACTGAGTCATATAAAAATAACTGTAATATTATATAATGATACACTATAAAAAGATAAAATTTAAGGTCCCCAGTCTTTCTGTAGACTGTATTTATGGTTTTGTAAGGTTTTCAATCCCTCTATGAGTTTATTATTTAATGTTTTATTTTAGTGCTAGAGATTTTCAAATAAATCTTGAATTTAAATATTAAAGGCTAAAACTTATCAGGGATAAAACTGTGAAATCTTAATTTCATAAAAGCTGACAACTTGCAGACTGTTGAAAACAATTAAGACATGCAATTAAGACATGCAAGTTAATGATCAGTCACCTTATAAATGATCAAATTGTTTAATGTGCTCAAAACTATATTTATAGGCATGCCAAGTACAGATGTATTTCATTTACTGGGACAAGCTTTATTTAGCCTCCTGTTTTCAAGGATAAGGCTCAAAAAGTAATAAAAAACAAAGTTTATTTAAAATGAGGTATACTATATACCTGATATATAATAGATAATATCCCTCAAATTCCTCAGAGATCTGCTGAATATGTTATTTAAAATGTCTAATGAAAAAAATCTTCCCATGATAGACAAAATGCTATATGCTGGCAGCCATACATTCTCTCCCAAAGAAGTTGATTCCATCTCAATTGTGGGAATGCTAACCACTGAGAAAACAGCCCCATGTTTTGCCCATTGCAATCATCCAGCCCAAACCATGGAGAAGCAAAATATTGGAGAGTTGACTGCCCCTCTTTGCCTCACCAAGGTAGGCTGGTATCCCATGTTCCTCATCTACAGGAAAGGCTCTCAGATTTCTGGTTCTAGCAGTCAAAGGCTGATGCAGCCCTGTATGGCAGTCAAAAGTTAATGCTGTCCTGAGCAAGTGCTAATGACTGATGCTTCTCTGGGTGTTAGCATTTAGTCTAGGCTCTGCTCCACAGTTACCTAGCAACAGCCAGGTGTGCATGACTCACTATAAAAGGGGCTGCTTGTCCCCTCGTCTCTCTTTTGCCTTCCTGTTCCCTCACTGTCCTCATCCCTTCCCCCATTTCTCTCCACATGCCCATGGCTGGGACATCCCAGTAAGTAGTGGCAAGTCGGCAAAGACCAACCCATGGGTGAGAATAGGGTTATTAACTACACTTACCAGCATCCTGGGGATATTATTAATAACCAGAGAGATAACATAATGGGCTGAGGGCTACACTCTGAGCTACAGAGAGCAATTCACCCAGGCCTGGGATTTCTCAGCAGTGAGAAAGAAACTGTCTTAAAGGAGAGAGGAAAATCTCACCTAAGGGAAAAAGTCCTAGAATGAGGGTCAGTGAAAAGACTGGATGTCTCCATCCTCAAGGGCAGCACAGGGGTAGCTCTGAGCTCAAGAACTCTCCCCTGGGACCATGGGGATGTTTACTCTGACCAGTGGGGGACAGAGTAGTCTGAATTGGGTTATGGGGCCCATGAGGTGCCTCACCTCAGTCATTGAACTTGCACTGCTGGCCGTGAGTATGTTACAAACTCTGGTGAGGGAGGCATCCACCCACTTAGGGCCTCCTCCTGTCCAGCCTGCCCACACGTGGAGCCCTGCTCTCTGGGAACTCATCTTGGGGAGATCCAGGTTAGGGCCCCAGTAGGCCCCAGTCTCAGACCTTCCCAGCGGCCAAGGGGTTAATGAGCACTCAGCGAATGGCCCCTCGGAGAGCATAGCCTCCAGCCCATCATGTGACATAGTCTGGCCTGTGCTAGAAATCTCTCTGGTTATTAATAATTGTTAGTATTCTGTCTAAACTCCACCTCCACAGTTACCTGGCAACAGCCAGGTATGCTCCTCCCCACAATCACCTGGCAACTGCCAGGTAGGCTTGGCCCACTGTAAAAGGGGCAGCTTGCCCCCTCCTCTCTCTTAATCTCTTAACCTCTTACCCTCTCTCTCTTACTCTTACCCTCTTGCCTCTCTATCCCCTCTCCCCCCCTTCCTCTCTCTCCACTTGGTCATGGCCGGCCTCTACTTCTCTTCTCTCTTATCCTTCCACCTTCTTCCCCCCACCTTTGCCCTATCTCCTGAATAAACCTCCTCCCCCTTGGAACCATGTGGTCTGGAGTGGTCTGTTCTGAACTGCGGTCGGACTTCTAACAACTAACAATAATATCTTTGGGACACTGGTAGGGGTAGTTAATAATCCTATTCTTACCCATGGGTTCGCCTTCGCTGCCTTGTCCCTATTTACTGGAATGTCCCAGTCTGGTCTAATTTACAGTAAACAGAAAGCAGTATCTCAACATGGCCACTAAACTGGCACTTTAAAACAACTCTCTCACTAGTGATCCATATCGTAGGCTTCCCTTCCCCACCTTATTTGCTTGTTCCCTTGCTCCCTCCCACCCCACCACCCCAGCTGCTACCCCATCTGGGAACAGCCTTCTTTCTCTTGCTATTTGCTAAGCTCCTGGTTTGCCACGTGAAAAGCAGGTCTGGCCCTGCCCCTTGCCAGGAACTCTGCCTGCTGAGACCCATGCTTTTCAGTGTGTGCTTTCCAGCATGTAAGACCATATGCCCTCGGGTTGGGGATTTAGCTCAGTGGTAGAGCACTTAAGCACAAGGCCCTGGGTTTGTTCCTCAGCTCTGAAAACAAAAACAAAAACGGACCATCTGCCCTCTCATGTGTACATGTGTGTGAGCTCTCTACCTCCCTACCTGGGACTCATGAAGTGAGCGCTAGCCCCACTGCCCAACACAGGAAGAGCATGCACCTTACTGGGATACAGAATGCTACTTCAGGTTCTTCCCTTCCCCTGCTCACTGCAGTCTCTGCCAAGTGGAAGCACCCACCTGCAGCTGGAAGCAATGTGTTGGAACTTCTGGCTGCTAGGAGGAAGTCCCGCTCCACCTGCCTGCATCTGAGCTCTGCATGCTGCCGCTGCAGCCACCACTGCTGCCACTGTTTAGCAGTGCCATAGCCCTGTGCTCCCTGGGGGGCACACATCATTATTGTGGCTCCTCTGGACTTGTACCTGGTACGTCAGCCGCACATGCATGCATGCCTGCCTGTCTGCCTGCCCGCCCACCTGCCTGCCTGCCTGCCTGCTCAGTTTGTGTCATAGGCCTGAACCCGCTTGGACACACTTTCTGTCAGCACAGTCTCATGCCACCTCTGCCAGCTTTCTTACTCCTTTACACTGTGATCCTCCACACCAACTCTAAGCCAAGTGATTCTGTACTAACACAAAATGTGTTTTTCTTTATGCTCTATTCACTATATACATTCTCAAGTGATTTAACAAACACAAGTTGTCTAACTCAGATATGACCAATCAATAAAGCTCTCAATCTTGTCAGAAATCTGCTAATTATTAATATACTTAAGTTTATGACAGACAGAATCTCCCAAAGCCTAACAGCTTACCCCCCAATGTCTCAGATGATATGGACAGAGCTACAAGTGACTGCCTGGAGTGTGGTATGAAAAGCTTTGAAAAGCTTTGCCATTGCCCTGACCGGGCTTGGTCTACAATGTGGACAACCTGGAGAGTCAAATGCCTAATATTGCCTAAGTCAAGGTGAGTAATTTCTCATTTCACATGTTATCTGATCCATAGAAAAAAGGCTCTTCATAAAAGGCTCCTCATCTTCTGGGTTTGAATGCCAGACTGACTCTGCTCAAGTTGCCATAGAGACCTAGGAACTGTTTAGACTACAGATGAATTCTGTCTTTTTTTTTTTTTTGTCTTTTACTTACTTGTTTATTGTAGTTTAGAGTTCAGTATCTTACATTAAGTGATATAGATCATCTTTGCCTCTCAACTTCTCCCAATCCCCATCATCGTTTCCTGCTGAAAGAATGCCCTCTGTGGGCAAGAAGGGGCACCGAAGAGAAAAGACTCCTGGAGGCAGAAGGAGGCTCTGAGATAAAGTAATGCAATAAGACTGGACCGCAGCCCCCATCTTCATAAATGACCTTAGATTATAATTTATTCTTCCCCAGATTTCTGACTGCATTGAGAGCTAAGGTAACTGTAGCTTGACAGCTAGAAAACAGACCTAGCTCCTTACCTAAACTCAGTTTATAGCAACTAGGTCAGACGTACGCTTTCACAGATGTAATCTGTTACTTCCTTACTTAAACTCAGTTCCCAATGACTAAATGCTTCATATTTCCTCTTCTTGATATGCCACTGTCCTAACATTAAACATTCCACTATATGATCCAACTGCATAATCACAAATTCAACTGTTGTTTTTTGATTGTCTTTTAACTAAACTTAAAATTGTTTCTCATTATGTATATTCAGTCTCCTAGACGAAAGGAAAAAGCCCTTGTTCCTTCTGCTCCACAAAAGGCTCATCTTAAAGACCTGTTCATATTGTTAACTCATGTTGTTATCTCTTTTATAAACTTATAAGCTACAGGAAACCCACTCAATCTACCTCTCATGAAACAAATAGACTCCATTCAGAAAAGTATATCTGCTAATCAATAGCCTGAAGTTCTTACTTATTACCTAGTCCAGAGGGTGGGATTCCTCTGGCTTTCAAATGTACATCATAGAAAACAATTTCTTTCTCCCAAATGTACTTAATCTTATTTTCTACCTAATAAATATACATATATATGTATATGTATGTGCGTGTGTGTGTGTGTGTGTGTGTGTGTGTGTGTGTTTCAGAATCTTGTCAACTCCAGGCACTTACTACATCCAGGACAACTCTAGAGAGCTCAAGATAACTTCAGATGCTCCAATCTTCTCTCAGGCAGAGACACTTCTATTGGACCTGTTCCTTCAGATCTATCCATAGATGCTTCCATAGACCCTGGACAACAAGGAAACAGCCAGCTCTCCTAAGACTGGACAAACATCCCCATACCAATTCTTCTATGTTTCCTAGAGACACATCGCCCCCAAATCCAGAAGGAGGTAGTCAGAGATCACGATGGCCCTATTCCTGCTCCACCAAATTAAACCAAAATGGGGCAATGTTAGCATTTTATCTAAGCTCTGCCCCACAGTTATGCCTGACTCACTATAAAAAGGGCTGCTTGCCCCCTCCTCTTTCTTGCTCTTGCCTTCCTGCTTCCGTTTTGTCCTCTTATCATTTCCTCCTCTCTCCCCATTCCTTTCCCCCACTCTCTCCAAGTGCTCATGTTCTCTATTCCTCTATTTCTCTATTCTCTTCCCACCTCCTCTGCCTTTCTCTGCCTCTACTACCCTGTTAACCCCCTCCCCATGCCCTGAATAAACTCTATTGCATACTATACCCATGTAGCTGGTCCCTCAGGGGGAAGGGATGCTTCAGCATGGGCTCACAGAGGCACCCTCTTCCCCCATACCTGACTACACCTCCACCAAAACATATTCCTTCTCTCAATTTATCTTTTTATAAAACACAACACTGGGAACTCTGCCTCCAAGGAGAAACCATGAGAATTCCTCAGGTAACCATCTAGGTAGTGTATAAATCTCTGTCATTTTAATCAATACAAAGGCCATTTGCACTTCCTGCTCGAATGTATCCTTCTCAGATTTCTGATGATATTGGTGGCTAACTGTAGCTTTATCAGTTTAACAACAGCAAGCAACCAGCTTCTCACCCAGTGGCTGTACCTATCTGGTCAGTCCATTTCTATATAAAGCCAGGCCTTGCTTTTTTCTAGAGACACTAGGTCTTTTGCTGGAAAAGGCAAAACCCAGATACTTTACTCTGCTGATAGGCTAAAAGAAGGGATAAACTCACAAAACAGGTTTCAATGTAAACTTTTACTGCTCCTTTATTTAAAGAAACTTACTTATCCATGACAGCTCTCAATTACCAACTATCCATGTCTCATGGTAAAGAACTGGAGAAAACAATTTAAAATTTATGTAAGTTGTAAAAGTGTAAAAATAATTTAAAATATAGAAATTTAAGTTATGAAGATCTAAAAATGATTTGATGTATATAACAATAAGACTTAAAAATTATATATAATATTATGACTTCAAAATTCAGTTTTAACATATTAATAGTTATGATAAGCTATTAACCTATCCTTGATAAACTACTGGATGCTCTTATCATAGTCACAAGCTCAAAATTTTAAATTTCCTTTGTTTGTATTCTGAATACAGATTTAAAGGTGCTTTTTATTGTGCTAAAAACATCTCTGTCCTATTTATATGTCTTTCTAGCCTTCCAGATAGAGATAAGAATGTTTACATTTCAAACCAAAAATCATCTGGGGGGGGCAAGCTTTTGCTATGACTGAAAGGCATGAGTCTATTCAAACTGTTTACAGACATGTGTAAACTCCTTTTTCTACAATGAGGATTTCAATGCAAATCACAAACAATGATAATGATATTATTTTTTAAAACTTTTATCTCTTTTTATAAACTCCAGGGAGATGTGACTTGGATCCAGATAAGTACTCCTGTCAATCAAAAGCTTAAGTTTTCCCATTGAGGGTAGGCTCTCTCCTAATGTAAAAATTTCTCCTAGGTTCCTCAACTTTACCTTATGTCTTCAGCCTATATCTGTCCCAACAGATTTCCAATCAACTAAAGACTACAAACTACACCAAACACATCAACCTCCAGTGGTCCTTTAGAACCAATAAGCCCCAGATTTGCTGAAAACTGATGTAAACCAGATGCTTCTGACAGAATTTCCTAACTGCTTTGAACCAGTATTCTAGACTGCTCAAAGAAGCCTATACTTTACTAGCTCTAGGTGGTCCAACAGAGTTCAGGCAGCAAAGCAGATGCATCTTGTTGCCTTTTGTCCTTCGACCAGCATTTCAATATTCCTGGGCCCCGACAACAAGGTCCTAATTTCAGCTAGGAAACATCTACAAAAGAGAGTATGTTTCCCCTTATTCCCAACAAAAGGCTAAAATATTAGGTCCAAAGGAAACTAATACCCCTCTACCAGAGTCCCTTCCCTTCCCTCTGGAAAAAAGGACAAATGGCTACCTGTGGTGCCTGTTACCATACCAGGGCTCATGTTGGCCTCTAGACTCTTTCACTATCGTAACTATCTCTTACAATTCAGTTACAAAATTTGTAAAAATGGATACTCAAGATGAAGGTTAGGTCCCTGAAGGTGTGATACAAAGAAGTGAACTGTGTGAAAATATAAGCGTAAAAACCTGGTGCAGATTGACTTCATCAACCTGGATTAGACTTCAGGGAGTCTAATCCCAGGCAGTTCATTGCCACCATATTTAAAACACATTACAATTTAGGAAAAGATTTCCATGCAACAATTAATCCATTCATTCCAATTCTAGGTGCACAATAAAGCTTAAGGTGTGACTACATAGAAACTCTTTCACAAAGTACATGTGATCATGAGGGTGGGTTCTATAGCTAAAAGGCCTAGAATCTAGTGTGGTCTCTGAGCGGCATAGAGGTCACCAGACTATAAAGTACATTAGACATCTCCCCTAAGGACCGGTAACAGTCTGGGGAGGGAAGAGTATAGGATAATCATTCTGGGTACTTTGGATGAAGTCTGCCTTTATAGAAAAAGGTAATGAGGTAGGCTTTTATGGCCTCTATGGTTATATTGTCTAAATCCTTTTCCATATCCCTAAAGGTCAAGCGAAAGGTACTCATCCTCCAGAGCCTCTACTCCTCATTCCTGAGAACCAAATCTGTTTCATTTATTATGGCATGATTAGCTCTGAGTAATGGGGGAAGTATATTCCATAGAAAGAAAGATTGAAAGTAAAATAGTAAAGAAAGCAATTCAGCTTCAGGGCAACAGCAACCATCAGCAAATGTGGGGATTGCGGGGATCAATGGTCTGCTGATACTCCAGGGGCAGGAACTGTGTCACACCTCCCCTTATACAGCCATGTGGGACCCAGCATCTGTCCCTCCAACATGGGATCTGATTAAATGGCTTACTTCCTGGTTACCAAATTTTTACCAGGGTAAAACCAATGATATTTTCTCTGTCTCACTGCTGTATGCATCCTAATGCTCATTCCTGGATGTCAATGTCAAACACTATGGATAGCAGGGACCTTAAAATTAAATTTCCCAGATTAGAACTCATTCTCCTAGAATGAGTAGGAAGTAAAATGGACTACTAAACTGCCATATCATAGTAAAATCCATTCTGTTAAAATATTAGTCCTATAGGCTTTGTATAACCCTGTACCTCAACAGGAATTGATGATTTCACTTATATAGTCTAAACCCAGTGGGGAATATAATGGCTAAGAAAAACTCCATTTTGTGCTAGGCACCCATTCTAAATTTCTAAAGATAAGCTCCCAGCATCTCTGACACTTTACTTTCTTCTCCCTCAAAAAACAAACAAACAAACAAACAAACAAAATCAAACAAACAAAAAAACAACAACAACAAAAAACAAAACCACCCCCCCCCCCAAAAAAAAACCTAACCAAAAAACACTACTGCTATGAGATAGTTGACTGACCTTGGCTTTTCTATTTCTATTTTATTTTATTTTGTTTTGTTTTGTTTTTTTTTTTCGAGACAGGGTTTCTCTGTGTAGCCCTGGCTGTCCTGCAACTCACTCTGTAGACCAGGCTGGCCTCGAACTCAGAAATCCACCTGCCTCTGCCTCCCAAGTGCTGGGATTAAAGGCGTGCACCACTACTGCCCGTCTACCCTGGCTTTTCTAAACCCACTTATCACTATATACCAGAGGGTAAGACAGCTCATTTATCGCTATATACAGGGGGAAATAGACAGCTCCTCACAGCTGAGGGATTAAAAGCACATTCACTTTCCATTCCACACAAATGAGATCATTGTGATAGCCACTTTTAAAACCCTTCCTTTAGTCAATTCTGCATGACATACTTTTAATTTGGCTTTAAGGCTGTTGAGATGCTAACTGTAATTAATAAAATCAATTAACTAGAATTTGAATCATCAGTGGTCTTTTTCCACTGGATTTAAATTCCCTAAAAGTGTTTCTAAAAAGTCATATCCTAACACAATTATTAAGTGTACAATTTATTAATACAAAAGTATGATAGCCTACACTTTCTCCCAATTGAATTTTTGTGATGTCATATATAGGTTACACATAACCTACACACTTATGTATAGGTTAGAAACTCCCACTAATTTAATTTTATTCTTACTCTGAGGGAAATAGTGTTTTGTTTTTGATTTTTGGGATCAAATAGCTTATTTTATTGTAATATCTGGAGTAAATACAGATATTTTATTAATAAAACAAAATGATGAAAAATAGAAGCAATAAATGAAGATGACCATACTACCC
This sequence comes from Rhabdomys pumilio, assembly GCA_030674055.1. Classification (NCBI taxonomy): domain Eukaryota; kingdom Metazoa; phylum Chordata; class Mammalia; order Rodentia; family Muridae; genus Rhabdomys; species Rhabdomys pumilio. Next base: position 74,120,986 of record JANHMN010000005.1, on the reverse strand, counting down.
ATGATACATAACCTCATGGTTGGAGATCCAGTTCTAACAAACAGGAGCTGGTGTCATTTTATTGCATTCTATAGGGGAAAGGTCGGTTATAGGATGGAAAAGACCTACCAGGCCCCTCCCACCTCATCTGAGCATTCCTCATGGTCCTCCTTTGGTCCAGAGATGAAAAGGTTGGCTTCTCCCTGAGGACCTCATGACAGTCACAGAGCAAAGCAGTGTCATGCCCTCAGTGCCTACCCCTACCTCCAGAGCACCAAGCTCTACAGGGGAGCAGAACAGCATAGAATGTTGTGACTAAACATATTATGCATCATAAACATGTAATTGTTTTAATTTTCTACACTGACTCAGTACATGCCCAGGAACTGGGGCAGAAGCATGTTGCTGTGACACTTCACTATGTATTGGTGATGGCTGGAGAGTTTTCTATGGATGTCAGCAATGTCCTTGCTGGATATTTCTTTAATGACTAGAGTGCAATCTCTTGGGAGTTTTTAAGTAAGGGATACCTACTAATCCTGATCGTCAATGACAAGTCAATCACAGAGGTTCCTAAAGCCCTGGAGACAATATTCCTTGAACTTGAAATTATTGGAAAGATTTTCTCTATGAAAATGGTTAATGTTGACCTTGATCTTGGAGCTGGCCTTCAAGTCAACTGGCAGCAGCAAAATGAATTCTGGAGCAAACATGCATGACTATGTGTATGGCCTAAGAACATACAGTTAGTTTACATCTCTCCAAGTATTATTTTTCAACATGGAATCAGTTTCATGGAGTTTTATAGTAACAGAACAATGAAAGATATAAATAAAGACATTTTTAAAAATACATTGATGGGGGTGGTGGTACGCGGCAAGCAATCAGGGTCCCAACTGCAAGGAAGAGGATGCGGTGCACAGAGGGGAAATGAATACCGAAGACAAATTGGAAGACTATCATAGGAACAGCTACAGTAGTCGTGTAAAAATCTTTTTACCAAAAAAGCTGCTTGAATGTCTGCCAAAATGTTCAAGTTTACCCAAAAAGAGGCACCGCTAGAACATTAATGAGAGATAATGATGCAGCCACCCTTTTGGAAATTTTTTTTTAAATAATGTGTGACCCTCCGCTTTTGATCCCCTGACCTGCATTGTCTTGGGTTGTTTGGGAGGATAAATGAAACACACTGAAAACTCAGAAGGTGCTTTGAAACTGAACCTTATCCTATGGCTGTGCCAAGAGGCAGTGGGAATGAATTCCCTGGAGAAGGACCAGGATCATGGCTGTGGAGCCAGGCTGCTGAGTTTCAAATCCTACCTTGACCTCTTGTAAGTGTTCTGACTGCAGCAATTACCTAGCCACGCTATTCCTGAGTTTACTTCCTCTTTAAATGGGGTGACAGTGATCGCACCTACTCACAGGATCATGATGCGTTCTAGCAGTTGATGGAGTGTGAAGTCTGTACAGCAGCTTGAAGCGCGATGCGGCCAGATGTGCCTGCCATGCACCTCAAACAAAGTGGGCTCCAGCCCTTTCTCCCTCAGTCTTTTAACAGACTTAGAGACCCTTGGATTCTTAGAGAAGATCCACAGAGCACATGGTCTTAAAATGTTGGTAGCAGAAAATAAATGTGGAGAGAGCAATGGAAACAAGTCAGATGCTGCTGTGTGATCCCAGAGATGTCCACAGTTTATATATATGTGATTGATGTAGAACTCTTCAGTTTATCCTGGTATCTCACGGTGCTAATTTAGTTCATAACATCTGGTTTTGTTATTGTTATGAGGACTTTGACGTGCCAAAGGCCATAGATCTCTTCACACTCAGGCCTGTGATGCACTGAGCATAGACTGGTGCTCTGAGCCTTTGACTCCACTCAAGCCTTGAACTACAGTCCTGCTTACATTGTGCTTATTTGAGGACTGAGAAGCAGCCAAGTACCTTTTACTCCATTAGCAGCTCATCTCACGACTCAGAAGCCTAGTGCTCCTCTTTCCTGGCTGCTAATCAGTGTTGTCCACTAGCTCCTAAGGGAGACAGGCATAGATTTCTGAGGTTTCCCCCTTCTGTGATTTTGTGCTTTGGGGTAGGTTCAGGCCATAGTGAAGTCACTAGAAATTTGTTAAGATCCTACATTGATTAGGAAGTGTCTCTGACTTACAGCCTTCAGCATCCCTTTGAAATACTGTATTTTTCTAACCTGGGAAACTAGCCTGTGGTGATAAGTTGGATATACTGGAATGAAGCTGGCCTTCTCAGTGTTATACATTTCAGACAAACTTTAGCAAGGCAGCCTCTCAAAGTATTGTCTGTTCTATCAATATGTACTTAAACACACTAATCTGACTGAGATTGTCCCTAATAGCTCTTCTGGGATGCCATGTCAGAAAACAGCAAAAACTGTAGCAGTATGCTGAACATGCAGAGTAATTTTAAAAATCTTGTAAATTAGTATTAATTGAGCTCGAACGTTGATATCTTTGAACTTACTGATATTTTTACTATCATTCTGTAAAGGTTTTGTGGTCTCTCCTAAGTGTTGCAAGGCACCTTAGATGAAATTTCCAATAGTGAGGAGAGGGAACTTGTAGAGTTCATCTCCAGTAGAAAGACAGGTCATCAAGTGGAGGAATGGGGTTACCATCCCACAGTCAAAAACTCTGACCTAGAATTGTACTTGTCTAAAAGAACTGCAGGGACAAAACTAGAGAAGAGACTGAAGAAAAGGAGGTCCAGTGCCAGGCCCAAATTGGGATCCAGCTCAAGGAGAGGCTCCAAGGCCTGACACTATTACTGATGCTCTATGGTGTGCTTACAGACTGGAGCCTAGCATGGCAGTCTTCTGAGAGGCCCAACAAGCAGCTGACTGAGACAGACACATACTTACACCCAATCAATGAACAGAAGCTGATGACCTCTGTGGTTGAATTAGGAAAAGGCTAGAAGAAGCTGAGGAGGAGGGCGACCCCACAGGAAGACCAGCAGTCTCAATTAACCTGGACCCCCGAGATCTCTCAGACACTGGATCACCAACCAGACAGCATACACCAGCTGATATGAGGCCCCCAACACATATACAGCAGAGGACTGCTGGGTCCGGCCTCAGTGAGAGAAGATGTACCTAACCCTGGAGATATTTGAGGCCTCAGGGAGTGGGGAATCTGGTGAGGTGGGAAGTGGGGACATCCTCTTGGAAATGAGGGGAGAAGGAATGGGATTAGGAACTGTTGGAGGGTAGACAGGGAGGGAGATAACGACTGGACTGTAAAAAAAAGATTAAAGAATAATAAAAATTGTAATAATTTCAATAATTTCAAAAATTAAAAAATGTTTTGTGGTATCTCAAAGATAAAGTTTAATAAAAAGTTATACTGTAACACTGTCAAAAAGAAAAAAGTGTATCAATGAGATCCCGGAAGTGTGAGACAGGCTGCCAGATGTGCAGGCATTGGAGGCAGAGGAGAAAGAGATGGATCACAGAGCCTAGGCCTCCAACAGGTAAGCGAGTGATTCATGCACCATATGTGGTGTTCCTTGGTGGATGTGAAAGGAAACCTTGACTGCATCTTCCATAGGAACAGGACACTGAAGGGGAACTGTCCTGGCAGCACCCAGAGGCCTTTCAGTACATCTTGGAGCGTTCAGTCCTAGAGGACAAAGATGAAGACCCCATTCTGCCCAGTATCACCACAACCATGGCCACCTTGGAGCAAAGCATTGGCTCCTGTGACACCAGCACTAACATTGTCTCATCATCCCTTAGTCCTGGCTTTAAGGACCTATCACACATGCAACCTGGTTCCCGGCCATCAATGGCCACAGCCAGATTGATGACAAAGAACAGACACATGGAGAATAGGCACCTTCCCATCATTCCAGAAAGGCTTAAGGCAGCTGTGGTCCTCCAGGGGTCACGGTCAGCTTTGTTGTTCAGTTTTGTGATAGGTAGGATCCTTAATTCCTGCCCCTCCCAGTCAGAGCTGGACTTCCCTATGAAGGCATGAGCCACAGCTGAGGTAGTGGAACTGGGCACAGGTAACCTTGAGCTTAGCCTGGGCTAGCATTGGTGGAAGTTAATAATTTGCTATGTTAATTGATTCCTAAAGATTTTTATCTGTTAGTCACAAGATAGAGTTGCAACAGAAATGTGCAAGGAATGTCTATTGGGTCCAAAAAGTAGCCCAAAATAAAGTATAATTAGGTTCGGAATTTTAACATTTCAACCTCTGTAAAATCACTGCCATCCTAATCAGTCAATTAGTCTTTGAAGATTCAGATTCTTTCCAGGAATTCTCATTCACAGTCTTCTGTTCATATCTGCCAAGGCAAGCAGGAGGACCCTTAAGGAGACCACTTCCTGGAAATATTCTCATTTCTCTCTCTCTCTCTCTCTCTCTCTCTCTCTCTCTCTCTCTCTCTCTGTCTCTCTCTGTCTCTCTCTCTCTCATGAAGGAGGAACACATCTATCCATAATCCTTCACACTTCAACCCAATCCCCCACCTCCACCCTCATATCCAACCCCTCCTATGATTCCCCCATTGGCAGGTCACTTCAATAACCTTTGTTCTCATTTACATTCCATTTCCTTGGGAATTCCAAGGGCCTTTCTCAGAGTCCTTGTAAAATGAGGTTATGGAGTTCTTGGCTGTGGGTCACCTTTATCTCAAGAAGGATACACCCTGCTTCCCAAAAGCCAGATTTCCCTTAGATTCCCTGACAAAGGAGAACAAGAACATTATGAATGTAGTTGACAATACAGACATGGCCATCTCACTCTCCCCATAAACTGAGAGAAACAAGTCATTTACATGGGAAAAGCAGATCTACTTGGGGCCCTAGTCACAGGCAAGACTCAGAAGACACACAATCTCTAATGCCATCATAGTAGTGGCCTCTAAATGCCCCCACCAGCAGGCTCTCAGAATCAAGAGTGCCATTAGCATAGTGACAAACGAAGGTATGTGGGTTTCCCAGTGGCTCAGGTCCTTGGGCACTGCCTTCCCAGATCACTCTACGACCAAGGGCTATGAAGCATCTGGCCTTCCTATAGGAGTCATGTCCTGGCCCACTGGATCTACTATTCTTCCTGACGAGCACAGCCCATGGGCATCTCAGTTGTTCCATTAATCTTGACTTTAAAACCAGAATGCAGATCATCCTAGGACCCAAGCCCCAGCTATTTGAATCACTACTAAAGGGTCAGGAGCATCATTCCAGATTCAAACTCCTGTTTGTTAGTATCTGAGAAGCTGCACAGAGCAAACAGTTGCCCTCTGCCATGCTACTGATCTCCTGATAGTCCTCATTGTCATACACATCATCCATCAGGCATCCAATTGCTGTGGTAGAGAGAGCAAAACAATCATGGAAGGCCCTTTCAGAAGTTAGATTCCATTTTCTTTTAGTAAAATGAGATTGCACAACATCTTTTGAGTCAAACAACTGCTACTATCATAACTTCAACTGTGCCTGCTTACCAAGTAAATGACTATAGCTGGGCTTGTTCATTGCTAAAACTCATTTATAGAGGGAGGGAATGGTTAAGATCTTTGGACCCTCACCTGAGTAGCAGCCAGTCACTCCTCTCAGACAGTTATATGCACTTAGGCCCTAATTGCATAAAGTCTTGAGATCTTGGGAAAAAACTAAGGTGATAGCCTTGACTAGGGAGAACGGTATCCACAAATGTGTTTATGAAGACTTTCCAGTATAACTGCCTTTGGGTCACCTGCATTTATAACAGTAATCCCTCACTCATTTTCTATAAATAATCCCTGATAATACAGAGATTTGATTTATCATTCAGACCTTCTGAGGAGGGAATAGACATCACTTAGTCCCCCTACCTGGAGAAAGTTCTTATGACAGATTGTAAATTTATTTGTCAGTATTATTATATCTCATTGCATAAAAAAAACTAGAAAGTTTACACAAGTTATAAAGGTCTAAGTAAGTTCTTTAAGGTGTATAAAAGGACGTAAAGATGATGTATGTGTTATTAAAAACATTGAGGTCAAAGGTCACTATCTTCAAACTTTTGCTTAAATCAATGGAACTATTGGTCAGCTCTGTATAACAATTACAAGGACTGGCTAAAATATATGTCAAATCCAAACTTATTTAGAATTTTGTTATTGTTGGGTTTGTCCCGACTTTACATAAATACATTGAGAAATTACTAATAATTTTAAAGATAGAACAGCAAAGATAGAAACAACAGAGCACTACATTAATAAGTGTAGGGCTTTCCAAGAAGTAGGTCCTGTATGACTATACATATTGTACATCCACAAAGCCAGAATGTACTTTTTCTTTTGTGACCTTGACTTTGTCATACTGTATCTCATGTCAAATACTTCCTCTAAAGTGAGAATGATCTTACTTTAAGCTGAGAATGGCTTTTTACCATTCTTAGTCAACATATAGTTTACTGGCAGATATGTCTTTCAATCTTTGATCCTGAACTATTTTTACATTGAAAAATTTAAAAATTAGAAGTGAAATTTAAATAAGTTAAAAGGAGAGAGCCATGGTTTAACACTACACTTCTCAATGACCTTCGAATTATATAACTTCATAAAGTAAGGATTTTCATTATGACATTTATATACATGCAAATAATATACCTTGATCCATATCCCGTTTTGCTCCTTTCAGAATGGCTGCCGTCAAGAAAATAAACCCAGTAAGTCTTGCCAAGCTTATTGCGGGAGAAGGAACTCTTACACATTGTTGATAACCACTGTAGGAATCATTACTGAAGCCCCTCCAAAAAAACAAAAAAAAAAAAAAACAAAAAAAAAAAAACCAAAAACACCAAAATCTTAAACTACCTATCTATCATCTTCTATGAGCTATAGAATATATGTATATACACATATATACGTATATACGTATATACATGAGATCCTCAGTAAGAGTGCGATACCTGTTGTGCAGTCGGCTGTTAGGACAGCTAGAATGCAGGTCCTCAAGCGACAGGTCCAGTCTTTAATGGTTCATCAGTGGAAACTAGAAGCCAAGCTTCTTCAGATAGAGGAACAACACCAGGAAAAGAAAAGGAAGTTCCTGGAAAGCAAAGACTCCTTTAACAATGAACTTAAAATGTTATGCAGTCTGAAGCTGGAAGTAGACGTGGAGAAGATTGCAGCTGAGATGGCACAGAGTAACAGGCCCGCAAAAGGCAGGAGGATGGGAAAAGGAGGCAGCAGAGCAAGCTGAGTGCAGTCAGGGCAGCATCACCCAGGAAGAAGAGCAAGTGGTAAACAAAGCTGAGGAGAAAGATGAGGAGAACATCCCAATGGAGGCAGAAGAGACACACCTTGAAGATATGTTGGAGAGCCAGCAAAATGGTGAAGAAGGCACATCTGCTCCTGAGGATAAGGAGTGTGGGCAGGAGGAGGTTAACAGTATGGAGATGGAAAGGACCAGCTCCAGCTCAGAGAACAACAAACAGCTCAACGGTGGAGGATCCACAGACCCAGTACCAGAAGACAAGAAGGAAGACTAAATGTTGCCTTGTTTTATGTGACCTAAAATTTTTTGAAATAAAAAAAAGGGGTTTTTCTTGGTTTAAAAATTAATAAATCAATTAATTAATTAATTAGTCCCAAAATGGTGTGTTTTTCTGGTAAATATCAGGATTAACACAATACACAACAGTGATTTCTGAATACTCATGCTTATTGTGTCACTGTTCACATTAGAAACATTTGTGGGATAATTTTTAATTTTTTAATAAACTTATTCCAAACTTAATTCCATTTTGTTATTACTGATCATGCAAATAAATTTTTGGAGCAATTTGGTTTCCTATTTATACTGTAAAATAAAAGGTAAAATAAAATGATGTAACATATTTTAAAATATTACTGCATACCTAAAATAAAATATAGGATGCATTCATAATATAACATACTAACTTTTTAAAAACAGAGATACTCTTTCCCTAATTCAGTTTTTAAATAACCTCTAAGGCATTTAATATACCAAGTAAATACAAATTTTTTCTAATGTGACATTAAAATATATTGTCAGCCCTGTTTCTTTAAGATTTCTTCAAAACGGTAGTAACTTTTAACTTTCTTTTACTGGGTTATACCCAAAAGAATTCTACTGTGAGTGTGGGTTTGCTACCTTGGAGAGGTGCCCGGGACTCAGCTGTGGTCCTCAGGCAACCAGGGCTAGGCCCTGGAATATAAACATTTTGTTTACTATAATATACTGCAGGGAAATCTGATATATGATTAAGCAATTTTAACAGTAAAAGTGAGGTTAAGGACAAGAAAAACTAACTACTCCAACCCTGGGAAAATGAGATGGTAGTATATAATCTCATGCTATAGCATACTTCTTTAAAAATATATTACTATATATATTCATATTAGTTAATTATTTTATTTATTTACATCCTAAATGTTGCCCCTCTTCCTGGTCCCCCCTTGCAGAGTTCTTCCCTCCATCTCCCCTCCCCTTCACTTCTGAGAAGGTGCCCCACTCAGGCATTCCCCATTCCTGGGACATCAAGTCTCTATGGGATTTGAAGCATCATCTCCCACTGAGGCTAGGCAAGGCAGGCCTTTGCTATGTATGAGAGGAGGGGAGGTCTCATACCAGCCCATGTATGCTCTTTGGTTGGTAGCTTAGTCCCTGGAAGCTCCCAGGGGTCCAGGTTAGTTGATACTATCAGAAGCCTTTGTATCTAAATAGTTCTGTGGTACACTCTTGTTTTCCCAACACAACAGATCCTTCAACAGAACCCCGTCTATGTTCTGGGTTATACTGTATGATCAATAGAGACAATGCAGGATGAATTTTAGGCTTCTCAGCAGCAGGCAGATTAGCCTATGAAGGACTGAATTCTGATGGCTTCCTAGAAACTCTTTTTATTGTTTCACAAAAGGCACTTTTATTCTTATAACATACCAAAACTTCTTATCTGATCAAAGGGTTGTCTTGAAATCACCTAAGCAATACTCAGCCACAGAAGACTTCCTGGTTTGCTAAGCATGTCTCCAAGACTAAGTTATACAAAGGCTCTGAGAATCTTTCAAAAGAACAACCCCATAAAATCACAGATAACAATTACTGATGATCAATCCAGATTCATGCCAGATACAATGGTTCTGCTAAAATTCTGCTACAGAACCCAACATCATCTAGTGATGTTTATTTAGACACTTTCGAAAGTAGCATATTTTATACTTATCTTTTGGGTATAGTATGTGTTTATCCTACCCAAATCCTCCATTACCCCTCTTGCTTTTTCATAAGGCATTTGTTTATAATTCTTGCCTCTTTGGATATGAGTCATAGAACTGTTTACTCTTAGTTTTTCATGAACTACTGAAACACTTGCCACTAGAATGCCACATAATAAGAGATGTGTACACTGAATTATAATCTAATTTCAATCCTGCCTCCTGAAGATAGGCAGGGACAGGATATAACAAGAGATATAATGGTTCTAGAGAAATAACTAGTTAGAAACTAGACATTGCTGGTCAGTGTAAGCAAAGGTATAGTGAAACCACCAAACTAGTATTACGGGGCAAGACGCCGCAGAGATTGTTCCCTTTTGTATTCCTGCTGAGGTCATTTTATGTTTAACTAGAATTTGATCTCCTTAATGGATAATCCCATGGAAAACTACCCAACTCTACTCTAGAAATTGAAGTCAAGATGCCCCAGCTAACTTAACTTCTGTTAAACTACCTGCTTGTGCAAACCTCCCCCTGCAGCTGCTATTCAAGATAACTGGATGTGGTTTTGCTTTTAAAAGCTACTTGGCCTAAATGCTCAAGGTACACTTGGGTCCCTAACTAACCAAGTATAATCCTGGCTGGCTGGAATAAAGACTTTTTCAGTTGGCTATAAACTGTGTCTGAGTGTTCATCTCTGGTGGGCTCCCTTTAACACTGGACCACTCTGTATACAAAGAAAAGTATTGAGGGAACCAACTGCTAGGCTGCCTCAGAGTAGAGGACATCAGTCAGTGGAGAGAAGCCTTGACAGTTTTATTGGGAAGATGGTAGTGATAGGGGAGAAGGGGCAGTAAAGTTTAGAGGCAAACATGGGGACTTGATCTGTTGCCAACTGCTTGAGTTAATCAGGAGCTAGATGGCCTTGCTGGAGGTAGTTAGCCATTGGGAGCAGATAAGGGAGTTAGTGGCTTTCCTGGTAAACAGGAACCAGCCTTATGAGATCTCTGAATAATGCAGAGTTCAGTTTTTTTGTTTACCTAATAGTCATTCTGTTTACTTAGAGTCCTGCCTTCAGTTAGGCCTAGGCCATTATCTTAGGACATTGAAGCAGCATTGCCATTTTGGGGGGCCTGCTTTGGACCTAACAGTTAGGTAGGCAGGGATTGCCCAACACATGCATAGAAATAAATACACATTTTAAAAGGCAAGCTGACAAGAATACATTGAAAAGTTGCAGACAGACACAAGTAGAAATTGGAATAGAATCCAAGAAACAGGAAATAGAAAAACAGACACAGAGGAGACAGACAGTTTGTGATTTATATAGAAGTGACAGGAGTGACAAGCAGTGTGTAAATAGACACGGAAAGAATAAAAGATACAGAGACTCAGAAAAGAGAAAAAGATAGCAAGAAAGACAGTGCAGAGATAAATCAACAGTATATAAGAAACATAAATGATATCATTTTGTACAACATCAAAACCGTTTTGTGTGAATGTAGATGGACTAATTTAACACTTGCAAAATGCTGTTAAGGAGTCAGTCACAAGCCAAGGCAGCCATAAGGCAGCTCAAAGCCAGGCTTAAGGCAGACTCTGATATGCTAATGAAACATCCCCAACTTGAGCTGGTATGTTAATGAATCAGCCCTAAGCTGTGGACCCTGCTAGTACAAAATTCTCTCTAGACAATACAGAAAGCTAGAACTTTGGAAAAAGACTCCAGGATATCACTGCTATGCTCCTGAGACAGCATCTCAAATCTCTGCATTGATTCCTATCAGCAAGGGGACTTTGAAACTGGCCACTCTGTGACTCTGCCTTCAGCAACCCTTGAATTTCCAGCACTATGACTTAGTTCACAAATACCTGCCAGTTAGTATTAGTGGCTGGCTGCCACTCTCAAGGACCTTTTGGGACTTCTAACAGGGCCTTCCTCCCTGCCTACTACTACTGAAGAACCTCCCATTGGATACTGATTAAGCTTGCTTCTGACTTGCCCTTATCAGACAGGATTCCCCAGGGGAAGCCTGCAGTATTTCCCTCATGACTGGCTGTTTCTCCCTGTTCACTAGGTGAGATACCTGTTTACATGAGATTACAGCACGGTATTGTAAGGAATGTTTGTGTGAATAAATTGAGCGTATTTGAAAGGAAAAATCTCCTGTGGACACCCTAACTGCTGAATGCTCACTGCACAGCATGATCCAGAAGCAGAAACAGAGATCATGCAAGACAGAAAAGATTTTAATACTTCTATTGCTTATGCATGTAATAAATTTGTTCTTTTTCCTAGCACAGGTGGATGGATACAGAGATAAACAGACAATCAGACACACATGCACACACACACACACACACACACACACACACACACACACAAACACACACACACACACACACACACACACACACACACACACACACACA
>JANHMN010000005.1:74053474-74109360 GCA_030674055.1 Rhabdomys pumilio | reverse complement strand
CACACACACACACACACACACACACACACACACACACACACACACACGCTCACATGCAAAGGAGACAGCCAGAAATGAGAAAACAGAGATGGTAACACAGAGCCAAAACATATCTGTTAGGTACAAAGGAAACGCCAATTCCCTAAACTTCAAGAGGCAGTACAATTATCCAGAAATGAGGTCAAGCTAGAGGATAGGAGGATTTCTGGTGGTTAGGTGAAAGCCAACATTTATCAGGAACTTGTGAAGCCAGTTCCTGTCTACCAAAAAGAGTCATTTCCCCTGTACCTCTGGCAAAAGGGACAAATGTCTCTCCAATTCACATACTTGAGGTGTCTATCAGCATACACAGGTCCATGTTAGCCTCCAGGCTCCCCCAGTCCCTACCCACAAGTACTTGTTATATATCACAAAGCCTTTACGCCAGATTCCTGACCTTCCCTCTCTGTAGCCAGTCACCCTTATCACCCAGCTTTCTCTGCTCTCTTTGTTCCTGTGCTTGCTCCTTTTACTGTGCTTTCTCTCTCCTCTACCCCCATTATTCTCCCTTTTCTCGAAAATAGCCCTGGCCATGTTCAGTCTCTTGGCCACATGCAGTCTACTTTTTCTCTCTGCTCTGGAATCTTCCACATGCCTCTGGCTTCTTTCTCATATCTACAATAAAACCTTCTCATACCATGGAGCACTCCCATCATCAATTTATCCAGTATCAAAAATCGACTAGATACAAAGATATTCTAAGGTAGACCTAAATACAGACCAAACAGACAGAAAATTGTTAGGTCTCAGGATGCCTATATATCTAAAATCAATAGAGTTCTGATAAGCTATTAATCTAGGCTTTAATAAAATACTGGTTACAGTTATTTTAGTTACAGGTTCAAATTTTAACTTTTGTTTCTTTTTCTAAATATAGACTTAAAAGTGCTACTCATTATAATGGAAACATTCTGCATAGAGGGAAGAGCACTCATGCTTTTATCCAGAGCCAACATTTGGGTCCCTAAACTGTTCCTTGTGTTTGCCTTTTCCTCCAGGGACCCAAAAGTCCCACCTGTACCCTCCACTGAACAATTGGGCCCTGGCCTTCTTTATTGACAAATCAAGAACCAACTAGGAAACGGGGTTAGCAGCAGAATCTCCCCTTACAACCCACTCTGTTCTCTTCTCTTTCCCGTCACCAAATTTCAGCCTTATCACACATACATTTTTATGGTTCTATTACACTGATAACTTTTCAGATTTTGTCGATGGCTAAAAGCAATGTCTACTCCATCTGTTTGAAGACACATATATTCTAGTTTTTTTCTACAATGATGATTTCCATGCAGATTATAGACATTGATCATTCTAACACCTTCTGTCTCTAGTCTAGATCTATCCTAGCAGATTCCTATTCAGATGACAGACACCATCCAGACCCTGTAAACTGCTCCAAATGGCCTGCACCTCACCAGCACCAGGTGATCATACAGAAACTAAAATCCTCAGACTTGCTGAACACTAACATAAACCTGTTCAGCCAATGTGATTGCTCCCTGTCACTTCAAGCTAGGTCAGTGAATCAGGTGCTTCTGAGGACTGCCACATACCTCAGGCCTTTGACTGACATTTGAGCCTCTCTGGGTTCCTACTATGACCCTACTTAGTATTGAAGTAGTCAAAGATTACATCATCCTTTATCATCAATAAAAGGCTGAAATGTTAGGGTTCAAGCAGCCTATATATAGGTCTCAGGCTGTCCATATGTCTACAAATGGGCTCAAGTTGGATTATAGGGGGTTAGATAAAAGCTATTATTCCTCAGGAATTTATGCAACCAGTTCACATTGGCCAAAGGAATCATTTCCTGTGTTTCTCTCCATTCTTGTGGATCGTTGGCTAATAAGGTCCATGAGGGCAGGGGGAGCAAAGACAATGAGGTCTGGGGTTGGGGGAGGGGCTGAAACCCTGGGAGTGCATATGGTGAATGACCACACTATCACAGGAGGCAGATCAACTTTACTTTGTGTGATTTAAGGCTTATACAGTTTTGGCCAACTGAGGGTCGGAACAACCACTATGGGCTAAGTTGATTGGCTGAGGGCTTAGGGTACTGAAATGCTTCAATAGCATGGGGAAGCATTTCAAGAATCTTAGGTGCTAATTGAACAGTTTCTTGTCAGAAGAAAGGAAATTGATCCTGTAATCTAACAAGGTTACAAGGTAGAGGTATATGTGGAGGCTTAGAATTCTCCAGAGAGGCCAGAGGAAAAGCCTAGCTAATGAACATACATAGTGAGCGTAGAGGCTATCCGGTCAATAGTGGACTTCGACCTGAATTAGCAGTTTTCCCATAAATTCCCTTACTTCTGGAAGAAGAGACATATGGGCTACTTGTGGCATCTATTAGCATATCAAAGTCCACAGTGACCTCCAGGCTTCCTCAATATTACAAGCACATGTATGTCAAGGTCCACACTAGCATCCAGGCCCTCCCCATAACCCAATAACCTGTTATCCTTATAAACATGATTTGTCTACTTCCAGACTATTTTCTCCATAGTTTCATTTTATATATTTCCAATTAAAATTTATTATTGATTTAGCATAAAAATATGAAAGTTTTCCTTATGTCATTTTCTTATATATTTAGTTTTGGTCTCTCCCACCCTTATATCTCACTCCTCTCTTGTACCTCCTGAGCTCATCCCTTTTCTGCACCATTTTGCCCCACCATTCTCCTTTCTAGTTTCATATCATCTCTCCAGTACCATATGGCCCAGTATAATACTCTTAGTGTATACCCAAAGAACACATCTCCTACCACAGAGAACTTGGACATCTATGTTTATTGCTTCTTTTTTCTACAGTAAGTGAGGTTATGAAATCAATGTCCATCAACAGATAAACAGATGAGTTAAATGTGGTATGTATACAAAATGTATTTTTATTCTCCTATAAAGTGAAACAAAATTATAAAATGTGCAGTAAAGTAGATAAAACTAAAAATGAATATATTAACCCAGGTAACTCAGGCTCATAAAGACAAACATCACATCTTTCATATGTGGATCCTAGCTTCTAACTGTTGTATATTTGTATTTATGTGGGATTAAGTGTCTCTAGTCCTAGAACCTAGAAAGGGGTCCAAAACTTCATTTTTAAAATAAAGTGAGGGTTTTTTGTTTACAGCTAACTATGTATATAGAACATAAGAAAAGACTTCATGAGACAAATACCAAATTAAAGCCAACAACAAAGGGTGTCTCATGGATACCCTCATTTGGCCATTTTATATTACTGACACTAAACTATTAATGGCACACTAGTATGTAGGCTTGGTATTGTCAAGTCTTTCAAATCTTAATGAGAAAAGAAAATGAATAAAGTAATTTCTTCCCAAGGAACAAAGGTTTTTATTTAATTGGGAAGAGAAATATAAACCATAAGAAAAATTATTTTTTCACCTAAGTAAAAATTTTAAAATACTGGGGTTTTTTTTTTTTTGTATTTTTTTGGCTTATATTAGTTTTTATACTTTGAGTAAATACTTATTTGTATGGATTTTTAAATTGAACTCAAGTATTTAAAATTGTTTAACCACAAAAGTCAATCAATGAGAAGTAAAATGTCTGAGAAGAGGTAAAGTAGTGGCAGTTTTCAAATTAACAGTAGTCACAAACCAACAGATTTAAATCGTGACTAGCAGTTCTCTCCATTTCAGACAATAACACTTTATACTTACTCTATAGATTACTAACTAGCCCTTTATCATACTTCAGAATAAAAAGCACTCCTCATTATAATTCTTAGCCTTTCCATTCCAAAGATTATGTTACTATTCTTGCTCTTTAAATGGAGTGTATTTTCCAAATATAGTCATTTTTTCAGGGCTTGTTTAATACAGATCCACACACCCTATCAAACTACTCTACAACTTACTATATCCTGAAATCCAAACACTACTTTAACAGCAAACATTTCTGAAGCTCAATGCTACATCCATACTTTTAAACATTGAAACCTTAGTAAATGAATATAACTATGTAATGAAACTGCTTATATGCATCATGCCTCAAATATAGTGCTACAGATTTTGAAATGTCTTCTTGGGGAAATGCAAGTAAAGCCTAACTAACACTGCTATATGCTTAGTTTTCAGAATAACCAATATAAAGATAACATGTGTAGTACATTTCTTTTTTCACATGGAAAACATGAAAACTAAGTGCTATATTCATAGGGAGGAAAGGAGGAATAGAGGAACAAAACAATGCAACTGAGTAGAATAGGGAAGTTTTAAATAAAACTAAAAGAGAACTCAAAATATTCCTTTAAACATTAACTTAATCAAACTACAAGAAGTGATTTTTAAAATGTTTCACTTAGCAATAGGCTAGGTAGGCTCACGGTTTCCTTCTCTCAGTTGGTCCAGTGTCCTTAGAAATTATGTAGATGTTGACAGGTGGTAATCCAGGATAAGTTGCCACAGTAACTATAGAGTTATGTTTTTGGCAGTTTGGAGGAACTTCTCATATATTCCAATATATTCTCAAACTTTATGGTCTTTTCTTCAACAGACAGGACTGCAAAGTAGATCATCAGTGATGGCCAAGTCTGGTTAGTTTCATAGAGGCAGATGGAATCTTCAAGATGTTGCTAACCCTTGACCTCATGGAAGAGCTTCTTAGTTCATTGGACTTCTGCTTGATTCCCCACTTGGTCCAGAGCCACTCTCTCCAGGAAGGTAGAGGAAGTTACAAGCCACATACATGGGGAAAGTTATCTCTTGGTTTTCTAGGTTCACCACTTCTAGCTCTTGATCCTTTCTCAGAGAAAGAATATTATAGTCAGTCTCTCTCCTGAGAACAGCTTTTCCAGTACTGTCCAATGAGATCACTCGCAGACGGAAGGCAACTTTTCTCTGCCAGAGGAAGCTGACACCAAGGCCACAGGATTTATTCATTGCACTGCGACGGAATATAATGCGCCTGTTGGTGTACCATACTACCAAGTCCCAGCCAAAGTTGAAGCCAGACCAGGTCCAGCTGCATTGCTCATCTGTGAAAAGTTGGCCTCCACACCTCATGCTGTGTCCATGGATGTCAGACACAGAGACATTCATTGGCCCAAGTTCCCTGGACTGCTCTGCTAGAAGAAGTTGTAGCCATTGCTCTTTGTATATTGGGCTCAACCATGCTGCAGGGATCAGTCCATCCTGGTCAATAATACGTGCTGAAGGCAGGTCACAGATGATGTAGGGAAACCTTAGCTGCTGAAACACTGACACAAAGGCTCTCCCCGGAGCAGTGTCCAGAAAAGGACCACTATCTGACTCGCTTCTGAACTTGGCAAAGCACAACTCTGCAGGCAATAGTGCACTTTGAGATTCTGAGCAGGTGGGTGCTTCTAGCTGCAGATACATCCACTTTTTCAATATAGTATACACATCGATCTCCACTCCAACCACCAAAAGATCTGAAGAGGCAATAAGCTCTTTCATGAGATCCAGATTGATTTCTAACAAAAGATCATCATTTTGCGAGGTCATCAGGTTGTCCAAGAGCCACTGGCAGCAATTATATCTGATGCTCTGGAGCCCATAATTATCGGCAGAGTAGTAGTAGTTGCACACAGTCTTGATACTGACTGAGGCTCCCATCACATCCTCACACTGCTCAATTAACTCATCCAATTGCAGCATACTAGCTGTGGCCAAGATGTTAACAACTCGGTTGGGAAGAATTACAATTCTTCTACTGTACAAGAAGCCCAAAACCTCATAGAAAGCCTCGCGATCAATATTTTCATCAGGCATCTGTATCTCTATTCTATCCATATTTGTTTCCCGCCAGGCACCACAGAACATGCTAGAAAAGTACCCAGATTGGCACAGGTAGGCCCTGTGCAAGCACCACTCTTCCTGAAATACGCAGATCTTTACGTCACTATTCTCACCCCCCAGGAAAAGTGCTTCATAGGGGCTTCTGGGCTTGTCCAGTCTCTTACGGGCAACTTTTGCATGTGGCCCTCCGGGGCTGCCCTTCCGCTTGTGGCCCCCCTGACCAGTGGAAACTCCTGACGGTTCACTTGCCTGCTCTTCGTGAACAACTGACGGTCCCGCTACTTCTTCTTCGGCCTCCATCGCCTCCTCCTCTCTAGCAGCACCTTCTCTCTCAGGTTCATCTCCAGTGGGATTTCTTCTGGGCCACATTCGACTACTTATGGATCCCATGGCTTCGTCTGAAGGGTGAAAACGTAAACTTCCTCGTCAGACGTAGAGGCCAAAGACAAAACCTCAAACCAGACTGCAGCGGCTGAAGAGCGTCGTGCCTCAGCCTCGCTGAACAGCGGACAGCGTCCTGCCTCAGCTTCGCTGCCGTTAAAATGGCGGCCAAGATGAGACGCTCTGCCATATCATCAACTGAGTTGGAGAACAGCGACACCTACCTTGGAGGACCACACATTGCACCTTTCTTCTAAAGGCCCTGTTCTTGAACTCACCTCACAGACAGATGGCGGAATCCATACCTTTTTGCATGGACTTCTCTGATTATGTTTATGAACACAAGTAGCGTTATTCATCTAAAATTTTGAGTGATGATTTCTTTATTGGAAATAACACCTTGCTTTCATCTTTGTCCTCCAAATAACTTCACATACCTTTGTAACGTCTGCAACTACATCATTAGCAGAGAATAATATTTACCCTATATCCCACTGTATTTTAAAACTAATTTTTTAAAATAATGTTTCCAGTTATACAGTTTTAA
Source organism: Rhabdomys pumilio (assembly GCA_030674055.1). Taxonomy (NCBI): domain Eukaryota; kingdom Metazoa; phylum Chordata; class Mammalia; order Rodentia; family Muridae; genus Rhabdomys; species Rhabdomys pumilio. The sequence goes on along the minus strand of JANHMN010000005.1, from coordinate 74,102,605 downwards.
AACCATCCCAGTGTGAATCAAAGTCATCTGTTTGCAGACAACACAAACATTTCCCCCAGAAACCTGAACAGTAAATATTAGATAAAATCTTAAAGGGCTGGAAAGATCAACTACTCAAAATTTAAATCTGTTGGGTATAATTAAGATTTGAGGCCTTCAAGTTAGTAATCTAGGAAATGACCATGTTCCAAAAGAAAATATTTATCTTGGTGTGTTTTCCAACCAATTTCATGTCTTAGATAATGTACAGATACAGCCTAGACAGAGGAATGTTTATCTCTCCTTAATATATTGAACACAGATACCATTTTCACCTAATGGACAGAAGTACTAAATTTACCCTAAAGGAAGATAGGAATTACCAAATTAGTACACAAATAGTTTTAGTTTTGTTGAGTGAAACAGCATAAGTGAAAGTTTGCTTTAAACTTTCCACATTGATATGGGTTGTACACCAGATTAGAATTTGAAAATTATTTCACTGCATATTTTGGTAAAATTCAACTATCAAACTTGATATAATGCAAAAGAGCAGAATATTAAGATGCAGGACACAGAATGAAAACAATCAATATAAATGTGTAGTAAATTTTGAATATCTGAAAATGTCCTTACTCTTTAGAGTTATATTTATCACATAATAATTACAAATTGCATTGATGATACTGGCCTGACAAGTTTTTAAAAGAATGACTGAAACAAGGGCTTGGAATGTAACCCAGTAGAAGAATAATTGTGTTTAGTATGCACAAAGTCCTTGGTTGATTGGCATAACAAATTAAAAATAAAAGTTAAATATGAAAATAAAATTATATAATTGAAATAGGAAGTGTAGCTGATATTTGCTACTTTGTGGGTTCTTCTTTCTTGCACCCTTCTCCACCTCTTTTCTACCCTTTCAACCACCTAACACTAGAGAAGAGAGAAAAAAGATAGAAAAGAAAGAGAGTGACATCTGGGAAGTCCCCTAGGAAATAGAAACCTTGAAATGGAAAAGTTTTGACTTCCTAGGGAAGCAGATTTGGAAATGAACTGTTAATCATTGATGGCTCTGTAAGATCATAGCCAAGTCAGATCCTGGAATTGCTTCAAAGCCTCACCAAATATAGTAAATCTAACATAGCAGTCAATCAGAAACTGGCATAAGTAACTTCCCGGGCACCCATCGATAAAGTTTTAGATTACCTAACTGCAGCTAAAATTGCTCTAGTTTTTGTTTTATAAAAAGGCTTGTATGCCTTTGTTTGGGTCATCATTTTTGATAAATGCTTGACTCTGCATACTGATAATTTCTACAGAATAAATGTTGTTTGCCTTAGCATACTATTTGAGTCTGGGATCTTCCTTCAGTGATTCTTGGATGGTAACACATCATCTTTAGACTACTTCCTGTTGATTAGGGGCATCGAGTTCCTTGGAGCAAGTTTGATATTTACCATCAGGATATCTATTTTCTTCTTTCTTCTTTGTGCACAACTACTTAATAAACTGCAACTAACAGCAACCAACCAACAACCAATACCATAGGGTCCTAGCATTTATATACCCTGAAAAAGTCCCCAGAATTCCAAAATCACATGATTGTAGAAACTATTTGCAGCTGGCAAAATAATATCCCTGCAAGAGCATGAGTCAAGTCGTAGTCAGCTGTCATGGACAATCCAAAGCATCTCCGTATCCCACACCTGTGATTAAAATACACACACACACACACATACACACACACACACACACACACACACACACACACTTCACTATACATCCCAATCAATGTCCCCCCTTCTAGTACCCTCTCCACAGTCCCTCCCCCATCCACACTCACCATGTCCTCTGAGAGTGTGAAGGCCCCTCCAGGGTATCATCTTGGTATACCAAGTCTCTATGGAGTTAGGTGTCTCTTCTCCAACTAAGGCCAGACAGGAGAGCACAGTTATGGAAACAGATTCTACATACTGGCAACAGCTTTAGGGATAGCCCTCAGTCCAATTGTTGGAGGACCCACATGAAGGCCAAGCTGCACATCTGCTACATATGTGCAGGGGCCCTAGGTCCAGTTCCTATGACCTTTGGTTGGTGGTTCAGTCTCTGAGAACCCCCAAGGATTCAGGTTAGTAAATTTTGTCTGTTCTCCTAGGGAGTTCCTATCCTCTTAGAGGGCACAATCCTTCTCTCCAACTCTTCCATAAAAGTCCCCAATCTCCATTTAATGTTTGGCTGTGGGTCTCTGTCTGAGTTAGTTGCTAGATGGGGCCTCCGTCAGGACAGCCATGCTAGGCTCCTGTCTGTAAGAATAACAGAGTATCATTAATAGTGTTAGAGACTGGTGCTCGCACATGGGATGGGTCTCAAGTTGGGCTGGTTATTGGTTGGCCATTCCCTCAGATTCTGCTCCATCCCTTGTCTCTGTACATCTTGTGGTCAGGATAAATTTTGAGTCTAAAGTTTTGTGGGTGGGTTGGTGTCTCTATTGCTCCACTGGGGTTCCTGCCTGGCTACAGGAGGTGGGCCATTCAGGTATCATATCCTCATTGCTGTGAATCTCAGCTAAGGTCACCCCCATTGATTCTTGGAAGCCTCTACTATCTCAGATCTCTGGCACATCATCAAGATGCCCTCCACTCTCCATACTCCTGCCAGCTGCATTAATAGTAATGGCCATCTGGCCATCTCTCCTTTCTTTCCACACCTGATCCTGGACCCCCCTTCCATCTCACATACAGCTTCCTCCATCCATCTCCCTCCTATGACTATTTTATTACCCTCTTCTAAGTGAGATTCAAGCATCCTTACTTGAGCCTTCCTTATTCCTCTCTGGTCTGTGGAGTGGAGAGTGTGTATCCTGAATTTTATGGCTAATATCCACTTATAATGTGAGTACATACCATACATGTTCTTTTATGTTTGCATTACTGCACTCAGGATGATATTCTTAAGTTCCTTCCATTTTCCTGCAAAATTCATGATGTCTTTGTTTTAATAGCTGAATAGTATTCCATTATGTAGAAAGATATACCATATTTTCTTTATCCAGTCTTCAGTTGAGGAACATCTGAGTTGTTTCCAGTTTCTGGCTATTACTACAAATAAAGCTGCTATGAATACAGTTAAGCAAGTGTCTTTGTTGTATAGTAGACCATCTTTTGGGACTCCCTAGAGAAAAAAAATGCCAAAAAATTTCTGATGATGTGCTATAGTTTCTTGTTGCTTTTTAGGACTTGGGCTGATTGAAGGAGTGATTTCAGTTGAGACAGGCTCACATGCTGAGATAAGATCCATGGAGAACATGTGGTGTTTAGAGGGAGTATAAAAAGGACTTGATGGACAGTGATGGAGGCTGAGCTAGGCTTATTTAATAGACATAGCTGTACAACACTTATTGGTCTTGTGTCTTCACTGATGTGCATTTTGTTGAGTGATGCACAGCTGAGAACTTCTCCTGGTCCCTCCTGTTCACTAGTGTCAAGGCTGAGGCCCAGCTAGCTCAGTCTGTAGAACATGAGACTCTTAATCTCAGAATTATGGGTTTGACCCCACATTGGGTGCCACCTGTAACTTTAATTTTTTTCAAACCTTATTTTTAATGATGGTTTTTTCTTTTTAAACTAAAGGGCTCTATTGACATCGCAGTACATTCAAGAATAATTTTGAGAACATTACAGCTGAAAGAGAATGTCATATTTATAGTCTTATTAAGTACTATTTCTTGAAAAATATAATACAAAGAAATCCTATTAAGTAACTTGGAGCAGCATTTGGAAAAAGTTATCTATTTACACATTTTTTTTAAAAAAAAATCTGGTTTCACCTACACAGCCACAATGTGCCTCTATAATGAAACAAACCCTTAAACTCGTGGAATTTTTTAAAAATGGCATCATGGCATTCTTGCCATGCTTATGATGGGGAGGGGTTGTTGATCTTGATTGGGTCTTAGACTTCTGTTTGTGGCTTGCCTTCTTACCAGACCTTTAAGATTTCTCCATGGAGTGGGACCAGCTATGTTTAGGCTTCTTATTCTTAGCCTTCTTTTCTTTGCTACTTTTGGAAGATTCAGAACTGCTCCTTCCGCTAGAATCAGAAGCTGAATGCTTTTTGCTATTTTTGGTAGCATTTTTCTTACTATCCTGTCTAGAGTCGTATCTTAGGACTTTAACAGTATAAAACCACTCCTACAGAAAGTTCTCTCACTTTCTCGATTCCTTTTTAACCGATCATTCTGACTACTGAATTTAAAATCTTTTTCTTCCCTTTTCTGTTTTTCTTTTCTTTTATCCTGTTCATAGTCCCTTTCCTTATCTTTCTTCCTCCTGTCTTTATCTACACTTCGACTCCTCTCCTTTTTCCTGTCTTGTTCTTTAGCCTCACCTTTATGCTTATGACTGTTCCCACTAAGATTTTATGCCTATCTTGACTCCTACTGCAACTGGAACAATTGTTTCGTCTATCTCTTGAGCGACTTCTGCTTCTATGTCTGTCTCTTGAAGGGCTCCGGTTTCTTCGTCTTTCTCTTTCAATGCTACTTCTACTAGATCTCCTCCTATCTCTCAGCTTCACCCTAGTCCTGCTGCTGTCTATTTAACTCTACAAGAGTAGCTCCTGCTCCTGGTCCATCTAGCTTTCACTGTGGGAGACCTGCTCCTACTGTGTCTCCTTTTCCTCTTAGGCAAGAGGACATGCAGCTGCTGCCTGAGCTGGAGCTGTACGAAGAACTGGAGACAGAGCTGCCATTGCTGCTAGTCCTGCTGTTGCTACTGGAGCTGCCACTACTGCTGCTGCCTGACCTACTCCTCCGCTCCTTCTCTTTCCTGTTATGCTCTCTTTGGGGCTTTAAAACTGAAGGAGCTTCATTTGGAGTTCTTTTCTTTTCATTAACTGCACCACTGTCTGCTTCACTTGCTTGTAGAAGTGATAAACTATTTTGCTCTTTGTGAATAAATTCATTCATCTCTTTTGTAACCCTTTCTGTTTATCTTGTAATAGCTGCTGTTCTTTTTCTTTTCTCCAAAAAGCTTCTTGTTTTTGCCAGATCCAGTGCCATAACTCTTCATTATCAGTATCAGATGACTCAGAACCGTGGTTACTCCACTGTCTCCTGATCCATAACCATCCAGTAGACTGATGCTGTTGAGGGAGGCCAGTGCACTGGACTGTGCAAGCTGTTTTGCAGGAGCTTTCATTGCTTTCCAATGTGCATCTTTAGCTACATAATACTTTTCTTTATCTGTGACATTCAGAAGAATTTGTTAAAAGCATTTTTGTCAACGACATCATTTGGTATTCCTTTTCCTCTTTGGTCATCTCTGGTTCACTGTGCTCTTCTTGGGGAGCTGGAGATGAACTTCTAGTGACTTGCCCACTACTCACAGCCTCCAGATTTTCAGTATCTTTATCCTTTCATCACTATCAGATTTACTTCTTTGGGGTAAACAAGGACCATCCCCTTCTTCACCATCTTTAGTGGCCTTTCCTTTTTCTGACAACTGTGAACGCTGCTGTTCCATTCTTTCTTCCTCTAATTTCTTCTGCTTTTCACATTCCCTCTCTTAAGGCCTTCATGAATCCAGTGTAGAATAGTCCTGTGTTTTATTACATCCATCTATGGAGGCTCCTGCTTCACTGGAAGGGCAATAGGTGAACGCTGTCAGTCCCTGAATGATGGTGGCTACTCTCTTCAATTCTGTGTAGGTGCTAGAGGTCCTGGTTGCCAATAAGGAGGATGAAATCCACCTTGTGATGGACCAAAAGCAGCCCCATGCTGATAGTCAAACTGGTTCATCAGCCCCACTGCAAAATTATCTGGTGGTCCACCCAAGTTGTGATTGTTCTGGTTAAATATATGCCTGTTGTCAGGAGCAAATTCCCCACTGTCCTGTCTGTTGCTGTCTTCAGAAGAAGGAACAATGTCCATTGGGCCTGGTGTTGGTGGCATCCATGACTGATCTGGAGGGAGGTGTGGGGGCTGCTGATGCATTCCCCATTCTGGTTGCTACATTCTGTTAAAATTTGAATTCCTTTGAAAATTCCCATGATTATTTGGGCCAGACTCCATTGTAAACATATCCTGTCCATTTGATATCATTCCTGGTGGTTGTTCTATGATGCTTTGCTGTCCTAAGGGTTCTGTTTGTGCAATCCAATCTTGGGCCAAAGCAGTGTAGTCAATCTGGCATGTATCTTGCTGGTGTTGAAATGATTGCATCCAATGTTGCTGGTTCAAGGGCCATTGCTGCCAAGGCTGCCCTCCTTGATCCCACATCCTTTGATTCCCGCTCAGATTCTGGAATATCACTGTCGCCACCATTCCTGTAATTCTCTCCAGCCTTTTCGATGCTTCTACTTCTTCATGAACAAGACAAGATCTTAATGATGGTTGTTAAATGCTTTAACTTCCCTTCTCACTAACCACCCATCAGAGGTAGTAGAAAAGAAAGAATATGGGGAAAGTGGACCTCTTTAGAAATGGTTCTTTTTAGCAACTCCCATCTGTGTTGTCTGGAAATCAACAGTTCTGTTCACAGGTCAGCAGTGACAGCTTGATCCACTCACAAACACTTCAAGGATACACCAGAAGTCTAGTTCAGTAGAGTTGGCTTAACAAACAAAAATCAGCAGGGGTGACACTACCTAAGATACAGCCAGGCCAACAGTTTTCTCATATATATTTACTGTTTTTTTTTTTTTTTTAAATTTCATTTCCCAAGTAAGAGTTGAAACTAAATAACATATAGGGCATTTTAGACAATATATAAAGGTATATGGGTAAGTTATAATTAATTCATTCTACCTGATTATTTGGAATAGTTTTACTAATCAATTGTAATGCATCATGAACCTTATTACTAAGGATACATGCAGAGGTTAGGTAAGAATATCCTTTAAGGATATTTTTAAATGGTTGTAGTTCATTTGTGGAAATATATAAGAGGAGTCTCATATAGCTAATATGACCCAATTTTTTTTATTATATTTGAAACTGGATTTGTTGTATTTTTTTCTGGTGCAATTTCAAGACCAGTTTTTTTTTTCCAAATCAGCTAATAATATACTGTACAACTAGATGCTGAGAAAGCATTTGACAAAAATCAACATCCTTTCATGTTAAAAGTCCTGGAAAGAGCAGGAATTCAAGGCCCATACCTAAACATAGTAAAAGCAATATGCAGCAAGCCAGTAGCCAACATCAAACTAAATGGAGAGAAACTTGAAGCAATCCCACTAAGATCAGGGACTAGACAAGGCTGTCCACTCTCACCCTACCTATTCAATATAGTACTGGAAGTCCTACCTAAAGCAATTAGACAACAAAAGGAAGTCTAAGGGATACACATAGGAAAGGAAGAAGTCAAATTTTCATTATTTGCAGATGATATGATAGTATACTTAAGTGACCCTAAAATTTCCACCAGAGAACTCCTAAACCTGATAAACAACTTCAGTAAAGTGATATAAAATTAACTCAAACAAATCAGTAGCCTTCCTATACTCAAAGGATAAACAGGCTGAGAAAGAAATTAGGGAAATGACACCCTTCAAAATAGTTACAAACAATATAAAATATCTTGGAGTGAATCTAACAAAGCAAGTGAAAGATCTGTATGACAAGAACTTCAAGTCTCTGAAGAAAGAAATAGAAGAAGAACTCAGAAGATGGAAAGATCTCCCACGCTCCTGGATTGGCAGGATTAATTTAGTAAAAATGGCCATCTTGCCAAAAGCAATCTATAGATCCAATGCAATCCCCATCAAAATTCCAAATCAGTTCTTCATAGAGATAGAAAGAGCAATTTGCAAATTCATTTGGAACAACAAAAAACCCAGGATAGCGAGAACTATTCTCAACAACAAAAGAACTTCGGGGGGAATCACCGTCCCTGACCTCAAACTGTACTACAGGGCAATAGTAATAAAAACTGCATGGTATTGGTACAAAGACAGGCAGGAAGATCAATGGAATAGAATTGAAGATCCAGAAATGAGCCCACATACCTATAGTCACTTGATCTTTTACAAAGGAGCCAAAACCATCCAGTGGAAAAAGGACATCATTTTCAACAAATGGTGCTGGTTCAACTGAAAGTCAACATGTAGAAGGATGCAAATCAATCCATTCTTATCTTTTTGTGCAAAGCTCAAATCCAAGTGGATAAAAGACCTTCGCTTAAAACCAGATACACTGAAACTAATAGAAGAGAAGGTGGGGAAGACCCTTGAATACCTAGGCACAGGGGGAAAGTTCCTGAACAGAACACCAATGGCTTATGCTCTAAGATCAAGAATTGACAAATGGGACCTCATAAAGTTTCAAAGCTTCTGTAAGGCAAAGGACATTGTCAATAAGACAAAATGGCAACCAACAGATTGGGAAAAGATCTTAACCAATCCTACATCCGACAGAGGGCTAATATCCAAGATATAAAAAGAACTCAAGAAATTATACTCCAGACAACCAAATAACTCTATTAAAAAACGGGGTACAGAGCTAAACAAAGAAATCTCAACAGAGGAAACTCGAATGGCTGAGAATCACCTTAAGAAATGTTCAACATCCTTAGTCATCAGAGAAATGCAAATCAAAACAACCCTGAGATACCACCTCACACCAGTCAGAATGGCTAAGATCAAAAACTCAGGTGATAGCAGATGCTGGTGAGGATGCGGAGGAAGAGAAACACTCCTCCATTGTTGGTGGAATTGCAAACTGGTACAACCACTCTGGAAATCAGTCTGGCGGTTCCTCAGAAAACTGGACATAGCATTACCTGAGGATCCAGCTACACCACTCCTGGGCATATACCCAGAAGTTGCTCCAACATATAACAAGGACATATGTTCCACTATGTTCATAGCAGCCTTATTTATAATAGCCAGAAGCTGGAAAGAACCAAGATGTCCCTCAACAGGGGAATGGATACAAAAAATGTAGTACATTTACACAATGGAGTATTACTCAGCTATTAAAAATAATGAATTCGAGAAATTTTTAGGTAGATGGATGGATCTAGAAATTATCATCCTGAGCGAGTTAACCCAATCACAAAAGAACACACATGGTATTTACTCACTGATAAGTGGATGTTAGCCCAAAAGCTTGGAATAGCGAAGACCCAACCCACAGACCACATGAAGCTCATGAAGAAGGAAGACCAAGAGGGATGCCTCAGTTCTACTTAGAACGAGTAACAAAAACACTCAAGGGAACAAATATGGAAACAAAACATGGGACAGAAACTGAAGGAGGAGCCATCTGGAGACCATTCCACCTGGGTATCCATCCCATGTACAGTCACCTAAGCTAGACACTGATGTGGATGGCTGGAAGTGTGTGCTGCCAAGAGCATGATATAGCTGTCTCCTTAGAGGTCTGCCAAAAACTGACACATTCAGAGGACGATGCTCACAATTAACCACTGATATGATCAAGAGTTTTCCAATGGAGAAGTTAGAGAGAAGACTGAAGGAGCAGAAAGGGTTTGTGACCCTATGAGGAAAGCAACAATACCAAACAACCAGAGCCCCCCAGGGTCTAAACCATCAGCCTGGGAGCACACAGGGAGGGACCCATGACCCCAGCGTATATGTAGGGGAGAATGACCTTGTTGGGCATAGGTGGGAGAGGAGATTCTTGGTCCCATGAAAACAAACACAGAGTGGGGGAGAATATGAGGGTGGGGAGGGGGTAATGGAGGCGGGGGGGGGGGGGGGGGGGGGGGCCAGCCCCAGAGAAGCAGGAGGGGGGGGGATGGGATAGGAGGTTTCTGGGCTGTGGGAGGAAGGGGGGTAAGGGGATAAAATCTGAATTGTAAATTTAACACTCAATTTTAAAAAAAAGATGAAAAAAAGAAAAAAAAGAAAAAGAAAAAGGAAAAAAAGAAAGAAGAAAAATAGGAAATTTAATAACACAAATGAAATGATTTAGAAAGTTAGGAGGCAGTTTATGTTAATGGAAACAGCATCATAGAAACTGGATAATCACACCCTCATAGAAGCACAAGGAGGAGGGATGGGATAAGGGGTTCCTGGGTCACCGGTGAGGGGAATGGGATAAGGAGATAAAATTTGAAATGTAAATATTATAACCAACTTAAAAAGGGGGGGGGAGTTGTTAGAACCAGCATCTTTAAAAAAAATGTCAGCCCTCTAGAAAAAAAAAGTTATCTTGATACTAAAACTTGTTCTGAGAATTGTATATTGCAGAATACACAGCCTTGGTGTATCTACTCATCAAGCAAAATGAGAAGACCTGCTCAAACCTCCGATGTCCTGGAATTCCATCTGGATGCAGTGAAGACACAGTGTCAGAAGCTTATCAATTTACTCTTCCCCCAACCCCTCTTCTAATATCTCAACGCCTCTATTATCAGCTTGAAGAAGTTAAAGAAGAGTCAGTGCCCCTATTCCCTGGACTTGGGTACTAAGTGGTTAATATTGGGCTGCCTTTCTAGGGAAAAGTAGTGGTTTTGTTGGAACAGGGAGGATTAGCTAGGATTTATGGCATAGCCATAACCTATTGGTAGAAATGTGTATAATTATTATCAAGATGAAGTCATAATTTCTTAAACGGTACAAAATTTACTTTGATTTCAAATTTAAGGCTTTCATTGGTACAAGCTTCTTATTGATATAAAAGTGAGATGAATATTGATACTCTCGTATAACACAGTTAGGAATACAAGGCTTAGACCTAGTCCTTCTTTAACTTTTTTTAACTGATTTGAGATGGTTAGCCTGTGAGTTAAGGGATTATAGCAAATTCATGGCCTGGAGTTTATTGTTAGGGTGTTCTCTATGTTTTATTTAGAAATAGCTGAGAGGAGTTAACAGACAACAGTCCAGGTTACCTTATATAGATTGTTGGTTTTCAAAACGTCAGAAATCCATAGAACTGATGTTACAATCATTTCTACATTAATGTTCATTTTGATTAGAGACCTGTCTGCTCCTGACAGCTTCCTGTCTTGGATTCTAAGAAGAAATTGAGCATCTTTGGAGTTACTCCAGTGTCGGGGAGACAGCCACTAGGCAAGAATTGCCTCTTTCCAACTATGTGTGGTTTTTTGTGATTGGATTACCTCACTCGGGATGATATTTTCTAGTTCCATCCATTTGCCTAACAATTTCTCTAATTCATTATTTTTAATAGCTGAGTAATACTCCATTGTGTAAATATACCACATTTTCTGAATCCATTCCTCTGTTAAAGGACATCTGGCTTCTTTCCAGTTTGTGGCTATTATAAATAAGGCTGCTATGAATATAGTGGGGCATATGTTCTTGTTATATGTTGGAGCATCTTCTGGGTATATGCCCAGGAGTGGTATATCTGGGTCCTCAGGTAATGTTATGTCCAATTTTCTTTTTTTTTTTTTCCGAGACAGGGTTTCTCTGTGTAGTCCTGGCTGTCCTGGAACTCACTCTGTAGACCAGGCAGGCCTTGAACTCAGAGATCCACCTGCCTCTGCCTCCCAAGTGCTGGGATTAAAGGCATGCGCCACCATCGCCCGGCTCCAGTTTTCTGAGGAACTGCCAGATTGATTTCCAGAGTGGTTGTACCATCTTGCAATCCTACCAACAATGGAGGAGTGTTCCTCTTTCTCCACATCCTTTCCAGCATCTGCTATCACCTGAGTTTTTTAATTTAGCCATTCTGACTGGTATGAGGTAGAATCTCAGAGTTGTGAAGCACCTAAAGAAATGTTCAATATCCTTAGTCATTTGAGACTTTTTGTCAACAATTTATTCCTTATATCCCTCAAGGACAAGGTATTGTGGGAGGGGCCCATGGAACTTTAAAACAGTATCTTCATAAAATAAAAAACAGGGAGGTATATCCCCATATACCACAAATTTATTTAAATCATACTCCTTTTATTTTAAATTTTTTAAAAAATTGGAAGCCAAGGAACTTTCTGCTGAGTGTCTATGGCACCCTACAACTAGGCATCCTTACGCCTGGGTGAAAAGGATCCACTTACTGGCATATGGCATGATCCCAACCAGGTATCTAATATGAGGAAGAGGGCATGTTTGTGTTTTTTTTTTCTGCAGGATGCTGAAGGAGCATGGTGGCTGCCAGAGTGATTGGTGAGACATATTGATGTTGAGACAAAGAATGATGCTGACCTGTGAGCTTTCTGAGTGTCCTGACAATGGTGAATGTGAAGTTGTATTGGACAAATCTTTCCGACCCACCATTGCTTACCTATAACCCAGATGGAACAAGCTGCCGTCTCTCAAGTTTTTAGAACTTGTGGGACAGAGAATCAAAAAAGAGAAGTTATAATGACTCTTGTATTTTTCTGAATGGTGACCAGTTATTCAGACTCAATCATGGACTGGTTTAGAAATCAATCCAATATTGGAAAAAGCAGTCTTCATTTGGAAGGCTGGATCTGGACACTTTCAGAGACATACTTGGAAGTTAGCTGTAGTTCTGTGATGTTATATTAGCAAGAGATAAAGTTGGGATAGGTTCTGGATTTCAAACAAGTGTTAGTGCATGTGATAAGGCTCTTTTAATAGTCAAGTTAAAATTTCTTTTGTCTCTTCTACAGTATTTATTATAAGTTGATTGTATACTTTCTAATTGTGTTAGTGTGTTGCAACCTGTCATGTCTATTATGGGGTTTTATCAATCAGCTTTTGTCTTATATCCCTGATTATTACAGAACCTTGGTTTTCTGAAAAAAGCTCATAAATAATGGAAGAAGTGAGTTAGGCTTTAAGCAGAAGCAAGAGGTTAGTGGGCTTGATTATTGCAGGTATAAAAGCTTTAATTACATTAATTGTTAGCACCACTGCTATATGAAGCTATAATTTAATGAAAAGCAAACTGCAATTGATTCAGCAGGAGGCAGTCTGGTGCCATGTCGGACCCAGAGCGAGCATGGCACGGGCCTGAAGGCTGCAGGAGCCTGAGGGACAGCGGCTCCACAGAGTGGAGACAGGCCTGCTGAAAATTACTGAGTATAAACTTGTGGTAGTTGGAGCTGGTGGCATAGGCAAGAGTGCCTTGGGGATGCAGCTAATTCAGAATCACCTTGTGGATGGATGAATATGATCCTAAGATAGAGGATTCCTACAGAGAAACCTGTCTCTTGGATATTCTCGACACAGCAGGTCAAGAGGAGTACAGTGCAATGAGGGACCAGTACATGAGAACTGGGGAGGGCTTTCTTTGTGTATTTGCCATAAATAATGCGAAATCATTTGAAGATATTCACCATTATAGAGAACAATTTAAAAGAGTAAAGGACTCTGAAGATGTGCCTATGGTTCTAGTAGGGAATAAATGTGATTTGCCCTCTAGAACAGTAAACACGAAACAGGCTCAGGAGTTAGCAAGGAGCTATGGGATTCTATTTACTGAGACCTCAGTGAAGACAAGACAGGGTGTTGATGATGCCTTCTATACATTAGTCCAAGAAATTTGAAAACAAAAAGATGAGCAAAGATAGGAAAAAGAAGAAGTCAAGGACAAGGTGTATAGTCATGTGGATAGTTTGTACTCTTTCTTAAGGCACACTTAAGTAAACGTGTGATTTTTGTACATTACACTAAATTATTAGCATTTGTTTTAGTATTACCTAATCTTTTTTTCTGTTTGTGCAAACTGTCAGCTTTTATCTTAAATGCTTATTTTAATAGGACAGTGGAAACCTTTTCTCTAAGTTCCAGTATTCCCTAGGTTTTGGACTTAATCTAGCAATGCCCGTGGAAGAGAAAGACCTTGTTGTGGTTGGTTCTCCTAAGACTAAGGGATCACAGATTTATGGGCTTCCCTTTGATTCACTTCCAGCATGCCCTAGAGTTTATCATCTGTCATTAGTGCAGTTAGACTGTTCACAAAGGCTTTCTCTAGCTTTCCAGTGCTATTAATCTTGGTCACTCCCCCAAATAGTCTATTTTTTCTAGAAAAGGTAAAAAATGAAGAAAAAAAGGCAATGGAAAACATTGAAATCCATTCAATTTCCATGTTAGCTAAATTACTACAAGATTCCTATAATAGCTTTTCCTGGTAAGGCAGACCCCATATGAAAAAGTAACCATTTGGACTATATGTACATGCTACTAAATTTTTGTAATAATTCAAACAACTTTACATATATAAAAAGTTCTCAAAAGAATTAATTACACTTCCCCTTTGTCAGATTGTTCTTAACTTTCAAGTCTTTTTTGAATTTATGTTGTTGAAAGTAGTTTTAATGGTTGTGAAGCTGAAAATGATTTGAGACAGTTATAGCTTAGCAGGTGTTGAGGAGACCAGAGTTACGGGGTTGGGCCTTACATGAACCTGTGATGAATGCTATTGGGTTTTGTAGCACTGCTACATTCAGTGTTGGCCATGCATTGTTTGGTCAACATGGGGGAGGAGAAAAGTTGAATGGCTTAGTACAATGCATTCTCACCATGTAACAGTCCTACTGACAAATCAAGGAAATTTCTTTTGTTTATAATAATAATAATAATAATAATAATAATAATAATAATAAACAATTTAAAATAAATTTTGATGTTCACTTTAAGGTTCAGATTTTGGGGTAGGAGGCTACAAGGAGAGTAAATCTTTAATGAAGTAAGAAAGTTTGAAAATGCAGGTTTGACTAGTCTCTCAACTCTAGCTGAACAAACATTTCCCAAGTACTCCCCAATCTGGTAGGTATTTAAAATTATCTAATGCCTTAAGAATAGATAACAGGAAAAGCAATCTCATCCATGCACTTAAAGCATTCCTTCAAATAATTTGAAATGAGATGGAACTATCACTGGACTATGAGGACTGGATATCTGTCTTTTAGAAGTCTGATTTTAAGCAAATCACTGTTTAGTGTTGAATCATCTCAAAGACACTAACTTCACAGCCATGTTTACATGCTGACACACTTAGTTGTCAAGCTCAGCACAATCTGTAACTGTTGTACCTGGATTAACATCTTCACTGCCAGTCCTGGGCAAATTGTGCAAGAGGTAAAATTTATATTTCAGTATCCATTCTCTAATTTCAGGACTCCCCTCCAACATTATACTGGCTTTCAGCCTGTCTCCCACATGCCCATGACTTAGTGTAGTTTTAATAATTTTCCCTCACTTCAAACTTTGTTTTTGCTATGGACAACTTCATGAACGTTGCCCACTAAGGTAAGTATATCAAAGCTTCCCTATTGTTTTCTTCCTCAGGATTTAAAATAACAGACACCATAGTGGGATTTGAACTAATAGCTGGTTTTCAGGGCCACTACATCAATTCAATCTCAATCCTTTGGACTTCATTCCTACTGCCCAGTTTACTGGTGCCTCAGTAGGGATTTTCAGATTTAGTGTGAACAGACAGAACACAGTCCAGTAGAAGGTGAGCTTAATCTTCATCTAGCCATTATCCTGGTAAGTGATAGATTCAATTGTTTTAATAATACAGTCTAACAGTGAAAAACACTTCAAAGTTTTGATCATAAAACTCTCTTTTTTAAAAAAAATTATTTACTCAGCATTTATTCAGTGCTTGTCATATTCTTGGCATTACACTAGGCACTGGGGGTGCAGTATCCTCAAGAAGGGACACAGTCCTTGGCTAGTGGTATGTAGCATGATCTGTAATACTGTAAGGCATATGGCATATGACTTAGACATAACAAAATACATGATTTTAGTTTTACAGAGAGGGGTTTGGGTTCCTACAATTTTTTTCCTCAGTTTAGCAAGAATTATTTTCTGTGAGTCCAATGCAACTTTTAAATCAAACTACTTTATGTAATTATTTCATTTTTCTAAAGGAACAGAAATCCTCTAGTATATTTTTTTGAAATGTTCTAAACTGTACAAGTTCATAGAACATTCTTTGGGTGGATTTTAAGTCTTAAGATGCAGTTAGTAATACCTCTCATTTCTATACAGAAGAAAAGGTGTACTTCAAGAGCTGCAGTATATAATCAGATATTTTTAATGTTTCTGGGCAATGTGTTAAAGTAGTGGTAATTACCACTATGTAAATTTTGAATTGTGTTACAATTTGGTTAACAAAAGGGTTTTGTAGTGTTGGATTTTTTTGTTTGTTTGTTTCTTTGTTTAAAGGGGAAAGAATCCTAGAAACAAACATGTTATCTAGTTACTGCAGCCTTAAAGTCCTTGTTGAAGTTGAAAACCAATGCTAAGTTACAGTCATAGGCAATAACATGTTAGTGGGAAGAACATAGCTGGCAAATACAATTTTAGTAAATATTTTCTTTTTTTTAATTTACATTTCAGATGCCATCCCCTTTCCCCATTTCCCCTCCCTAGAGAAAACCCCTATCCCATGCCCCCTTTTCCTTTTTGCTTTTATACAATTTTTTTAAAATGTCAGTCAAAGGCTTTATAAGTTTGGTAATGTTCAATCAGAAGTGTAACCCAATGCCCAACCTAGATATATAAGCTGTCTTTGACTGGTGAAGACACGTGAACATCTGCTTCCATGCCCCCCTCTTTCTCTCTCTTTCTCTCTCTCTCATCACCTTGCTTCTGCTCTCCTTCATCTTCTCCTCTCCTTACTCCATCTCTTCCTCTCGGTGCTCCTTCCCCCTTAGCTCCTTCTACATATCACCCTTCCTATTAAAATAACACTTTTTTTCTCAAAATACAATTAGAGCATAATTATTCCTATTTGTACCAGTGAGGTACAAGATAGTCTTAATACCCAGTCCATCATTTTGTTGACTAACCAGAACCTCTGTTGTCTCTCTTGACTAAAACACTTAGTTTTGAACCTGGCTGTTTTTCTTGGCTTTAGAATGAATGTCAGCTGAAAACCATCCACTCAGATCTTTTCTCTCAAATAGCCAGGATTGGCTATGAGACTTTCTCCAATAGGTAGGTTAATATGGACAAAAATTTGACATAGACACTCTAGAATTAACTGACACTTTACATCAAACAGGCCGAAGACATTTCTACATAGTATTCCATCCAAACACCAAAAGTATACATTCTACATGGCAGAATATGAAATCTTCTCTAAAATAGACCACCTTCTAGGACACAAAGCAAAACCTTAACAAATACGGAACTGAAGAAAACAACAATCAAAAAAGAAAAAAAGAAAAAACTTCATGTATCCTATCTGACTAAATATGTAATAAAATTAGAGTCAACAATAAACAAAATTTTTAAGTATATAAATCATAGAGATTAAACATCATTACTAAATGATAAATGGTCAAAGAGTCAAAATATTACTGGAAACAAATGAGAATAAGAACAGAAAATACACAAATGCACACATACAATTCTGGAATATATTAAGGCAATTCTAAAAGGAAATATATAGCCCTATACGCCTATTTTTGAAAATCAGACAAAACACAGTTAAATGACTTAATTAAGCAACTCAAGGATTGGGAGAAACAAGAACAAAGCAAGCAGACATCCCTATCCTAATGTCTGACAAAATGTACTTCAAAATAAAACTAATCAGAAGAGTTAAAGTAGGAGACTTAATCCTTATCAAGGGGACAGTTATCTAAGAAGATATCACTATGCTAGCATATGTACATTGAACTCTGGTATACCCAGTAGTATTAGAAATAACTACTGGACTTCAAGATATCAACTGACATCAACCCCTTAATAGTAAATGATTTAAATACCCTATTTTTTTTTGCCAGATGCGTCATCTGAACATAAAATGCAAAAATATCAGAATTAAATGATATAATACATTATATGGACCTAACAGAAATATACAGAGCATTCCACCCAAACACCCAAGAATATGGATTTGTCTCAGCAACTTTTCTAAAATAGAAAAGCTTTTCTAAAATAGACCACATTCTGGAATGCAAAACATATGTTTACAAATTCAAAAAGACTGAAATAACTCTGTGTGTCCTATCTATCTGACCACAATGGAATAAAACTTAAAACTGACAGCAAACAAATCTCTAGTAAGTCTACTTACTAGATTAAACCACTCATTCTGAACGATGATTGGATCAAAGAAGAAAGCAAAAAAGAAATTTAAAAAAATTTTGGAACTAAATGAAAACAGTGCAACAAAGCCTGTGGGACACAGTAGTAGTGCTACAGGAAAAATGTATAGTTCTAATTACCTACATTAAAAAATAAGAAAGAACACAAATAAAAGACTTAATGATGAAACAGCTCAAAATTTTAACTAAGACCAAACCTATTCATTGACAAAAATATTAATTTTTTAAAAATCAGGTTAGAAATTAATAACATAGGAACAAAGAAAATAATACAAAAAAATCAACTAATCTCTCCTTCTGGTCTGGGTCAGAGCACTGAGCAGATTCCGGGGCGGCAGCTCTGCCCCCAATCTCACAGAACCCAGAGGAAGCAGGGCTCCCAGGAGCTCCAACACAGGCAGTATCTTAGGTAAGCAGACAGCAACATCTGCCCCAAACAGGGAGTAACTGGAACCCACTAGGACTCAGGAAGGCACTCCTGGCCGAGAGCGCTGGTTCCTTCCTGTCTGCACCTGAGCACTGAGCAGATCTTGGGCCCTAGCTCTTACCCCAGTAGTAACACCCACCTGACACATTTCTGATATAACCAAAATAATAGGAAAGACAGGCTCCAGTCAAAGACAGGGCAGGTAGCAATAAGGAGATCTAGATGGCAAAAGGCAATCACAAGAATATAAGCATCAGCAACCCAGGGTACTTGGCATCATTAGAACCTAGTTCTCCCACACAAGAAAGTCCTGAATTCCCCATATTACTAGGGAAGCAAGATTCAGATTTAAAATCACTTCTAATGATGATGATAGAGGACTTTAAGAAAGACATAAATAACACTCTCAAAGAATTTGAGAAGATCACAGGTAAACAGGTAGAAACCCTTAAAGAGGAAGCACAAAAATCCCTTAAAGGGGGAGCCTGCTGGCGAGGAGGTGGGCGGGGGCGGGGAGCTGTAGGGAACCAGTGTGGTGGCCTCCTGATTTATGGAAGCAATCTGTCTCTTTTTCTTTTCCCTCTTCAACTTCTCTTTTCTTCCTTCCTTCCCTCTCCAATCTTTCTTCAGGATCCTTTTCACTGTTGGTCAGAGACTTCAACCAGAACCAGGGAGAAGTGGTGAAACATTGCAAGATCTGTAACCTAGACAACAGCAGCTTCTACATCTCCCCTCGTATCACTTTTCCCGGACTACAGGATCTGGTCCGCCATTACACCAACGCCTCCGATGGGTTGTGCACAAAGTTGAGTCATCCTTGCCAGACCCAGAAGCCCCAGAAGCCGTGGTGGGAGGACAAATGGGAAGATCCCGGGGAGACACTGAAGTTGGTTGAGTGGCTGGGAGCTGGCCAGTTCAGGGAAGTGTGGATGGGATACTATAACGGACACACGAAGGTGGCAGTGAAGAGTCTGAAGTAAGGGAGCATGTCCCCCAGTGCCTTCCTGGCTGAAGCTAACTTCATGAAACAGCTGCAGCACCCGCGGCTAGTCAGGCTTTATGCAGTAGTCACCCAGGAGCCCATCTACATCATCACAGAACACATGGAGAATCGGAGCCTAGTAGATTTTCTCAAGACTCCCTCAGGCATCAAGTTGAATGTCAACAAACTTTTGGACATGGCAGCCCAGATTGCAGAGGGCATGGCATTCATTGAAGAGCAGAATTACATCCACCGTGACCTGCGAACTGCCAACATCCTGGTGTCTGACATGCTGAGCTGCAAGATTGCAGACTTTGGCCTGGTGTGCCTCATTGAGGACAATGAATACACAGCATGGGAGGGGACCAAATTTTCCATTAAGTGGACAGCACCAGAAGCCATTAACCATGGGACCATCACCATCAAGTCAGATGTGTGGTCCTTCGGGATCCTGCTGACGGAGATTGAGATTGTCACCCGTGGTCGAATCCCTTACCCAGGAATGACCAACCCTGAAGTCATTCAGAACTTGGAGCGAGGCTACCGAATGGTATGACCTGACAACTGTTCTGAAGAGCAGTACCACCTCATGATGCTGTGCTGGAAGGGGTGCCCAGAGAAGCGACTCACATTTGACTACCTTCAGAGTGTTCTAGATGACTTCTTCACAGCCACTGAGGGCCAGTACCAACCCCAGCTGTGGTAAGCCATGTGGTCCCAAGACCCTCCCCAATCCCTTTGCCCTGGCGAGGGCAGACAGAATTCTGTGCCATATCCATGTGACCTGTACACACTTGGACTTTGACTCTGTACATGAAACCTGTGCTTGTGCCACACATAATGCAGTTTTTGTCTTGTATACACACACATTTTGGTTTTGTGGGTTCTACACATGTGTTTTATAACCATGGAACATGTGAGTCTAAGTCTTAGATACCACCTAAGGTGTCTCTTCCTGGACCATTTCATTTCCTGAAACTATACAGAGGAGAAGGTCTGCGACTGATGAGTGTCTCTGTCTACCATTGCCTTCCTGAGGGCCTCCTAGTGGGCTGCCATCCAATCTAATATCTCTGTGTGTCCTGCCTTGATGCCTAGCACACACCAGGAACTCAATAAAAACCTGTTGAATTAAGGTTGTAGAAAAATCCCTTAAAGAATTACAAGAAAACACAAACAAACAGATGAAGGAATTGAACAAAACCATCCAGGACATAAAAATGAAAGTAGAAACAATAAAGAAATCACAAAGGGAGACTACCCTGGAGATAGAAAACCTAGGAAAGAAATCAGAAGTCATAATCACAAGCATCACCAACAGAATACAAGAGATAGAAGAGGGAATCTCAGGTGCAGAAAATACCATAGAAAATATTGACACAACTGTCAAAGAAAACGCAGAATGCAAAAAGTTCTTAACACAAAACATCCAGGAAATCCAGGACACAATGAGGAGACCAAACCTAAGGATAATAGATATAGATGAAAGTGAAGATTCCCAAATTAAAGGGCCAGTAAATACCTTCAACAAAATTATAGAAGAAAACTTCCCTAATTTAAAGAACGAGATGCCCATAAACATACAAGAAGCCTATAGAATGCCAAATAGACTAGACCAGAAAAGAAATACCTCCCGTCACATAATAATCAAAACACCAAGTGCACAAAACAAAGAATATTAAATGCAGTAAGGGGAAAAGGCCAAATAACATATAAAGGCAGACCTATCAGAATTATACCAGACTTCTCACCAGATACTATAAAAATGAGAAGATCCTGGGCAGATGTCATACAGACCCTAAGAGAACACAAATGCCAGCCCAGGCTATTATACCCAGCAAAACTCTCAATTACCATAGATGGAGAAACCAAGATATTCCATGACAAAACCAAATTTACACACTATCTTTCCACAAACCCAGCATTACAAAGGATAATAGCAGGAAAGCTCCAATACAAAGAGGGAAATTATACCCTAGAAAGAGCAAGAAAGTAATCTTCTTCCAACAAATCCAAAAGAAGATAACCACACAAAGGTAACTCCACCTCTAATAACAAAAATAACAGGAAGCAACAATCACTGTTCCTTAATATCTCTTAACATCAATGAACTCAATTCCTCAATTAAAAGACATAGGCTAATTGACTGGATAAGTAAACACAAGACTTAGCATTTTGCTGCATACAGGAAACCTACCTCAGTGACAAAGACAGATTCTACTACCTTAGAGTAAAAGGCTGGAAAACAATTTTTCAAGCAAATGGTCCTAAGAAACAAGCTGGAGTAGCCATTCTAAGATCTCCAGCCTGAGAACACAAAGGGAGGGACTCATGGCTCCATCTGTATAGGTAGTTGAGGGTGGCCTTGCCAGGCATCAGTGGAAGTGGACGGCCTTGGTGCCTGAAAGTTTGGATTCCCTAGTGTTGGGGAATTCGAGAGCAGGGAGGCGGGAATGGGAGGATGGTGGGAGTACACCCTCATAGAAACTCCCAGAATTGTACGGATTAGACATGGCAGAGGCAGGCCGCTAGAAGACTAGATTCCAGAATTCAAAAAAAATTATCTTGATACTAAAATTTGTTTTGAGAATTGTATATTCTAGAATACACAGCCTTGGTGTATCTACTTATCAAGGAAGCTGAGCAGATCTGCTTGAATCTCTGATGTCCTGGAATTCCAGCTGGATGCAGTGAAGACACAGCATCAGAGGCTTATCAATTTACTCTTCCCCCCTGCCCCTCTTCTAATATGTCAATGCCCATAATCAGCTTGAAGAAGTTAATGAAGAGTCAGCGCCCCTATTCACTGGGCTTGGGGACTGAGGTGGTTAATATTGGGCTGTCTTTCTAGGGAAAAGTAGTGGTTTTGTTGGAACAGGGAGGATTAGCTAGGATTTATTGCATAGCCATAACCTATTGGCAGAAATATGTATAATTGTTATTAAGATGAAGTTATAATTTCTTAAATAATACAAAATTTACTTTGATTTAAAATTTAAGGTTTTCATTGGTATGAGCTTCTTATTTATATAAAGTGAGATTAATATTGTTACTCTCATAGGCATTGTGCCTATATAACACATTTAGGAATACAAGGCTTAGACCCAGTCCTCCTTTAATTTTTTTAACTGATTTGAGATGGTTAGCCTGTGAGTTAAGGGACTATAGCAAATTCATGGCTCTGAATTTATTGTTATGGTGTTTTCTATATTTTATTTAGAAATACTGAGAGGAGTTAACCGACAACAGTCCAGATTGCCTTACATGGATAGTTGGTTTTCAAAACATCAGAAGTCCACAGAATTGACATTACAAACATTTCTGTATTAATGTTCATTTTGATTAGAGACCTGTCTGCTCCTGACAGCTTCCTGTCTTGGATTCTAAGAAGAAATTGGGCATCTTTGGAGTTACTCTTATTGTGGTAAGACAGCCACTAGGCAAGAATTGCCTGTTGTTATCTACATACAAATGACTGTCCAGAAAAGGACATAATTGCAGAATAGTCGACTGATTTTATCTGCCAAGACAGAGTAATCAGCCCTTAATAATTCTATATCACTAGGTCTGTTAGATGATCCTGGGCCAGAAGGCTGAAGAACAGATGGTCCAACATTTTGTAGTATAATGACTGTCCAAGTGTTCAACAGTCTCTATAAATTGGTTAAGTTTTAGAAGTTATGCTTTGTGCTTCCCATAATTTTAGTTAACTCAGTCATTCTGGATTTCTGACAGGGTTGAAGACTTAAAGTCTCATAGCCAATCCCCACTATTTACTTTGAGAGAAAAGATTTGAGAGGATGTTTTTCAGTTGACATTCATTCTAAAGCCAAGAAAAAAGCCAGGTTCAGAACTAAGTGTTTTAGTTAGGAGAGATGACAGAGGTTCTGTTTAGTCAACAAAATGATGGACTGGGTATTAGGTCTATCTTGTTCTTTACTGATACAAATTTGTATAGCTATGCTCTAATTGTATTTTAAGAGAAAAGTTTTATTTTAACAGGAAGGGTGATATGTAGGAGGAGCTAAGGTGGGAGGAGTAAGGAGAGGAGGAGGAGAAAGAGAGGAGGAGCTAGGAGAGAGGCGGGGGCATGGAGGCGGATGGGATGTTCGTGTGTCTCCATCAGTCAAAGATAATTGATATATCTAGGTTGGGTACTGGGTTACACTTTTGATTGTATAGACATCTTGTTATTGATCAATACCAAACTTATAAAGCCTTTGATTAACATTTAAAAAATTGTATGAAAGCAAAAAGGAGAAGGGGGGATGGGATAGGAGTCTTCTAGGGAGGGGAAATGGGGAAAGGGGATGGCATCTGAAATATAAATAAAATATACAATAAAAATTTTTAAAGAAGAAAAAAAACAAAAAAAAATCAACTAATCTAAGAGCTGTTTCTTTGAGAATATAAACAAGAATGATAAATCCTTGGCCCAATGAACCAAAAGAAAAAAAAGAGAGGGTTCAAATTAAGAGAACTGGAAATCAACAGGAAAATATTAAACATAAAGAAACTCAGAATAGTATAGGGAATACTTTAAAAACCTGTACTACATTAAGTTGAAAATCTAAAAGAAATGGATGAATTTCTAGATTCATACAACCACCAAAATTAAACCAAGAATTCAACAACCTAAACAGACCTATAACAAATGAAGAGATTGAAATAAATAGTAAGAAAAGCCTTCAAAATGAAACAAGTTTGGTCCAGATATATTCACAGAAAAATTCTTCCAGACCTTCTAAGAATATTTATCATCAATCCTTTTTAAACTATTCAAAAATAACAATGGAAGTAATGCTGCCAAACTCTTTCTGTGAATCCAGTATCACTCTAATATCCAAATCTGGTAAAGACACAAAACCAAAGAAAACTGCAGGCTAATATAACTGAAGAACATAGAATTAAAAACTGTCAAGAAAATACTTCCAAACCAAATACAGAGATAAATATAATTATCCACCATGACTATGTTGGTTTTATCCTTGAAATGCAGTTATAATTCAATATACAGAAGTCAGTAAATATAATAAATCACATGAACTGACTTGAAAACAAAAATCACATGATTGTCTCAATAGACACTGTAAAGGTTTTGACAAAATCCACCTTTTCTTCATGATAAAAGTCCTATAGAGTATAGTACTGTAGGGGGCATACTCCAACATAATAAAAGCTATATATGAGAAACCCACAGCCAAAATCATCCTAAATATAGAAGAATTTGAAACAATGCACTGAAATCAGGGACTGGACTCTCCACTATATCCACTCCTATTCAATATGTAACTTGAAGCACTTACCAAAGCATTAAGGCAAAAGAAGGAAACTGAGATACAGATAGGAAAAGAATATCCCTATTTGTAGGTGACATGATATTAAGCATTACAGATCCAGAAATTTCTACCAGAAAACATTGAGAAATGATAAACAAATTTGACAATGTAGCAGGATAAAGAATGTACTTGCAGCCACACAGCCCAGGTGACTAGAGAACACCCAAAATGATCCCTAGTCTGGGGACACGCAGGCCCACACAGGCAAAGGAAGCCAAAGATGACTTCTGCCCAGTGTCCATGCAGGACATAGCACTCCTGAGATGACCCCAGACACCCAGAGGCCCTAGGTGCCACTAAGATGAAGAAGTTAAATGGTGAAGAGTAAGAGAAGCAAATGAATGTGAGCACAATGAAGAGAGGCAGAACTAGAGACTTTAGAGTCACGAGGACCAGCCTGATGTGACTAGGTGGTCATGCTACCTAAAGCCCTGTCTGGATCTGTGGCAAAGGAGGTCTGTTACCACCAAAGGCCAGGTGAGTGTCCCTGATCTGGGCCACAGCCTGGGGCCACGTTGATGTCTAAGGACTGTGCAGTGCTGGTCTTGCCATTAGCTAGCTGTATCACTAGGGAGAACAGCCATCCCACCTTCTCCCTGCACCTTACCCATGAACCCATGAAGCAAAATAGAGCTGGCCCTGGTTACATGAGTTGTGAGAAAGCTGGCCCTGCCATTTGTCTGTCTTGTGGTAACATGGGCAATGGAAAGATGCCTTCCCCCTTTACCCATTGCCACCTGGGACAGGCGGGAGAACTGGCCCCTGGATTATGAGAACAGGAGAGCTGGTCCTGCCCCTTGCCTGCTGTCCCATTGAGTGATCTAGCTGGGACAGTGCTGGCGAGCTCAACTTGGTATGGGTGCAGGAAAGCTGGTGGGCTCTCCAGCTCAGCTACTACTCCTCAGACCCAGATCCAGGACTTTTGCATTGGCCTACCCCCAAATCTACCCCATCTATGAACTGCTGGAGTTCATGAAGGGGCAAGTACTATAGATCCAGAGCTGCAGGATCTCCATGACACAAGGCAACAACAGGATATCTGAGAGGAATCCCAGTGAGGATCATGCATTGATAGTGTAGGAGAAGCCAGAGGCTTCAAACCAGACTAGTGACTCATGGCAATATTTACAAGTAAAGAAGTGTGGACAAAGGAGTATACTATAGGACACACTGTCATGCTCTACACCTTCCACAATGAGGTTTTTTTTTCCTTGGGGGCAGGGATGTTGCCTATGATTTCTTCTTTCAGTGTTTTAGGTTTCACGTTTAGGTCTTTGATCCATTTTCCCCAAGAACTAAGGCCAACAGTAGACAAGAGGTAGTTCGTGAAACTTAAGTTTCTCCACAACTAAAGAAACAATCAATTGGGTGAAGAAGAAGCCCATAGAATAGGAACAAACCCCTGCCAACTATACATCTGACAAAGGATTAATACCCAGAATATATAAGAATTTTAAAAACAGAGTAAAAATAAAACACATAACCCATTAAAAATGGGCCTAGGATCTGAAGAGAAATTTCTCAAAAGAAGAAAAAATACACTCTAAAATGCACTCTAAAACTACCATATCTCCCAGCTATAGTAGTCCTTGTGATATCCCCAAGCACTTTAAAGCCCAGAAGATTATATGATTGAATTGCAAACCATTAGACATCGAGCTATCTCTGATTGTTATTGTGTCCTGGTTATATCTTCAGATTTAGAAAGCATGTAATTCTACTTGTTTCTTTCTCAATTTTTAAATTGATAGTTAGATGGTTCTAGAATGAGGCAGACCCACATTTTGGAATTCTTATCTAGACGCTACTGGAGCTGAAGCTTGCCTCAGTGGGCTCTTTCTAGTACACCCTTGGCCATTTTTACAGAGGGATAAGGGGCTGGAGCTTATAGATCAAAACAAGAAAACACAATCAATCTCTCTATTGGTTTTTTTGCTGGTACTCAAAAACTGTTGCTAAAATAATAATAATAATAATAATAATAATAATAATATCAGCAATATAACTTAATAGAACTTTATAGAGAAATTCAGATAGCCAACAAATTATATTCACAAAAAAACTAAGGAATACAAGTGAGACATTAAATCAGATGTGTATGGTACAAAGAAAAGAAAGTCCCATTTAAAAAGGCAGAAATTAGATGTTCACATTGCCTATTGAACTCCTCCCCTAACCTAAGGTTACAGACCACAAAAAGAGATATCCTCTATAAGCAGAATAGAATTAAGCTCCTTACCTTATAACAGACGGCAGGAACAATACCTCCTAGGGATGCCTAGTTCCAGGCTGTAACCTGTGGACTTAGGATTCAGGCTGACTACGGAGTCAAGTTCCAGATTTCACCCAACATCAAACTGGCCATTGGTTCTACATTCTCCCAGTACAAAAGTAATCCTGTGACCCACGTGATCCTAAATCTAGACATTTTAGCTACCAACATTCTGCTTTGAGACAAGCCTCCAGGCTGTTACCCACAGGCCCACATTCTAGAAGATGAAGCAAACACTCTTGAGAAACTATGGGGACATTGCAAAAGAAAGGTGCCTCTCCCATGGACTTTGGTAAAGGTTTCTTGCTTGCCGAGAAGCAAGATTCTAGCACAATTAACATTGCTGTCACCATAGAGCTAATATTCAGTTTAATATGGATATTTTATGCGAAAGCAGTAGTTCTCAACCTTCCTAATGCTGTGACTCTTTAATATGCTTCCTCATGATGTAGTGACCCACAACCATAACATTATTTTGTTGCTACTTCATAACTGTCATTTTGCTAGAGGTTTGCCAGAGAGGTTGTGACCCACAGGTTAAGAAATACTGTGTTAAAGTAAAAATGAACCAGGCTTAAGGTCTATATTAAAATATCTTTATCAAATCCCAACTCTACTTTTATAAACTGACTTATCCTGAAGTTCTTTTCTATGTTAAAATCATGAATTCAGATTGGGCTTGTTGTACTGAGGTCCCTAGAACAGTAGGAGAACTCCTCAGGCTACTGGGGGCAACAGGATGTTAGTCTCAAACACTAATATTCCCAAGTCCTAGTGACAGGCTAATCCCAACAGAATCAAATTCTAGATGTTCCTTGTGTAGCTGTATACCATGATTAACTAACTGTATAGTAACTTGAAACCTAAATCATTTCACCCAAGTACTCAAGTTGTAAGCCCTTAACTTTTTTTTCTGACAGTCTGTTCTGACAAATGGCTTGCTCTAAAGGAAAGCGATCATCTCTGGAGACTAGAAGAGGTACCTACTTTTCCACATTTGCACTAACCACAGTAAGACGATGGAGATCATGAATGAGCAGGCAATTTTAACAACAGGAAACAGACAGGACAAAGCATCGGTACATAACCCTAAAGAGGGACTATCTGGCAATGGATTGCAAATAATTCTTCAAGAAAGATTGGAGACATACAAAGAATATAGACAAAAAAGTGAATAATATCAGACTTATAATATATAAGAAAAATGTGAAACAAGAACAAATGCTATAGAAACTTTATTTATAAAACAAACAAACAAAACCAGAAACAGTTGATGTGGTAAAAGACAATGGCTAAACTTTAAAAGCCCTGGAAGCCCTGATAGCTTACTTACTCATACAGAAAAAATGGATGGATAAGCTCAAAGATAGGAGTTTGAAATGACCTTGTCAAAGGAGTAAAAAGTTAAAAAATAGAAGTACACACAGTCTAAGTAACTTATGTCGCACCAATGAACAACAACAACAACAACAAGCCATCATGAAAGTTTCAGAAGTTATCAAGGAGAACAAAGACTAAAAGGTTATATAAGGACATATGGTGAACCTGAGGAGAAATATATACAGTCAATTATTAGGAAATTAAATAATAACACAAAGAATATAACACAACCTTACAGTACAGTGCATTACTTTATATGCCAACTTTTTTCTTTTAAGAGAAGAACATAATGTTGCCTACTATATTATTATAAACTCACAATTTATGAATAAAAAGAATTTTGAAGTAGGCAAGAAAAAACATGTGTGTGTGTGTGTGTGTGTGTGTGTGTGTGTGTGTGTGTGTGTGCTTCCAGCAGAATACTCAGAAGGAATCTTTCAGGCCACAGGAATGTAAGGTATTTAGAGCCCTCATAGAAAATAAAAATCCCACAGAGAAGCTATTCCTAGAATGAACACTATTCAGAAGTAAAGGGGAAGTGTCTATTTCTTACCCTCTTCAAAAATAAGTTAAATTAGATCAAATGTCTTAATGTAAATAGTGGAACTTAGAAAGAACTTGTTGAAAACATAAGAGAAACTCTTGAGGACAAAGAATAAACAACTTCTAGATTGCTCAGGACCTAATAGTAGTAAATGACAAATCGAGTCACTGAAATGGAAATTGTACAGCTAAAGAAACAACTATCAGAGTAAAGGTAAGGAATTAGAGGAAAATTTTACCAGAAATTAACTTGATGGTGTATTAATACATATAATAAATAAATGGTTCAAAAATTAAATACCAAAATAATAATCCAATCATTAAATGACAAGCATTATCAATAAGTAAATAAAAATGTGTAGTCATAGAATGATACAAATAGAAACAAAATATTCTATCTTATATCACTCAAAAAAGGGTATCACCAAGAAAAACAAAACAAAATAAAGTGGTGACGAAGAGATAATGGTTGCAGAGGAAGAAAGCTGATCCACCGCTGCTTAGCAAATTGGTATGGAAGTTCCTCGAAATGCAAAGTAGAACTTCCATATGCCTCAGACATTATATTCCTCTGTATGCAACTGAAGGCATAAACTTCAGAATACAATAAAGATTCCCACACATAGATTATTGCAGTGTTAGTCATAATAACTTGTAACTAATTTTTAAAACCTATTTCTTAATGATGGTTCTTAAATGCTTTAACCTCCCTTGTAGCTCACCACCCATCAGAAGTAGTGGAAAAGTAAGGATACAGGGAAAGTGGACCTGTTTAGAAAGGTTCTTTGGAGCAACTCCTGTCTGTGTTGGCTGGAAATCAGCAGTTTAGTTCAGGGGTCAGCAGCAGCAGCAGGTCAATCCACTAGCAAAATACTTCACCGATGCATCAGCAGTCTAGTTTTGATAGTCAGGTAGTAAACATAAATCAGCAGTGGTAGCACTACCTAGCAGAGATAGCCAGGCCTCAGCCGCAAGAGTAGTCAGCAAGAGGGACTGGTGGGGGGGTGCGCGGTGTGGGGGAGGGGATCTTCAGGAGTTCTTTGCTGTGTCTCAGGAAAATCAACAAGCCTTGTCCAGCTACCTCTATAAGCAAGCCTCACTCACTGTCAGTTGAGTCCTATTTATACCCTCCAAGCATCACGTGTCCTCTACGTCTTGCCTCAACATGTGTCTTGCCTTAGCACGTTGTCTGTCTCACCTGACATCACTCTTCCAATCAGACTGAGTCTGCAGAAGTGGCAAAAAAAACTTCAGCACACCAGCAGAAGTTTTTTGGTGCATTTCTCTCTATGGAGTCCGGACAAATTGAGCTCAAGTGCACTATGTAAAGTGGACCAATACATGCGTGTTGTTAGCAAAGAATCCTTCATTATCTGTTCTTTTACATGTTTGATTTAGCCGAACATTCTTTCACCTGCTTCAGCTAAATGTTCCTTCACGAGTCTGCCTTAACCTTTCACCTGTGTCCACTTCAGGAAAACATTCCTTCATGTGTTTGCCCCAGCAAAACAACATCCAACACAACTGACTTTCCAAAGAACCCTTAACTTTCCACTTCAATAACTAAGTGGTAAAAGCAGAGGTTGCCATAAACAAATGATTAGATTAAAGTATGTAATATATTGATACAACAATATATTCTTCACACATAAAGGATAATATTATGTTATGATTTTTAAGAAAATGGTTGGAAGAAACCACTATTGTAGAGAGAACCTTAGGTGTCACCTGTCAATCAAAAGCCTATGGCCAATGTGCTGAGGCAGGATTAGAAGGTGGGACATCCAGCAGAAGGATATAGGATTCTGGGACAGAGTCAGGCATGGGGGGTTTGCCTGGAACGCTGAAGGAGATGGTTGCATGTAACTGAGGAGAGGTAACCAAACCACATGGCAGGACTTAGAGTAAATGAGATAATTAAGTTATGAGCTAGTTGAGGAACAAGCCAAAGCTTTTGGTCTAGACATTTATTCATGAAATATTAAGTCTCAGAGTCATATTTCTGGGAACAAAGAGGCTAGGTAAAAAGGCCTGTGGTTACATTTGTTATACCACACATGGGCCATAGAATCCAAGCTTAGAAAAGTCCCGGGACAGAGGCGGCATGGCTACACACTATGTTAAGAAAAATAATCCAGACTCATAAAGACAAATATTCACCTTTTCTCGCATATGGAAATCAGATTTTAAAACAGACGTGAAAGTAGGGTGGTGAACATTTGGGAAAAGGACACCCGTATGAGTGAAGAAAATAAGCTAAGGTAATTGTATACATGAACGAATGAAACATGAATGCATGTATGAATGTAGGAAATGTAAAAAATAAAACATTATTTTTTGTAAATGATTAAATACAATTAATGTGTTTTTAGCAATATAAAAAGTAAAAGGAAGTGGGAAATAAAGGTATTCACACATAGATCAAACAGTCAGACTTACTCATGTTTAAAACTTTTTAATCACAAATATCAAAGAGAATTCTCTATTTTATTTTATTTTATTTTATTTTATTTTATTTTATTTTATTTTATTTTATTTTTTGGTTTTTCGAGACAGGGTTTCTCTGTGTGGTCCTGGCTGTCCTGGAACTCACTCTGTAGACCAGGCTGGCCTCGAACTCAGAAATCCGCCTGCCTCTGCCTCCCAAGTGCTGGGATTAAAGGCGTGCGCCACCACCACCCGGGAGAATTCTCTATTTTGAAAGGAGTAAAATACTCCAACATAAAAGTTCATGAAAATATAAAACTCACTGTACAGTAAGAATATAGTTAATTTTAGAGCACACAGATTCTGTTATGGTTGTGTATAAGTAATTACTAGGTTATATAAATTTAAATGACAACTCTATCAATATAATAATGTATAATAATTTGTTAGTAAATACATGAGATAGAAAGATGGAAATTCTGACGCCAACAACTTAAATTTTGTGGGAATAATTTAAAGAGTAGAGTTTCACACATACTTTCCAAAGGATTATTTGAAAAGAAACAATGAAAATTATAAAGAAATTATCTAACTTTTATGATAACTTGTAGTACAAACCTGTATTAAAGCCATCAAATATGAGTGAAGATCAAAGTCAATGACAGAAATAACTTATGTAACACAAACTGATGGCAAGAGAAGAAGAGAATGGATAAATTGAAAATAATAAAGTATCAGCAATTAATACCTTCACTAATTACTTTAAATGTATATGGATTGCATTCTCTAAGCAAAACACATACTTGGCCTGGCAGACTTAAAATGCCAGATCCAGCAATCTACTGTGTAAAAGAACAACAGTTCAGTTTTAAAGACACATGTACTAAAAGATGTAGCATGGAGATGATATGATTTCAATAATAAAACATCTTCTTCCTATAGCAGAAACAAACTATAAACTGAAAAGAGTAACAGAACTCACAGCAGATTATTGTATAGCGGTAGAGGGGTCGATTTATTGATACGATAAAACAAGTGTAAATGCATGTGCCACCAACCCCACAATACTTACACATATAATTCAAATATTAGTAGAACCAAAGGGAGAAATGAAACAGAATGAAATAAGAGTTAAGCAATGCAAAAATTCCACCATTAGCAACAGACGATATAATCAGACACATGGTATAGTGACGAACTTGAGCAACATTATGTACACAATAGGCCTTAAGGTTACACAGAACATTCCTTCCAACTACACACGCAACATTACCAGGGTAGATTCTATACTGCTCAGAAAAGAATTATTAATACATTTAAGAAGACTTAAATTATATGTAGTATTTATTCTTTCCACAGCAATATGAAGATAGAAATCAATGTTAGGAGACGTTTCAGACAACTCAAACTATGTGGAAATTAAACACATTCGTGAGTAAACAAGGGTCCAATTGAATAGGAAGTAAGAGAGTATTCACATCTCCAAATGGAGGAGTAGAAGTATTCATTCATCATTCACACACCCACCACTATCCCCCTGGAACAAAACAAACATGCTAACTCTTTTATGGCAAAAGTATACCCGTCTTTTCAGAACTTAAAACTGAGTCAGTGGTCACTCCTTTGACAACAAACAAGTAGCAAGCACTATGTAGGAATGGCTCTGATACGAGTCTCCTGGCCCTATCCAAAGTTTCTGTGTGAAAAACTCTCTCCAGTCTAAAACTTTCCCTACTTAAAGCAGTGAGCTTGAAGCAGCAGCAGCAGCAGCAGGCATCCCCTATTATTGTGAATTCTATTGTAAGAAAAATATTTCCTCCTAAGGTATTGGAAATATTGCAGTGCTAATATATCAGAAGCTAGCTGAAGTAAAATGAGATTTTTAGTAACAGCTAGTTCTAGATTGGTGGTTCTCAACCCATGGATCGTGATCCCTTTGGAGGTCAAATGACTTTTCCCACAGGGGTCATATATCAGACATCCTGTGTATCATATATTTATATTACAATTCATAACAGTAGCAAGATTACAGTTATGAAATAGCAACAAAATAATTTTATGGTTGGAGTCATCACAACATGAGGAACTTTAATAAAGGGTCACAACATTAGGAAGGTTGAAAATCCCTCGTCTTGGTTTTCGTTTTGAACCAGAGGAAGTGCAAAATTTGACTGCTTCTATTGAAATAAACTATGCTTCAAGCAATTTGCTCTAGCAATTCTTTTGCAAAAAGTATCATGGTGTTCCCTCACCTCCTCAAAGCAGTTTGAGGATCATTTAAGTTTAGCATCTTTTCCGAAACAAAAAATCATTTCCAAAGCAAAGCAAAAACAAAACAAAACAAAACACCCAAACAAACAAAAACTACACCTTCCAGAAACCTGGTCTACGCACGCCCTCTGGTGTCAAAACTAAGTATTGCTTCTAGAGGTTAAAAGTTTATAGTAAGCTGCACAACCTTTTAAAAGATAGGCACCTTAAGAGAGAAAAGATGCAGGGGACCTGGAAGGAGTGGAGAGAGAGTAGTCTGAGGTTGGGAGGTACTGTATGAAAGAAGAATCTATTTTCAATAAAAAAGAGAAAAAAATCTCTTTTTTACCATCAGGGTGCTTGGCCCAAGCCTTCACCGTAATACATTAAAAATTCAAAGTGATCAACCTGCCTCCATGTTGGACCAAGACACATAGCCTAAGACACTTTAGCAATTTATGTTAATTTCCTAGTTTCCATTGGAAACTACATAGACAAAAGTATGAAACTGTCAAAGGTGCTATACACAAGAGAAGAAAGGAGAGGTAGCTGGAGTACAGCAAGCCATGGTAACATAAAAAGAACTGATTGATGACATTGTGACCTGAGAGAAATACATGGCTGGGCTAGGGCCCTCATTTCACCATGTAAATATTAACATCTCTAACTGTAAAATACCATATTTTTATAACCATCATGCCAGTGCCTCTATTTCTTAACCTTATAGACATAAACAAAATGCAAGACACCAGGACTGCTTTTCAGAATTGTAGAGTTGTCACCATGTATTGTCAATTTGTGTGTGTGTCTGTGTGTTTAATGTTAATATTTTTATACATTTTAATTAAAACATTATTACTTCACTTCTCCCTTTATCTTTCTCTCCTCCAGCCCCTCTTCAACTCCAGTTCTTTCTGCGTTCCCTATTGCTAACTCTCAAATTGATAGCCTCTTTTTGTTTGATATATATATATATATATATATATATATATATATATGTGTGTGTGTGTGTGTGTGTGTGTGCATAAATATGAACACATATATAAATATGTATGCTAAGTCTACTTTTACAGATTCAGAGGTTTAGTTTATTATCATCATGACAGGAAACATGCATCCAGGCAGACATGGTACTAGAGGAGCAGAGAGTTCTACATCTTGAGCCACAGGCAGCAGGAGAGTGTGTGCCATCTTGGGTGTAGCTTGAACATAGGGAGACTTCAAAGCCCATCCTCACAGTGACAAAGTTCCTCCAACAAGACCACACCTACCCTACTCCAATAAGGCCAGGTCTCCTAATAGTGCTACTCTCTATGGGCCAAGCATTCAAACACATAAGTCTATGAAGGCCATACCTATTCAAACCACCACACTATGTACTGTACTTTTGTGCGTACCTTGCCATGATGGCTAATGTTATGATTAATTGCTATCACAACTGGATAGGACTTTTGTTTCCTTCCCTTAGCAGCTTGCATAATATTTTCTACAATCATGGAAGCTAGACTATAGGAAAGAGGCTTTCCCTTAATCTCTGCTGTATCTTTCTTCCTGCACATCTTATAGACAGGACAAATTTTGGGTCAAAGGTTTTGTGGGTGGGTTGATGTCTCCCTCCCTCCACTGGAAGTCCTGTCCAGCTACAGGAGGTGGCCACTTCAGGCTCTATATCCCCAGCTGGTAAGAATCTCAGCTTGAGTCACCTTTGTCAAAAATCAAGTGTCTGTAGGTATGTGAGTTTATTTCTGGGTCTTCAATTCTATTCCACTAATTAACCTGTCTGTTTTATGCCAATACTATGGAGCTTTTATTACTATTTTGAAATTTTCAAATAAATATTTTGTGTCAAGTTGACACAAAACTATACAACACAATTAACCCTTTTGTTACTTGACACACAAACACATCACTGTCAAGCCCTGTCTTGTTCATACCCAAGTTCACACATTAATAACACCACAACACAAAATATTTTACAAACGTAAAAATTCACATAGTCTTTACAAATTCAGATACTTCAAAATTCAATCTCTTTAAAAATCTAAAGTCTCATTTAAAACCTAAAATCTCTTCAAAAATTCAGTCTCTCAACTATGGGCTTCTGTAAAATCAAACATAATTTTTTCCTTACTCCAAGAGGGAAATATCAGGACATAGTCACAATCAGATCAAAACAGTGTCCAATATGTGGCATTTAGTCATGATCTTCTGAGCTTCCCCAAGTGGCTTGGATCACATCTCTGACTCTGTAAAACACACAGCTTGTTTTCTAGGTTCCAACTGGCTCCATTACAATGCTACTCCTGTTCTTGGTGGTCAGCTGTTTAAAATGGGTATAAAGATTAGTAAGTTTGGGGTAGATCAGGACCACAGCCTAATTTATGGGCCTCAGGCTATTCCTCAGAAGTCATCTTGTTTATTTTCCCAAGATGGGGATATTGGATTTTTACATTGGTGCACTAACCTAGTAGGTAAGGGTGTATCAATGAAAAACTTTAAGTCTTCCCATGCTTTAGGCTTTAAAGGATATTGAGGTCTTCAAAAATATTGCTAAAGTTCTTATAACTAACTGACAGCATAGATGAGTGTATGTACATAACAATAAGAGTATCCCAGACTTCAGGGGAAGCACTTTGGGCAATGTAGGTCTAAGTGAGAGAGTACAAGGCATGACTTTGAGATCTCAGGCTCTAAACCATTAAGTCTCAATGGACGTGATGTCAGAAATGCTTCTGGAGTCTCAAAAATAATTAAATATGTTCAAAGTTCAAAACACAGTTTCCCGGGGCTGGAGAGATGGCTTGGTGGTTAAGAGCACTGATTTCTCTTTCAGAGGTCGTGAGTTCAATTCCCAGCAACCACATGGTGGCTCACAACCATCTGTAATGGAATCTGATGCCCTCTTCGGGTGTGTCTGAAGATAGCTACAGTGTACTCACATACATGAAATAAATAAATCTTAAAAAAAACCCACAGTTTCCCTACTTAATGGACATTGATGTTGGAAGCGTGGTGGCTTCTAGTAGGGCCCAAAATTTTAGGGTCAAAGACAGTCTGGAATATTAGTCCATTTTCACATTTGACACGAATGTGAGGTCCTTGAGAGGAGGTTGGCTTTCCTTTAGAAAGGAAATATGGACACTCTTCAAATTATCCCTAATTTTCAGATTGTGCATGGCTCTGCTGGAAATTTATAACCTGATGGCTTTGTGAACTCCTGATTGAAATGGAGAACAAAATAATCACAGGAGGCAGAGAGAGGAGGGAACCTGGGAGGAAGAGAGTAGGGGGAGGAATAAAGGGGGGGCAGAATTAGGTATGGGAAGGGACAGAAGAGAAGTACAAAGGGTCAGAAAATTGAATAGAAGTGTGTAACAGTTGGGGATGAGGAACTGGGGATAGCCACTAGAAAGTCCCAGAGTCTAGACAAGCCAGAGGTTCCCAGGACTCAACAGGGATGAGTTTAGCCAAAATATACAACAAAGGGAAGAAAGAGCCTGTGAAGACCACCTCCAGTAAATAGGCACGGCCCCCAGTTGAGGGATGGAGCCACCCACCAATCTCAAAAATTTTAACCCAGAAATGTTTCTGTCTAAAAAAAGACTGGGACAAAAAATGAAACAGAGAACGAAGAAAAGGCCATCCAAAGACCCCCCCACACACACTTAGGGATCCATCCCATCTGCAGACACCAAACCCAGACACTATTGCTGATGCCAAGAAGTACATGCTGACAGGAGCCTAGTATAGCTGTTTCCTGAGAGATTCTGCCAGCACCTGGCCAATATAGATGCAGATACTCACAGCCAACGATAGGACTGAGTCTGGGGACTGCAATGGAAGAGCTAGGGGAAGGACTTAAGGAGCTGAAGGGAATTGCAACCCCATAGGAAGAACAATAGCAACTAACCAACCACCTGGAGCTCCCAGAGACTAAACCACCAACCAAAGAGTATACCTGGAGGGATCCATGGCTCCAGATACAAGGATGGCATTATCTGACATCAATTACAGAGGAGAACCTTGGTTCTGTGGAGGCTTGATGCCCCAGAATAGGGGGATGCTAGAGCAGTGAGGAGGGAGTGGGTGAGTGGGTAGAGGAGCACCCTCAAAGAGGCAAAGAGGAGGGGGAGAGGGGTGTTGGGATGGGAGGTTGTGGAGGGGTAACTTGGAAGGGGGATATAATTTGAAATGTAAATTAATAAAATGATCAATAATAATAAAAAAGAAATGTCATAGCTCATCATAGTGATAATAGGAAAGACTTGGTCTTCAACCAAAGACTGGGCTAGTTTTCTTTGAGTGAACCTGGCTGTCATTATTAGATAAGGCTCTAGGATTTCTTAAGCAGGAAAAGAGGCAGTCTCTGTGAAAATATATTGAGCTTAGCTTTAACCTCTTTCTTCCTCTAGTTTGGACCTCTTTGTTCTCAAGGTCTGCTCTTAGTTACTAAGAACTTTGAAAGTTGTGTCTATTAAGGCCAACTTCATGAGATGGAACCCATTGCTGACACTGCTGGAGTGACCAAGAGCCAGAGTCTAGATAGCCCAGCAACTTAGGGTAAAACCAAATATTACTGGTCAAAAAAAGTAACACTAAAATGACTCCCAATGATATTCGCCTATATTCATACATTGGTGCCTTATTCAGTCTCCATCAATCCTTCCCCTTATTGCCCAGGGAACCCTGAAGAAGAGGAGGCAGGAGTGGGGAAGACAGAGGGATGCAGGATGTCAGGAGAACAAGGCCTCCTAAAACAACTGAGCAAAGCTTATATGAACTCACCGAGAGTAAAGTAGCAAGCACAGGACCCACACAGGTCTATACCAGGTCCTCTGTGTATATATTCTTTCTTTCAGTTAGTACTTTTATAGCACTCCTAGATATGTGAATGAGTAGGTCTCTGGTTCTTATGCCTTCTCTTTCATTTTTCTGTTGTCTTGTCCAACTTCAACATGCTGGGTTTTGTTTTGTCTTGTTATATTTTATTTTGTTATATTTTGTTATCTTTTAGAAGCCTATTCTTTTCTAATGAGGGACAGAAATGGAGTGGATCTGAAGGGGAGGAGGGAGGGAAGAACTGGGAGGAATAGAGGGAGGGAAACTGTTTTCAGATGATATTGTATGAGGAAAAAATGTGATTAATAAAAGAAAAATAGAAAAGTTCCTTCTGCAGTCATCAAAAATATGTAAATGGCAAGAAATATTTCTCAAAGATAAAGGGAGGTAGAGAGAGAGGGGAGGAGGGAGGGAGAGAGACAGAGGGAGGGAGTTGTGTTTAATGAAGTAGGGAAAGGAGTCTGAGATGCCTTGTCTAGTTTTTGAAGTTTTTGTGTACTATCCAGGGATGTTTGGCTTATAAACACCATGGCAAGAAAGGCTTGTTCCTCTGTACTCTAAGGTTCTGTGGTTTAAACTAGCCTAAACTGAAAGAGAGCCGAGTTTTGGGGAATGATCAATGTTATCTCTCATAACTTGTTATAGTTAACAGTATGGATGATGGCCTTATTCATTCCCACCAATGCAGGTAATCATAGAATTTGATTAGTCATTCCCTCGTTGCTTCTTATGCCAATGGT
Source organism: Rhabdomys pumilio (assembly GCA_030674055.1). Lineage (NCBI taxonomy): Eukaryota > Metazoa > Chordata > Mammalia > Rodentia > Muridae > Rhabdomys > Rhabdomys pumilio. Next base: position 74,063,449 of record JANHMN010000005.1, on the reverse strand, counting down.
CTGATAGAACCAGCAGTACTCTGCCTCAGGCCTGACAATTGAGCCCGATTAGGCATAGACTAAAGACCAGACTAGGGACTTCTTATACAATTATCAGGTAATTATGATGATTTAGATGTCTTGCCAGATTAGGTCAAAGGCCACAGTTAGCCCAGTTCCATAATGAAGGTTAATGAGTCCTGACTAAGTAACTTTCATTTGACTTGTATTTGGGACAGGAGAAGGAGCAGTTGGTGTTTTCAGAGGGAAAGGGGAATAGTCTCTAGTAGTTTCTTAACTTCTCCCCATATGATGGTCCAGATGTGCAAGGGAAAAAGTGTATCTGAGTAACAAATAGAAACAATTTGAAAAAGTTTTGCAGGCCAAAAAGAAGAGCAATGGGAGAGGAGGTCAAAGAGAAGGAGATGGAACCAAGTTGTTAAGTAGAAGGGTGGCTGCTGGTGGGGAATCCATAGGTGAGCAATAGCTTGTGTGCACACAAAGGAACAGTCATCTGGTAATGAGGTTAGAGGAGATGAGCTAATCCATACTTTTCACAGCTGAGAGTTCTGTGACATGGTTATGAAAACTTAGATATAAGGAATCTCTGAGTATGTTTCTAAATTATTGTCTGAGATCTAATCACAGGGTACAATCTATGATGCAGCCAGCATTCTTGAAGGAAAATATATATTACTATTAATTTTGAGAATCTGTGGTTCAAACTTTGATTAATTTTAATTTTTGATAATGCCTTCAGTAGACAGCCAGAGGGATAGAGAACATGAGACCTATTATACCAAATGTGTCCCTTAGGGCAACAGACCGCCTATGTTGTCAGGAGTGCCTTAATCATTGTCTTCCTAAAAAAAAAAAAAAAAAGACCTTCATCACCTTTAACTATAGAACCAGATTTTACTGTTTGGTTAGCCAGGTCAGGCCCACTGCAAAGGGAAACTTTACAAATGAAAACTAATTTAAGAGGGAAGAAGGGTTCACCATGAAAACAAAGACCATAGCAGGGAGAGAGCATACAGAAATACTGCCATTCACATGCTGTGTACCTTCCCACTCTGAAGGTTCGTGTTTCCAGGGCAGGAATAGGAGAGAGTAGGAAAGGAAAGATGAAGTTCTCACAGTCTATGTACATTCACCTCAGACAAGCCGGTGCCACCAAACCACACTATAAGGCACAATAGTAGGCCCTTGCCCTGGGAGACTATAGCAAGCAGCCCTGCTTTTTCTTTTGTCCCCAGCTTGTATGAAGGTACAGTCTTGGCCAGAATCCCATCGGTTAGAAACAGAAAGTAGACTCTTCACAGTGGGTAGAAGAAGTAGGTAGAAGTGTGTACACTGAGGAGTAATGACAGTTCAGAGTCCCACACTGGTGGACTGATAGAGAGCCACATCAACCAGACACTTTCAGTTGTCTGTGGACAATTGGTTAGCCACCATAGAGTGAAAAAAAAAAAGGCCAAGGTAGGCAAGGGAAAATCACATCATGTGTGGATTTCCTCTTGGACAAGCTGCTGTTGCTGAGGACAGGTCTCCATCCATGCCACCAGATAAGCTAAGAATGATGCACTAAAGGTGCAGGGATAAACTAATTGACTGGACCAGAATGGATATAAATGACTTTATAAAGGATACCCTCTACGTAGAAGAAACAGAAACAAGGTAAGTGAATTCTCAGGGAGAGAATTGCTCCCAATAGGTAATTGGAATCCATTCAAAACAGTTAAGAAAAATTACTTTATCTTAACCTCCAAAGCCTCTGTATGAGATATCTGGGTAAATATATGTAATAAATATAATGTAATTCTCAAATAAAATATATATATATATATATATATATATAGAGAGAGAGAGAGAGAGAGAGAGAGAGAGCTGGAGAAGTGGCTCAGCAGTTAAGAGCATTGGCTGCTCTTCCAGAGGACAGGGTTTGGTTCTCAGCACCCACATGATGATTTATAACCTGTAGTAACTCCAGTTTCAGGGGATCCAACACCTTCTTCTGATTTCTGCCCGGCACTAGGCATGCACTTGATGCACAGACATACACAAAAAATAACAAAATAATAATTCAAAGGTTTAAAAACAAATAACCAAATCATTCAGCTAAAAAAAGAAGTAAGGCTATCACTATTGTGTTAAGTAGTAAATATTTTAGCACCATTTGTACTTCCTAAGATTTGGGGTGAGATATCACAGGTCATTAGGACTTAAGTTCTAAATATTTACAAATATTTTACCACTAAGCTGTACTCTGTAAATGTTTGTCCAAGACCTTACAAGTTACTAGTTACTCCAAGTAGTTGGGGTCTGATAATATGGGAATTTATGGGTTTTGTTTGGACTTTTGTGTCTGTATTACCTCCAAGTTTCTTTTCACATTCAGTCTGGTCATATTTGGCTGTGACAAGAAACCTTTAACTGTACATATTCCATCTGAATGTATCAGCAACACAATTTGTTTCCTCACTTTAAGTGTTTGTTTAAATGGCATGTATTCTTTGATTTTCTCTATATATACAGACTAGTATACCTTGGAGCCAGCCATGTCTCTGTTTAATTCCCGTTGTTTTGCTTTTCGTTCCTAGCTATCTTCATATATGTATGCCATATATGACAGCAATACAGTAGAATACTCATTTCAGAAAATGTGCTAGGAGAAACAAGAATCTGCCTTCACTTACTAGGATGTAAGTTTATGTACTGGGGAATCAAAGACTTTGTTTCTGCCCATTTCCTCTCCAGTGTTAGAACAGTTAAAATCCTCTCTCTCTCTTGTACTCAGGATGAAAGAACTACAGCATCACATTGTAAACATGCAGGATCTGAATCTAAATGTGTAGGAGAAATGAGTTTCCTCCAGACAGGAAGATCGCAAAGAAAATAGAAATTTGGACAGATGTATTCATTTCCCAATAGAGTGAACCTCCTTCTGACTCAAGCAATTAGGTGTGATAAATTTTACTATGGAAAATTTGAAATGATTCTGTCTAAAAGCTAGGAAATTTTATAGGGTAACACAGTATTTATTCTACGCTGACTTATTTGTTCTATATTCTTCAGAGTAAGTCATATTGTATTCTCAACTGCTAAACCAGAGTTGCATCTAGACCCACTCAAATCCAGCTATGAATATAGCTTGATCTTGGTATATGTTCAAATCACTATATGACAGCATAAATCCTAAGGTTTGGAACATAAAGAATAGTTCGTACCTATCTGTCTCATGATATATGCTTTAAGAGAACAATATTTGTTTACACAGTTTAATAATCTATCCTCAAAGCCCTCTAAGCCAATAGACTTTTCATTTAGTCTATGATCTAATGTCATATAACAATTTAATTCATGGTTCATGACTTTGGGCCTAGATAGACTTTTTTGTCTAAATCAGGAAGATTTTTGTTTTGACCACTGCTAGTTTCCCAGAATAGCAAACTCCCAAATTTGAAAAAGACAGTCAGAATTAGGGTTACCCTCTTTCTAAATATCCTAGTATCTTACAAGAAATATGTAAAGTCTATGTCTGGCCTAGAAATCTGAGAAGGTTGATGCATATATAATGTAAGTTCTGTTAGAAGTTGAAATTTCTGTCTTCTTTATTCAGTCCCTAGGACTATGGTCAGGTTAATTCCAGTGTTAGGGACAATAAATGTTGACAGCAATTAGCATTTAAAAGATTCGATACAACAAAACCAGAACGAATTCCACCTGGATTAAAGTTGGCCTGTCCCCACAGAATCAGTGAAGCAGGGCACATAGGAGCTCACAGAGACTAAAGAGACAATCAAAGAGACTGGATGGGTCTGAGCTTGGTCCTCTGCATATACTATGGTTGTATAACTGAACGTTCTTGTGGAACTCTTAGCAGTGAGAGTGGGGGGTGTTACTGACTCTTTGGCCTGCTTTTGGGATCATTTTCCTCCTAGTTGCCCTGTCCAGCCTTAATACAAGGGGAGGGTCCTACTCTTATTGCAACATAATATGCCATGTTTGGTTAATATCCCTAAGAAGCCTGATCTTTTTTGAAGAGAAATGGAGGAGGAGTGGATCTTGGGGTGAGGGGAGGTGGAGTGAGGGACTGAGAGGAGAGGAGGGAGGGGAAACCACAGTTGGTATATAATGTATGAAAGAAGAAATTGAACAGAGGTATGTAGCAGTGGGGGATGGGGAACTGGGGGTAGCCACTAGAATATTAACCCAGAATTGCTCCTGTCTAAAGGAAATGCAGGGACAAAGAGTGGAGCAGAGACTGAAGGAAAGGCCATCCAGAGACTGCCACACCTGGGGATCCATCCCATCTGCAGACACCAAACCCAGACACTATTGCAGATGCCAAGAATCACTTGGTGGCAAAATTCTGGTATGGCAGTCCCCTGAGAGGCTCTGCCAGAACCTGACAAATACAGATGGAGATGCTCACAGCCAACCCGATTGAACACAGAGACCCCAATGGAGGAGTTAGGGGAACGACTGAAGGAGCTGAAGGGGTTTGCAACCCCATGGGAAGAACAACAATATCAATCAACCAGACCCCCCAGAGCTCCCAGGGACTAAACCACCAACCAAAGAGTACACATGGAGGGATCCATGGCTCCAGCTACATATGTAGCAGAGGACTGTCTTATCTGATGTCAATGGGAGGGGAGGCCCCTGGTTCTGTGGAGGCTTGAAGCCCCAGTGTAGGGGAATGCTATGGTGGTGAGGTGGGAGTGGGTGGTTGGGACAGCACCTTCATAGAAGCAGGGGGATGGGGGATGGGATAGGGAGTTTGTGGAAGAGAAACTGGAAAGGGGATAACATTTGAAATGTAAATACATAAAATAACTAATAAAAATATATAAAAATAAAAATAAAATATAAAGTTGGCCATTCATGCAGACATTATTAGAAAACACAAAAGGCACTACTATTATTGGTTATAGTTTTAATTGTATATAATTTATTTTTAGTGAATATATAAAACATGAGCCAAATTCATGACAGTGTTTGCCTCTGCAGAAGAGGTGGTGTGGTAGTTGCAAATGAATTTATTAGCCATTAATACTGATCAGTTGCAATATAAATCTGCATTTAAAGCAAACATGTCAAAGTATAGATATTTGCTAATTTGGAGTGGAGGTAAACAAATGTTTTCACATCTTGCATAACTTTTTTATATTTTGCCTTATTTTTCTAGTAAATAAAAGAATATAAAGATAATTATACTATCATTATAGCTGATGATTTTATTACATTTTCTGAACTGGGCAAATACATAATGACATAAAGCACATAAAAATAATCAGCAAATTTTATAATATAAGCAATTTTCAACTTTGTAATTGACAGAGAATATATATTCTGTAAATGACAGAAAAATATATATTCTGTAATAACAAAAAGTCTGAGAAAGCCAATTGCCACTGGGAAAATATCAGGAAATGCATTAAAGATACATAATAAAATTCATTCCCAGGATTTGAATGTTTTACAGCTTAGTCTCAGGTAATTTTTAAAAAAATATTTCTAATGCTATTTTACTCAGTCATTTTTTAAGCTAGTAGAATTTTAATAACAAAGCTTTATAGAGACAGCTTATGAAAAAAATGACACAACCTGTTGTTTGTTAATTCAATTAAAATACAAAGAGTACTCTAAAACTATAATTTTACTTTGGAATGTAAAGCCAATTATAAATGCATTATTGATAAATAAAATACAGCAAAATAATAAGTGGCTATTTTTATCATAACCAAGTAGAATTGATTCTAGAAATAAAGGTTTGGTCTAATACTAAATACCTAGCTTTCTAATAAATCACGCATCAACAAATTAAAACAAATTATATAATCTTAATAATGAATATTGAAAAGACATTGATAAAATCAAGGAGACATTTCTAATAGTAATATATAAAAACAAGGACAGAAGAAATTTCTAAACATGAATAACTACTTACCAACAATCAACAACAAAGTCACACATGAAACAATAAAGTCATTCTCATAAAAATTAGAAATAGGACAGGCATGTCTGCCATCATCACCATGTAACACTGCTCTGGAAAATCCAGCTAATGTTATACTAAGTATAAGCATTAGAAGAAATAAAATATCTGTATTTACATACAAAATGATTGTATATATCAAGAAAATCCAAAAGTTTCTAATTTAAAATCCAATGTAACATATAGAATTAAATAAACTCCTTGGATAAAAGATAAAAATATAAAATCTGTAGATTTCCTTTATTGATAAAAATAAAACATTACTTATAAGAAGAAAAAAATATTCAACTTATTACAAAATTTGATAACTGCAAAAATAAATTTCATTTGATATGAATGACCTATATGAAAAAATGTTATGAAAACAAGATGAAAATATTTCAATGATCTACCAAATCTCTTGCATGTTAAGAATATCACTAATAATTTTATTCTTGTATATAAAAATACAGAAAATTGATGCAATTCTGATAGGTATCAGACCCTTTCAAAATATCAATAAAATGCATTGGTTTTTCTCTTGAAAGGATGAATGTTGAGGATAAATTATAATAAGAAAGAAAAAAATAACTATTGAAAGGGAATTTGTTATTCCAGTTTCTGAAACTCATGGTCTAGTACTATGTTTAAAATTAACTTTCACACAGAAATTTGAAAGAGAGAGATTTTTTTTAAAAGTCATTTCTACAGTAGAATATGTAATACAAAATATTTAGAGTTGAGTCCCTATGTATTAGCATATGCAAAAATGAATTTCAGGTAGATAAAAAATTTAAATATAATAAAAATTATAAGAGAAAACAAAGTGAATATTGGTATGACTTAGGTTAGGGACACCTGTCTGAAAAAGATAGGAAACTAAAAATTTATAAAAGGCATAGATGTTTAATAATTATAAAGGTAAAGTTTTTAAAATTGAAAAGTAAACAATAAAGTCAAGATTAATAACAATGCAAAATTCATTAACACATGAAATGTAAAAGACTAAATGCACTTTCATTGTAGACATTCCTGCAACTTTACATGAAAAATATCAACTAAATATATAAAAGAACAAAGGATAGGAATTAGCAAATCAAAAAAGAGAAATATCCCAAGTAGAAAAAAAAAAATCTCATTGAGTCAGGTAAACATCAAATAAAGTAATCAGGAAAACCATGGAGCTTTCTACCTGTCAGCATTTCAAACATTAAAGACCAGTGAATTGCAACCTTGCAATATTTCTTAAAACTAAACATATGCCTACATAACACTTCTATAGAAATACAAGCACCTTAATACAATAAAACACCATTATGAGTAAAAAAGGAAATAAATGACCGCCAATACCAGAATAGATACTTTTCGGCACATCTGTATGTGCTATGAACACAGTGGTGAAAGCAAGTCTGAGAGTGAAGGACAGAGATTGACTGTGCCATTTATCAAAAACTCTATCATCTGGCAGGTCAGTTTTACAAAAGCTACATCGAAGTTTCTGCTTGAGAGCAGGGAAAATATCCTAATTAAGTGGAAGAATTTAAGAGGAGGAAGGGAGCAGAAGACACGTTGCACAGTTTATCTACTTTTGAGTCATTTCGGTGAATCCAAACACTTCTTTTTTCTCTTAGCAACCAATTTAAATTCTCTATTACAAATCAAATAAAGAACAAAAGTGCCAATGTATACTTGAGTCAGAACTGGGAAACAGTCAATATAAGATATGGAGGCACGATAAGATTTCACCACTGTCCGGAACTTTTGACCCCAAAATTGTCGTCAGAAAAACGTAATTTTGAGAACATAAAATGTTTTACCTCTAATAGCTCCACAAGTTTTGCAAAGAGTTAGTTCTATAAACTTACGGGGTTTTCACCAAACCATAGACATAAATGTGAATATCATCATCAAACTTAATGAAGTAGACAGATGGCTTGGCTACCACCTGGTGAATAAAAATTCCAGTTCTCTTGGATCCGTCGTCTTTGGCGTGTTCCACCTGCTTGCCCACAAGACTGTCGAGCACCTCCCCAGGCTCCTGTTCTGCTGTAGGGAAGTAGTAGTTGGAATCTGGAATGATACGCAGGTCACCATCTTTGTAGTCGTCCAGCAGGGTGTACATATAGAGGACCGGATCTTTCTCGTAGGTGATGTAAAACCAAGTATCCATTATGGGGGCTCGCGCCAACACCATACCCTTCCACTCGTCTTTCTTACCATGCTCACCTTCGAACACATGTCCCACTGCCTTCCCAACCAGGGAATCGGCCAGGCGAGAGTCAATGCGAGGAGAAGGAACTCTCTCAGGAAGAATCTCCAGCGCTAAAACTCTCTTATCTCTGTGCAGTTCAAGTCCGTACACACTGTCTTTGCCATCGTATTTGATGATATACAGAGTGGGCTTCACGGAAACCTGCTCGAGCACAGTACCTTTCCATTGCTCCACTGGCTCATTGCCTTCTTTCCAGCCGTGTTGAATGCGGCAGCCCACGATGTTCCTATGAGTGAGGAAAGTGGGCTTACGCCGCTGCTTCTTGTGAGTGTGCCTTTTCTTCATCAGGTACGCGGACACGCCATCCACCCCAGTAGGAGGCACGGTCGGGGGAGACATGGCTCAAGGCTTCGTTGGCCAAAGTAAAGCTGCCCTTTGCTTAACAAGCTGACTAACAGTCAGCAGTGTCCAACAGCAGATATTTTTCGCGATCCGAGAGACTGTACCAGTCCTTTTTTCAGATTTTGTCAGAAACGAGTTAACTGACTGGGAACTGAGACAGAGAGTGCCTCTCACTAGTGCTTTTTTCCTCCTTCAGGGAGGGGTGACTGCAATAGTGATGGCTAGAGAGAGATGGCGGGCTCCCGGGTACGTTCTGTCCGCCCCTGGCGCCTTCCCGAACTCCCGAGCCCACGTCCCAGCCAGAATCTGCCACTTAGCTGTTGTTGTCAACGCTGCGGCGGTCGCAGAACGGCAACAGAGAAGAAGTCGACAGTTAACGTGGACCGGAGATAACTGGGATGTCTGCGGCAACGAAAGTGCAGACGGTAGCCCGTCTCCCAGCAGTTTGCGCTTTGCGCGGCCTGCTCTTGGCAGCGCTTGTCAGCTTGGCCAATCTGCGAAACCGGGATTTTTGGTGCTTAGGGAATCCTCCTCCTCTGAGCCCGCCCTCTCCTTTCCTCCACCCCTCCCGCTTCCGTCCTGCCTTCCGCTCCTGGGGCAGCCACACTGACACAGGCGCTCTCCTTTACTCCTGTGGCCCCCAACCGGTTCATTCCCACCAGAACCAGACAGTACAGCTCCCCTCCTCCCCTGCAGGCTGTCTGCTGCCCAACTGCATACTTCACTGAGGCTCCATCTGCTTTCTATCTTCCAGGAATTCCTCACAAGCAGAAAAAGAAAAGAAAAGAGAAAAAGAAAGAAAAAAATACGTGGGGTGGGAGAAATTGTATAAACAAATCTACAATTTTGTTCTTTTTAAGGAATTTGAACCGGGATTGGGGAAAGGCCGTGCTCAGTCCACCATGTTAACTTAAATTCTTCTTTGTATTTTCTACCTGATCATTCGTCATAATGATTTTTTAGTATGTTTTTCTAACTGTAAGGGAAATATGCTGGTATTTGTTTTTTCTAAAACTTAGTGAACTAAAAAACAAAACTAACTTTAGTCGTACAAACTACACAAACATGAAAATGTTTAAGCTGATTTATTAATATATCCGTTCTATAATCTTACACATTTGAGAGCATATTTTATACTTTTATTGCTTACTTTGTCGTTTATATCATGAGTATTAAATACTCTTAAATATTTAAATATTAATTTAAATATTACATTAAATATAGATATTAAATATCTAGAAACACGATTTTTTTTGGTTTTGTTTTCGTTTTTTGAGAAAGGGTTTCTCTGGGTAGTTCTGACTATCCTGGAACTCACTCTACATACCAGGCTGGCCTCGAACTCAAAGATCTGCCTCTCTCTCTCTCTCTCTCTCTCTCTCTCTCTCTCTCTCTCTCTCTC
>JANHMN010000005.1:73959100-74050254 GCA_030674055.1 Rhabdomys pumilio | reverse complement strand
CTCTCTCTCTCTCTCTCTCTCTCTCTCTCTCTCTCTCTCTCTCTCTCAGGTGGTACTGGTTTTGAAGACATGAAGTGGTCATGAAGAGCAGCTGAGGCTTGGCACTGTGAGAGGCCATGGAAGGCCATTGGTGAAAAGGTACAGCCTCAGTTGTAGTTGACAGTCCAGGACTGAAGGTGTCATGCAAAGGATTTGAGGCTTGACACCATGAAGAGAGCCTATAAGAGGCTATTGGTGAAGCCTAATTGCAGCAAAAGATCCCAGTGTATTGGAGATGCCAGTACCATGGGATGACCACCAAGAACAGCAGCAGCAGTGGGGTGGATCAACCTGAGCTTAGAGTGCTACAGAGGGCAGAGCTGCAGAAGTGAAGCCAGCCCTTTGGAGGAGCCCAGAACATCATGTGCAGATCCCAGACATTGAAACAAGAAGCTGTAACATTGAAGTTGCCTTGGAGACCCCAAGATGTTCTAGATGCCAGAGCCATGGGCTATCTGCTGAGGAAAGCTGCTAACAGGGAGTAGAACCAGCCCAGGGGAAAGAAATTTGTTGCAGTCAACAAAGATGAAAAAGGAGTTGGAGATCTTGTAACTGCTTTGGTATCAGACATGGAGATGCAGAGTTTGGAGTTTGTCCAGCTGCTTTCCTGTCTTACTTTGGGGATTACAGTTAAGTTATTGGATGGATCTCAGAAGAGACTTTGAACTTTGGACTCTTAACATTGTTGAGGCTGCTATAGACTATGGGGACTTTGGAAGTTAGACTAAATGTACATTCAGAAGGCAATTTCTCCCACATAATATGGTGGCTCCATTTAAATTCCTTTCACATATGTTATATGTATGTAGTTTAGGAAGTTTCTATAGTACTAGGTTTCCAAAGGTTTTTCAAAGCCCTTTACTGTTAGTTGTCTCTGTTCATATTCTTTCCTCCACTCTGCCCCCTCCCCCGCCGCCTTAATCCACCTATTCTTGTTTTCCCTTTATATCTTTAAGCAGGGTATTCTACTCTCCCTTCCTTGGAAGATCTTCTCCTCCTCTTTCATTCCTTACTTGCAACCTAAACTCTTATGGCTATTTTAAATGAAACATGTATCTAAAACTTAATAGTTAATATCCATACATAAGAGAAAACATACAATATTTGTCTTTTGGGGCCCAGTTACTTCACTCAGGATGACCATTTCTAGCTCCATAAATTTACTTGCAAATTTTAATTTTTCTCATTTTTAATTTAAAAATTCGAATCAATTTTTCTACGTAGCTGAATATAATATTCCACTGTGTAAATATACTATATTTCTATTATCCGTTCATCAGTTGATGGACATTTAGGCTGTTTCCAATTTCTGACTGTTTTAAATAGAGCAGTAACATATATGGAGGAGTAGCAAGTATCTCTTTGAGTAAGATATAGAGTCCTTTGGATACGTGCCCAAGAGTGCTGTAGCTAGATTTTGTGGTAGATTGATTTTTAACTTTTTGAGGAATCTTCATACTGATTTTCATAGTGGGTGTACCAGTTTCCAATCCTATGAACAATGAATAAGTGTTCTTCTTTCTCCACATTATAGACAGCACGTACTGTTATTTTTAAATTAATCTTGCATAAATAAAGTCTCAAAATAGTTTCTGTTTACATTTTCCTGGTAGCTAAGGGTATTGAACATTTTAAAATATTTCTGAGCCCTTTGTATTTAATCTTTGTATTTAATCTTCTAAGAAGTCTCCAATTCTGTACCTAATTTTTAAACTGGATTATTTGCATTCTTGATGTTCAGAGTTTTTTTGTTTTGTTTTGGGTTCTTTATACATTGTAAATACTAACTGTGGTGGTTCAGATACATTTGATCCCCATAGATTGATGTGTTTAAATGTTTGGCCCATAGGGAGTGGCACTATTAGGAAGTATGGCCTTGTTGGAGTAGGTGTGGCCTTGTTGAAGGAAGTTCGTCACTGTGGAGGCAGGCTTTGAGGTCTCCTATGCTTAAGCTCTGCCTGCCCCAATGAAATGTTTTCCTTTATAAATATTTCCTGGGTTATGGTGTGTCTTCACAGCAATGGAAACCCAAGCTAAGACACCAACTCTTTGTGATGGCTATTCTTGGTTGTCAACTTGGCTACATCTGGTAATTAACTCTAACCAAAATGGTTGGGCATACCTGTGAGGATTTCTTTCTTAATTAAATCATTTAAGTAGGCAGACCCATTTCTTTTTTTTCCCCATTAATTCATTTATATATATCACTTTGTATCCCCATCACTGCCCACTCCTGGTCTCTCCCCCACCACACACACATTCCCTTCTCCCGACCCCTCCCCTTCTCCTCTGAGAGGGTGGAGACCCCCTATACACAGTCATCCTGACACATCAAGTCTCTGCAGGGCTAGGCACATCCTCTCCCACTGAATCCAGACAAGGCAGCCCATTAAGGGAATGTATAACACAGACTGGCAACAGCTTTAGGGACAGCTCCTGCTCCAGTTGTCGGGGGACCCATGTGAAGGCCGAGTTGTACATCTGTTACATATTGGGAATGTGTGCTAGGTCCAGCCTGTGTATGTTCTTTGGTTGGTGGTTCAGTCTCTGGGAGCTCCAAGGATCCAGATTAGTTGACTCTGTTGGTCTTCCTGTTGAGTTCCTATTTCCTTTGGAGCCCTTACCCTTCCCTCAACTCTTCCATAGTAGTCCCTGAGCCCTTCCATAGGAGTCCCTGAGCCCCACCCAATGCTTGGCTGTGAGTTTCTGCATCTGTTTCAGTCAGCGTCTAGGTAGAACCTCTCAGAGGATTGTAATGCTAGGCTCCTGTCTGCAAGCATAACAAAGCATCATTAATAGTATCAGGGATACTTTTAATACAGCTTTAGGGTCAGCCCCTATTCCAAGTGTTGGGGGGACCCACATGAAGGCTGAGGGAGGGGCTAGGTTCCCACTATATATGGGGATATAAAGTGAGTAAGCTGCTCAAAGCAAGCCTAATGCTTGCCAATGGGATGAGTCTCAAGGTGGGCCAGTTATTACTTGGCCATTCCCTCAGTCTCTACTCCATCTTTGTCCCCACATTTATTGTAGACAGGATACATTTTGGGTTCAAAAAAGTTTTGTGGGTAGGTTGGTGTTCTTATTCCTCCACTGGGGTTTCTGCCTGATTACAGGAGTGGATATTAACCATAAAATGAGGGATATCCACAACACACTCCACAGACTCAAAGAAGCTAAACAATAAGGAATGCCCAAGTGATGTTGCTTGAATCTCACTTAGAAGGGGGAATAAAATAGTCATAGGAGGCAGATGGTGGGAGGGAACTGAGTGGGAGAGGGCATGGGGAAGGGAATGGGGTGGGCATTCAGGATCAGGTGTGGGTGGAGAGGGACAAGAGAGATGGCCAGATGGCCATGAGAATGAATGGAAATCTGCAGCTGGTGGGGGTGGGGGGATGGGGGGCATCTTGAAAGCTTGTCAGAGACCTGGAATGGAGGGTCCCAAGAGTCAATGGGTATGACCTTAGCTGAGATTCTGAGTGGTGGGGATATGGAACCTGAAGGTAAGACACATTTCTAATCCAGATCTTTGAAATAGGAACATACATTTTCAATCTAGCTCTTCTGAGGGGGGGAAATATCTTTAATTTGGGCCACACCTTCTGCTTGTAGCCTATGTAAAGGTTATGGAAGAAGGAATCTTTCTTTCTTTACCTTCTTGCTTTTACTCTTGCTAGCAAGTTCATTTCTTCACTGGCATTATAGCCTACTAGTTCTTTGGGATTTCAGCATATACTGAACATCAGCTGAGACATCTACCCTTCTAGACTGAACAACTACTGGATTCTTGTACCTTCTATGGGTATCTAGCTATTATTGGATTACCTGGACCACAGCCTGTAAGAAGCCATTCTAATAAATCATATATATATATACATATATACATATATATATGAACTTCTGCAAGTTCTGCTCCTTCAGAGAGCCCTGACTAAAAAACCGTCTATCATAATGGGGTGGTATTATTTCTTCTTGTTTTTCAAGTGAGTAATTAAATTATTAATATAGGATTTCTCCAGTATTTTTTTCTTTTATGTAGGCACTTAGTGCTATCAACCTGACTCTTAAAATCTCCATTATTGAGTCTCATTAGTTTGGATGTATTGTGTTTTAATTTTCACTCGTTTCTAAGAACTTCTTAAATTCTTTCTAGATTTCTGTCTGACTCAGTTTTTTTTCAGTATCAAGTTGTTTGGTTTTCATGAGTTTTTAAACTTTCTCCTGTTTTTATTGTTGTTGATACCAACTTTTAATCCATGGTGGTCAGATAGGATGTACAGTTTTATTTCAATTTTCTTATATATGTGGTGACTTGCTTTGTTTTCTTGACTGAACTATCCATTCCTTCTAACTTGTCTGCAAGACTTAGAACTTTCTCTTCCATGTATTTTACTGCTGGTGAGGCTTACCTCTGAGGTTTTTGTTAAAGTTTTCATTTTGAGTTTTCTTTCAGTTTGCTTGTCCTTTAGTGATTCTATTTCTTTGTTAAATTCTACTTTCATGACTTGAATTGTTTTCATATTTCTTTCAACTGTTAGTGTTCTCACAGTATTAAGACATTTATTCCTACCCTCTTTGAGGTTCTTGAACATATTCATAATTGCTATTTTTGAAGTCCTTGATTCGTGCTAAATGGTTTCTCCCTGGGCCTATTACAACACAGTTGTTAGCTTCTGGAAGAGATAGTTTATTTTGGTTGTTCATGTTTGTGTTTTCCTGCTGAGATCTAGGTATCTGGAGTTATGACATTTGAAGTGTAGATATTTGGTCTCATCTTTGTTGGGTGGGTGTCCCATTCTTTGGTTGATATGCATACTCTGAATCCTAGCCAAGTGTGATTGTCAGTTGTCCTGCTCGTTACTATCAGGGGGTGGAGGTGGGTTGGATCACAGAAGAATGGAAATGAGAAAGTAGCAAATGGGAAGAATTGAGTGGAGCCTGTATCCCCTCAAAGAAGCCTAGTCCCTTCCAATATGGATTAAGGTGGGCTAGAAGGAGCTGCTTTGGAGGGCAGGCTGCAGCAGGACTAAAAGTCAGTGTGGAGAGACCAGAATGGAGGACAGTAAACAGGATAAACATTGCCTGCCTGAATCTCAGCCTACTGTGTCTGCTATGGGTCCCTGATAGAGAGATATTCTGTGGTAGGTAGGAGTCATAAAGGAATAGAGATGGACTTGAAAAAATGCTAAAATAGGCAGCAGAGAAGAACTGGAGAAACCCTTGGTCTTTATCAAAAGGCTGAGTTCCAAGAGGATGGAGGTGGGCCGGAAGGAGGCTGATTGATCTTTACCAAACTGTGTTTTTAAGGATTATTTATGAAATAACAGCGTTTAAAAAGACATGATGATCAAAGTTGTGTCTCCAGTCTCCAATTTTAAAATGAAATACATACATACACACAGAGAAGGGGAGGGGAGGGGAGAGAGATAGAGATAGAGAGAGGAGCCTATATGCATACTTTAAGCTAGAAGGTGAATATGTATAAATGAGAGGCCATTATATTCCACAAATAATGTATCTGAAAAAAATCATTACAAACCAAGCTATATCAAGCTCTTTTTGCTTAGAAAAGTAGTTGACAGGTGAAAAAAGAAGTCTATTTAGTGCACATAAAAATTCAAAGAAAAAAAAGTTATTGCTTCAGTCCCCTGAAGTCCTTAAAAGAATTCTTACTCATAACCTCACATACTGAGATGATTAAATTAAATTCTAATACCTTTTCTTCTCTAGAATTATGATTCAGATGTTTAGATGACTCCCTTTGTGGATTTAGAAACCTTAAACTGACTTAGATAAATGGTTACTTTTTGTTACTCATAGGCAAATGAACTACTTCAAAACAGACTTTTTATTTTGTATCCCAAGTACTTATTACACGGAGTTGATGTTCAATAAGTCTTTTTAAATGAATAAAATAATTCCATATGCAATGATGTAAATATTCTTCAATGAAATAGTTATCTTACTGCTAACTGAAATATGCAGCCTGGTGACTTAAAACCTCCCACAAGAGGCTTACAGCTTAAAAACACCTATCTTTAGTCTTGTGAATACCTTTGCTCATTCGGTAGTCTGATAATGCAAAGGAGAGCATCTTGGAGCACAAGGGACCTCAGAAGTAGTTTCATCGAAAGGAACAGATTCTGTACTGTGCTGAATTTACAAAGATTGGTATTAGCAACACTGAGCAGAGAAATATCTTCTATTCCACATCAGGCAGAATCAAGTGTTTCTCTGATCTATAAATGGTAAGTTTTCCCTCCACATTCATCTAGGTACGATGAGATAGTTCTTAATAATGAGTATGCAACAGCTCTTTCCTCCCCCATAAGACCCTGGATACAATGGAATTGAAAAGCAGAGTGTTTTCTTATACCTTGTTGTTAGTAAAACTCAGTGAAAAGCTAAGTTTCTTTTAAGTATTTCTGAAATTACAATATAATTACTTCTCTGGAAGCCCCCAAGGGTCCGGGTTAGTTGACTCTGTTGGTCTTCCTATGGAGTCCTTATCCCCTCCAGGTTCCTCAATCCCCAACCACCCAACTCTTCCACAAGACTTCCTGAGCTCTGTTTAATGTTTGGCTGTGGGCCTCTGCATCTGTTTCAGTCAACTGCTGGGTGGAGCCTCTCAGAGGACAGCCATGGGAGGCTCCTGTCTGCAAGCATAACAGTATCATTAAATAATGTCACGGATTAGTGCTTACCCATGGGATGGGTCTCAAGTTGGGCCAGTCATTGGTTGGTCATTCCTTCAGTCTCTGCTCCATCTTTGTCCCTGCACTTCTTATAGGCAGGACAAATTTTGATTGAAGGTTTTGTGGGTGGGTTGCTATCCTTATTCTTCCACTGGCAGTCCTGTCTGGCTGCAGGAAGTGGCCACTTCAGGTCCCAGATCTCCCACTGCTAGGAGTCTCAGCTAGAGTCACCTTCAAACTCCCTGGAGCCTTCCTCATTCCAGGCCTCTGGCATGTCCTAGAGATGTTCCAGTCACATCCCCCCTCCCACACACACACCTACTTCCAATTTCCACTCACTCTCCCTGCTCTCTCTCCCTGGCTCTTTCTACACTAATCCACCACCTTGTTCCCCTTCCCGTCTTGTCTTAATATTTTAACTGTACCACTCAATGACATCCTTGTTAGTTTTATATCAAGTTATTTTGAGGGTGTTTTGAATGATACTATTTCTTTGATTTTTTTTTCTTGTTGCGTTTTTCATTTCTATGTAAAAACGCTGGTACTTTTGTCTGAATGTTATAGTTTGCTACTTTGCTGAAAGTGTTTAACAGTTGTAGGATATTTCTGGTGGAGTTTTTAGCACATTTTATATAGACAGTAATATCTGCAAATCAGGACAGTTTACCTTCTTCCTCTCCCATTTTCATCCAGTTTGCCTTATTGCTCTAGCTAATAAATATTTCAAGTACTATATCAAATAAAATGGGAAGAATAGGCATCCTTGTCTTGTTCCAAATGTTAATGGAAATTCTTTGAATTTTTCTCAGATTAGCGAGATGCAGGTTGAGGGCTTGTTGTATATTTCCTTTAGTATGTTGAAATATCTTACCCCTATTCTTAAACTTCTCAAGGACTTTTATAATAAAGTGATGTTGGATAAGTTGATTTTTTTTTTTTTTATGACAGGGTTTCTCTGTGTAGCCCTGGCTGTCCTGGAACTCTGTAGATCAGGCTAGCCTCGAACTCAGAAATCTGCCTGCCTCTGTCTCCCAAGTGCTGGGATTAAAGACATGTGCCACCACTGCCTGGCTTGATGTTGGATTTTGTAAAAAGCTTTTTCTGAACCCAAGGTGATGATCATGTGGTTTCTATCTTTAAGCTTATTTATATGACGGATTAATTTTTTTCATTTTTATTGGTTATTTTATTTATTGACATTTCAAATGTTATCCCCCTTCCCAGTTTCCCCTCCACAAAACCCCTATCCCATCCCACCTCCTCCTGCCTCTATGAGGGTGCTCCCCCACCTGCCCACCCACTCCTGCCTCAGTGCCCTAGCATTCTCCTACTCTAGGTCAATGAACCTCCACAGGACCAAGGGGCTCCCTTCCCAGTGGTGGAAGGCAATCCTCTGCTGATATAAGTCTGCCCGTGGCTTAGAACAGACCACACCAGACCAAACGGTTCAAAGTGTGGGTTATTCAGGAGATAGGGCAAAGATGGGGGTGGGGAGAAGACGAAGAAGATGGAAGAAGAGAGGGAGAAGAGAGAGAGGTCAGGGGGTTCTGCCTGTTTTATATGGGCAGTGACATAGCCTCTCCCAGGTAAAAGTGGTAGGTAGCCAGGTGAATTCTGGGAATGTATGGTGGTTGGCTTGGCAACGATGTGGGGGTCAACTAGATGTGATGTCACTGGCTTCGGAGCCGGATACCAACATCTGCTACATATCCAGCTGGAGCCATGGGTCCACATCTTTATGTGTTCCTGAATTTGGTTTGCAAATATTTTATTGAGAATTTTTGCATCTCGTCATCACTGTGTTGACGTTAATCTGCTGTCTTAGATGTAATAGTTTATTATTTTGTGACACTTAGCGTTCCTGTGTTTATTCTGTCTATGTTTAGAATTGTAATATCCTGTAGGTATTTTTTTGTTTGTTTAATGATATTTAATGACCTTATCTCTTGGGACTAATTTTAGATTGAAGACTATTTTATCAGATATCAAATTAGGTACACCTGCTTGTTTTTTAGTTTTGTCACCTTTGGAATACCATTTTCATTCCATATTCCAGTAATGTCTATGCTTGATGGTTTAGTGTGTTTCTTGGAGGCAACATAAAGGGGGATCCTACTTTTTAATACAGTTTGCTAGTGTGCATCTTTTTTGTTGTGGGAATGCAGATCATTAATATTAAGACTTATTGAAAATGTATATTATTTCCTGTCATTTTATTAATTTTGCGGTATTTTCTTGGCTCTCTTTTGATTACGTGTCTTGGGATTGCTTACTTGATCTTATTAACCTGTGGGTATGTTTATTATTCTCTTTATACTTATGGATTGTTTCTGATATCATCTTGTAGTTATAAATTCCTTTAATCGGTTTTTATCATAGACGTTTTCTCTTTTCTTTTTTTTACATTCTTCTTTGATTTTAATTGATAGTTCTGCTTGGTATAAATAGTTTAGTTTGAGATTTGTGGTCTTTAAGATGTTTCAGGCCCTTCTACCTTTTAAAGTTTCTGTCAAGTAATCAAATATTATTCAATGAGCCTACTTTTCTAAGTGACTTGACTTTTTTCTCTTGCAGCTTTTAAATAATTAATACTGTGTCTTTAATGTTTTAAATATAGTATCTATCTTGTGAAGAATTTAATTTTTTGGTCTTGTCTATTTCACATGCCTCGTGTACTTGGATGGTTTTTCTTTTTTCTATGTTTGAGAATGTTACTTTTTATGGTTTTACTAAAGATATTTTCTATGTATTCACTACGGTATTCTTTTATGCTTATAGGAGGTATTGCAAAACTTTTATTTGTTCTGCTCATATTTTCTTTTTTCAATTTATTATTAACCTTTACTAAGTGATCTAATTCCTCTACTTTGTCTTCCATCCTGTTTTTGACAAGATTCATTTTGTTGGTATGGCTTTATTTGGTGTCTGGGGCCATGCAGGAGGAACAACAAATGGCTTTAGAACTCATGGAATGCAGCCCATAGTTTAGCATGCCATGACGGGTGTGCCTTGGAGAGGCAAGGCACCAAGGACTACTTGTTCTGAGGACTTCATGCTGTTACAGAGTTTGGCTCTGCTCCTTGCCTTCACATCCCTCTTAATATAAGAATTGTATGAAAACTCTTAGGGGGCTTCCAACACCTCATTGGGCACTTACAACAATAGTGCTTGATCTTTTTCAGGCATTGCTGCTGGAGCAGATTAATGATTCAATCACCACCCTAGAAAAGAACTGTAGATTGTCAGCTGCAATTACTACCCTTAGAAAACATTTGGAAAAAATAGATTGTTAGTGAATTAAGGTTAGGATGTTTTTGTTAGTGGCTTTGATGTAGAAAATCCTAAGGAACAATTTAAAGTTCAGAAAAACACACTCTTAATAGTGGAGCTTGAGATTTTTTTGAAGTCAGGGAACAAGAACAATGGCAGCCCAAATAGCACTGGCTGAGCTGCTGATGAAGTGATGAATTTCTTGTACCCATTTTTTGCTCTCAGCTTCCAGATACAATTTAATAAAAAAAAAATGTTGTCTGAGTAAATGTGCAACCTGAGGGTTTGAAGTGGAAATGACATTGTTTTTTATATAAAAGTTTAGATTTGTGATTCTTTTAAGATTTTAATAAGATTACTTTTTAAGACAAATAATAAAAATAATTGATCCTTTCTTTGCAACTGAAAATTGCAGTCTGTAAGTAAGAGAAACTGACTGAGAAAATTACCTTTCCTTGCTTGCTCACACTTTGTTAATCTATAACAGGTTACTTAGTTATCAATGTGGGTTCTTGGGAATGATTTGTCTTCTTCACCTATGATATATAAAACGTTTTTTATGTAAAGGTATTTGGGAATATACTTTTTTCATAATCATTCACTAAAAGAAAAACAGTATGTAGTCACAGTACAATTGTATACTGTTTGAAAGATTTTGCTGAGATATATAAGCTGACTTAAAGTTTCTTGGAGTAGGTCAGTGTGTTGGAGTTTGGGCCACCCACCAAATGTGTGTATGTGTATGCATACACACACACACACACACACACACACACACACACACACACATTTGGTTGGAGCTGGAGCCT
Source organism: Rhabdomys pumilio (assembly GCA_030674055.1). NCBI lineage: Eukaryota > Metazoa > Chordata > Mammalia > Rodentia > Muridae > Rhabdomys > Rhabdomys pumilio. The sequence goes on along the minus strand of JANHMN010000005.1, from coordinate 74,039,438 downwards.
TACTCCGTCCATCCAATGTGTGTGTGTGCATATGTATGTATGTACATGTATGAAGTTGTTAGAGCTTGCCTTGCTTCATCCGCTCTGTGAGTGTATGATTTTCTTCCCTTTTTTTTCTCCAGTTGCCACAGGCTGTCATCAGTACTAACTGCCAGTTGCCAACTATAAGCCCTGCATTAGGTTAGTTAACCTTGGTGTCAAAGCTGGTCTTTGACAATTTGGCTTATTTAGTTTTTCACTTTTAGACTCATTTATGCTTGAGTTTTCTTCAGCAATTAGATCTCCATTTTCATGTCTCGGATTAATTTCCTTGTTTCATTCCTTACTTTTTCTTGTCACATTCCTTTTTTCTTCTTTGAGTTGTTTGACTATTCCTTTGAATTATCTTAAGTGTGTATGGGTTGTTTTAATTTCAATATTGGGATTGGTATATTTGAATTACTTCATGTTTGAATCAGTCATTTTTGCTCATGTCAGTTTTCTTCTTTTCCATAGGAGTGTTAATGGTCTGGAAGCCGCAGGGTGGGATAATTGATTCCTCTGTTTATCCGGCATTTGGAATCACAGCCTCTATCCTGGTTCTTTTGCTTTTCAAGTATAGTCTAGGTGCCTTGAGTGACCTTTGCCAGGAGCTTAAAACACAATTTTTAAAGTGTGGATTTTCTTGGGTCTCAAGGCAGCATAAAACTGGAGGATCCAATCAGGCATCTGGCATGGCTGGTTTGGGTCTCCAGGTCACTGATGATGGCTGGAGAGTTCCTGGTGGGGAGTAGGTTGGGATCTGGTGAGTCTCAAAGGGAGGGAGAAGATCTGGGAGGTGTCAGTCTTTGGAAAGGACTTGTTGAGCTTGGGTGACCTGAATGGAGGGAGGCTAGGAAGACGTGTGAAGTCATACCTGACTCTCTGTGCCATGTGGGCAAGGTGGAGAGACCTTGGTGGGAGGACAAGCTAGGAACTAGTGAATCCCAGAGGCAAAGAGAGGGGCCTTTGGTTGAAGGTTTTGTGGGTGGGTTGCTATCCTATCCTTCCACTGGGAGTCCTGTCTGGCTGCAGGAGGTGGCCACTTCAGGTCCCAGATCTCCCACTGCTAGGAGTCTCAGCTAGAGTCACCATCAAACTCCCTGGAGTCTTCCTCATTCCAGGTCTCTGGCATGTCCTAAAGATGTTCCAGTCCCATCCCCCCTCCCACACACACACCTACTTCCAATTTCCATTCACTCTCCCAGACTCTTTCTATACTGGTCCCCCACCCTGCTCCCTCCCTGTCTTGTCTTAATATTTTAACTGCACCACTCAATCACATCCTTGTTAGTTTTATAACAAGTTGTTTTTGAGGGTATTTTGAATGGTATTCTTTCATTCTTGACTGAGATAACCTCAAAATGTTCTATCACCAATTCAGTGGAGCAAGGAAAATCATTTTCTAAGTCAAGGGCATGTGGACCCTACTCCTTTTCAAACATTCACATGCTGGGTACCCAGAACACTCTGCATTTAACACAAGGTATGTACTTCACCTACAGATTAATCATGGGAGGATATCCTGGGATCTGAAAATTAAACTGTGATTTCTACACAAGTATTGGACATTTACGTCCATAGTATTTGGCAATCAGGAGGCACAAAACCCTGTGTCATTTAAACGAAAGTTTAAGAAGACACATTTGAAGAGTATATGTAGTAACAAAATAATAATGCATGATTCTAATCTTAATTGCACTATATTGTAATTCACAGAAAGGGGTCATGCACAAAGCTACAGTAAAATCTCACGTATATTTAAGCCTTTTAAACATTATTTATGTTCATTTTTTGAGAAGTTCATACATATGTAAGATGAATTTTGAAGACATCTACCTGCCACTCCTCTGGATTTCTCTCACATACACCCCCTCACCCTTCCCAATTTGTGTCCTTCTTTTTGATTTTTAATGACCAAGTAAAAAGTTTTGCCCCATATACTCCTGTGTGTGAGGCTGTCTTCTGGCTTAGGAGTTTTCCAATCTCATCTTCCTTTCAGCTTCTGTTCTTGGCAATGTCTCTATCTCCTTATTGAATTCTTTAATTCCTTAGATCCTTTGATAAAGATAGCAATTGTTCTTTAAATTTCTGTGTCCTGGGGCTCATCTAGGTAGTTGTACTTCCATAGGACTAGTAAGGTTGATGGTAGACATGGGTTCTTAGCCATTTATATTTTGTTTTTGGGAATTGGACCTGAGCATGTGACTTCTTCCCTTGGTGGTGTGAGTGATGTGTTAACCTGGGTTTTCTTAGATTGGGCCAGTACAGGAGGTGCATGAGCTGAGCTGTGTCAGGTAAAGCTGGTGGATAAGCTATTTAACTGAATCAAGCAAAGAAAGCTCTCAAACCACAGGTCTGAAGCCAGGTTTGTGTGTGCAGTGATGGCAGCGAGAAGGAAAGATGGAAGAGGGATGGAATGTCCCACCATGCAAAGTTGGCTCGTGAACAAGGCAGGTGTGAAGACTAACATGAAGACTAACAGTCTGGACCTAGGTTTGTGGATGTGGAGATGGGCATGGGCAATGGAGGATGGGAAAGAGAAGAAATGACTTACTAGGCAAAGGTGGCTCACAAACAAAGAGTCCTCCTGGACCACAGTACCAGAAATAGGCTTGTGAGTTTGCAGATGGCTGTGGGTTAGAGGAAGGGCAGGGAAATGAAAGAAGCTTGGTACATATTTCTCTAGATCTCTTGTCTCTGTTGCCTTGAAGTGGTGTGAGCCATGTGATCATTTTTGTCCCTTTGCTCTATGACTGAAAACAGAATTCATTAGTGAAACATTCTTGTGTCTTCACTTCCTGTGGAGATCTGAAAGCATGGGATGAGATGGAGCTACAATAAAGCAAAAATAACTCATAGTTGTCCTTGGGAAGCCATCTGAACCTATAGCAGAATTTGTATGAACAAGAAATAAATTCCTATACATTATGCCGCTGACATTTGTAGGTATTATCAGTTACTAGAGTATCACCAAACTGATCCTGATGGATAAAGAGATTCTCTTCACTGTTAAATTTGTTCTATGAAGACCTTAAGGCTCTCATTCACCACAGTCCTAGTACTTCCTTATATATCAACATTAAGCCCTGAGTCACTTGTTGGAATGAGATATTTCAGTCACTTCAATAACATTTTAATATCCTTATTGCAGATTACCAAGCCTTATCCTAGGATATGTACTTAGGATATGTGTATTGACTATATTGCAGCTTTCTGACAGGACTGGAGAGATCCATAATTAGTGTGGTGAGAGATGTAACCTGACCCAAGAACTTACCTTAAATGGCACATTGTTTGAGGCCACTAACAGCAGAGTAAAAGAGACAGTAGCATCTGAAGACTACAAAGCTTACTCTATGTCTCTTCCCCATTTCTCATAACTAGATGAGAAAACATTGTACTTATGACACTAACAGTCCGCTAGAAACAGTCATAACTAGGAAATAAATATGACACACAACCAGAACAGTTTGCTTCTAAATCAATGATCAATTGTGTTATAAATAAATTGGGTTAGTCTTCATATAGGTGAGGCAGAAATATTATTCTGTAGTTAACAGGGCTTTGTGGGGCACAATACAGAATACTCTGACTTTGCAGACTTGGAATTTGCAAGTAAAATTCTGGACAAGCAAGATCTACTTTAAAAGTACCATAGCCTTGACATGAAGATGCCTTTGGAAATCAGGGGAAATAGGTGACTATGAATAAGGAAATTCTTAATGGCCCAAAAGCTAGTGGGCTAAGAAGCAAATTAGTAGCTTAAGTGATTCAAATATTGAATGAAGAAAAACAAAGACCACATTGGAGACCTTGGTTCTCTGGCCATTTGTTTTTGGTTCTGGAGACAAAAGTGATCTGTAACCGCAATTGGCTTTGTTTGTTTTTGAGGCTGTAATTAGGAAATTTAAGAAATAGGGTTATTAATAACTGCCCAGAAAGGCGCTCATATACTTGTTGCTGTTATTTTATTCCCTCACTCTACCAAAAACTAAGACAAAAAAAAAGAACTCTCAAATCAGTGGAGATGGAGGTGCGGGTCAGGGGGAAGTGGTGGTGGTGGGCTTGAGGACAGGCAAGTAAAATGCACAATGTAGGTATCCCTAGCCAATCGCTTTTAGGCCATTTTTTCCCTGTCAAATGTAGTTAATAAAATCATTGTCATTGTCTTCTCACTTCTAAAACTTCTAGAAGATAGTCTAGGAAGACTGAGAACAGATGATGCCCACTTACTCTGGAAGAAGTAATTACAATTTACTCCTGGAATCCATGGAAGCTGGGAATTGGTAAGACATGAAACAAATGGTAAAGTCTTGGTGATGTGGATGGGGACAGTTGACAGAACCCAGGTAAAAGAACAGGGTGGTCACTGTAGAGGGGAGAAATGAGAAGATACAAGATATGGGCAAGAGCAAAAGTTAGCAAAGGTAAGGGAGGCTTTTAAAATGCTTCAGTGTAGGAAGGCACTTCCAGGGCCTGGAAGGATAGAATTCACACTCTAGATATTTTGAACAACTGCCTGGAATATTTTGGTAAGCAAGAATCTTTCTGACTTTAATGTTCTGTTGCTTTGGAGGAAGGCTTATTCATGTGGACTGCTGACAGGCAACATTACATGTTATGTGCAGGCCTAGTGGGAAGCAAACTATATGTGTACACAGACTACACATAATAAAGAACATAGTAAGGCCACTGTGTCCACACATGGACAATTCAAGTCTACTTTTTAAGGAGTCAAATTCACAGGTTTTAAGAGGGGACCTGGAGTGGGAGATTCCTAGGTGTTATGGCCTGTGACTACATTAAGAATGCAATGTTAAAACTGTCACAAAGGCCCAGGTTGTATTTTGGACCTGTAGACACAAGAGAAATGAACATGATTAGGAATGGGCCATCAGGTTTTAGCAATGTACCAGGTAAAATGAAAGACAGTCCTATCTATAAAAATAGTTTAAGTACTCATGGCTACAAGTCCAAACACTGTTCTTGTCTTTTACTCTTCCACAAATGATAGAAAATGTTTCCCAAGATCCCTTAGAATACTTTGGAAATGAAACAGCAGGATAAGAAACTCAAGATAATTGGAGCAAGTAGTCTCAGAGCACATAAATTGTCTTTATTTTGCAATTGGGCACACGTGTGCATACATACGCACACATGCACGAATACACACGCACACATACGCATGTGCATACACTCATGCATGCGCGTGCGTGCACACACACACACACACACACACACACGTACACACACACATACACACATACACAAACGGCACAACTGTGCCTAAAATTCTTTTTACTTCTTTTATTGAACTCCATAAATATTTTCATAAGGCTTTATGTCATTACAACATCTTTTTTTTTTGTTGTTGTTAAACATTTCCAAATACACAATTTTGACACTTGTTTGACAGGGTCAAACAGTCAGATAATAGAAACAAAAGAATAAACCGGCAAATGCAGAGCAGCAGGGGTAGTCAAAATCACTGGTGCCCATCTATTCACCCAGCCCGCCCCACCCCCAAAGCACTAAAATATCACTATTTGGCTTCATACTAGAATTGTTAGAACTCTCTTGTTGCTGTCCTTAATAGATCAATTAAAGATATACACATAGAAAGAGGATAAGAGAAGGAGAGAAAAATCATATTTCTGTATTTAGGACCTCCCTACAGTAGAACTCATAGAACAAACTTGCAAAACCCTTTTGGAAAGAAAATTCGGGCCTCATTGAATTGAGGAAAGGGGAGTACAGGGCCATGCAGAAACAGGAGAATTATACAGTTTGGTGGGGTGGGGGGATAACATGGCTGTGGGGACGCAACAGGTTTAGCTACTGAGTCCAGGGAATTGATGAGTTTCCCTTTGGGCTACTAGCCACTGATCTACTTTGAGCCATAGGTGTGGGGGGTGGAGTAGGGCATTCCAATCAAAGGAGAGCTGAATTGGTAGTGCCTTCACAAATTACTACATCTTGTAAGGCCAGTGGACTGGATGGAGACACAGGATGATGAGAGGTAATACCCCTGATCTGGGAGCCTTGAATGTTGGACTCAGAAAGGGAAGGAGAATGAGAGGGCCTGGCCAAAAGATACTATAGATCTAGAAACCTTTCAAAACAAGCCCTCCTGGTGTGCTCCTAACCCCTGGAGAAAGTCGCCAAGGCCAAGACTAGTGAGGGTGGGTAGAAAGTAGGAAAAGGTACAATAAGGGAGGCCTGCATAGGAAGTGAAACACATTTCAGTTTGCCGAGGGAGAACATTGTAGTCTATATGATAAATGCCAGATTTCTTGCCATAAGTGCTTAATGTAGTTCTACCATGTGCTAAGCAGTGATGGCCAGTCCCGAGCCCTGGTGTTCTGCTAGCTAGCCTTGATAACTACAAAGTCTGACAACAACTTGTAATTTGTTTCAGGGGAAAGGCTTGGTCTAGGTCAGGAAGCACAAATTCAGCTTTATTGAAGACCTCAGACAGCTATGGTTGCTGCTAGGTAAGCTTAGATTTTTTTTTTAAATAATGAAGTCTTTTCTTGTGAGGTCCAGGACAGACTCAATCTCCAGATTCCTGGATAGGGTGGGTTTTCACACTTCCTTATATTCTATTTTTCTCACTCTAGCCATACAAAGGGCTAAATGACAAAGAGCACTCTTGTACTCATGGGGATTCTGATTTTTGTGGGAAACCTTCTGGTCAAATGGAAAGCCTGCTAAGAATGAATTTCAGTGTTATGCCTCAAATCTTTTCCCCTCAGATGTAAAAGTAGCCCTAGGCTTCTCTATCACTTGCCTCAGTTGTCCTGGGATGGGGGTCTGTCAGGAACAAAGCCTACTTTGAATGCCAGAATGGCTCTAATTATGCCAATACTCACAATCCTCTACCAAAAAGACAGTAAGGGCAAAGGAGAAGACAGAGAAGATTATCCATGCAATCTGCTAACAATTGGGGATGTTTCTTATACTTTTAGTGATGCAAATTACTGGTATATTATTTTTGATAAAGCCTTTCTCTTTTCCTGATGGTCCCTATGTTTCCCTATATGACGTTGCTGTCAACTTTGAACTCTTTTCAGGTTAATCTGAAGGTGGCTAATGATCTTGGCCAAGCAAGTTTTTCTCTTGAACTCCTCCATAAACTTCTAATAGTAATGCCTTATGAATCTGAAAATGGAAGCAGGAATGATCAGAACACTATATAGAGAGCCCTACCTGATACCTACCTACAATCTATGGGCTATGGGATGGACATAAATCTCTTCCTCAGGAGGCAAAGTCTCCATTTCTTTGCTACTAGTTTAGATAATCCTTTTTGCCTAGGGAAGAGATAGGCTGAAAAGGAGATCCATAATAAAAGAGGCTTGAAAAAAGAGACTAATGGACCCAAACTAACTCTTAGGTGAAAACTTTCAATGACTTAGCATTGTTGTTACATGGGAATTCTCAGTGCTAGAAGAAATCACCTAAATAAAAACTATCTCCCTAACAGAAGTCTTCTCTACCCTCATTACATTCTTTTCACTTCTTTGTTTCTGTTTGGTTTTATATCCTTCCACAATACCTAAAACAGTGAAAGCAATAGAAATACCAAGCAGATAAGTCACAAGGGCACAACAGAGCATGTCTAGACTGGCACAATTGTGGACATAGGATGCTGGGAAAAGGCTGTTGGTATAACTGCAGGGCTACAGGAACATTTGCAGATGGTTGCATGAGGAACAGGAGATGGGAATCCTCCCCTTCTCAGTGAAAAGTGACAGGGAGAGAAATGAAGTCCCAAACCCACTACATAAATTAAATTCAAAAGTTATTAGCATCAGTATCATAAGGAAAGGGCAATAAAACAATGCAAATACTCTATGGTAATAATGACAGGTCAGTGAACTAGAGGAGTGAATAAGTTATCTTAACAGGAAAAAGAACAAAGAGTAAGGGGGAGGGGAACAAGGTTAAGAACTAAAAATTTTAAGAAGTGATTACATGTTTGGAAATCAGTGGTACGTCTTACCAACTATAGATTTCAATTGCCCAAAACAACAGAAAATGGTTTTGGTCCTTCTCTGTGTGTGTATATGTATGTATGTGTGCATGCATGTGCATGCATATGTGCACACATGCCCACACACACACGTGTATACATAAATGTCTATGTGTGTGTGCGTGCATGTATGTGTGCACACACACGCACACACACACACTCACTCTCACACACACACACATTTTATATATATATATATATAAATTTTCAACAGTGCTTCTCCGAAAAAAAGGTCCATCTATAAATATAATTTTATTTATTTTAAAATTATCTGCCTTCCTATAGGTATTATTTTTTGAAGGGGGTTAACCTACTGAAGTTTTGCCAGAATGGTGACTGGCTGCGTTTCGGTTCAGTGAACTCAAACACTTGAGACGGAGCGATGCCATCGGGGACCAGGTACTGGCCCTGGTTTAACGGGTCTTGTGGTGGTGGGTAGGAAGGAGGAACTGAGCGGGCAGAGTTGACACCTAGAGCAAATAGGAGACCAAAGGAAAGAGTATAAATTAAGTACCAAGTGAATTCTCAAATTAACAGTGATCACTCACAGTACACTAGTTTTATGAGTTTTACCTGGTAATGAATCGAATAAGCCTAATTCCAAACTCTGAAATCTAATAGTCAGAAAGTTTCATATTTTGGACCTTTTAAGATTTCCATATTAAAGTTGTTCAATCAAGAAAGTATATACAACAAATATTCCAAAATTTAAAAAAATATACATCTAATTTGTAATCTGAGGTGCATTGTGTCTCAAGCATTTCACATAAATGATAATCAACCGTGCTATAAATTGTTTCTTTCCCTGTCATATTTGCACCAGCATCTCTATTTTTATTCACCATCTTATTTCTATTCTATTTCTTTCACCATCTTATCAGGCATCACCAATAAAATAAAATAAAATGAAATAAAATAAAATAGAATAAATCTGTAGTGTTACCATCACTTGTTTGACAGACAAGAAAACCAAGGACCAGAAGAAATCTTATACCTAAGATCTTAGACTCAGCTCGCAAAAAAGTGGGAACTAGAGCTCACATGTGCAGAGTTCCTGGTTAGGATTTCTTTCCAGGAGACCATAATCCCTGAAGAACCTCACAAACTCTTTTCAGTTCTAGACTTTGGTTCTCTTCCTCTCCAACCCTACCTGAAAGCGTCAAAATAATCTGGTTAAGAACTACTGACTTCAGGACTTTCCATAACGGTTAAGGCCCAAGTAATTTAGTATTTTGCTTTGGGTTGACAGTGACAAACCTGTATTCAATAGAAAATTGACATTAGTAGTTGAAACAGAAAGTAAATTCATCACCATAAGACATGATTCATAGAAAAAAGGAAAATGGAATCTATGACCTTTCAATGATACTGAGATTATAGACCTTTTTATATTAATGGAGGATTCAAGGAATCCAACTACCCTGACAGTAGTTCTAATGCTAAGCCATCATCAGCCATTGGTACTTCCATAGGAAGAATCATCTGGTTCTGTAGTCATTTTTGAAAGGTGGCAAATGCTAAAAATATGAGGGTATTAGATGCTAACAAATAATACAGGGATGTCAAGGAGAAAGTCTTGCTTTATAAAGCTCCATCTTTCATTTTCTCTTTCAAGCTTTTGATATCAAATATACAAACCCTAAAGATTTTTAAAATACTTTTTCTTAGGGCTCTATAGTTTCATATTTAATTTCACAATGAATTTCTACTTAATTATTACACAAAGTGTGGGCTTATAATCAAGGTCCTAATTTGTCTATAGAAATCTAATTCAGACTATTTGTTGAAAATATTGCACTTTCTTTGCTGAATTGTTGTTCTGTCTTTGTCAAAATAAGTCACACATATGCATGTAGGTCTATTTCTGAATTCTTTCTATTAAACTATCCGTATTGCCTCAGTTAATGTGCCTATATAATGAGTGTTGAAATTAGGTAAACTAGGTACTTCCTTTTCAGGCTTATTTTTTTCAAGATTGTTTTATTTATTCTAGAGTAATAATCTGATTTTCAACTGGCCTTAAAGTCTATGAAGATGAAGGCTGTGTTTATGATTCTGACATTTTTTGTATTGATAAATTCAATTGGGCTGATGCATCAGGAATTAGCATTTAACCCCAGGAAGTTATGTATAAATTCTGAAAACCAAGACAGCAGAAAGTAAACAAAGTAAAGTGAAAAGGCCTTTTTATCAGCCAGATAACTCTTCCCTCAGAAAAACAGATGGTCGATAATGTCCCATGGGTATTACAAATAACACGTGAAGGGGACACTAGAACAATTACTTAACTAATGACATTTGCATGAGAGCTATCCTATCAGTTTTCCCTTCATTACTTCTAGAATTCATTCTGAATCCTAGAGCTAATGAGAGAGCAGAAGGAAAGGACTGGAGAAAGTGATGTCTTATTAAGATTATCTATTCCTCGGAACCGTGAAAATACTGTCAGTAAAAAATAGCTGCCAGTAATTGAGATGAGAGAATCAAATGAGCTCTTCTTTTCAAATGAGATATCACCATCATCAGGACCCTGAGATGAAGAGGGGAGAGCAGTGGTCTCAGAATCAAGATGACTTAGGTTAAAAATCACTTTACCTTGAATGTTTTCAGTTTCTTAACCTGGAACGGGGGCTAATAGTGCCATTTTCTTTGGGTTACTATAAAGATGAAATGAAAGAAATTAAGAAACTTGGTACTATGTAGACACTCTAGAAAGCGGAAGGTAGCTCCTTCTTTTTGCTCAATTGAGCACTTTAGATTTGTTCTGGTTCATGAAAAAGAAAAGAAAAACTATTTCAAATTTAAACTGATTCTATTTGAATTTGAATTTTTCAAAGGTATTTCCATGTATGCCTCGGAGAAAGACAGTCTTGCTTCAATTTGAGGTTCTTTACTTTGGTTTGGGGCTACTGATTAGGTAAGCATTTTTAGACCACTGAAAGAAAGCTGAGAACATATCCCTATATATTTATATTTATTAAATAAATTATATACATGCACTATTGCCTGCCTCTCTCTAGATTATTCAAGGAGTTTTTCTTATTTTGAAGTAAACACAAAAATAATTTTTTTATTTTGTTTTGTTTATGTAGCCAATAACATAGATATGACTAACCCACATCCCTTACTCTCAAGAATTAAAACACTAAGAACATTTGTTACTTGTTATCAAGAATACCTGGGTAGCTGGAAACTATTCCAAGTGAACCTCAGTATAGAAAGGAGCCAGGGAATATGAAAACACATACCCCATGGTTTCCTAGTCCCACACAGACAGTGAGTGGGTCTGAAGGAGTAAAGACAGAAGTACCTTTCTGTTTAGAGGCTTTTCTCACAGTCATTGCAGCCTGTCTCTTCTGATTTTCAGAAATCTCAAAGCCTACAAGAGAACAAAAGTATATTATATATATATGTAAATATACATATATGTATGTGACAAGAAATAATGAAAAATGGAGGCCTTGAATTTGAAAGAGATAAGGGAGGGGTGTAGAGCAGGGTTTGGTGGAGGAAAAGGAGTAATGATGTAATTACAGTATAATCTTAAGAGATAAGTTAAAAATTCTAAATACAAAAGGTCACTACCTTTTTCAAAGGTATCTCCAGGTATGCCTTGGAGAAGACAGTCTTGCTTCAATTTGAGGTTATCTAGTAATTCTTTTCTAGAAAATCCACTAAAGTAATCTGTTAGAAATTTGGAGAACTAGCCACATTTCTTTGGGGTGTATGCCCAGGAGTTGTACTACTGGATAATAAGATTCATTTTAATTTTCTTAGGAATCTCCATGGTGTTTTTGTTAATGGCAGTCCTTGATCATTTGCTATTTTCTTTTTGCTAATAGTTATTCCAAATGGACAAATGAATCACTGTGATTTTGAATTATTCATTTCCATTGATTAGTGTGATTGATCATGTTTTCATGTATCTAGGGGGCCATTTGAAAGTCTTCTTTTGAAAAACATCTACTCATGTCTTTAATTCATATTTTAATTGGGTTACTTGCTGTCTTGTATTGAGTTGTTTCAGTTTCTTATAAATTCTGGAAATAAATACTGTTATACAGCACTATCCTCTGAGCTAAACATCTGTCATCTTTATAAGCCCAGCTGTGTCTGCTTGCAAAATATTATCACAAGGGTATTCAGATTGCCTTCATAACCAGGTGGATGTAATTCTGCCCTAATTATACATGGTCTCATTGTTTCCAGGAGGTGCCACAGGCTGGTAAAGACTAGAAAAAGGGATCTATTTATGCAGCCATGGTGGGCACAGACCTTCTAGTTGGCTGCTTTAGGGTCACCTGTGCACCTGGCCATAAACCCTCATGCTTGCTCTATAAGTAAGTCTAATACACTCATTGGTTCTTCTGGGTGAACGTTCTACAGAATTAAACTTTAGTTTGTCATTAGGAACTTAGGTGGAATGGAATATATATATTTATTACCAGCTTTCCAATATGGACAGAATTCTTATAACAAATGTCTTACGTTAGTAAGAGTTTTCTCCTAAATTGTAGCTATCTCATGTTTGGTTTTATTTCTTTTTTTTCTTTCTTTTTCTATAAAGTATTTTTGAGTTTGTATGTCAAAAAGATACTTACACTCCCAGGTTTACTGAAAATACTATTCACAATATCAAGAATATGTGGTCAACCTAATCATCCATCAATGAACAGATACAGAAAATGAGAAGATACTATTTAGCTGTATAAAAACATGAAATTCTGTCATTTTCTTAAAAAATAGTAGGATTTGTAGGACATTACATTAAGTAAGATAAGTCAGATGTGGAAAAGACACTGTATAATCTTATATCTTAAAAATAGCATCATATAAGTGGAGAGCAGAATGAAATTGGAGAGAAGAGGGAGTAGAGAGAATGCAGAGAGGGCATTCAGTAGGCTCACTGATACAGTTACACAGGAGGAATAAATTCTTTGTTCTGTGGATTAGTAGGATGCCAATATTGGAATGTAAAGTGAATAAATAAATAAATTAATGGGAAAAATAATACTCTAAGTGTATTTTCAATGTGGACTTTAAGATATGGGAAGACAAGGATTACTACATCTTACTGGCCATCCATCTTTTGCTCTGGGCCACTTCATTCCCTAGCATGTTATGGCATAAGAACCTTATCAGAACTCTGTTCTGTATCAGAACTCTAACAGGTAAGCCTATTTTTTAAGAGACAATTTTTGAAATTTTGAACATATAACATTTAAAGGTAGAATTCCATTTGTATAAAACATGGAGCAAAACAAGAAACTTTTCTAGGAATTAGAAAGGTTGATTTATTTGCTGCCTCCTTAGTGCTGGGGATTGAATAGAACCTTATGCATGCTAGGCAAGTACTCTACTTTTGAACTATATCTCTTCCTCTTCATTTAAAAAAAAAACAGACTCCTGCTATAGTTCAGATTGGCCTGAACTCATGATGCTGCCCAGGTTGGCCTTGAATTTGTAATCATCCTATCTCCATCTTCTGAATGCTACAATTACAGATAGGAAGAATCATACCTGACTATTTGATATTTTTTATTATAGAAATAGGACCTTAAGGATGATACTGGGTAATATTTAATAAACTGCAAATCTTTAGGCACAAGACCATAGCCACATAAACTGTTTCAATCCCAAACGGATGTTTTATTCTGAATCTAAATGAAATGAGTGGTCATGTTTTTTGGTATTATTATATTTTCTGTGATTTATTTTTAAATAGTTCTAGAGTATGATGACTAAGTACATATAATTTTAATTATAAGTTAATATCTGAAGTGATTTATCAAGAACTAGATATTCAGAAACCTTTGCCTCAGGGACTAATACTGTCACCTGAATGGAGGAGGCCTACAAAGTCCACCTCTGATAGTTATCTGTTTTCACTAGTAAATTGAATACAACCAAATGTACACATGTAATTTGGTCTTCTCAGAACTCAATATAAGAATGACATGAACCATAATCTGAAAGGGACCTGAAGTTTGTGAATAAAAGTGGATCCATTGCTTTGGTCCTCCTCAGAATTATACTGATATTTTTCTTTTTGCCTTCAGAGTTGCAAGGCCCTGGTTTTTATTTCCAGCATCACAAGCAAAGCTATCCATCTCAAATCTGCATTGACAAACCATTTCATAAAACATATTCTCATATACCTAGAGACAGAGAGATCTGTGAATATGCGGAGATTACAGAATAGAATGTAAACTCTTCTGTGTTTGTTTGCTAACACATATGAGTATAGCGGTAGGAGAATCAAGTTTGGAATTGGCTTTTGGTACAACATTCCTATCTGATAATCAGTATTAGGCATGAACAATCTGTAACTCATACCTATTGGTTTTTTCAAAGACCCATAAGGAACCAGCATAGTGACTTAGGTCAGGTTGCAACAAAAATCTTTCCTTTGACTCTAGAAAGATAAAATCAGTTGTAACACTCTATGGACAGGTCTTCACAATTATATTTTTTTTCTGTTCTCGTGTTACTTACCAATTTTTTCATCTTCTTGTACCATTTTCCTCTCTTCTCTGAAAGCTCTAAGCCAACGTATTTTCTCCTCCAGTTTCTTGGCAAAGAACAGATGCACTTCTTCGGTTTCCTTGTTATGAAGCTTGAAAGCATTTTTCATGCTGACATTAAAGTCATCATCTCTGCCATCTTCAATGTCAATGACCTCATATTTATCCATGTCAATGCGCCCCTTGTAGTATAGGATGTCTCTCCGGATTAGGTCCTAAGTGGGAAGAAACAGGTTATTTGTTAGAAGTCCAGGCAGAGTGGATGCCAGGAGAGGCGGCACATGGTCACAAAAGGATACAAACACTATCACTGATCTGGGATATAAATGAAGATTTTATTGCCTCAGTACATGCACTGAGATGACCAGATGGACACTGACAGATTGGCTAAGTAGGCACTCTAAGAAATTTCCTATGGAAACAGATGCAGAGACTCAGAGCAAACATCAGGCAGAGCTCGGGGAGTCTTGTGGAAGAGTGAAGAATAGAATTGGGTGAGCTGCAGGGAGTCAAGGACACCACAGGAAGACCTACAGAGTCAACTAACCTGAGTCCAAGGGGCTTACAGAATATGGGCTACCAACTATGGAGCATGCAGTAGCTGGACCTAGAACCTCTCCACATTTATAGTGGAGGTGCAGCTTGGTCTTCATATGGGTCCCCTAACAAGCGGAGCAGAGGCTGTTTCTGACTCTGTTGCCTCCCCTTCCCCTAACTGGATTAACAGGTTGGGCCTCAGTGGGAGAAGATGTGCTTAGTCATGCTGTGACTGGATGTTCCAGGATGGAGTGGCATGCAAGAGGGGCTTCCCCTTCTCTGAAGAGAAGGGAAAGGGGTAATGGAGGAAGGGATTTTAAAGGGCTGGACTGGGATGAAAAGATCGGGGTATGGTCAGAATATAAAGTGAATAAATAAGTAAATTAATAGAAAAAAAGAGATTTCCTACATCCAAAGATTGTTTCAAACCCTAGTATCAATCACTAGAATGTAAACTGCTTACAAGCAGTAGAAATGAGTGTACAATAAAAGCACTAGCAGCAAGGGAATTTTCATCTTCCAAAAACTTGGCATACTTACCAGAGGCATAAAATGAGCTTGCTAAATGTGCTGGGAAAAAAAAAAACTCAGGCAGGATACAGAGACTAAAATTGTAGATGAAAGTTCATTGGTGAGAGTTACTAGAAGGTTATATACTATTGGACATGAAGAGTTAATTAACTGTAATGGATTCAATGCTTTTAGTACTTGGGATTTTTGGATAACAGCTAGTCTGACATGAAAAGTGTGCCTAAAAGAGAATAAAGAAGGTACATATATCAACACAGATGCATCTCACAATCTTACATGACAAAAGCAAATATTGCACAAGTATGAATACAATGTTCTCTATCTTTTGTTGTTTTACTCATGAACACAGAATTAGATCAATCCTAATTCCAGTCAGTGAGACACGCATCCTAAGTCCATGCATAGTACTCTTATTTCTGTACTTACTCACATTTTAAATGACATATTAAGTATTGGTGAACTTGCCACCATATCTAAAGCTTTATTACCCCCAAATACTCTCATCTTAAATCTCATGGTCATCATTGGTTTCATTTCCTTTCTATATATTTTAATCTGATTTGTATTTTCCACAATCACCATATAAAACGATGCTGTATATTTCTAGAGACATGTACAAGTAACAAAGTTATAAGGAAATATATAACGATCATATGTAGCAAATTCAAGAGTGGATGAGAGAAATGGAAAAAAAACATGTCCTACTTTGTTTTCTATTGCTGTGATGAACACTATAACCAAGAGTAGCTTGGGAAGGAAAGGGCCTATTTGGCTTACAGGTTTCATCTGTAATCAAGGGAAGCCAAGACAGGAGCTCAAGGCAGGAAGCTAGAGGCAGAAACTGAAGCAGAGACCATGATGAAACGCTGATTACTGGCTTGTTCCTCATGGCTTTCCCACCTACTTTTCTTGTACAACCCAAGGCCCACCTGCCCAGGGACTGCATTGCCCATTGCATTGCCCACTGAAGTTTCTTCTTCTCTGTTGATTCTAGCTGTGTCATTTGAAAACTCTAAATAGCACTGTAATAAATTAGTTAATAGTCTTACCCAACTACAAACTCTGCATGCTACAATACGGATCTATTTGGCAAAATGTGCACTTGCACAGGGGTTTAACGAACTAACTGCATTCTGGTTAGATATGAGGAAGGCTGCATGAGAGGAAGTATATGCTAGGTATTGTAAACCTGGTTTTGAATGATTCTCAACATATTTCTGTCAATCTCAAATCCTTGGGTGTGGATTTTTTTTTGTGTTGTGGGTTTTTTTTGTTTTTCGAGACAGGGTTTCTCTGTGTAGTCCTGGCTGTCCTGGAACTCACTCTGTAGACCAGACTGGCCTCAAACTCAGAAATCCGCCTGCCTCTGCCTCCCAAGTGCTGGGATTAAAGGTGTGCGCCCCCACCGCCTGGCACATGTGTTGTTTAACTATTTTAAAACTGGATAACCACTATATAGCTTTTTACTGCTGTAATTATTATGTATACAAATGAACTGAGAGTACATATGGGTTCTAATCCACTGGGACACCTGCCATTAAGCTCCAACAGTTCTGTTGGGTACTTGCAACAGCAGTCCGACAGGAGAGGAAGACATGGCTTGAACAGAGAAGGCTAATACTTTTTAGGCCTATTTCTTTTGACCATATCCAAAATGCACAAGCTCAGTCCTGGCCAAAAGCATAGAGGGCTCCCATTAACTGATTATAAATTTTAGAAATGTTTTCTGAGACATATGCTAAAACACTGAGCAGTGTCAGGATCATGTAACTAGACAAAAGGGGGACAATATAGGAAAACGTCAATGTAATGCTTGAATCTTCACTACAGTTGATATAATGACATATACAGACCTGGAAAGGAAGATGTGGACAGCGTACTTCAAGAGTGGCTACCTACCAACCTAAAACATTAACAACCCCAATTTCCTGGTTCCTAACTTTAGTCTAAAATTTCCTTCTCTCCTCTATCGAACTAGTGCTTCACGGTCATTTTAAGTCTTAAAAGCCTTTCCCATTTCCTAAAATTAGAAATATGTGTATGATCATGGGAATCCATTGCCAGTAAGAATCTAAATATTCTATTGTCTATTTGAATATTTATATATGACAAAGGAACAAAGAAGTATCCTATTTCTTTAGAAGAAGATTGGGAATTAGAGTGATGTGTTGTTAAAACTCTTGTGTCATTAAATTTTTCTATTCGTAGTTAATAAAGGATTTAATGTGATTAATGATAAGATAAATGATCTGGAATGATCTTCAGGCTCAGGAAGTCCGACCATAGGTAGCAAAGGCCATGAACAATAGAGGACAGGGTATAACGACCCGAGCTGCCCCACCTTAGGGGCCAAACTGTAAAGGACCACTCTTGCCCACGTTTGGGGGCCAAACTATAGCGGCCTGCTCTGTTTTGCAAGTCAGGGTCTAGCAAGAGAGAGAGTGGGGGTAAGAAGGGGAAGAGATGTGAAGAATAGAGACAAGCCAGAGGATCTGTAGTAAAGTCTTCTTTACTGTCTCCACTATACACACACCACTACACCTACTACTACTACACCCCACCACTACAAGGAAATTCTGGGTATTTATAGGCTTTTGTCACGTGCCTTGTAGGCGCGTGGATACCACATGCCTTGTAGGTGTGGATATGACGTAAGCCTTACAGGCGTGGACAGCACGTGTACCTTTCAGGCATGTATGGCGTGGATAGCACATGGATAACACGTGCACCGCATGCTTTGTAGGCGTGGATACCACGTGCTCCTTGCAGCTGTGGGCACTAAACAGCAAAACAACATATGTGGGATATCAGAGTGTGTTTCAGCTGTTGTAGGCTGTTGAAAACCAAGTCTCATGTCCGGGTATATGGCTCAAGATGGCTGCGAAGCTGATAGCTGCTTTCTAGCCGCTTTCTGCTTAAAGTCGGCTCCCAACAACAGGGAAAGAATATGAATAAAATACAAATATTTAAGTGTGAGCTCTAGAAGTGTAACACATTAAGTGTATGGCTTGGGCAAGCCACTTAGCTTCTCTCAGCCTAATTATTGCAACTTTAAAATTATAAAAGTTGACTTTATCACATTAAATAACTGCAAAGCTCCCACTTAAATACAAAAATTCCATGCTACAAGGCTAGCCTTGTCCAGTAAATGTAGCCTTGAGCTTTTGTGATCCTTTAAAATCCTTTTGGCAAATCTCAAACTTTGATTAACCTCCAAAGTCTACTGCCTCTTATAGCTTAAACTAGCCAAGCAAGCTAAATATGAAGAATTAAGTAACACAAGTCAAAGAAAAGACAAAGGCCAATCTTTCCTATTTACATGGTCACTGACTTTAGAAATTTGACACAAATTCAGGGTAGGAAGATTACTTTCTAACTCGCTCAAACAAATCACACATCCACCTGGGCTCACAAAAAAATGTATCCTTGTCTCTCCAAACAGCTCTCTTATTTCAATCTGTTTAATCTCCGTGGTCAAAGTCACATAGTCTTCCCGAAAAGAAACCTTCTCTGATTATATATTCTAGCTGTTGTGCCCCCGGGATCTTGTCTAAGTTCTAACACTGTAAACAGCACTTAAACACTATTCATCGAACACTTAACTATCATGCCAATTATAGTTGTTAGTTTTGTTTGCTCATTGAGATTGTGCTCAGAACTCTATCTTCTTTGAACTTGCAACACTCAGGGATTGTCCATAGAAAGTTTATGGGGTCTTCTAAACACATCAAGAAAACAAAGCCTTCCTGAGTCCTGGGTGCTTGTGGTACTGTTGGCATCAAGCTTCTGACATGTCTGAGTATCTTCACAGGGGCGTAGCGATAATATGACCCAAACAGATAGTATTTGAATCACAACTTCCCTGTCTACTGGAATTTACTGTTTTTAACAGGATACTGCCTTTCTCCATTTCTCTTTTTGTTTGTCCGAGAACAAAAAAGAGTTTAGTACTTCTCCAGGATTGTACAGTCTATAAACACCAAGCTTCTGGCCATAGCCTGTGACTCCAACAAGGAACCACCCTAATCCCTGACATTACATAATTCAAACAGCTCACAGATATTTCAACTTGATCCCACTAGGTAATCCTAGGATTTAGCAAGACTGCACAGGACATTTTGTACAAATGTGACAGCTGCTCCAATCTGGAGTATAAAGCAGTTCAGGATTATAGCCTGCCTTATTCATTCTACCTCTACTACTTTAGATGGGGTCCTGGCTACTCTTTCCCAGCCCAGAACACCCCAGTTTTCTATCCAAATTTTGGGGAATGCACATGGACAAAGGCAGGCTTGTTTTGGTCACTATTACATTCCAACATAAACAGTATATGCTTAATAGTCAAAATAAAAATAACAATGACAACAGTAGCAATGAGGACGTAAACAGCATATACTATGTGCCAACTGCTATCCTAACAACTTTGCATTTGTCAATTTAATTACTGCTGATGAGAGTACTACAAGGTAGGTAACTGCATCTAATGATGAACTATAGACAGAGCGCACTGAATTTAGGATTAAACGGTGGAGCCAGGCTTTCAGTCTAGAACATCTGGCTCTAAAATCTGTAGCTTTTATTTTAAAATATGCCATATATTGCTTTAGAATAAAAACTGCTAGGTGAACGATTAGCAACATGACATATACTGTAATTGTATAAACTGCTAACATTTAGTAAACACAATCTACCAACAATTCTATCTGTATAGCCTCATTTAAAGTTCATGATTCTCTTTAGACTCCTAATTTTTTCAAATGAGGAATAATTATAAGCAGAGAAAACTTGTTTAAATTCAGACAGCTCATTAGAGAAAAGTAATGGGTACCCTCTAATCTGGCTTATTACTCCACTACTTCCCAGTAGTTATCATGGTTCCTTTGTACAGCCTTTCTCAAACGTGTTTTATTGCTAGTTCAGTCAGACAGTAAAGAAAATCGATAAAATTAGACGGATAAAAAGAACAGATCAATAAAAGGAAACAATTGATTTAAAAAATACTGGCTAAACATTAGACTAATAAGAGTCTAGTATCCACTTTTCCAATTTTAACTCCCTTGTCTATCTTATTTCTATTTTATTCAGGTCTCTTTCCTTGAAAATTATTTATTTGTATATGTATGTGCACATGAATATAAGTATTGGAAACATGTGAGTGCATATGAATGGAGAGGCCAGAAGTGAACATTGAATCCCCTGGAACTAGAGTTATGGGCAGTGAGCCACCATGCCAGTGTTTGGAACTGAATGCCAGGTCCTCCTCTTACTCACCACTAAGCCATCCCTCCATTCCCCTATCCCTACCTCATATCGCTACTGTTGTACGTGAGTTGTTTAAGATAAATGGCCCTAGTTCCATCCATTTGCCTGTACAAACTTCTCCGAACAAAAGTCTTCTGTCCAGTATCATTACATGTAATTTAGTTCTTATCCCTCAGAATCTTGTGAAAGCAACAGAAATATAGTGCAATGATGATAGGGGACAATAGGACACATCGGAATAGGTGCAGGTAAGAATAGTGAATGCGGAGAAAAGGTTGCTTAGGACAATAATAGGAATGTAGGAAAATCGGTGGATAATGGGAGAAAGAGGTCTATTCTGTTCCACGGTAAATAGTGAAAAAGGAGAACAAAAGCCAAAATATGGAAAATTATTTCCAAAACATCAAAATAATTTCAAAATAATGATATCAGGGAGAAAACAGAAAACATCTACAAAACTAAACTAATAGCGGAGCAGAGGCCAGTACATAGGATAAGAAGAAAGACAACAAAAGAGTCTTAGAAATGACAAGGAAAGAAAAGGAACAGAAATTAGAGGAACTGCTGGTGTCTTTCATGTGTATGGTAACTGCTATCTCAAAAGTACCCTCTTTTATCCTTCCCTCTGCAAGACAAACTACAAGTTGCATGAGCTGTTCAAGCTTTTCTGAGTGGCTTATTCAATCCCAACGCCTAGTGTACAAAACAGGTGAGACTGTGTTTACCTGACTATAAATGAAAGGAATCAGAAAAGTCAGACAGAAATTCAGCAGGTGGACATTAGTAGTTGAACATTAAAGAACAGATTGAATATTTAAATATTTCCTATATCACCTGTAGCAGATAATTATTCTGTCAACAGGTAAATTGAGCGATGGGGAGTTAATCAATTTATAATAGTATATCTTTTGTTACTAAGTAGGGGCTTCTTCATGCGAATCTACAACAGTCCCGCCTCTCAACTGCCACTTCATAGGCATAGGTCTCATTTCGTCTTCACGATAATCCTGTTGATTGTTCTCCCTGCATTATACATGATATAATGGAGGTGCAGGAAATAAACAGTTACTTGCTTGACTGACATAATATGCATGCCAAAAACTAGGATTTAAGACCAGAATCATTTAACTTTATCACTCCAAGTTTTTTTCTCTCTATAAGAAAATGAGAGAATCTAAAGTGGCCCCGGGGGTGGGGGGGAATTAGATTTTTTGGGGCTGGGGATGTGGCTCAGTTGAAGCCATTGGTTTGATTCCTGGCATTGCATAAACTAGGCATGGTTTCTTATGCCTGTAGTCTCAGCACTTGGGATGTAGAAGCAAAAGAGATCAGAAGTTTGAACTTATATTCTCATACATAGTGAGCTCTAGGATATGTTGAGGGGCAAAAGACTCTGTCTCAAAATAAATCACCTTATTTCCACCCTGAATACAGAATCTCTCTGTGAATTTCAGTCTTATAATCTAGTACTTGAATTTAAAGATAGAATACAAACAGAGTTCTTAATGAAACATCATTTGTTCTTAGACACAAATGCTGAGCTCTCATAGTCAACTAATCTCTGCCTAAATATTTAGACTGTTTAAATAATTGTTGATAAGATTTGGCCAAGCATAGGAGGAATAGTAACATAGAAGTCGCTAGTATAGAACCTAGGGACAGTTCTGCTCCATGACTGGGGAACGTAGCTCACCGACAAACTACTTGCCTTACACCTGCAATTCTTAGGTCAATCTCTAGCCCGAGGAATGAAAACATGGAAGTTAATTTCATATATCATTAAAATAGGAATAATCACAGTATTTCCCTGCAAAATTTGTGGTGAATATTAAATTAACTTAATGACTATAAAGTTTAAAAAATAGTATCAGAGACTCATTTAAATAATGCCAATTCATCATTATTTTTTATTCCTTATATTTTTCATAATATAGTTTTCTGTTTTGAAAACTGGTGTATTTTCCTATCTGTAGTTTTGCCACAGATTTCATTAGGATTCTCAATATTGCCAAGATTACCCAAAGCAATTCCACCAGAGACATCTGAGAGTTATTTCAGTGAATAACGGTGTACATTTTTCTATTATGTCACACTTAAATTTTATTAGATTACAGGTCCCACAAAAGCAGATGTGACTGTCATGGAGCATGCTGTCAAAATAAAAATTCCAAGCAGTGAGATACTTTATTGCAACCTTGGATCCTTAGGGTTTCAATTCCTCTTGGTAAAGGACTTTCCTTTGTTATCATTAAACCTTCTATGTCATGTAAGGGCTTGCCAGACTATCACTTATTTTTTTCTTCCTTTATTTTTAATAACATTTAGGTATTTAGAAATATTTCATTTTGTCTTGAAGATTTAAAAACTAACCTTTCTGTATTTATGAAATTACTGTGTTATTCCTGTTAAATGTCACATTTATGGAGGGCCCTTTTAAAATATGAGCTTATCAGAAAGATGAGTGTAGACATATTCAATTATTTTGTTGATTAGCCCATTCTTTTTTTTTTAACTTTTTATTGATTCTTCGTGAATTTCCCATCATGCACTCCAACCCTACTCACCTGACCATCCCTCCATATCCACCATCCACCACTGCAACCCTCAAAGGGAAAAAATATAAAAATAAAAACAACAAAATAGAGAAAAAATAACCTTAAAAAATCTCACTGTGGAAGCTGTGGTGTGTCACTGTGTGTCAAAAGAGTATATCCTTTTGTCCAGCCTTACTTACAAGGGTTTACTGCAGTGAGTCATTGATCTGCTTTGAGGCCTCTGGCTTCTGCTACACTATCAATATTGGATTCTCACCAGGATTCTCACCAGGACTCCTGTCATTAGCCTGTGTCATGGAGGTCCTACTGCATTGGTTCTGTAGGACCAGTGCATTCAAGCACCCCAGATGCACATAGACGTGATAGATGCTGGGGTGGGCCAACTAAAGGCCCTGGATCTGAGCCGAGATGACGGCTGTGTTGTTTAACATGCCAGTTCTGCTTTGTCCAGGTGAGAGACAGGGCCAGTGCTCCTGCTTGTGGCAGCCTGCAAGACGCAGGATAGAATCTCTGGTACCCATGCTACCAGAGCTAGCTCTCTACCTCTTCCACTCCTACACCCTCGGGCTAGCGTCCTCATTCCCACCCCACCAGGGCAAGTTCTACTACACTGCCAATGTCAGTTGTAGGACCTTTTCTTCTGAGTGAGAGGCAGAGCCAGTTCTCCTGTGCTCCCTAGGTGAAGGGTCTGTCCCAGCTCTCCTGATTGCTGCAGGCAGTGAGTAGCTCAATCTTTCTTTATGTTAAAAAACAAACAAAACAAAACCCTGAGCTCTTGGACATCCATTTAAATGGTGTTCCAGAGATGAATAAGGTAAGTATGGTAAACTTTTGCTCACTTCGGTCTTTTAGCCTTTGCCCAGCTTTTCTTTTATCAAAGGTTATCTTCAACTGGAGGAATCTGTGCCTTCCCCTCCCCCAGCCTCTTCCTTGCTACCAAGAGTCAGTTTTTTTCCAGTAATGGTAAGAACAATTTAGCAGACAAACTACCTCGCTCTTTTGCATACCTTCTTTCCAGTCCATTATTAGTTTTTGGGTTTACCTCTCATTTGATGAATAGAAAGACTTATTGTAGCTAGTGTGCAGCTCCTCAACCATGGGCTTAGTACAAATCAGATACTTTTAGTGGCCTTTGTATAACAAGGCTGCAGGGGTTTTTTAACTCTGAGAAGCCAGGGTAAAGAACATCCAAGTTTGTGAATGTGTTAATTGCCTTGAACTCTAGGCTCTGTTCTGGAAAGAAAGCCTATGACCTCAGTAAAACAATAAAACTCTCATCTGTAAGAAGCTATGTCTTTTGTTTCTGATGTCATTGACATCCCATTGCTTTTTTTCATGTTCCCAACTTGGCTGCTCTGAACCTGGAATCCCTCCCTTAACTACCAGTGTCTTCCTAATAACTGCCTTTCTCACTAGTTGTCTTAGTGTTCACATGTCACTCCTTGTTTTTTTCCCCTGCCCCACTGCTCCTAAATAGAGCTTACTGTTCCATCCTATCTCGTTTCTTTTATCCCTAGGCTCTGCTTTACTTTTTTGTATCTGGGGTCCTAGCACTGCCTCCTATATAGCTACTGCTTTTCAGAGCTCAGTTTCACATTCTACTTGAAGCAACTACATCCTTTGTGGACAAATAACAAAATCAAGAAGTATAGCCTGGTAGTGTGGAACACTGAAACAAACCAGATTCCCATGTCCCCTTCTTTCCTCTCCCATCCCCTCTTCCTCTCCTTCTATTTCTCCTTTTCCCCCTCTCTCCTCCCTTTTCCTTTGCCCCTCTCTCCCCCTCTCTGACTAATTGTTCTAAGCATGAACAAAACTTAGTGGGAACAAAGGACAGACGCTTGTTGGTAACTTGACTGATAAGCTCAGAACTTCCTTGTTGCCTTTACTAACCTTCAGAAATTCTGCCTCCTAATTATACAAAAGTTCTGATTAGAACTGTGGGAGCTAAAGGAGACACTGGTATTTCGCTGAGTCTCAGATTCACAAGTTTTCTCTTCCAGGTTCAGATCCTGACTGAAATAGCTACCCTAACTAATTAGCAGGTTATCGATTCCAGATCTGGCATTCAGAGTTTATCTGCAAACACTAAGACAGTTTCAATATAAGCTCAATTTACTCTCAATTGACTGTGAAAGTCAAACACATAAAAATTTAATGTAAGATACATGCACATACAGAGAAGGCAAGGAACATAAAACATATATGTGCTTAGTGTTTCACTTAGCGTATCATGACTTAGTACCCCTTTTTGGGGGCATTTGCTCCTGGTTAGGGGAGACAGCAAAGTAGCTATGGAGCAGAGAGACAGCCAAGAATGGAAAAAAAGAAAGAAAGAAAATTAATTTTGAAAGTCACTCTGAGTACCCTGAATTCTCCCTCCTTTTCTCTTCTTCCCTGATTCAAAATTCTTTTCTGGCAAGTCTCACTGATAACACTGGTTTGAGCCCTCTATCATCAAAGGAGGAACACTATCTCATTAGGATCCTGCAGGAGAGATTTTATGTGGGGAAACATATGCTATCTCTCTTTGCCAAAGAGAAGTGGCTAAGAAACTAACATTTGCAGAGGTATCCAAGGATCAGTGACAAGTATAAGCTATCTCCTCAAAAGGATTACTTAGATAGGATAGTCAGCAACAGCATGGTTGAAGGGTTTTTTTTGGGGGGGGTGGAAGGGGGTGTTGGTGATGTACTTTGTATAGGAAATGAATAGAGATATGAAGGAAAGTCCATAAAGGTCCCTATGTGTTTGAACAATAAGTAGTCCCCTTTGTTGGTTCCTTGGGTTGGAAGTACGCAGGTAGCCCCATTCAAGCGGGAATGGGGGAAAGTACTCGGGGAAGGTATTCTTTGCTAAGTATGATACAAATACCACAATATTCTTTCAATGCTGGTTTAACCTTGCTGGCTATCTGCTGTGGGTACAAGGACGTCAGAAAGAATACCACAGAATTATGAGGGAAAACATATAAATGATAGCAGTATAAAATGTGTTAACTTCGGCATTTCACTGTTGCTTATGAGCTTCAGGCCATACCAGTTCTAATACAGAACTACTATCAATTTCCTCTGGCACTTTTTGCCCATTTCTTTAAACACCAGGGGATAATGAAAGGGGAGGAGCTTGTAGTGCTCCCTGAAGTCCTCACCTCTCATAGAAAAAGAAGAGGTTAAGTTTACCTTCTTGCAGAGGACCATCTGGTGGTCAAACAGGAAGAAGACTCTCTGCTGGTTGCGGCCATAGGGCTGGTAGATCCAGGCCATCTCTCCAGTGTAGATCAGCTCTGAGCTCCTGTCTAAGATGTCTTCTCCCTATTAAGGACATTGGATAGTGAGACGTCATCAAGGGTAGAGCTGGTACAATTCCCTACACAGAGATACTGAAAGGTGAGCATAGACTGGGATGAGAGGCAGCCAAAAAGGCTTTGTACAAATGGAGGATATGAGAGAGAATTCTGGTCTCCCTTAAAAGTTCCAGTGCTGTAAGTGAGAAGACTCATATTCTTATTTACTGTGGGGTTAAATAAGAATATCCCTTAGTCAGTCTTCCTTCTCTTCTCTACCTCCTTCCATTCCTCCTGGATTTTTATTTACTCTGAGCCTAAATGAGACCCTTAGTCAGGCAAGCAGGCATGCTCTTTTCTCTTCCTTGTTATCTTTTATGCTGCAGTCCCTCAGCTCCAACTTGGTCTCTCACCTACTTGAAGAGTAAGTCTAAAAAGGTAGTGGAAAATGTTCTGTTTTCCATATAAAAATGAAATAGGGGAGAAAATATTTTACAATAAAATTAGAAACTTTCCAACACATGCTTCAGCCTCTGTGAAGGTGGAAGCAATGAGCAGCGGCTCAGCAAAGAGAATTCATTACCCCAGGGGCCATACATGGCTCCAATATTGTGCTGGGTACTTTTCGTCACTCTATGTCTTTTGCACCTCACAAAACTTCTGACAGGTAAATAATCTTGCTCCCATATTACATCTTCAAGTACCAACAGGTCAAGTGATAGGGCAGGATTATGAGGCTTATTGGCTACAGATGTTCAACCGAATCCTCATCTATCTCCAGAGAGCAACTTTACTCTTTATCATAAATTATATTGCTTCTAGACTCAAAAGTGTCCAGATGTCCAGCCCCTTCCTCTCCCTCAGTCTGTTTGCCAGCTGTTAAATGAGGTATAAGAAAATTGATAAGTATAGTACCAGCTCTGATACCTTTACAGCAAAATCCTAGGTTTATACCCAAGGTTCAAGACTAGGTTAAAGGTAGAAGTTCTATATGTCTTCAGAAATAATCAGAAGCATATACTTCTGGCAGAGTAATATGCTAAAATGAGTGACATCAGGAAATGGTATTCTGAATTATATCATTTCCTTTAGTCTGAGAGATTGGAAAGAAAAGGAGATCTCAGTGGATTATTTTCTAATAACAGAACTTGAAAGTCACTCAAGAAATACTGTTTTGACTCTAGTATCCAAATTTAGCTACAATAGTATCCAAGACCAATGTAAAACAGTCTTTGAGTTTATAAACTAGCACTGAGCCTTTGGATTCATAGGGCTGGAAAAGACCTTCTGAGAGTTAGCCTTTCCAACATAAGAGAGGAAAATGTGCCACAATCTACTTTGAATATGTAAAAAAGTGAAAAACTGCATAAAAGTTGGTTAACAACACAAGTTGATGCCAAACATGATTATTTTTGAGGCACTGTCTTACTATGTAACCTAGATAAGCCTGAAACTTGCTATATAGCTCAGGCTGATCTGGAACATACAATTCTCCTCCTGAAGCTTCCCAAACACTGGGGCTATAGGTATGAGCCAAAAATGTTCAGATTCCAGGACTCAAGGGACAGTGACAGAGACTGAGTTAGGCTTGTTGGTAGAGCTAGCTGTGTAAAGCTTGTTGGTCTTGTATCTTTGGTGATCTTCGCTTCAGTGAGAGAAGCACAGTGGAGAATTTTTCCTGGCGTTCCTGTTGGCCCTGGTTCCTCCTGCTGAATTGTGCTGAGGCTGAAGCCTGGCTGTCTCTGTGAGGTTGTGACATCGCTGCTGACTCGTGTTTCCTATCTGGACTCTACTGAACTAAACTGCTGATATATCCGTGAAGTGTTTACAAGTGGATTGAGCTGCCACTGCTGACTCCTGTGACCTGAACTGCTGATTTCCTGACAACATAGATAAGATTTGCTCCAAAGATCACTTTTTAAACAGGTCCACTTCCCCCATATCCTTTCTTTTCTACTACCTCTGTGGGTGGTGGGCTAGAAGGGAGGTTAAAGTGTTTAAGAACCACCATTAAAGTAGACGTTGAAAAAAAAATTAAAGTTACAATCAATCAGAATCCCATTTGCCTAACTACAAGACAGCACTTGAATGATGGTACCTTGCCTATCAGAACAATTTGCTATACTGGAAAATTAGTGAGATGAGTCTGTTAAAATGACTGTGTTAACTAACTCTGTGTCCCTCGGAAGGAGTTTAAGCAAGTCCTGTTTGATCCACTCTACATGACTACTTGAAAGTACCAAATATGTTTGTATGAGGCAAATAGTAAGTTTACATAAGGGAAAGGATGCTCTCACTGTTTAGAGCTTGTATTCTTGTCTCCTCTGCCTCACTTGCACCATACATCTCTTTATTTTGCCCCACAAAATGCAATCCATTCCCACTCCCTTTATAGTTTCTGCATTCTTCCAGCATTTATTGCAAACTTCTCACTTTCCTATATGCCTGCTCTGGATGAATAAGGCTATGTCTGATTCATCTCAGATTCTGTAATGACTGGCAAGTCTCCTAATGTCATATATTTGCTCAAAATCCTCCAGTGCCTTCCACCCAGACTTAAAACCAAAGTTCTTTGAGGATATATAATCTGATCTCCCATTTTTCACATACAATCTTCTGCTTCCCCCCCCCCCCCCCCCCCCCAGTGACACTGGCCTCTTGCTTTTGCTTGGAACATTAATTCTGGTATTTCAGGGACTTCCTTTCACCTTAAATGCTCTGCCACAAAAAAAGCCATATGGGTTTTCTCCTTCATCACCTTCAGATCTTTTCTCAAATGTTGTCCTCTTTGGTAATTCTTATATTACTTTAGCCTAAATAATACTTCCTTTTCTCCATATTCCCTATCTATAGCTGATGATAAAATTCTTATGTGTTGTTTTTCTTCCCTACTGAAACATAAAGTATGGAAACTTAGTTCCATCACTTAACACATCTCTAGAACACAGAATGAAGCCTGATACTGAGTAAGTATTCAACAAACAACCTGTTAGTGAATAAATCAATGGTTAACATATAAATAATGACCATTAAACCCTACCCAGAGCTTTCCTGCCAGTTTTTCATATTTCTTTTTGTGAAGCCAAAGTCTCAAGGAACAGACTTCATTTCATTCTCATTAATTCTAACTTAACCCATTTTTTCAGCTTCATTTACATGATTACAGGATAATTGGTATTGGAGCTGTGGCCTGAATGGCCTGGCAGGCATAGCTAATCTAACCTGTGGCTCATAAGCTGCATGCTTCCAAGTATAGCTATCAATGAGACCCAATATATTTGTTGATGTCAGGTTTTAATGTCAAAAAGATTGAGCAGTCCTAAAAGAATGGCAAAAGAAATGTCATCCTTTTTAATGAGTTTAATCTGCAATGGTACCTGAGTCAACTTATGTCAGTAAGTGTAAAGAAGTAACATCTACCTGTGCCTATGTTTAATCTTCTGGACCAAGGACTATACTTTATTTATTCGCCTTCACTTTTAAATGGATACCTTTTCTGTATCCATCATACTGTTTTGTTGATTTTTATGTTTCTTCCAGTTTCTTTGGATTATGCCATCCAATGGTAAGCCAGAATAGAATATTAGTTATTAAACAAACAGGCAAGAAAGGGAGGGATACCAGAAAGAAAAATTATGACCACACGATTTAATTCCCAAACATGAGGTACAAACACAAGCACTTTCTGAAAATTTTCAGGAGGAAAAAAAAGCTGAAGAGAAGCTATTGGGAATATGTTCCATTTCTCTTTATTTAAAATGATTTAATGTGAAAGAGAGTGAAGTGACAGCTCATCCAAATCTCTGGACCACAGAACTCAGAAATGGAAAATTTCCAGAAACTACAGTCCTTGGAAACAGGCTCTCCTCCCTTCGAATCTAAACTGCTGTAAGCTATAATCTCTTTCAGGACCACATGACAATTTAACTTATCTCCATACTTTTTAGGATTTATGAGAGGTAAAGTAGCCTCCATAGGATGCGGCAGGCGACTGAAATGGTAACTAGAGTTAGGTAAAGAAATCTGAATATTCATGAGGAAAAGATGAGGAGAAAAAGACAGACACTGATTTAAGGCAAGAGTTTTTTTTATTCTCTAGCCAAATAGTCTAACTTACCAAGACAACATTTGTCTGCCTGTCACCCATCCTCCCTTTCCCTGTTCAAGGGAAAATAGGTTCTGAAGGTTTCCCCTGTGACTGCTATTTTTCAATAGGAAGAATAAAGCTGAAATCATCACAAGGATGTTTTTGACAGCTTCCTTATTTGTTCACACATCTGAGGCATAGAGGAGTGGCCCAGACTGGGAAGCACTGCTGGCTTGCTTATTTATCAGGGTTCCCGAAGGTAGTCTCTGACTGAGATCTCCTGCCTCCTTCATCCTCTATTTGTTCGTCATCCCCAACTCCAGAAACACTATCAGAATGAACTTCATGTGTCCATTCAAGGAGTCCCTTCCTCCATGCAAGAAATAGAACAGGAAATAACTTCAGATGGGACAGTAAATGGCTTCTCAGGTGCTGATTCCTTAAACCACAGCTTAAAGCTATGGAGGTAGGTTTTTTTTTTTTTTTTTTTTTTTTTTTAGTGCTCTTTGGGTAGGCCAAACAGTTTCAAACTTTTCACCTCTCCAATGACTAGAGACTCAGACCACACATAAAAACTTAAAAGGAAAAAAAATTCAGGGAAAGAGAAAAATGTTTTAAAAAATAGGAATTCAGTTGCTTCTAGGCACCTTTCTTTACAAGGAAGCCTGCAAACGGTATAGAAAAAGAGTCTTGCCAAAAAAAGTTTCAGGGTGTCTCTGTTGATAGGCATGAACAAAGGAAAAACACACAGAAAGAAAGGAGAATCCATTACTTTCTTTTAAGTTTGGGCCAGTGATAGCTTCTCCTTATAAGCAAGAGGGTTTAAATATATGTAAATATATAAAAATATGTAAATATGCCCTCTTCCCCTCGCTATATACATATATATTGTATTTTATTTTTTTATATCTTAAGGTATCACTGGTGTTCTACCCTTAGAAGACATTATCTATCAAACAATAAAAATGTGTCAACTGATGATAATTATGGTATTTTTAAATCATCCACATTAGGAAGAATAGAGGTAGAAGAAAACAAACTGTCTGAACATTGACCAACTCTTTGTTAACATTAATAACAGTCACCTTGGGATAGACCAAACAATTTGAAATGTTAAACGAAATCTTGTTATTTAAACACAGAAGCTTCTACCTGAGTCAAGGGCTGTACAGAAAGGTATTGGGTCTACTTCTCTACTGATACGACAAAATTTTTAAATGCCACTTCCTTCCTGCTGACATTTTCCATTTTGGTTATGTCAGCCTACATGCTATCAGGTCACACAACCTGGGCCTGAGAGATGAGTAAGAAGGGTTATTGCTCCTAGTTTGTGGCATTTGGCAAGGAAAGCTTGATGATTTTAGTCACTTCCTCTCTAAGTTCAAAGAGACTGTGGGTGCCCACACTGGGATGACTAGGTGACAGAATATTTTTAGAATAATGATGAAAACATAGCTTGGCCAGGATGCTAGTTATAGCTTGTTTAACAAGCAAGTGGGGCCTCCCCAAACCTTTGTTGATAAAAGGCCTACCTCCCAGTCTAGGACAGAGGCCTGCCATTGAGCAATCTTGTCAATATTTTCCAGGCGTCGCTTGCGTTCATTGATCTGCTGAGTCACATTTCTCATGACAGCTAAAGCAGCTGCAACATATCTGTAATCACTGTGAAGAAATAAGAGTGAAATGTGGATGAACCAATGTGTAATACGGCACTCCTAAATCCAATCTATTCTTTCTCCTTAGTAAGAGTCTGGATTATCAGATAATAATTCACGTCATCTAGAGAATAACAACATTCCCAGTCCTTTCTTTGGATGACTATGTGACTTATGTTCATACAGAAACCATACCAGCCTCACTGTTAGCCTACCTGTAAACTCTTTTCAGAGGGGAATAGACCTCTTTAAATTTTATACCTCTCTATTTGTGTCTTATCTGGTAAAACCAGACAAGGAACAAGACAGAACCATTATACATGGTATAGTCCAGACATCCTAGTCATCTCTTCTATCTGTATTTCTAAGGAGTCACCATGGTCACCACAGAATAATAGTGCTACTTTTCCTCTGGTACAACGAGGAGAGCAGTATAGCATAATGCATGAGAACACAGAATTTGAAGCCAGACTCTGCGTTCACATCCACTTTTATCACTAACTAGCAGTGTTGTCTTTAGCAAGTATCACTTGCACTTGGCTCAATTTTCTCATGAAGAAAATGGGGAGACTTTTAGCAGAATTCATTGATGGGTTTAATAAATAAATGCAGTCATCCATACATATTGCTTTACTCTTAATCCATAAGATTAAGTACATAGGTATTAAGCATTTCTCTTGTGGTAGATGTAATACAGGATGCCTCTCACAGAATTCTTGGTCTGAAAAGAACAACCTACATCCCAGCTTCTGGAAACATTTGATAATTTCTGTGTTGAGAGTCATATCATTCTACCCAATTTTGTCTGCTTGTCTGACCTGATTTCCAATTGATTAGCTATTATGAAAGGCAGACTGAAAGTGAGAGTCCAGCCATTTGACACAGACAGGATGACCCGAGAAGGCAGATTCATTACAGCTTAGTATTAGTATCTCAGCAAAGCAAAACTACCTTGTGCTTGTAGCCTTTTTACTCTCTCAGCACTGACTAGAAAAATAGCTGTGAGAAAAGGATGCAAAAATGTTGTTTCCCTGTTGTTAATGTATTGGAGAATGGGTTGATGAAACAAGCCAAAGGAGGGGAGGACAGGACAGATACCATGCAATACTTCCTCTTAGGTACCATCCATGACTCCAGTCAGTACCTTCCACATATTCCAAAACTATAGACCTCAAACACTGTTGCATTTGATCCACTGTAATAACAGACTTTTCTCTTAACCAATTTATTCTTTCTCAAGAAAGCTAGAAGTATTTGTATTTTGAACCTTAAAATGTTTTCTGGTATTATGATGAGTCAGTCATATTGAGTGCATTACGGACTAATTACACTTTCTAAGTCTCTTCAAAACGTGCTTTCTAGGAGCTGTGTTTCTCAACCTGTTCTTGAACTGATGATTGCTCAGATTCACCTGTAAAACTTCACGTTTGTTCCCACTGTCACATTATGCATCTTGTCACATTGGGCATGCTGTCACATTGCTTGCTTCTCTCTATGGATGATCTGTTAGCTTACTAACATTGTCAGTCTTTCTCCCTGACAAGACTGACTGACTGACATAATTGGAAATGTAATGACAGTAACAGCAGTAATGACAGAAGTAAGTACTGCAGTTCTTCTGGCCCAGTCCCCTAACCTCTGTGTCTTTCTTTTTATTGACTTGAGGGTACCAGTATTTTAATCCACTTTCTGAGAGGTAATCATAGAATTATCCCATCCAGAATGGTACTATAGTCACATTTAATTAAACTTCAATAAGCTAAAAAAATTTAGTTCCTCAGCTGTATTAGTTATTATCTTAATCCTCCAAGGCCATCACAAACATGACATTCAATTGGACATTGATGATAAGAAAGTGCTCTTCCTGACCACAATCATGGCTGTCCTATAACTGTTAGTTTTGCCATTTTAGCTGGCTGTCTTTTCTTATAGTGGTTCAAGAATGAATGCTATCATATCTCATCTGTACCACTAGCTTTAAAAGTGAATACAACAATAAGAAAATATCTATGATGGTTGGCTACCACTCATTACTGGGAGCAATGGAACCAAGATTTTCTAGTTTTAAACATATGAACTAACCATCCCATTATATATTTCCTTTCTTCTTTTTAATTTAGGTAAGGAGCAATTATGCCATACAGTGAGTGGGGTAAAAAAAAAAATCATAGAAGAGCTAAGTATGCTGACAAGGGAATTAGCTTTATTGAAAGAATGTAGGATTGGTACTAGTTAGGAAGGATATTAGAAGGACATCTGAGTCTTCCAAACATGGAAAAATGGTGAAGCACTTACTCTGTCAAGTTTGATTCATGAGGCTAATCTTAGTATTAAAAGTCAAGCTGTAAACTGTAGTTCATGGAGATGAGATATAAGTTACGTATAAGATCATGTATGTGACCCTGTGTGCAGACTGGCTCACAACTTTATAAGCAACTCTTTAGGGCTTGTGAAGTAAGCAGGAATATATCCTACTTTACAGATAAAGTAACCATAGCTCAGGAACAGAACAAACTATATATTGATAAATGGTGGTAATATTTAAAAGCTATTTCCTTCCGTGTCCTGAAGACGCCTTACCTGTGGTCTTGGGCAGTATACTTTAGGAGCTCGGCCAATTGTAAGGGGTATTTGCAGATCTTCTGTACTGGAGTCAAAAGAAAACCATCGATAGCAATGTCGATCATCTGCTGCAAGAGGCGGCAGGCCTCAAAGAAGTGCTGATAGCGGCTGTCCTTCATCAGCTTGGAGAGTTCCATGCAGGCATCCAGGTGGTTGTTACAATATTCAGAATATATCCAGAATCCGTCTTGCTGTAGAGGAAAGAAGATGAAAAATAAAGGCTCTGAGACCGCCAAAGAAGTCTTAAAATAATAGAAAGACAAATAAATCATCATATGTAAAGAAACTAAGGTAATGTCAGTTTTTATTTGAGTCGTAATTTAGTAATAAAAATATTAAAAGATAGCGACACAGTTGGTAGCTGCACAAACCAATTATAAAGTTAATTTCACAATAATGAGGCAGTGGGAAGAGTAAAACAATTCTGGATGATTAAGGGAGGCTGAATTTAACAAGAAGAAAATGCATAGGTTGTCTAATTCCAACATATGTACACATGAACATATGTACATATGTGCCACATTCAATGAACTCAGTAGATTGCATATAAAATGTATATATGCATATTGATGTGTGTGTATATATATATATATATATATATATATATATATATACAGTAAGTAAATGATCACAAAGTTTGGAGGAAGAGAGAGATCATGGGAGCCATGGGAGGAAGGGAAGAGAGAGGCAGGAGTTATATAGATACAGTGTTCATGTACAAAGTTTATAATATTATATTGGAAGGAGAAATGGAAAGAACCACATAGTTATCTGGAGAAATACAGAAAGGAAGCATGTAGACTATGGATCCTGAGGAAAGAATGAAATTGTTGTCTTTTAGAAACATCTCATGTGCTCATACAACGATGTGTGTGCGTGTGTACCTATTGCACAGAGACCAGAATGGCTAGTTGGTTGCTGTTGTATTAAAAATCAAGCAGATGATCTCAGGGCTAGTAAACAACACTAATACTAGTTATAAAGCCATTACAACAAACCAGATACTGTAGATAACAATGGCCAAGGGTGAACAGCAAGAAATATTTGCATTGGGGATACAAGCTGAGAAGGAACTCGGTAGATTTTCTGATATAGATTTGACCTGAGTACCAAAAGAAGAAACTAAAAATGGCCAAGACATTTAATAAATAACTAATGGCATGGGACTATCTTTCTTCCAAAATCTATTTTTGTCAGGTATATCTGATTTCTGCTTGTAAAACTACATGTCAAGACTCAGAATTGAAGCTGAATAATTACAAGTAAGGTGTCTATTGTAACAAGGGCCTGTGAGCAAGAGAAAAAAAAAAACCACATGTTACTTGCTGATCTTGAGAACAAGTAGAATTTGTTCAAAACGTAAAACAAACAACTAAATCGACATTCTACAAAAGAATATTTTTTTGTATATCTTTAAAAAATGTAAGTATTAGCCTCTCCAGAGCCTAGACGGGTTAGTTTGCCTGATGTCCCCACCACACACTCTCTCCAAGGCCCTAGTGTAGTTTCATCCTATATCCAGTGCCTTGGGCTAGTTAGACCACCAATGACTGAAACATCCTCAACCTATAAGTATTAAGACAGGACTTCTCATTCCTGCCACTAACCTACAGTTACCTCTCAATGAATTATAAGATGAGAAAGAAGGATAGATACCATAGAAGAAAACTTCCCTGTACTAAGGAAAATCATACCCTTACAGATCTAAGAAGTACACAAAACATCAAATAGACAAAAACATAAGAGAAAAAAATCCCCATGGTCTGCAATAGTTAAAACACTAAGTGTACAGAATAAAGAAAAAATATTCAAAACAATAGCCATATAAAAAGGAAAGCACATCAGAATAACAGCTCAGGTTTTAAGGGAAACTTTAAAAGCCAGAAAATTGGAATATGATATTTCAAGTACAAAAGGAACACAGCAACAAACCTAGACTTACCCAGCAAAGTTCTCTGCCATCATTGAAAGAAAAACTTGTCATGACATGAACAGCTTTAAATATTATTCTTAACATCATGCACCCCAGTCCCATTCATTACTCCATCCCTTCTTGATTCCAGTTCCAGGGACCCCAACACTCTTTTGACCTCCATGTTTACATGTGGACAAAACATTAATACATACAAAATAAAAATAAATATTTTAAAGAAGAAAAAGTAAATCTATCAGACCAAATGTAAGGAAAATGCACATAGCAATATTTTGGGCTGAAAAAAAGAAATGAACACAGCCAAGAGACTGTTGTAAGAAATATGAACCATAATTGCTAAAACCCAAAGCACTACTAAAAATCATGTACATGTGTGTGCACACACACAAAATCCACCAAAAATTAACAACACAATGACCACAATTAACATACACATTGCAATAATAACTCTAAATAGCAATGGCATCAATTCTCCAATCAAGACATAGGCTGACTGAATGGATCAAAAACCAAAACTCTCTATTGACTATAAGAATCATATTAGCTTTAAAGAAGAGTAAGAGAACAGACAAAAGCATTCTACTCGAAAAGGACCAAGAAGTAAACAGGAATCACTATCCTAATATATGGCAAAATAAAAAGAGGGAAACTTCTTTCTAATAAATAAATAGTTAACCAAGAAGACATTACTATCCTAAATATATATTCACCAAACTCTGGTGCACCCAATTTCATTAAAAAAAATGTATTACTGGAATTAAAGACACAGATTAACATTGACACATTAATAGTACTTTATCCACTAGAAGGATCATCTAGACAAAAACCCCATAGAAACATCAGAATTAAATGATCTACATCAAATGTACTAATGAAAATATACAAAATATTCCAACCATACACCAAAGATACACAATTTACTCAGCAGCACATGGGAGCTTTTCTGAAGTATACCACACCCTGGGACAAAAAAAAAAAAAAAAAAACTTCACAAATTCAGAAAGATTCAAATAATTTCATGTATCCTATCTGACAATAATGCAATAAAACTTAAATAACAAACAAATCTCTAGTAAATATAAACACATGCAGATTAAGCAACATACTACTGAATGATGGCTGGGTCAAAGAGGAGATAAAATATTTCCTGGAACTAAATGAAAATGAAAACACAACAGACCAAAACCTCTGGTGCAAATAAATGTAGTACTACAGGAAAATTTATACTTCAAATGTCTATACTAAAATATCAGGAAAAGCACAAATAAACGACTTAAGGACCTAACAAAAAATTTGGAAAAACAAGTATAAAGCAAATCCAAATGTGATTGATTGCACAAAATAATAAAAATCACAGCATGAATTAATAAACTAGAAAAAATACAAAGAATCTACAAAATTAAGGTTCTTTGAAAAAATAAAATTAATAGACCCTTGGCCCAATTAACCAAATAAAAATAAACAAGGAGCCAAATTAACAAAATGAGAATGGAACAGAGAAACATTACAACAGACACCAAAATAATTCAGAATATTATAGGACAATATCAAAAAAAAATCCCCCAAAACCAAAAAACTAAACACCTGTATTCCATTAAGTTGGAAAATCTAAAAGAAAACATGAATTTCTAGATTAAGCCAATCCACTGAAATGAAACCAAGAAGGGATCAACAACCTAAACAGATGTGTAACAAAGGAGAAGATTGAAATAGAAATAAAAAGCCTTCCAGCTACAAACAGTCCTAGAGCCAGATGGATTTACAAGGGAATTTGACTGGACATTCAAAAATCTACAGCCAGTCCTTCTTAAACTATTGGGTTTTTTGTTGTTGTTGTTGTTGTTCTTTGTTTTATTCTTTAATCTTTTTTTACAGTTCAGTTGTTATCCCCCACCTGGTCCACCTCCAGACAGCTCCCCATCCCACTCCCCACCCCACCCCACCAGATCTTCCCACTCCCTGGGGCCTCAAGTCTCTCAAGGGTTAGATACATCTTCTCTCACTGAGGCCAGACCAGGAAGTCCTTCACTGTATGTGTCCAGGGCCTTGAGTACCAGGTAATGTATACTGCCTGGTTGGTGGCCCAGTGTCTGAGAGATCTCTGGGGTCTAGGTTAGTTGAGACTGCTGGTCTTCCTATGGGGTAGTCTTCCTCCTCAGCTTCTTCCAGCTTTTCCCTAATTCAACCACAGGAGTCCCCAGCTTCTGTCCATTGGTTGGGTGTAAGTATCTGCACCTGACTCAGTCAGCTGCTTGTTGGACATTTTGGAGGGTAGCCATGCTAGGCTCCTGTCTGTAAGCACACCACAGCATCAGTAATAGTGTCAGGTGGACCTTAGATGAAATGCCCAACAGTGAAGAGAGAGACTTATAGAGTCCACGTCCAGTAGAAAAATGGAATCAAGTGGAGGGATGGGGTTGCCATCTCACAGACAAAAACTCTGACCCAGAAGTGCCCATGTCTAAAAGAACTACAGTGACAAAAATAGAGAAAAGACTGAGCGAAAGGAAGCCCAAATTGGGATCCAACTCAAGGGGAGGCTCCAAGGTCTGACACCAGAAATTATTGTTTTTTAAAAAGACAAGAAATATCTGGAGCACTCCCAAACTCCTACAAAGCCAGTATCACTCTAAAGCCCAAACCAGATAAAGACACTACAAGAAGAAAGCTTTAGTACAATATCCCTGATGAACATAAACTTAAAATACTCAATAAAATACTTACAAATGAATATAAAGATATATCAAAAAGATTATATACGATGGCCAAACTAGCTTTATCCTGGAGATGCAAGAATGGTTCAACATATCCAAGTCAATAATTATAATAAACTACACAAGTGGACTTGAAAAGAAAAATCCCATGATCATCACAATAAATACATCACAAAGCAGCCTTTGACTAAACCTAATATTACTTCATGATAAAAGTCTCAGGGACAGTAGAACAAGAGGGAACAACTTCAATATAATCTAAGCTATATATTATAAACCCATAGCCAACAAAATCCTATGTGAGAAATGCTTAAAATAATCCAATTGAAGTCAGTAATGAGACGGAGATGACCACTATTCCCACTCCTTTTTAATACCGTGATCAAAGAACCAGGAATAAGAGAAGGAAATTAAAAGAATACAAATAGGAAAAGAAGAAACCAAACAATCCTTTTTTTGTAGGTGGCATGATATTATACATGGGAGACCCCAAAAATTTATCAGAAAACTTGTCAAGATAAAAAACACTTTGACCAAAATGACAGGATACAAAATCATCTTGCACAAATCCATAAATTTTCTATATTCCAACAATAAACACAGAGAAAGAGATACCATTTACAACCTCATAGAAAATAAAGCTAAACTAAACTAAGGAGGTAAACTAAACCAAGGAGGTGAATGACCTCTATGATAGAAACTCTAAACCTCTGAAGAAGGAGGCACAGAAAGATACTAGGAAACAGAAAGATACTCCATGCCCATGGATTGGTAGAATTAATACTGTGAAAATGACTATTCTATCAAAAGCCATTTACATATTCCATGCAATCCCAATCAGAATTCTTAGCTCATTCCTCACAGGAATAAAGAAAACAAATAGCTTGATATTCATATGGAACCACAAAGGGTCCCAAATAGTCAAAACAATTCTTTGTTAAAAGAACAGTGCTGGTGGGATTATCATTCCAGAGTTCAAAATATATCATACAGTCATAATAAAAACAAACAAACAACAACAAAACATTCAGTATAGTACAGGCACTAAAGCAGATGTATAGAGGCCAATGGAACAAAATTGAAGACCCAAAGATAAATACATGAACACAGTCATTTAATATTGGACAAAACCATCAAAAACAGAAGTTGTAGAAAAAAAATTTCAACAAATGGTGCTATGAAAACTGGTTTATCTATGTATAAAAGGTTAAAATTAGACCCACATCTATGATCCAGTACAAAAACTAATTCCAAACACTGAAACCCAAAACACTAAAACAGCTAGAAGAAAACATAAGCAGTATCCTAAATGATATCTAAGTGTTGGAATAGGGAATATGCCAGGGAATTAAGGCTCTAATTGACCTCATAAAACTAAAAAACTTCTGTGCAACTAAAACCAAAACAATCAATTAAATTAAAAAAGGAAACAATCTGACTGAAAAGGAAGCCCACAGAATGGGAATCATGGCCTGTTTATACCTCTGATAAAGGGTTAGTACCTAGAATATATAAAGAGCTAAAAAAAAAAAAGGTTTGAAAAAAAATGACCCATTCAAAAATGAACACAGTTCTCAAAAGAAGGAAGCAAAAAAAAAAACGAATAGAAATACTTTTTTAAATGTTCTTTGTCCCTAGCAATTGGGGAAATGCAATCTAAGACATTTGGAGATTTCACCTTTGCCCAGTAAG
Organism: Rhabdomys pumilio; assembly: GCA_030674055.1. NCBI lineage: Eukaryota > Metazoa > Chordata > Mammalia > Rodentia > Muridae > Rhabdomys > Rhabdomys pumilio. Next base: position 73,997,984 of record JANHMN010000005.1, on the reverse strand, counting down.
AATGGAAAAGACAAACAAAACAACCAAGAGGAAATGCTTGAGGAGATGGACGGGATGTGGATAAAGGGAGCCCAACTCACTGTTGATGCTATCATAAACCTGTCCAGCCGGCTCTGAGAATCTGTGTGAAAAGTCCTCAAAAAGCTAAACTTACATCTGCCTTATGACTCAGCTCTCCTACTCCTTGTCATAGGCCTAAAGGACATGACATCCTACTTCACAGATACTTGCTCAGCCATGCTCACTGGTGCTCTGTTTATGATAGTTAGGAACTGGAAATAACCTTAATGTTCTTCACTGATGAATGGATAACATAATGGTGATACATATGCATTATGGAATATTATTCAACTATAAGGAAAAATAAAATCATAAAATTTTCAGGTAAATAGATGAAACTAGAAAAGATAATGTGGAATGAGGTAACCCAGATACAGAAAGACAAACACTGCATGGTCTCTTTTAGGTGTGGGTCCTAGTTCCATATCTTCAGATATGAGTACAGAACTCTGAGTATCCACAAAATTCAGGAAAGTAGAAATGGAACACTGTGGAGGCAGGGAGGATCAATAGAAAGTAGAATAGTAGGGTACAAGTGATCTGAAGTGGGAGATGGGAAAACAGGCAGCTTTAATTAGAGAGGAGGACAGTATATAATTACAGAAGAATGAGAAGAGTTAACAGTAAGGATGCCTGAAAAAGCCACAAGGAATCAAACTGTTATCTATCTACCCAAAATACCCCCAATACATGTAAACCTATGAATACATATACATACACAATTGAAATGAAAATTCCCTATCCTGGTTGGCAATACTCCCTCCATAGACCATCCAACGAACCCCTCAATACCATGCATGAGAAGCTCTCTTTTGGGTTGTTCATCAGGATTATCCAAGATACTGCCAAAACATTATAGGTTGTTTTTGATGTCCTTGGTTACTTTCCAGTTGTGGAATACAAGACTTTATTGTTAACCAAAGGTGGTGTTGGAGAGAAGGGACATGGGAGAACTTGGAGAGAGGACAGGGAAGGGAACGAATGATACAATTATATTTTAATTAAAAATTGAATTAAAAATATATCAGCTTGGTGTGGTGGCACAAATCTTTAATTCCAGAACTAGAGAGACAGAAGCAGGTAGATCTTTGTGACTTTCAATCCAGGGTAGTCTACATAGTGACTTCCAAACTAACTAGAACTACATTATGAGACACTGTATCCAGAACAAAAAAAAATACTTTAAAGAAATGAAAAAGATTGTTTCCAGCTTCTGGCTATCACAAATAAGGCTTCTATGAACATAGTGGAACACATGCCTCTGTGGCATGGAGGTCTTTTGGGTATATGCCCAACAGTGGTGTAGCTGGGTCTTCAGGATGCACTATTGCCAATTTTCTGAGGAACCTCCAGATTGATTTCCAGAGTGGTTGTACCAGTTTGCCATCCCACCAGCAATGGAGGACTGTTCCTTTTTCTCCACATCCTTGCCAACATGTGCTGTCACCTGAGTTTTTGATCTTAGCCATTTTGATGGGTGTAAGCTGGAATCCCAGGGTCATTTTGACTTGCATTTCCCTGATGACTAAGGACTTTGAACATTTCTTTAAGTGCTTCTCAGCCATTTGCGATTCCTTTGTCAGGAATTCTCTGTTTAGTTCTATACCCCATTTTTTGATTGAGTTGTCTTATTTTGTGGTGGTTAACTTCTTGAGTTCTTTATATATTTTGGATATTAGCCCTCTATCAGATGTGAAGTTGGTAAAGACTTTTCCCAATTGGTAATTTGCCAGTTTGTCCTATTGGCTATGTCCTTTGCCTTACTAAAGAAGCTTTCCAGTTTGATGAGGTCCCATTTATCAATTCTTGATCTTTGAGTGTGAGCCACTGAAGTTCTGTTTAGGAAATTTCTCCCTATGCCAATGAGTTCAAAGCTCTTTCCCACGTTCTCTATTAGATTAAGTTTATTTGGTTTTATGTTGAAGTCTTTGATTCACATGGACTACTACTACTCAGCTATTAAGAACGAGGACATCATGAGTTTTGCAGGCAAATGGATTGAACTAGAAAATATCATCCTGAGTGAGGTAACTCAGACCCAAAAGGACATGCATGGTATGTACTCACTAATAAGTGGATATAGACAAAAAAAATTACAGAATACTCAGGACACAATCCACAGAACTCAAGAAGGTTAACAAGCTGAAGGGCCCAAGTGAGGATGACTCAATCTCACTTGGGAGGGAGAATAAAGCAATCACGGGGTGGGGGAAGAGAAGGAGAGACCTGGATAAAAGAAGGGACAGGACAGGGAAGGGGGGAACATGATCAGGTATTGGGGAGAACATGACTGAAGCTCTGAGGTCCAGCAGAAAGAATGGAAACAGACAACCTCGGGAGGTAGGAGGTGGGGGGGACCCTCTAGAATGTACCAGAGACCTGAGAGGTGAGAGACTCTCAGAACTCAAAGGGTCTTAGATAAAATGCCCTACAGTGGAGAGAGGGAACTTGTAGAGTCCATCTCTAGTAGAAAGACAGGTCATCAAGTGAAGGATGGGACTGCCATCCCACAGTCAATAACTTTGACCTAGAACTGCAGGGACAAAAATGGAGAAGAGCCTGAGGGAAAGGAGGTCCAGTGACAGGCCCAAATTGGAATTCAGGTCATGGGGAGGCTCCAAGGCCTGACAGTATTACTGATGCTATGGTGTGCTTACAGAGGGAGCACTCTAGTATGACTGCCCTCTGGGAGGCCCAACAAATAGCTGAATAGGACAGACACAGATATTTACACCCAACCAATGTACTTAAGTTGGGGATTCCTGTGGTTGAAAGGCTGGAAGAAGCTGAGGAGCAAGACTACCCCATAGGAAGACCAGCAGTCTCAACTAACCTGAACCCTTGAGATGTCTCAGACACTGAACCACCAACCAGGTAGCATACACTAGCTGGTCCAAGGCTCCTGACACATACACAGCAGAGGACTTCTGGGTCTGGCCTCAGTGAGGAAAGATGCACCTAACCCTCAAGAGACTGGAGGCCCTAGGGAGTGGGAAGGTCTGGTGAAGTGGGGTTGGGGGGTGAGAGAAGGTATGGAATGGGGAGCAGTCGTGGGGCAGACCGGGAGTGGGATGAAGACTCGATTATAAAGAATTTTAAAAAGAAATGAAAAGGAACAAAGGAAACACAAATTATATTTTTATATAGCCACTACAGAAAATTGAGTTTTTTATAAAATACCATTTACAACAATAGCAAGAAACATTAAATATCTTGAACCCAATTTGGTTAGAGGACATCAGCAAAATAGTAGAGTAGGAGATGCCAGTCTTTCCTCTTTTCCTAACAAAACTCACCAATTTGGCAACCTCTTGAACAAATATAACTATAGGAGAGTTTAAGAATTTACTTAAAAAGGTATAATATAGTAGAAGGAAAAAAAATCACCCCACAAAGGGGTAGGAAGATCAGCATACTCCTACATACTCCATTCCTGTAGTCTTGCATGACACGCTTGACACTAGAATCTAACACAGTGGTTCTCAAACTTTCTAATGCTTTAACCTTTAATACAGTTTATCATATGTGGTGACCTCCAACCATAAAATTATTTTTACTGCTACTTTATAACTAATATCAGTACAGTTATGACTTATAATGTAAAGTATCTGTGCTTTCTGGAAGTTTTTAGGCGAGCTTGTTTGAACCCCAGGCTGAAAACCTGATCTAACAGGCTTCTTCATTTGGACTTCAGTAGTCCTCATGGACTCAAGGCACCAAGCACAGCTTTCACCACTAAAGATGCTTAAATTTTCAAGGTCACAGACCCCAGTGATTAGTTCTTCAGAAGAGACTGTCAGTTGTAGCAGCTTCTACTGATAACTTATTGTTAATATAAGAGCAGCCTTTATCAATGAAAATTTCAGAGGTTTTAGTTTGTTTGCATAAGGCATTTTTGCCTTTTCATTCTCTGGGTGTATGATACACTCTATCTCTTTTTGTTCTCTTAGAACTAGGCAATCTCTTAAATAGAGCTAAGGAATTCCTGGTACAGTTATCCTAATCAAAGGACCGAGTCCTGTAGCTTTAATATTATCCAGGTCCTTGGTTTACCAAATTTCTCCCTTCCTGGTATCTGTACTGTCTGAACTGCTCCTACTTGAGACATCCCAGCCCAGCCACCAAGCTTTCACATTTGATAGTTTCCTGAGATACTACCTTTATTTCCTATAGTTATTTTAGGTACATCTTCCTTGAATGCTCTGTCTCAGTAACTCCAAATTCCTACCAAGCATGGGTCCATGATAACCCAACATGGCCCTTGTTCCGGACTTACTGCCATGTGCAACCAAGTTCTCAAAACAAATGTAAACCCCATTGACACAACTTGTTGTTATTCATCCAAGGTCGTGTGACTTTGAAAAAAAAAGTTTGTCTCTGCCACCATGCGCCTATGTAAAAATGGTCTTTCAGGCAAACCACTAGCATTGTCTTCCACCAATAGACAATAGACAGACACCCTTGTTCTCAAAGCCTCTGTGCATCTTCCCCAGCTCTTGTCAATATAGTATACTGAATTAACAATATAGTCTTTTCATTCAGCCATGGAGCCACTGTATAATCTCAGACAGGATTCATTGTGAGACTGCATCTACTGCCCAAATGCATTCTACCTGGTTACTCTTAAATGGGGAGAAAAGGGTTCGGGGGTTGGGGGGTGGGGAGTGGTTGGGAGGAGAAGATAAGAGGGAGGGACTGGGAGGAGAGGAGGGAGGGGAAGCTGCGATTGGGATGTAAAGTAAATATATTAATTAATTAATGAAACAGAATCCAAAATAATTCTTTGAAAGAAGTCAAGTGAATTAAGAGAACAAGTATAAACAACTAACAAAATGAGAAAACAGCACAAAATAAGAAGTTGAAGACATTAACAGACACAAAAGAGAAGCAAATAAAATATTTGGAGCCACAGACTACACTTAGTGAACAGCTAGACAAAGCTTAAATGGGAGACAAGATCAAGTGGAGAATGAGTAGGTGAGTTCAACTCATCATTTGCTGCTACAAAGGACAAGAAAGGGAAAAAGAATTAAAACAATGTTTACAGGATCCATAGGATACAATAAAGAAATCTAATATTTTGAAAATTCAAGTTTCAGAAGAAACAGACAAAAAGAAAAAAAAAGAAAAAGAAACTCATTTAAAGAAACAGTAGCTGAAAACTTCCTGTATCTGGGGATAAAATACAAATATTTAGGTTCAAGAAGCTTAGTGATCTCTAGCATAATAAAACTAAAGCTTAGTGATCTCTAGCATAATAAAACTAAAGCAGAGTTTGCCAAAAGATTACACAAAACTCAAAGAATTCTAAATTCTAAAAGCAGAAAAACAAAAGAAGCACATTACACAGAAGGGAGCTTTGATAAAGATAAAGCGATTTCTCAGATACCATGACTTAAAGCCTGGATCAAGCAGATGAACATAGAACTGAGGCAAAACATCTTTAGGTTTAGATGAAAACATCAAATAAGTCAAATAAGTTTTTCTCTATGTATCATGACATATAATACTGGATTCATCCTATACTGACATTCACTAAGGGGAGTTGAAAATTGGCACTGCTGTATTTTATTTGGAGAGTAAAAAGTCAGTATGCAGTAAATTTTATTGTCTGTTCCCTTTTCCTTGGTTAGAGTTAATGGTTTTTAGAGACTAGAAAATATTCAGAAGAAGTCAGAAAATATGTTCATAGCCTGCTGTACTTGGTGTTGGACTCTGAGTATTTAAAATAAATAAATAAACTCAATTAGACTCTTAATAACCTAGTATTTAAAACTAGTTGGACTCTTGAGTTGCACTCTGAGTATTTAAATCAATTCAACTGGATTATACAATACATTAACAATTGGGTCTTAATATATAGCCTAACATGGTCTTGAGTTCATGATCCTCCTTCCTCTCCTAATCAAGGTAGAAATATGGTCAGAACCAGAGTCTGCAGGAGAGTACAGATACAGAATCCAGACTATGACCAGACATCAATAACAACTGCTCAGAGAAGGGCCACTACTGTCAAATGGACTACCGAAAAACCTCAGAAAGGTGACCACTGTCTAATGTGACCCAATCCATGAAGGAATGTCCACTAACAAGACCAATATCTATAATTTGAGCTCAGCTCACAATGACTACCCAGGGGTAGAGGAATCTGGAATCTAAGAATGGTACACTGTGAGTTGAGACTGGAGAAAGGAAACAGGGAAGAGAGGCTCTTCAGACTGTACATTCCCATCCAGTCTGTCTCCTTCACATTTATCCCTCCTTTAGTGAGTACCTAATGCCAACTTAGAAGACCAGCCCTGCTCTCCCATCTCCCTCACCCTTTGCCCATTTCTCCCCTCTTCACCTCTCCCTTTCCTTCTCCTTATCTCTCCCTCTCCTTATCTCTTCCTCTTTCCCAATCTCTCCTCTTTCCCTCTGCGTTTCCCTCTCTTCCTCCTTCCCTTCCATTGTCACAATTTTGTGGCATTTTCTTGGTTTTCTTCCTCTTCTTATTCCCTCCATTTTATCCTTTTACTAGGCTTTCACAAAATACAGAGTAGCCTAGTCTGTGAGGTTTCTGTCTCTGGTTCTTGAGAGCTGGGAATGTTTTAAATCATCTGACTGCATTCCTTTACTCTTATCTTTTCAGTCTACCTTTAACCAGAATTACCTCATCACCTTTGTCCCTACTGATGACCCCTTCTTTTTCCATTCTTCTCCCCCACATGGGCTCTATCAGCCCAATACTATTCACTAGTCTCACTCTCATTTTCCCTATCCGCTCATGAGCACAGTTCCCTTACTTCCTAAAACTGACGGTATTTAAATAGTGCTTGATTGCTATTTGACTATTACTGTTTGTTCATAGTGGTCCAAGAAGAGGACATATATCTTAAACATTTTTAAATGTTTTAAAAGTTTTAAACATACACACACTCTCTTTGTTATGGTTTCTATTGATGTGATAAACAGCATGACCAAAAGCAACCTGGGGAGAAAAGGATTTATTTCATCTTAGACATCTTACAACATTCCTCCAATATTGGGGAAGTAAGGACTGGAACTCCAGATAGGAAGCTGGGGGCAAGAAGAGCTGAGGCAGAAACCAGGAAGGAAAGCTGATTACCAAAGTGGATGGACCAGTTTTCAGTCTCATCAACAATGACTCAGGGTTCTCTTTTCCTACATTTCTTGCAGCATTTGTCATCAGTTCTGTTGACCTTTATCATTCTGACTGGAGTAAGATAAAATCTCACAGCTGTTCTGATTTGCATTTCCTTAACGGCTAGGGAAAATGAACATTTTGTGAGACTTATTACACAATTTTTCCCCTTCTTTCAAGAATTCTCTATTCAGGTCCCAGAACCATTTATGGAATGGGTCACATTTTGTTTTGTTTTGATTCTATTTTGAGTTCTTTATATACTGTGGATATTAATCCTCAGTCTCCTGTATAGCTTGTAACCTGTAATACATACATATGTGTATGTAAATATACATAAATAGTTTAAACAAAAACTTCAAGGAAACTTCTCTTTGCAATAGATGGAGACCAGGAGAGAAAACTAAAAGCAATAAAATGTGGAGGTGTGGACTTTGTTCTTAGCACATGCATCTACAATACGACTTTTGTACCTAAGGCTCAGGGATCATTGCAGAACCAGGACTATAAATAGTATAAGTCATGTAAAAGGTGAAGGATCTGGAATTTGCTGTGAGATTTTTTTGTTTCCTACGAATACCAGAAGCTATACCCTTAAAGTCTTGCCAACATGGCAGCTTAAACATGAGGTGAACAAAGACAACACCAGTAAACACGGTAATGTAGAAAGCTCATGAGGCCTCAACACTATACAAAGAACTAGAAGAAACTAAGGAAGGCAGAGAACTGGAGACATAGTCTTTCCCAGGGAAGAGCACATCAATTGGTTATCTAATGCCATATGGCTAACCCTGAAAACATACATACAAGTATACAGACTAGCAGGTTGCCTGTATGTACTTATGATTGTATATATACATACATATATGTAACAATTAATAAAAAAAGAGACCATAGATGAGAGCAAGGAGATATGGGAGGGTTGGGAAGGAGGAAAGAAAATGGAGTAATGAGGTAATTATACTATAAACAAATGAGGTAATTATAAACAAAAAAATATAAATAAAATAAATAAATGCTACCCAGATTTTTGAACAGCCTAACCCAAATAACCCAACAGTTATCATTTCTGTCCATGCAGATAAAACCAGTCAAGGGAGAAGCCATAGCCTATACTAACGAGTTCTTCCATTTGGGTGGCTATTTCTATAACCACCTGGAGTCCCAATGGGCTCTGTTCAACTATTCAAGGTGGGTTACAGCCTTGAGATTTCTGACAGGATAATTAGGAATTAATTAGGATCCACCTCCTGTGAGCTTGTACCCACAATAATAATAGCATGAATGTGGCCCAATTATGTCAGCACATCCTAGAAAAGCAAAATGCTTTTGATCAGATTGGTTTCCTCTGCTAATCTTGACACAATTTGAGGTTTCAATCTCTTTAACCTGGGAAAAGATTCCTTTCGTTTTTTGTTGGGGAAAGCTGTTGTGTTCTTCCTTTTACATTGTCCTTAAGTCTCATGTCAAGAATTGCAGCAAGCTGCCTCTGGACTAATCATGAAGATTGATACTGGACGTATAAAAATTGGGGTGATGTGAGAAACCAGTGAAGTCCTGGGTGAATGTATGTGTTGTTTGACATGAGCATGACCATGTCAAGATCTCCAATGCCTCATACCCAGAGGAGTGGCAAAGTCTTCCCCAGATGAGGCTTAGAGGGATGGCAAGGGCTTCCTCTGGTCTAAGTGTAAATGTTGACAGTGGATGGAGAAAATGTCCAGTATAACTTTCCCTGCCTGAATGTTTGCAGCCTGAATATTGCTCTCCTACAGAGACTGCTCCTATTGAGATTGGCTAAACCTCCCTCTTTGTCCAATTGTATGTCTATGTCCCACCTCCCTGTTCAACTCTATGTAATAACTGTAACCCCACCTCCCTGTTCAACAAACAAGCTGAGCTTCTGGGTGTTGTGGCTTCTTCATCAGAGAGCCCAGACCACCAGATCCCAGCTTTTCTGTGTCTATGTATCTATGTGTCTGTCTTTTCCTCATTCCCTTGCCACCCCAGTTAGGTCAACATCTGGATCTGTGCAGAGTGCCACAAGCTACATTATGGAACCATCCTAGGTATCCATCAGAAGATGAGCAAAATGTAGATGAGAGTATATAACCTGGAGTAGCCACAGACACTAGGAGTACAAAAAGGAACCATGGGAGCAGGGAACACTAAACGGAATAATAGGACACAGTTGCTATAAAGGGTAAAGTGGGCAAAATGGCTAGTGAAAACTTGCCCAGGGTTAGAGTTAACTTTTACAGAGGGAGAGGGAAAGAGAAAGGATAAATAACACTAAGGATATTTGAAAAAAAAAGGGCATTATATTAATTTATAGCTACTCAAAATTGCATGTGATATATACATGTTTATTTGTATGTGTATATACTATATATAACCTATAATATATATTTTAATTAAGTTATGCCAATCAGGGTGACAATGTTCCCCCCAAAATATACACTATCTAACAAAAGCCCCAGTGCTAGGCATGGTAAACTTCCTATTGAGTTGTTGATTGGGGAAGTCAAAAAGACTTTCAAAACAATACAGTCTATGGTCATTGTCCTTAGTGTCATTCAGAAAAATGTTGCAGAAAATACCACAAACTTTGAACACAGGATTTGGAGGAATGGATCTAGATCTGACATAGAAACCGCATCACTAAAGACTAATACTCATAGCTTTGGAAGGATTCCATGCAAGCTGCCAGTGGAAAACCTGGATTTATATGAAATTCTAAAAAAATATAAAAAAGCAATGGTATGATACTGAAAAGCAGATCAATGTTTGAAGGAACCAGGGGTAAAAATTTAAAAGAATGATAAGATCTTCAGTTCAGTGATAGAAATAAAATATTCTATTTCTTGCTAATAATGGCAGTTATATAACTACAAGTAATTAATAAAAAAATCCATTGCAATATGTAATTCATATTGGGGAATTCTATATGTAACCTATGCCCAAGTAAAGCTGATCAATGACACTCTAGAACTAATAAACAATATAATTTTTAAAAGGCAAAATAATATTTAAAATGGATAGTATATCATTATCAAGTATTTATTCCAGTTTTACAACATTAATTTATCATATGAAAACTGTTCAATTCAAATTAACCACATTAATAGATTAAAGCATAAAAGCAAGTGATTCTTCTCCTCTAGGAGATACAGGACAACTCCTGAAGACATGTTTAGGTTGTTTTAACTAGTAGACAGGAAAAAGCTACTTGACATCTAATGGGTAGCAACAAAGAATGCTAATAACACATGGCAATGTAAAGGAAACCTGTAGTTGAGGACATTGGTCTGTGTTCTGTTTTGCCAACATGTGACTGAAATTTATATGTTGCCATAAACTACATATATGTAGCCTGCGATTATGTGATATCTAAAAGTAAAATGCCTCATAAGATCGTTTTTTATTCTGACTTAAGTCCATCACACGTACCACAAGAGTTTTGTGCGTGATCATTGTAGATCTCTCAGAGTGTTTCCTGCCTATAATTTTGGAATTAAAACTACTAGGTCATGAACATGTTCAATATTTATAAAATTACACGAATACTCCCTGAGATGGCTGCTCAGAAAGAGGTATCACGTAAGGCGTGAGAATGCCATACTTAGGAGGGTTTACTTGAAAAGTCTGCCCTTCCCAAGCACTGGAGAACTTGAACATCAAGAGGGATCTCTATGATGCCATGGTTATAATAGCTCATCATGTCCAGTCAATAGAAACAATGTGGTTTATATGAAATATTTGCTTTCCTTCTGAAAATCTGAAATTCTGGTGCATGCTTTACAAAGAGTACCATATAATCAATCTCCTGGGCAGGTATTGAACTTCAAATAGGGTAATGGACAGAGCTGGAGTTAGCCAGTAACTTCAGGCTCAGGTCTCAAATTTTCACTAGTTTGTTTACTTTAAGCCCATGGCTCCTTTCATTAAACTTGCCACTTCTCATACTCTAGTTCTGATCCTGCAATACCTTTCAGGAACTACTTTCTTCTACTTTCTTGAGAACTATATGCTCTCTCTCTTATTTCTCCAATTCTGCAGTGAATATGTTGAACTCCTTCCCAAATACTGCATCTCATAGAAGCTGAACCCAACAGGAAAGGGAAAAATCAGTTTAAAAAATTCTTTTGATAACTTCCCAAAAGGTTGGGGAGAAAAGCACATAACAGCAAAGAAAAGTAATCCTGAGCGAGTTATAAATCTTCCTAACTTAAAGATGAAGGATTAAAAATCAGAATCATGTAAGAACTCATCTTCCATCCCAGCCCTTCACAGCTGACTAGAACCAGCTCACAGACCACTCTATTGTTTCCTAATATGTCTTTAAAAATGAACAAAACAGGATGCTCACATGCTCTAAGAAGCAGGGTCCTATCTCGCTGAGGTGGGGGTCATCATTGTTGTACTGCTTCTCCAGGTCTCTCACAAAGCCCATCTGAAATCTGTAGATGTCTTCAATGTTTCCAAAGATGACCTTCAGCTGCTCATCACTGAACATGTCCCTTCTCTTTCGGCACTGCTTCAGGTATCCCTGCAGACAGAGGAAAAGCTCGGGGTGAAGATGTCCCTCCTATTGCTTCATTATGCATGCATCATTTCAGTTCTATTAAGTAGGCAGATAATTCCTTTTCTTTTACATCCCTCTTATCCCTCTTACTGCCCCCTCCCAGTCACACCCCCACAATCCTTCTCCCTTCTCACCTCCCCTTCTCCTCTGAGCAGGTGGCGGACCCCCGTGGGTATCTCTTCCACCGAGGCACATCAACTCTTCAAGGCTATAGGAGTTCCCACTGAGGCCAGACAAGGCAGCCCAGCTAGAAGAACTTATCCCACCTACAGGCAACAGTTTTAAGGATAGGCCCCATTCCAGTTGTTCAGGACTCACATGAAAACCAAGCTACACATCTTGGAAGAAGAGGAGGAAGGATTACAACCCCTAAGTGGATAGGAACTCCACAGGAAGACAAACAGAGTCGACTAACCTGGACCCTTGGGGTTCTCAGAGACTGAACCACCAACCAAAGAACACACAGGGGCTAGGCCTAGGCCACCAGCACATATGTAGTAGGTAGGTAATTCTTATTTTCAGTTTTCATCAGGGCATATGGAGCACTAGTGAAAGAAGTTACTACAATAGTAAGTCTTCAGAGAATGATTACTCCAGAATGCTTATGCTTTCCCACTATTTGTATGAGAAAAATAACCCAAACGGCAAAGGGTAAATTTCCCAGAGCGTAGATTGTACTCAATATTAATTGTATTAAGAATTTTAGGAGGAAATGAAGATACAGTTCAGTAGTAGAACATTTGCCTAGAATACACAAGACCTGGGTTCAATTTCTAGTACCAAAGGTACCTTTGCTGTTGTTTGATGATGATGATAAGGAATAAATACCAAAGAAGTCAATGGATCCAGCTATAGAAACAATTACTAAAATAAAAATGTTTGTACAGGAATCTAGTAACTGACATCAAAGCACAAAAAGCACCAATAAAGAAACAGGAATTAAGAAAATGAAACCATTCTTTTCTTAATATTTTGAAAAAAGAGCTGTGTAGCCCAAGCTGGCCTTGAACTCATAATTCTGCTTCTGATTCACAAGGCCTCGAATATTACAATATGCCACTACATCTGGCTCTGAGCCATTGCTATCTAAGGCCAGGAATGAATATAGATGATCTTAGCTAGCAAACCCAAGAATAATTCAATATATCTGAAACATATACAGGCAAATTCTTACAGAATTTCAATGATAAAAGGGGAATTGACAAAAGAAATTCATTGCCTGATGAGAAACCCTTAACACAATGATGACAAAAATACTCAGCCCAGTTAGCATACTCCCTAAGATATCAATTCAGAAAAGAATTAATGGTTATGTCCATTCTTCCCATTTGAAAGGATAAGGGTTGATCCAAACATCATACAATATCCAAAATGCAGCAAGGATGTAGAGCTCAAAACCAGTATGGAAAGTAATGTCTATAAAAAAGAATGAAAGGAAATGCCATCGAAGCTTCCCAATTGTCCAAACAGATTCATTATCATTGTGAAGGAATTTGCATTCTTTCTATTATGTGTGTATGGAAATTATGTGTATACATTAAGAAGAATGTAGCTTGCTTTCTCAAAGTTAATGGTAGAGAAGAAATACACATACAATTTAATGGGATATTATACAGCCTTTAAAGTGATTGAAACACAGTAGAAACATGGAAGAGGTTTATGATATAATGTTAAATACAGAGTATGAATGATGGATCAGTATGATATACATTATAATGCACACACCTAATTTTTTCCTTCTGTTGGAATAGATACTTTTCCTTATATAATAGACCCTGATTATGGTTTCCCTCACTCTATTCCTCCTAGTTCCTTCCTACCTCCACTCCCACCCAGATTCACCCCTGTGTGTCTCTCATCAGAAAACAATCCTAAGGGATAATAATAAAATAAAATACAAGATGAAACAAAACCCGACAAACCAGAATAGGACAATACAAACAAACAGAAGCAAAAGAGCTCCAGAAAAGGCATAAGAAACAGATACAGATGGGGGGGGGGGATAATCTCTCAGGAATCCCAGAAAACTACAAAACCAGTGTCATATTATCTATACAGAAAGGATCTATAGAGTAAAAAAAAAAGTGTATATTATATACATATATTTTCTCAATTTCTAGTATCAAATTATTTATTTTATATGTGTACATAGTATATTATATACGTAAAATAAAAGATAATTTTAAAAAGAAGCCCTGACATTACATTATGAGATTAAAAAACAAAGATTCTGTTGAATTTGTTTTCTGTTGGCCATCTACTGCTGGACATGTGGCCTACCCTTGTGAGTAGTTTGCTTCCCCAGTGAGATTTGTTTGGAGAAAACTAAATTTGATTTGCAAGTGGTTATCAATCAGTGATAGCTTCTGGGATAGGAATGAGGTCATATGACTACTCCTTTCAGCTCTAGCACTCCATCTTGTGCAGACCCGTACAGGCCCCGTGTCTAACCCTTACTCTCTATGTAACCTCTGTGGTTCTATGAATCATAGCTTGATTATCATTGACCTTACAGTTAGTATTTATTTAAGTGAATTCATGCCATATTTGTCTTTCTGGGTCTCAGATACCTCATTCAGGATGATTTTTTTGTAGTTCTATTTACCTGTGAATTTTATGATGTCATTTTTATTGCAGAGTAATATACCACTGTGTAAATGTACCACATTTTCTTTATTCATTCTTCTGTTGAGGGGAATCTAGGTTGTTCCCAGTTTCTGGCTCTTATGAACAGAGCAGGAATGAACATATTTGAGCAAGTATCCCTGGCATAGAATGATTCTCCTTTGGGTATATGCCTAAGAGTGGTGTGGCTGGATCTTGAGGTAGAGCAATTCCCATTTTTCTAAGGAACTGCCACACTGATTTCTATGGTTGTACAAGTTTGCACTCCCACCAGCAGTGGAGGAGTGCTTCCCTTCCTCCGCATCCTTGCTAGCATGAGCTGTTACTTGTTATTGAGCAGAATCATTCTGACAGGTGTAAGATGGAATCTCAAAGTAGTTTTGATGTGCATTTTCCTGATGTCAAAGGATGGTGAACATTTCTTCAAGTGCTTCTCAGCCATTTGAGATTCCTCTGACGATAATTCTGTTAGATCTGTACACCATTTTTAAATTTTGTCATTTGTTTTATTGGTAGCAAGTTTTTTGAGTGGCATGTACATTGGATGTTAGCCCTCTATTGGATGTGTAGTTGGTAAAAATCTTTTCCATGTAGGCTGCTGCTTTGTGAGAAAGTTGGTGTCCTTTGCTGTGCAGAAGTTTTTCTATTTAATGAGGTCACATTTATTAATTGTTGAACTTAGTGTTTGGGATACACCTTAATTTTACCTTAAGTAGATCAAATTACAATAAATTGTACACAAGCAAAATTCTGCTCAGATCAACAGCTCATTGTTTAGTTGAGTCATTTGTTTTCTTGACTCTGTATTTTAGTTCTTTCATATAGTATGAATACAAATCCCCCTCTCTGAGATTTCAACTTACCACAGTCAGAATGGTTAAAATCAAGATAGCAATTGACAGTAAATGCTTGCAAGAATGAGTGGGAAGGAGAACCCATATTCACTGTTGGTGGGATTGCATACTGGTACAGCAACTCTGGAAATCAGTATGAAGAATTCTCAAAAGCTAAAAATAAATCTACTATATGCTAACCTATAACATTCCTTTGCATATGTCCAAAAGACTGACATCCTACTTCAAAAATACTTGCTCAGCCATATTCATTGCTGTTCTATTCACAAAACCTAGAAAATCAGCCTAAATGTCCTTCAAGTGATGAAGAGATAATAAATGTGGTACATATGCACACTGGGATTCTATTCAGCTCTAAAGAGAAATGAAAATAAAATTATGAAAATTCAGATAAATGGATAGAACTAGAAACTATTAGACTAAGTGAGGTAACCCAGAGCCAGAAAGTCAAGTGTCACATATCCTCTCTTATTTCTGGATCCTAGGTTACATTAAACTGAAATAACTACAAAAACAAGATCATAGAAAGGGACCATATAGGGAGAGCTGTAGAGAGGGGAATAGCAAGAGACAGACGATATAGATGGAAACATTGTGGCAGTACCGTAGCTGTGAATGTGAGATAGAGCACAACACAGAAGAAAAGGAACAAAGGAATAAAAATCACTAAGGATGTTTGAAATATCCATAAGGAGTCATCTTATTTTTTTGTTTACCTAAAATTACATATATGTTTTGTACTTTAAATGAAGTTACAGCACCAGAGATGATAATTCTCCCCAAGAGTCACAGTCTATCCAACAAAAATCCCAGTACCAGGCACAAACAAACAAACAAACAAACAAAATATCCCCAGAACTATTGGTGTTGTCACTGGTGGCCTCTCAGAGACTGAAGATAAGTCCTTATTGCTGAAGATACCACATACTTCAGACATAGTACTTGGAGGAACCTAAGTGTAACTGAATTGGAAGCCTCCTCCATGAGAATGAGCTCACATAGTACTGAAAGATGCAATGCAAGCTGCAAAGGAAGAAAAGCAAGCAAATAGTCATACCTAGCTGTGATGCCTACAAAACACACACACATACATGCACACGCGCACGCACAAGCGCACGCACACACGCACACGCACACGCACACAAAACCATGTCCATCACATCAAGATATCTCCAAAGGTGTAATAGTGTCACTTATAAACAGGGAGTAACCAACAGGCGTCTACTTGGACACAAGACCTTGTGAATAGAAAAGAATTCATGCCTGGTACTGAGGCTTCTAGCCAACTACCAGTGGCTATTGAGATCATAAATTTTAGAAAAAAACTGACTGCTGCTACTTTCTCAAACCAGTATATTTTCTAACTACATTCTTACACTCATCCTTATACCTATAGATTAGAGTAGCTCTCAATTCTTGTCAAAGAAACTTCTTTTTGCAGCAGAGGGAGATCATTACAGAAAGCGGCAACTCGTCAAAATGCAGAGAACAAACAGCAGGGTTCCCAGCCCCACTTGATATATTTGTAACAAAACATATACATATAAAGCTCAGAGAAGATCACAGAAGATGGGATGGGATGAATATAAAAGCCACATGACCAGAAGGTCTGCTGTGATACTATGTCTTCTATATAGGATGGAGAAACTGCACCCATGAAATCTCAATAGTATAGTATCCTAAGGAAGACCTGAATAATGCCAATACCCATTGACATGACAACAAGGATTGGGGACATCTCCCAGAGTCCCATTCTTAGATAAAGTCCAATTACAAATTCTGAGAGAGAATCAGTCTTCCCTTGAGATGAGCCCCTAATTGGTTATCTAAGATGTTTGGGTTGGGTAGGGACTGGGGCAGACATAAAATCCTGGGCTGATCATTTTAGGCTAATTAGCTGTCTCATCTGCTTTTTCTACTATACTATATAAAAACTGCCACACTATACAGCATATTATCATTATTGATGATATTAATGACCAAGATACAATGACCCTTGGTGAGTACCTGGGTAGAAATAATGACAAGAAAAAGAGAGAAAAACCTAATACTTTTGAAAGCTCAAAGATTTTTTGTTGTTGCTGCTGCTGTTTGGTTTTGCTTTTAATTTATATTGCACTATGTAGCCCAGACAGGCCTCAAATTCATGAACCTCAATTTTCAGTCTCCTGAGTGAAGGTCTGCAGCTTAAAACCAAGGTTTAAACATAAAAGACAGAAATAACACGGTAAAACTTATTAGATAAAGGAAGAATTTCTTAATGGTGAAGCAACTGAGACTAATCCAAATGACCAAGGAAAGATAGGCAAGATTTTCTGACGACATCTGAGAACAGAACTGATTTCACATTTATATTATGCCTGAGCTAATTTTGCCCCAGGGACAGAAAAGACATCATTTTGAAGCATCTTTAGCCCTGTTTGTTTAGTACTTAATTTCTTCTATTGTAAAATTAGTACCATGGTTACAAATGGCAATGTCACAGATGATTAGTCATAATGATCCTGAGCTAAGCTCTGAGTTTTTATCCCCCTGGCTAGATTTAGAAATCTGGGGAGAGTGCAATAGATTGTCATATTAACACATTCACACTCAAATAAGATGTGCTTCCTTGAGTGCTAAGGAGGAAGAGGCAGAAAGTGCAGAAGAGAGCTGTCTCACTACCATAGGTTTCTCCAGTGAAAATACGTCCACAAAACCAGAGAGATTAAGAGCCACATATTACTTAAAGAGCAAGCTTCCCAAACCACTTATTTTAAAGGTGGGGAACAAGGTCAAGGGCTTAAAAGATTTTGCTGAGGTTTCTTAACCAGACATCAAAATACGACTTGACCCTGGGACTCTAAGTTCTAACTCTGGTACTCTTTTCTAAAAATATTTTGGTGCTGAAGGCTTTGGTTTAGAGGTAATACAGTCTAAAGCTAGAATACTGCCCATGGCCCAGCTAAACACAGATTTCTCTAATTCTCTTTGATATCTATTGCTGTGGAGTGGAACAAAGAGATAGCTTCTAATGTCTTTAACAAAAGCTCTGACTAGGTTGGCTGCATATGACAAATCCTCAATGTACTCTTCCTTCTGTACAGATTAACATATCTATTGTTATACCTAGTGTTTTGAGAACACGATGTTTGAGAGTTGGGGAAAATAAGACATACTTCTAAGACTAATAGGCTTTCACAGCATTTGAGCCTGGAAACATTAAGAAAAATATTGTTTTCTAATTAAGGATAATTTGTTGGTAGAGAAAATAATATTTGTCATCTTTGAATTTGAAACTCAATATGATAAACAAACAAGTATGTAAATGGAAACAATCATATTTATTTTTATTTTGCAATATTTTTTGAGAATCTACTATGTGTCACACACTGTGGGTTATGGATTCAACATCAGTAATTAACAAATGAGGTCCTCTTATGACATTTACATTCTAGTATTATAGATAAGACATAAGTAAATGAATATAGAAATATACTGTTTCTCCAATAGTCAAAAGTATAATGGAGAAAGGTAAAATAAGAAAACAAAGAAGCAATGAAAGCTTGAAGTTTTAAATAGAATATTTGAATAAAAACTTTGAAGCACCTAATTGGAGGAGAATTTCTCTGGGCAATAAAAAACAGTTTAAGGTCTGTGTTTGGGAGTATGTCTGGCTCTAGATGAATAGTAAAAAGCCCGTAGAGATGGGTTAGTAAGAACATAGAAAAAGAAGCAAGAGATGAAGCCAAAATAGTGAGAGGGGGTTGACACTACCTGCCCTTGTAAGTAATAACAGTTTCCATTTTTACCTGAAGGGAAATTATGAGCCATTGGAAGGTTTTGAGCAAAGAGGGGAAATTACCTTAGGTCATGACAGCCTGCCCTAGTTATCAAGTGGCAAACAGATTCTACATAGTTTATTATAGATACCATAATATCTGCAAATTCTCATTTGAAGATTTCTAAGTTTCTCATGTTTCTATGTCTTACTTCTCAAACTTTTATATTTACAAACCAAATGGGTGAATTACTAAAATGCAAAATTTTACTCAGTAACTCTGAGACAGAGCCAAAGATTTTACATGTGTAACAAAGTCTCAGGTGATGCAGATATTGCTGGATACAATGGAAACCTCTGAGAAGAAAAGGAGAGCTTATGGATAGATGAGTGAACAGAAAAATTTTTTTTGAAGGGAGAAATAAAAAGACATTTTCTAAAATATCTGGAGCATATTTAATTATGGCATTATATCTATGATCTGGGGGTACAGATCAGTGGTAGTAAACTTGCCTAACATGTACAAGGGCCCAAGTTCACAGCCCAGTACAAGTTACATGTAAACAACAACAGTACATTTATTTAGTGTCCTCAACAACTTTAAGGAGTAGGTATAGCGTGAAGTACAAAAGACAAAGGAGAAAACTGAGCTGAGAGTATGTGTATGCTGGATGTGGGGTTCCTTTTAAGTCTATGGGGTTAATTTGTGACTAAGTTGAGATATAACAGTCAGAAGAGTACATTTCCAGAACCTGTGTTCTTTCTACCCTATCCCACTGCTCCATGACACGAAGAGGATAATTCTTAATCTACTTAACTGAGGAAAGAAAATGAGCTCAGGTTCAATTTAATGCCCATAATTATCTTTCCATAGGTGTACTGCCCAATGTGATTGCAAATTGTAGTGAGGCTTTGTTTAAATTAATTCTATTTAAATAAAAAATTAAGTTTTCTTTCTCAATAACACCAGCCATGTTTCAAAAGTTTGGCTACCTAGTAGATATCTACTCGAGAGAGGAGACAAAGTATTTCATCACTGAAGAAAGTTCTGTGGGATAGCTCTGCTCTAGGGAAGCTGGGTCTTAAAATATTGCAACTATCCTCTCAACCACAAGCAGTCCCCAGGTTAGGTAAAGAAATTAGGCTCTGATTTCTCCTAAGAGGGAAGGAAACAAGATGAGTCAATGAAGTGTTTTCCCAAGGTCAAAAGAAAGCTGGGTGATTTTGGTTTTGGTGTGTTTGTGTGGTGGGATGGGCAGGGAGGCTCCCATTGTCTAGAGAGATAGAAAGCATGGAGTTAGGGAATATAGAGACACAAACTAAAGAAGCTGAGGCTTGTTGACATAGCCTTCATCTTCTGTTGATTTCTTTTACAAGTACTTACATGTTTAAACTAACCACAATGTTTTTCAAGTGAGGGAAGAGTACCAGCACATCAGGATCATAATAAGCGATGCTCTTAAAACTTAACTATGCTCATGCCTCACCATAGCCACTAATAATTTAGATGGCAGGAGTGAAGACCTTACAATTTGCATCCTTTAAAAAAAATCCTAGGGACTCTTCTATACATTCAAGCCTGTCTCTTGCTAAAATTTCCTTTAATGACTGATGTATGTTAGACCTTTGCTGGATCAGAAACCAGGAGGTTAAGAGTACATACAGATTTAGGAAAGGAAAGGACAGAGACAAAAAAAGAGGCAGACAGAGAAGTAGAGGTGGAAGGACAGAAGGTAAATACTAATGAATTAATGACAAAGATAGATCAAACAAAGGAGAGAAAAAATTGAAAACGCAAAGAATGCAATTTCATTCCACTGAAAACAATCCTAGAGGTGAGTCCAGCTGCCTTTTTGGTCATTTTGGGACTGCCACAGGCAGGCTCATGCAGACTGTCAGCTCTTCCTAGAAGTGTCCTGCATTGTACCACACATACTCCCACATGCACCACCATGGCTACCTCGCAAATGTCCTTGAGGTGCTTGATGTAATGACGCTCCGTGCTCATGATCTCATTGATGACATTGGCCCGCATCTGGTCCCGGTTCTGTAGTGGCCGGCCCAGACAAAGGCAGTCTGAGTTGGGGTCCAGGTGCCCATTCTGCACGTCACTGGGCCCTTCCTCCACCCCATCCTCCTGGTTCACCCAGAGCTGTGAAATTAGGCAAAGAAAAAAAATGATAATAGGTTAACCTTCTTTGAGAAATGTCCAACTAAATAGAAAGATAAATGAGTATCTTTCTGTTTTCACAAAGTCTTCAATCAGAAGCCTTTGAAAACAGAGTATCAAGACTGACTGTAGGATGTCTTGCTGGCCCTACAAATGCTTCTAGACCTCTCTAAGTCTCTAGAAAATTATCTGCAAAATGGAACATGTGAAGAATAACTGGATCATTTTGAAGAGTCTTCTTCTCCAAGAAGGCATCAGAAGAGAGAAAAGTAATAGTAAACAGAAACTGTTCCTGCTGAAACATATGTATGTACACTTTGTTTTAAAAAAAAACTGAAAAGAAAAAAGAAACTACAGATTTAAGTGCCAAAGAAAGCATTTAAGTACTTACAATTGTGGTAAGCATAGTTGCATACAGGAGTAGGTATCTCAGAAACAGAGCTTTAATGTTGATTTTCACCAAAGGATATACATACAAACAATAGCCAAACTTTGACTGTAAAATGACTTAGACCTGAAAAGACTACCTCCTCAAGTGTGAAGAAAGGGAACATTCAAAGCAAAGGTGAAAAAAATCTCCTTTGAGGAGGCAGGATGAGATGTTTACACTGTAGATGACTTAGTTTGAGTCAAGAAATGATTTCAGTCCCATTTCAGTCCAGTTCTAGGAGGGAGGTAAATCTATGTATAGAATGAAGCAGAGATGGATGGGTTTACCAGATATGAGTGGGTTTACCAGGAAGAGAAGCAAAATCTGTAATGCATAATCGGCGAAGGAACTTGGTAATTATTTTTAACCGATTCCGTAATTTTACCCTTTATTTTCCAACTTTTGACATTCCTAACTCAAGAAACCGAGAGAGAAACCAATTTAGATACATCAGCACTGTCTAGTCTTTAAGGATCAGGTGACCTCTTTAGTTAATGTATAAGGAAGAAATAGATAAAGTCAACAGTTTCTGTGTATTATTGACAAGGACTTCCCCCAGGTAAAAATCCAGGTAAGGCATGACAAAGTCTTCCTCTGGACAAAGTACAAGTGTTTAGGAATGATTGATCAGTGTGTGCAAAAACTACCAACTGCAACTCCCTCTTCCAGGATGACTGCACAACTCACCTACAGAGAGATCTCCTATGGAGACTAGCTAACTATCTCTCACTGTGCTGTATATAATAAACTCGATGAGGTTCTGGGTTGTTGCAAAATTGGTGCCACTCCATTAGAATAAGCATGGGACCACCTGATCCCATCATTTCTGTATGTGTGGCTGTCCTTTCTTCATTCCTTTGTTGTCCCAGTCAGGTTTTCAGGACCAAGCTATGCAGAATACACTATTCATGAGTAGTTTTCTGACAGCTAAGGCTTTGAGATAGAGCTGTAATAGTACTTCTAAAACTGTATGCTTTCTTACTTTCAGTCCTAGGGGATATAGGGAGCATAATTATTCTCCAGAACGCCTAAAGATATTAGCAAAATATATTCCACTTACTTGATATAGGCCAAAACAAGTAGCGATCACTGTTTACATGCATTTTGAATATAAGAAGAAATGATCAAAACTTGATATCTAGAACATTCCATCTGTAAATGTGCTATCTCTAAGCATCAATGTGTGGTTTTTTTATTTTCTTTGAGACATGGATATCATAATATAGTCCTAGCTTATTATGTCGTGTATGTTGGCTAAAAACTCAAAAAGATATACCTACCTCGGTCTCCTGAGTTCTGTGATTAAAGGTGTGAACACCATACTTGGCTCTTTCCTTCTTGCTTTTTCCCCAATGTATGTAATTGATCCTTTATTACCTACCCATTAAAATAATTAAGAAATGCCTTCTTTTCTCTGTCTCCCTAGATGATATAAGGTATCTTGTAACATGAAATAAAACCTTTCCTCCCCAAGTTAGTGCTTGGTCAGCAACAGAAAATATGTGTGTGGTGTGTATGTGTGTGTGCAAACAGTAATTATATATATATATATATATATATATATATATATATATATATAAAACTTTTCTTTATATATATTGTTAATATAGTAATCAATATAATACTTAACATTCTTGTCTGGCACAAAGACAATGAGCATAATATACAGAATCAGGCAAAGAAACTACTCCTCGTCCCCAAAGGGAAAGATAATTTGCTAATTAAATAAAAAGCATCATAAGAAAGCTGTTAACAAATTGTTTTCCTTTTCTAACATACACATAATTAGAAGTAATAATCTCCAATAAAACAATGACAATTTTGGTTACAGTACAAACAGAGGGGAGAGGGATGGCAAGAAGAGGAAAGACCTATGGCAATAACTTTTATTTGCATTCATAACTGTACGTCAACACACTAAGACAGAACTTGTCCATTGAGTTTCCCTGTACCACAACACACCCATGACATTAACCCTGTCTTTCTGATGCGTCCTATTTCACTATCACTTCATTGCATCTTCTACTCTTTTCTGTCATTCTTTTTTGTTCCCTGGGTTTTTTTTTTTCATTGAAAATTTATTCAATATATTCGGATCATGGTTTTCCTTACCATCTCCTCCTAGATCCTAAGCCAAATTTAAGTCTCTTCTTAAAGCCCGCTTACATTGGTTTTAAAACTATCCACCATGGCATAGGTTTGAATATGAAATATTTCTCACAGGCTTGTGTGCCAAATATTTATTTCCCAGTTGGCAAAACTATTTTGAGAAGTGGTTGAATTTTTAAGAAGTAATGCCTCACAGAAGAAATAGGTCAGTGAAAGGTATGCTTTTAAAGATTATGACTGTCCCCAGTCCCTACTCCAATCTCTCTGCTTCATGGTCACCATGGGATAAGGAAAGAGCAGCCCACAAAATGGGTGAATATGTTTGTCAGCTATGTATCTAATAACTAGAAATAGATCTGCAATATGACCTAATTAAGCCACTCCTAGGCAAGTAACCAAAGACCTTGATACCTTACTATAAAAATTCTTGCACATCCATGTTCATTGTTATTTTATTCACAAGAACTAGGAAATGGAATAAAGACAAATGTATATCAACTGTTGACCATATAATGAACATGTGATATCTATAAAAAGTAGAACATTACTCAGTCGTGAGGAAAAATTAAGTCGTAAAATTTAATGAATGAAACTGGAAAGATTACTTACTAAGGTCACCCAGGCCCCAAAAGACTAATGTGCAGTTATCTGTCCTATGTGGGCACTGGCTTCAAATCTTGTGTTTTATAAGTTTAGCTTCAAGTACACGTGGTAGTTATGAAACTAGCATTGGATGAAGGGATAAATATTAGGAAGGGAGTATGAATTATAGGTGAGATTAAAGTAGAGCATGGGCATATGGAGGGCAGAAAGACTCAAACAGATAGTGGAGAAACAGGGAAACTAGAAGACAAAGGAAGAGTCAACCAAAATAAATAGTCTTTGTGGAAAACTATGATCTTGCAATCTAAGTAGAAAGCACAATAGAAACAGTCTGTAGAACACATGTGATTTCAGAGATGTAGTAATGATGGAACTAAAGATTTAAATGGGCTGGGGGTAGAGAGTGAGGGAAATGAGGGACAAGAAGGAGTTAACCAAAATTAAGGATGTATGAAGAAGCCTTATGAAACCTCACTAGTATAAGCTAACTAAAGCATAATTTTTGAAAGAAAATGGGTTTGAACATAAGTGTGCCACATGGAAGAATGCTGCTGCTCTCAGAAGATGTAAGTTATTAAGTAAAAATTTCAGTGACAAGCACAGGTTAGCTCTTTATGAATTATTGGTCAAGGAGGCCCCAAAGATGCCCAAAACAAGACAGTCTGTTTGTATTGCCCTTGGTTGTCTATCATAAATAGATGGCTAACATCCTATTGCTGAAAACAACTCTAGTTGCAGGAAATAAAGGCATCAGTCTTGAACTGATCAAGAAACTCTCTCCCTTCTAGCTAGGTTTCATAATGGTAGAAAGTGCTATGAGGGCTGCTGGGGAAGAAAGGAGATCAATGGTCTTGACCAGTGCTGCATATTGCATGCTACAATAATGATCTTCCAGGCAAGACGCACACACTGAGGCAATAGTGGCCAGATAGTTTATGGGGTAACCAACTACTTTCTTGATTGGATTTGAGGATGCTCCAGAGGAAGTCATTTGTGCCTAGTACTGTAAACATGGTCAAAATTCATAGCTAGATAATGTATAAGCTGTAGACCAGAACTGATTAATAGTTTTCTAGATGGTCACGTTGTAAAAATTTTCTACAATATTTCTTTTTATATCCATAGATTTGTGCTATTTTCAACCTTGCTCATAGAAGCTTCTGATTGTAATGTGTAATGGTTAATGAAGCAACTCACATTCTTCAAAATGCTGTGTGCTCAGCCACAGGCGGGACATCTACATTACTACTTCCAACTCTACCTCCAAGGCTCAGGAGATATCACAGAAGAGGGGCTGGAGAGAATATAAGAGCTGGAGGATAGGAAGAATACTGCAAAAGGGCTAGCCTGTGTATACCACATAGCTGTTACACATATGAACTCATAGCAGCTCTGTTTACACACACAAGACCTCCAGAAGATCAACAAAATTAAAAATTCCAGCATGCAGGGGGAGGGGTTTTCAATGCCCCCATCAATGGCAGTTGATAACTGCTAAGAACAGGAAAGTCACTTTTCTTTGGTGTGGGGAGAGTCATTTGTAGGTTGTCTAGGCCTCACTGGATGACTCCACACACATGCACACTTGGGCATCAGTAACTAAAGTTAGGAGGTTATAAAAAGACATTACTTTAGGAAAAATAGAAGAAATGTCATGAGGAGTGTGGTGTGGGTTGGAGGGAGAGAGTGATGGATATGACCAAGAGACACTATAAATATATAAAAAAAATATATAAAAAGTTTCCAATTTAAGCTATTGAATTTGAATATACAAAGTCCAACCCTGTCTGCTTTTTATGATGAAATCTATTTTTAAAAAATGCTGAAAATCAATCTAATCCAAGTTATTCATCTAGGAAATAGGCAGTTTTTGATTGAGAGTCAGAAAAAAAATTCTTAAAACACAACTTTGGATAGTGACTTGGTAAAGCACTGGCTTTGAACCCTTGAATTCTTACCTTAGGTCCTTGTCTCCAGATAGGGTATCATTATCTCTAGCCTGGGCTATAAATCTGCCCTTACTAGTGGTATAAGGAATTGCTTAGAAACCGGTGGTGATGAAGATAGTTTTTAAAGTATAATAGATTTAAGGAAAGTAGGAAAGCAATTACAAAAATACTTCCTTAAACCCTCTACTGACTATATAGAACAAGTTTTTCTCAGATGCTACCTCATAATTCTAGAGGCAGATGGTGCCAGCCTAAGGGATAATAATAACAACCTCGTGAGGCGTGTTTTGGGCTATGCCATCTATTTGCATAGGTAGGTCCACTAGGGTCTTACTCACTCTCATCTTGCAGAATGCTTCAGACATCTCAAATCTGGCTTGTTAATGTCAAGTGTTCTCTTGCAACACTCTCCTTGTATTTTTACCCTTTGGTGTTCTTTATATAGGCTATGGTATTCTCTAATGGCTACCCAAGTCATATGATCCTTCCTCACCCCAACTTGAGCTGAATCACATCTCTTCCCACACTATCAACTGTATTTTATGTGCTAGCCTTTGTGCAAAAAGTATAGAAGGGCTGGACTAATGGGAAGAATTTATAGGTTTGCTATTTATAGCTCTGTTCCTTGATACATCTAATCTGTTCTTAGACTCCTATGTACTGCCCTTGTCTACAATTTAGTTGCTTACAAATGAAGACTAAGTGCTAAGGTACTACTGCAGTAACATTATGTTTCCTTGTAAAACTCAAGTTGCCAAAAAGAGCACACTACCCAATTACAGATGCAGCAGGCTCATTAGTCACAATACTACTATGATTAACTTGAAAGCCTGGCATTATCAGCATGTTCAGACCTCGGGGTAGACCATGTCTTTGTGCAAGTGGCCAAATGAGATAGAATATAAGTTCTGTATGCCGAGGTAACCTTAGCAACATACATGTAGAAGCAGCAAGATGATTCAGATGGAACAACTCTTTCAAATAATGAGTAAAAGCTGAAAGTCCAGAAGCCAGAGGATAGGAAAGGCTTGGAAGATCTGGACACTTGAGTACAAAGAGAAGTTCTTTTTAAGTGGAGGGTGTGAACAAAGGAAAATAAATACATTTCTGACATTAGCTTTAAAAGTTTGGCAAATCAGCAGTACTATTGTTGAATGTTTCCTCTTTGATAAGACTATCCTGTCCGTACCTCCTTTGCATAATTTTGTTTCATTCTCATAACAAAAGATTCGGGTAGGTGCTGTTATATCATTAGTTTACATATATATGGTCACTGAAGCACAGGAAACACAAGCTACCAGCTCAAAGACAATTATTATTAAATGAGAAAGGTCTAATTCCAACCAAGAAAATTAATTTCTAGACCCAATGGTTTTGGCCACATGGGCCCATTTCGTGAGTAGAAACTGCAGAAAGACAGAGTACAATTTAGCCTAAAGAGAAAAATCTCCCAAATCTGCTCTAAGTCATAAGCAATGACTTCAAGATGCGGGGAGCTAACTGTCAGTAGTTGTGTAAGGTTAGAGACAAGATGAACACTTGTAAAGTAAAAAGCATTACGAGGGTATTCATCCATCAGCATGAAGGCCAAACTACATGACTTTAAGATTTCTCCCAAGTGTTGACATTTTCTGGCTTACAGATACTTACAGAAAGGGTCAACAAATTCAGGCCTATTACGTTATCCACTTGAACCAAATCCAACTAAATGGAAAGTTAAGCTAGAACCTACTTTTCTAAACTAGGTATACGAGCAGTCACAAATAACGAATCAGTACAGTATATGATAACTTAACAATACTTGCGGCTTCTCTTAGATAATCTGCAGGAACCAAAGTAAGGTTCACAGGTAATATTGAGGAATTTTTGGTACAAAAAGAAAATTCTGACCAGAATATGTTGGTGCATAAGCTATAATCCGAGCAATATTAAGACTGAAACAGGAGAATCATAAGTTTATGGTCAGCCTTGGTTACATAACTAAAATCTCTCAAATAACATACGCATTTAAATAAAGAAGAAGAAAAAGAAAATAGGAAGATTCAATCTCCACACATATTTAGAGGGTCAAAAATATCTGTAAAGGATAATGTAATATCATATAAATAACACTGAATTATAATGTAATATCACCCTACCTTGAAGCCATCACTCCCTCACTTTATATCTGTAACTGGGGTGGAAAAAAGGAGAAATGAACGTTTTTCATAATACAGTAAAGGTTAAGTAATACACTGTGATAGGGAGAAGGAATGGCAAGGGAATGGTGGTGGAAGGAGAGTGCAATACCCAGATGCCCTAAATGTCTGCAGCAGCTATCAAACCAATCCACAGGGATTTCTCCACATATATCTACATGATCTTCTCTTTGAAAATAAAGAGAGAACTATGGATCCATTTTCTTTGAACTAGGCTGTGTATGTGACAGCTTCTGGTATTTAGGAAAGAGACTGTTACTCCATCATAGTGTAAATATGTGTGTGTGTGTGTGTGTGTGTGTGTGTGTGTGTGTGTGTGTGTGTATGTATATGTACATATGCATCTACAGTAGTTTTCCATATGACTTTTAAACATGTTTTAGTGTTAATTATCCCTCCCCTTACTAAGTCTTCTACCCTTCTGTCCCATTTAGTACCACACTGTACTTGTTCCATTCCTCATTCCCCCTTTATAGCACCTGCATCCTATCTCCCCTCTATTGAAAGCGTAACCAATCAGGCCATTATTAGTTTCCTAACTTATATAGGTATTTCATTTAAGCACATGTATCTCAAGATTTAAAGCTGGCATCCTCATATAAGAGACAGAACATTCAGTTTTTGCCTTTCAAGTCTGGGGCTCACTCAGAAAATTTCCAGCTCCATTCATTTATCTATGAATTTCATAATTTTATTTTTTTCTTCACAGCTGAAAAACATTCCATTGTCTAGGTTGTTTCCATTTCCTGGTTATTGTGAATAGAGCAGCAATAAACATGGATATAAACTCTGTAGTAGGATAAAAATCCTTTGAGTTATGCCCAAGAGTGGTATAGCTGGAGCATGTGGTAGATCTATTTTCAGTGTTTTGAAGAACATCCACACTGATTGCCATAGTAGTTGTACCAGTTTGCACTCCCACCATGAATGAATAAGTGTTTCTTTTCCCCATATTTATGCCAACATCTGTCGTCATTTTGTTCTCCTTGTTGTTGTTGAACTTAGCCATTCTCACTGGGCTACGATAAAATCTCCAAGTAGTTTTAATTTACAATTCCTTGATACATAAGATTATTAAACATTAAACAAAAATATTTCTGAGCCCCTTGTATTTCCCCTTTTGAGGCCTATCTGTTTAATTTCATGCCCCAATTTTTAATTGGGTTGTTTTCTTGGTGGTTAAGGTTTGTTGGTTTGTTGTTGTTGGTTTTTGGTAGGGGGAATTTGTTTGTTTAGTCCTTTGTACATTCTAAATACTAACCCTCTGTTAAATGTGTAAGTAGCTGTCCACTGTCCAAAGTGGCTCTATTTATCCTAGCTTTAGCTAACTTCTGCTTGTATCTCATGCAACTCCTTCCCAGACTCTGCTCTCCATATTCCAATGAGCAGAACATTCTAATTCTTTCATTATAAATTAGTTTGGGTTTGGGGAGATCTATGTTTTACAACAGAGAACTAATTGTTTAATCAACTAAAGCTTTTGAAAACTTTGTTAACAGAAACTTTTGAAACATTTTCCCTCTGGCATGCCTGATATGATGTAATTGTGGCTTTTGACTGTATGATATATAAAGATAATCTACATAGGACATAATCCTGCTCACTTTTGGGTCCAGAGTTCTTTCTGGCATAGGAATGTTCTTGAAATAAATAAAAAACTTTTAATCTGACCATTACTGAGCGACATTCCTTTGTATCTTTTATGGGTCAAACATAGTAAAGATTTTTTTCTCAGTTCAATAGGCTGTCTCTTTACTTAAGTGATGGTGTCTGTTTTACGTAGGGCTAAAATTGTTGTGATGACCAAAAAGCAAGTTAGGGGAAAAGGGGTTTATTCAGTTTACACTTCCACAGTGTTGCTCATTATTGAAAGAACAGGAACTCAAACAGGGCAGAATCTTGGAGGTAGGAGCTAATGTAGAAGCTATGGCTTGCTCTTCATGGCTTGCTCAGCCCGCTTTCTTATAGAACCCAGGACCACCAGTCCAGGGAGAAAAACCACCCGTGATGGGTTGGCTATGTTCTATCCTAGTTCCTCCAGCTTTTGGGTTCATGCCCACCAATGGGTTCTTGTGAGAGATGAGACAATCTACAGACTCAGAAGGCTCTCCCTGTGGCAAGGACCAGACTGTGGTATGACTTCAGGTCTGGATTTCTCCAAGCATCCCCACTCACAACATCATAGGACTCTGAGCTTCAGGCTCTAGTCCTCTCCTTTCCCTAGACCCTACCAGGAACCAACACTCAGTTCCATCTCACTCCCAAGTGTACAAGGAACAAACATTTCAATGACAGGCTGCTCCTTACCTTCAGACCTTTGGACTTAACTAAACAAGCCTAACAGTGCAACCTGGAGGCACCCCAAATCAAAGAAGTAACACCATATTCTCCCTGGGAGCTCATCCCAAACCCATGCAACCCAGGCTTCCTGGGAGTCTCTGAACTATCAGGCTGAGGAGACCTACCCACCATGCAACCTGTCTGCCAAGCAACAAGCCTCCAGGCCCCTCCCTTTCTTAGCCTAGTGAGACCCACTTCAGGGACTCAGATCATTACCATAAACTCAAGATGCAGTCAGTAGTAGCCCAACAGCCAAACCAGAGCCTCAGCAAGGTCAGCCCAGGCAGTCATGTTCACATGCAGTGGACCCGGTGACCACAGACCTGTCCCAAGGTGGACCTATGAGATACTTATTACATAAAACTTGAAATTCTTTTTTAATGTTTATTTTTATTATCCTTAGTCATGTATATTTGTGTGTGGGTATTGTGCATGTGAGTTCAGATGCTTGAAGAGGCCAGAAGCATCAGATCCCTGTAGAACTGGAGTTACATGAAGTTGTGAGCTACATAAAGCAGGTGCCGGGAATCAAACTCAGGTCTCAAAAAACGCTGTACTCTTTAACCACTGAGCCATTTCTCCATCTACATACAATTTTAATTAGTTTTTTCTTGAAAATTGGATGATCTTGTTCCATTGGGCTCCCCTCCCTCCACCCCCACTTCATATCACTTAGGAACTACCCAAAATCACACTTTTCAGGAATTTGCCAGTTGGAACCTTAGCTCTTGAATCAACCTGCTTCATTTGGCAAAACTGCCTGTCTGGTCCTTATATGCATTTAAGTTACATGTATGTTAGCCACTTCTGGCTAATATACATCATACATATTGTGTGCGTGTGTGCGTGCGTGTGTGTTGTATGTGGTATATGGTATTATGTAATATGCCTGAGTATCAGTGTGTGCTTATGTGTGCAAGTACATGTAGAGACCAGAGGTAGTCATTAGGTGTGTTTCCTCCATTGTTCTGTACTTTCTTTGCTGAAAAGTTCTCTCACTAAACCTGAAGCTCACTGATTCAACTACACTGGCTGGCCAGTGAGTTTTACAAATCTGCCTATCCCCCTGGACCCCACCACTGGCTGAGCTTGATAACCTGGGATTTTTTTCACATAACACCATGCCCTGCTTTTTATATGAATTTCTAGGGATCCAAACTTGGGTCCTCATCTTTGTACAGCAGGCACTTTACTGAGTCATCTTCTTAGCTGCAGGTAATCCTTTTATGTGACAACCCCCAGCAAAGTAAGATTCCAAAGAAATCTAAAACAAAATACAAAACGGTGACCAATGGAGAAAAAACAAACTAGGAAAATGCATAGAATTCTAAAATACATCCATTTATTAGGTGTTTGGGGAGAGTGAGTTGGGCACAGTACACATTCATGTGTATGAAGGATAGAGAAGAAAGTACCAGAGTTCAGTTGTTTATCTCCTTTCACCACGTGGGTTCAAGCAGTCAAATTTGGGTCATCAGGCATGGCAGTAAGCACCTTTACCAGCTGAGTCATCTTGCTGGCCAATTATTTACTTTTTGAACAAATCCATGCCTTGTGACACAGACCTCACCACTCACTAATAACAATGTGTTATGCATCCTATATAAAAGCTGCCCTAACACATGCTCTCCGCAGGCCATAGCCTGGTGTCAGAACAAAGGCTCCTTTTCTGCACAGCATCAAAGGAAAATAGACTGAATGACTTGAAATTGGTGCCTAGCAGGGGGAAAAATGCTACCACAGGCTCCTTAGAAACACAATCATGTCTCAGCAGATTGTTCTCAGCTCCCAGGGAAATAAGCCCAGGAAAGTAGGTAAAGATTTCCACAGCCAGATATGAGGACTGATATTCAGTATGATCTGATTCACTTAAGCTGACCAATGAATGAAAAGATACTAAAACTACTTGACTCTGTTCTTAAAACAAAAGACATCACAAAGGTGTAGGGAGTCGACTTTAAGCATAAAGCGGCTAGAAAGCAGTTATCATCTTTGCAGCCATCTGGAACCATTTACCCTGATAGAGACTTGGTTTTTCAGCAGCCTACAATAGCTGAGCACACTCTAACAAATATCTTGTTTATCCCACATAGCTTGTTTTGCTGTTTAGTGACCCCAGCTGCATAGTGCACTTGGTAAAATGTTTTCACCTGTGTTCTCCTGCGTGCGCCTATAAATACCCAGGATTTCCTTGTAATAGGGAAAAGATATATACAGTCAATAGAGTTAAGAGGAGCAGCAACACAGGCCGCTACATTCTTGCCCCCAAGCCAGTCAGAGCACGGTCTTCAACACAAAGGTAACAAATGGTCATTGCTGAATACATTATGAAGTAGGCATAGGATTCTACTTTAAATATTTAAGGAATAAACATTGGTATTGTAAGAAATATTAGATTTCCAAGTTATGATTTGTGTTCTATCATTAACAGTCCAGGTCTATAACTACATTATTCACTCTAACCTTGTGTTTTGTGTTATTGAGAAAGTAGTAATTAGTCATGTATGGCTAGTATGAATTGAGATATCTTCTACATATACCATATTTCCAAAAACTTAATAAAATATCATTAATAATTTTATAGTGATATTATGTAATATTCCATAATATTTTGATGATTTTAGAACATATAATATGAAATTTAATTTCACCTGTAACTTTATCTTAACTAGAAAAATTCAAATTACATCTGTGTCTTTTATTATATAGAATATTTTCTTTTATTCTTATATTCTCTCCTCCTTCAAGCCTCTGTCCTACCCTCCTGGCTCTTCCTGCTCATCTTCTTTCTCGGCCTAATATATAGCCTTCTCCTCTCATGTCACATGCATCATGTATTCTATTATCTTCTTTTTCTTCTCTTAGCCCCCTTAAGAGGGCTTCTTCTATAGTCCTTTTTTTTTCTAGTCTCATGAACCACACACAACCCCATGTATCTGAGCATGGCTTATTCTATTTAATATCTGTTGATAGACATCAAGGCTGTACTTTTTAACTATTATGAATAGTGCAGCACAATAATAATGTGGATTGCACATTCTTTGTGGTAGAATTGAGAGTCCTTTGGGTATTATGATAGCTACTCTTCATTGTCAATTTATCAGGATTTCGACTCTCTGTGGAAATATACCTTTGGATGCGTATATGAGAATGTCTTCAGAAAAGCTTATCTGACAAAGGATATCCACCCTGAATATTAAACAGCACCTATCATAGACTAGGGCCCTGGACTGAATAAAGAAGAGAAAGTTAACTTAGGACCAGCATTAATCTTTCTCTGCTTCCTGGGTTGGGACAACAGGCATCTCACATTTCATATGGCTATGCTGCCATAATTAGCTTCAGTCTTCAAGTTAAATAGACCTAGAGTCACCCAGTAGGAGGGAATTTCAACTTAAGAATCCCCCAGATCAAACTTGCCTATGGCCTTCTTTGTTAGGTATTTTATTAATTGTTAATTGATAAGTGCTGGAGAGCCAGCTCACTATGAGTGGTGGCATCACTAGGTAGTTGGGCCTGAGCCTTATACTTCTAGTATAAGAAGGCAAGCTGAGCAAGCCATGTGGAGCAAGTTAGTAAGCAGTACACCTTCATGGTTTCTGCTTCAGGTACTGCTTCCAAGTTTCTGCCATGAGCTCATGAGCTCTTGGCCTGTTTTCCCTCAGTGAAGGCCTAAAACTAATAAGATAAAAATACCCTCCCTAGCTCTCAGAGACTGAGCCATCAACCAAAGAGCATACAGAGGCTACACCAAGGCCCCTGATACATATGTAGCAGATGTGCAACTCAGTGTTCATGTGGGTCCCCCAAAAGCTGGAGTGAGGACTGTCCCTAAAGCTGTTCCCTGACTGTGGAATCCATTCCCCTAACTGGGCTGCCTTGTCTGGCCTTAGTGGGAGAGGATAAGCCTAACCCCACAGAAATTAGATGTACCAGTGTGGGGGAATGCCCAGGGGGACACCCCCTCAGAGGAAAGCATAGGGGAGATGAAGGGAGGAACTATATGAGAGGAGACCCAGAGGGGGTAAGCATTTGGAATGTTAATTAATTAATTAAAGAAAGTACCCTCCCCAGTGTATTTTAGTCATAGTGTTTATCACAGCAACAGAAAATGAAAACATGCTTTCCTTGTCATGTCATATTCCCTTAAACTGTAAGGCAAAACGAACCACCTCTCCATTAAGTTACTTCTTGTCAGGTATTTGATCAGCCATTAAAATTAAAACAGGTACATAACCAGGATTAGATAGTAGTTCAGTTTCATTTTCAAGAAACATTAATTCTCATTTCTATAGTGACCTCACAAGTTTACACTTCCGATCAGTAGAGAGTTCCTTTCCTCATGTTTTCACCAGCATTTGTATAATTTTTGTGCACTGCATGCATCTGCACTCCCCCCCTCTCTACCTCCCCCCATGTGTGTGTGTGTGTGTGTGTGTGTGTGTGTGTGTGTGAGAGAGAGAGAGAGAGAGAGAGAGACAGAGACAGAGACAGAGACAGAGAGACAGAGAGATGTTAGCCATTCTGAATGGGGTGAAATGTTATTTCAAAGTGGTTTTATTAATAACTTATATTTTCCTGTTGGTTGAGAATATTGAACACTTGCATGTCTTCATTGGAAAACTGTTCAGATAATTAGACTATAAATGGATTCAGTGATTTGGAGGGACTTAGTGTTTAATTTGGATTCTGGGTTTCACTAGTCTGTTTCTTGGATAGTCTACATGAAGTGGCTACTGCGGATGTGTGCCTGAAATAGCACTCCTTTTAGCCTCTGACATAAAACCACGAGTGCTTTCTCATAGATATTCTCTAAAGATTGACCTTGACATTTGTTTCATTAAGTCATCTTGACTTGTTCGATATTCCCTCTTATCCCATGGTCTATTTCCCTGAAAACAAAATACATTAATATTTAAGTGACCATTTAATCATCCTTTTAAAAAGAAAGGTTGGACAGCACAGAAGCCACACACTCTATGTGCATAAAAATTCATACTAGCTCTTAAGTCTTGTGGTTATTGATGGGTTCATTCTGAATACCCTAGGGACTGATTTATCAACCATTAAAGCTGGATTGGGACACAGATAACATTTCAAGGCATTAATGAAATAAGCCACATAAGCAGAGAATAAAAGATTAGCTATTTCATTAGAAAACACTCAGCATAGAAGGAGACAAGAGGCAATTCTATCTATTTCCTTGCTTAAGCCAACATATAAATCCTATCAATCAATAGCTGTGCTTTAGAAGTTGATATTCCCTACAAGTATGGGTTTCTCTTTCAACTGATATGGCCAGCCTTGATATGTAGACCTTGGTAGAACTAGTAAGGTGGTAATAATGATCACAAGTATACTTACAGTAAAAACTAAGATATAGGTAGGCATTCTTCAAGTACTTCATACTTGTATAACTGTGTTAAATCTTTTCTTAGCATGTATTAGCTCATTATATCCTTAGGAAAAAGTCTGCTATAGGACCCCTATGTTTCAGTTGTAAATCTTGCCCAAAAAAGTAAAATAAAAATTAAAAACACATTGGTAAGAACTAATGAAGTTGCAATCCAAGTTCTTAACTCCAATGCTTTGCCCCTTCCTTCAAATTACACCCAGGGGTCCCACTGTGAGAGAAGACAGTGTTTAGAATGTAAATAAGAAGTCCTTTGCTCTCCAAAAGTCAATGCCCCTCTAACCTTTTGTTTGAGGCCCAGAATACTTAAGTCTTATGTTACAGAAGAAACCAACAATGAAGATGGTGATATAGTTTAGTTGGTAGTGCACTTGCCTAGTATGTATGAGGCTCTGAGTTCCTCAGTACTGAGAAAAAATTAAATATTTTCAATTATATACATGTATGAAATTGTCAACGAATTTCTTTTAAAAATTATAAAAGGAAAAAAAGGAACTAACAAAAGGTGATACGCTATAGCAAAGGTGGTCGTTAAGACACCCTTCATGAGCTTTGGCTACTTGTCTTGACAAAAAGAAATTCTTATTGTCTCTCATTCACTGTGATATCCCCTGGCCCAAAAAAGATTGCCCAGACCAGTTTGCAGATGGGAAAAACTGGCCCTATCAATAATCAAACAACAAATTCAAAATAACAACCTTAAGCAAAGCCAAGATCTGAGACGCGTGGTCATTGAAAATTTCCCACAGCAACCTGCTAAAAGGTGACCTATTGGAAACAGAGGCCACACAGGAATACCATCATTAATGTCCAGGTTCTCTATGGTAAGGCATCAAACAATTTAAAGCCTTCTAAACATTTACAGGCTTCCTGTTCCCATACACAACATGTCTTAGATCCCAGCCATTCGACTTTGTTAAAAGAAGTAAGATCTGTGATGAGTAATCTCTTGCCCCTGAAGAACAGGGAGTACATATTCTGACATTAATAGCTAAAGACTATGACAGCACATAATAGTTCATACTTTCTTCTAGGAGAAAAAAAAAAGGAAAGAAGTATAGTTGATGTAAAGAGAAAGAGAAGAGAGCAAAAATGAAGAGTAGAAAAGATAAGAAGGATCTAAAAGGAAGGATCAAAAAGGGAATATAGAAAATAAAGAAGATGTGGAAACAAAAGAAAGGCAAAAAAATATTTATTTATAGCCAAAGAGTTGAAAAAAAAGAACCTCAAAAAAAATCCAAGTTAAATCTAGAAAGAAAAGATCGGACAAAGGAAGTGACTTACGAAAATAAATGCAACTAAAATAAGAGATAAAATAAAGGTCTAAAGTTTAGAAAGCAGAGCTTTAAAGAAAGGGATGGAGTGAAGCAAAAGAGACAGAGAGGGAGAAAAAGAAAAAGAAATGAGAAGACAAAAGAAAACCCATCGAGAGAGGAATAAGCAGAACAAGATTGCATGTAGGGAAAGCCGAGGAGAGGAGCAGAGTGAAGGTTGACACTCACCCTCACAAAGCTGGCAGGAAACCATCCCTCCTCATCGTCGATCTGGCCCCACCACCAATCCTTGTTGGAAGCATCCAAGACTTTGATGACGTCGCCAGCCTTAAATGCCAACTCCCGGTTGGCCATGGTGACGTGATCCCATACTGCCTCAGCACTAACGATGGAATCTCCAGTGATCAGCTTAGGAGACAAAATGAGAATGTGTTCAGTCCATACATCTGACTAGACTACTTAAGCACTTCCTCACACAAATCTACTATCTAATGGTAAAGCTTACATGTTTCAGTGGTGAGAGGTGGTGGTGAAGGGAAAATGACACCAACATGCATGCTATATTGGACTACAAGACAAACAATGCTTTTGGTTCTCTATTAGCAAGTACATAGAATAATCCAGAATATGGACAAAGAATCATGCTTTTATCTATTTTCATGAACTCCTTTTCCTAGAATAAAAACAAATAAACAAAGCTCTAGTTTCTCTCCTTGGTGCTTTAAACCAGTCTTGGATATTTAAAGTAGAAAGACTGGTCTAGCATCAATGGCTAAAATGAAGCACAAGCATATTTGTTTTCAACTCTTTGTGCTCCTTTCCCTTTCTCCTCCGTGTGAAACTGATCAAGTGAGAGTTGGTAGTATATTATTTACTTCTTCTCACCCACCACATCCCATGTGGTAAGTCTCTGTTGGCTTCATTAGATAGATTTAAAAAATTGATAATAAAGACATTAAACCAGAAACTGAAGATCACTTAATAAGGCAGAGGGTGTACATAGTCCTTAATCTTAACCTGGCTCACTCAATTTCATGGAGATCGGGAAAAGGCTCCACACAATAGAAAACAAACATCTAGTCCATTACCACATGCCCATGAACAAAATCACATATAGCCATGACACTCACTTAAGCACACATAGATAAAGTTAGAGTGAGGGGTAGACAGTCTCTCTCTAGCTACTGACCAACTCTGTTACATCTTCATTCTTTTTTTCCCCTGAACTCTTCCACCTTGTAACTATTGGTCATCCAAGTACTTGTAAAGGCACATTTTTGGAATTAGAGAACATATGGCCTTCCTGGCAAGGAGACCCAAACATTCTCTCTCTCTCTCTCTCTCTCTCTCTCTCTCTCTCTCTCTCTCTC
>JANHMN010000005.1:73938486-73959090 GCA_030674055.1 Rhabdomys pumilio | reverse complement strand
TCTCTCTCTCTCTCTCTCTCTCTCTCTCTCTCTCTCTCTCTCTCTCTGAGTGTGTGTGTGTACTGAGTTACTGAACATATCATTTATAAATAAGCTTTCCCATGAGCCTATTTGAGGAAGGAAATGTCTGCCTAAGGAAATCATAAGACCAAAGATAAAACGTTTCAAAGATAACAGACACTCATTTGTGGACTATATACCCTCTCCAACAGACCTATCATATAACACATTGTCCAGAGAATTAATGCTACAGTCTTCTCAGGAAATGAATATACATAACATTACACACATATGAATACATAGATATGAATAGAGAGGTTCAGTACAGACAATCCAGCAGGACTTTTTATAACATATTTCAAATACTTTGTGTTTTACTATTTGCAACTTGTTTTCTCACCCACCATATCACATAATCTGCACTAATGAGCTGTGTTTAATTATTGCCCATATTTTAAAGATGAGAAAAATCGAGGTTCAGTGAAGCAAACTTGTTTTTCAGCCAATAACAATGAATAAATTACAGAAATAGGTCTTTAAATCTAAGAACCTTTGAACTACACTACTAACATGGGCTCCCTTATACAGAATGCTACCAGCTATTATAAAAAATGGATGATCTTAAAGATAAAGGAAGGAGATTTTAATCTGCTCTCTAAAGAGATTCCTTTCTATATTGATCTTGGTTTCTTCCAAAGAAAATAGTCAATTTCTGCTGGTTCTGTTCCCAGTGGAGAAAGAGACTTGCTAGTCATTGATTGCTGTGGTTTGAATGTAGCATGCCCCAGGAAGGCCCGTGTGTTTGAAAACTTGATCTCAGTTGGTGGTGCTCTTTTAAGGAAATTATGAAACCTTTGGGACATGGGACCTAGATGGAAGATGTCCCTAGAGGCAGACCTTGGAAATTAAACCCACTTCTAATAACAGCTCAAGCTCTGCACTTCATAATCTGCTAAGATACAACCAAACTGATACATTGCTCCTGCTGCTACAGAAAGAGCCAACCCAGCCTCCATGCCTTCCTTGCCAAAAGAGACTATACCCTTTAATAACATGTACCAAAATAAATTTCTCCCTTACTTTATTTCTGAAAATTATTCTGTCAAAGTAATGTGAAAAGTACTCTAAATAAAAAAAAAATACCTGTAGGTAAGTTTACCCCTCTCCCTTCAAAGATGGGTCCCAACTGAATGTTGTACAATTAGCTCAACAACCCAGACAGACCAAGCCTAAAGGATCATGCGGGTTTATAGTTCGAACTATATTTCCAGCTTTTGATTGTCAAGAGTTTGTTAGCTTTGAATACTGACCCTCTGTTCAGGACACCATCTATAAAAACAAAATTCAAATGCAGATATAGCCTTTCTCTAGAGAATCTACTTTTAACTTGTAGCTATGCTATGTAGTGCTACACTCCTACTTGCTGCATAAGCTATAAAACACTGAGCCAAGAACTAGCTGTTGTGTGTGCAGAGGTGTGATGAAGATAATGAATCCAGAGGGGCTTGAAGTTTTATGTGGCTCCTATGCTCATTCACCATAAATACCTGTCAGAGTAAAAGAATGTTCTTCTCCCATTTTCTAGGTATTTTAATAAAAAGTAAATTAAATTTTGGCTAAACTTGGTTATATGTATTTCTTTTCTATATAGAATTAAATTTTAATTTGCTACAAGGTTTTCATATATATATATACTTTACACATTCATTTCTTATCCAGCATGCATTCAATGACCTACTGTGTGCATATGTCTGCTCACTGAGATTATTCCCACTTAAAGATGAAAAGGCCCCTCAAACAACAGAAAAACCTACCATTTATTCTGGACTTTGCTACTTTAGAAAATAGCAGTGATAATATGAGGTGAAAATGGAAAAGTTAAAAGAACAAATTAAAATGGTGCTGTTAGGTGTAATAGAGATACTGAGTGCAATATTACAAAAGTCAAATGCAAAAGACTCCAACTATGCAATGCTGGGCTTCAGTTTCTTCATCTATGAAACAGTATAATGTCTGCTTCACAGTCAAGATTATAGAGAGGGTGGATTAGCATGATGGATATACAATGCCTAGAATGTCTTAGATTTAATAGCCTAGTATAAGACTTCATGGCTAGGATATACTATACAGTTATTTGTCTCCAGGAAAAGTTTTATGGAGCACTGAAGTACAGCAAAGATAGTAACATATGCTGAAGGAGGTTAAATGAACAACAGGAATATGGAAAGAGACTTGAATTATTTTTAAGGAAATGGGGGCAACGTTGATTTTGAGGAGAGGATATCAATCCTAACTGTGGAGGACTGATATCCATACGCTATACGAGGAAACAATGAAAATGTTGAAGGAGAAGAGTTGATACAAATATGACTAACTATTCTCAAAATGGAGGACAGTTAATTGGGTATATAAATATGTTGGCATTTCAAGACAAGTCAGAGGAAGAGAGAGACAGAAAGTTCTGGAAGTTAGAAGAAAATGTAGAAACCAAGAAATCTTGTCTCAGAGGATAGAATTATGAGAAAAGCCATAAACCTCAAAAATTAATAACAAAAGGAAATGTGGACTCGAAGAACAGCCAGAGAAATAAACTGAAATAAAGCTGGCAGCAGATCATTATAAAGAAAGCCAAGAAAAATCATCTGGGAGTGGCTCTACCACAGATTCCATTCTCAATTCTTCTGCTTTATGCCTCGCTTCCCACCAAAAGTCCTAATTCCCAATTGCCTCTTCTTCTGAAATCCCAATATAAAGCCAGGAGATGGTGCTTAGTTACTATATCATGGAACACAAATATTTCTAGGCTGCAGGGTAACACTCCTGTGATATCTAACAAAATAATTTCCAATTCCCAGAGCATGTTGGATGCAGTGCCAAATGTATACTGGTTCTTCTTCAGATTTACCAGTAAGTGGGGCACATAGTGCTTCCAGTATCCACACTAATGATGTTCTCGCATAGGAATAAAAGGATGAAGAGAGCTTAGTTTAATCCAGTAGGTCTAAACTGGGGCTTGAGACCCTGCATTTAAAAGAAGTCCTTTATGATCCTGACATTGCTGATCCATGGCAGACCTAGCAACTGGGGGCTGTCCTTTTATCTTCTGATGCCTCATCCTTCCCCAGACAACCCTATGCTACCATGGGGTTTGGCTCCTCTGCCTCCAATGTTCCTGGCCTATCCACAAAGCTTTCATCAGTAGTTGTTGTATGTCTGAGAATATGTATGGTCGTGTAAAATGTATGCCCAAAGTCAAGTTGCAATGACAATGGATAAAACATCTTAGGATCACCCTCACTCAGTTTTCACTTGCTTTATTGTTTTCATTCTTGTCCTCTAGCCAAAAATATAGCCCCCCCAAATAGATATTTAATTACCTTGACAGGCTAGCAGACGATTGGAGTTTAATATCAAGAATAAAAATGCTTTTAACATGAGGGGGTGTTGTATATTTGTCAAATGCTTTTCAGCATCTAAGGAAATGAGCATGTGATTTTTTTTCTTTGAGTTTGTTTATAGTGGATTACATTAATGGATTTTCATATATTGAAACAACCTTGTATCCCTGAGATGAAGCCTACTTGATCATAGTGAAGGATGTTTTTGATGTGTTCTTGCATTTGGTTTGCTAGAATTTTATTGAGTATTTTTGCATCGATATTCATGAACAAAATTGGTCTGAAGTTCTCTCTCTCTTTTTTTTTTTTTGGTTGGGTCCTTGTGTGCTTTAAGTATCAGAGTAATTATGGCTTCATAGACTGAATTAGGGAGTGTTCCTTCTGCTTCTATTTTATGGAATAGTTTGAAGAATACTGGTATTAGGTCTTCTTTGAAGGCTGGTAGAATTCTGCACTAAAGCCATCTGACCCTGGGCTTTTTTTTTTTTTTTTTTTTTTGGTTGGGAGGTTTTTAATGACTTCTTCTATTTCCTTCAAGGCCCATACCTAAACATAATAAAAGCAATTTAAAGCAAACCAACAGCCAATATCAAATTAAATGGAGAGATACTCAAAGCAATCCCACTAAAATCAGGGACAAGGATGCCCACTCTCCCCATATCTATTCAATACAGTACTCAAAGTCCTAGCAGAGCAATAAGACAACAAAAAGGAGATCAAGAAGATACAAATTGGCAAAGAAGTAGTCAAGCTATTACTATCTGCAGATGATATAATAGTATACACAAGGAACCCCAAATTCTACCAGAGAACTTCTAAAGCTGATTAAACAAGTTCAGCAAAGTGGCTGGATATAAAATCAACTCAAATAAATCAGTAGCCTTCCTTTATACAAATAATAAATGGACCAAGAAAGAAATTAGGGAAATAACACCCTTCACAATAGTCACAAATACTATAAAATATCTTGGGGTAACTCTAACCAAACAAGTGAAAGATCTGTATGACAAGAACTTCAACTCTCTCAAGAAAGAATTCGAAGAAGACCTCAGAAAATGGAAAGACCTCTCATACTCATGATTTGGCAGAATTAACTAAATCTAATAGAAGAGAAAGTGTGAAAGAGCTTAGAACTCATTGGCAGAGGGGGAAATTTCCTAAACAGAACTCCAATGGCTCACATTCTAAGATCAAGAATTGGTAAGTGGGACCTCATGAAACTGGAAAGCTTCTGTAAGGCAAAGGACATAGCCAATAGGACAAATTGGAACCTACAGATTGGGAAACAATCTTCACTAACCCCACATTCAATAGAGGGCTAATATCCAAAATATATAAAGAACTCAAGAAGCTAACCACCAAAACAACCCAATTAAAAGATGGGGTAGAACTAAACACAGAATTCACAACAGAGGAATCTAAAATGGCTGAGAAGCACTTAAAGAAATGTTCAACATCCTTAATCATCAGGGAAATGCAAATCAAAATGACCCTGAGATTCCACCTCACATCAGAATGGCTAAGATCAAAAACTCAGGTGACAGCACATGCTAGCGAGAATCTGCAGAAAGAGGAACACTCCTCCATTGCTGGTGTGATTGCAAACTGGTACAACCACTCTGGAAATCAA
Organism: Rhabdomys pumilio; assembly: GCA_030674055.1. NCBI lineage: Eukaryota > Metazoa > Chordata > Mammalia > Rodentia > Muridae > Rhabdomys > Rhabdomys pumilio. The sequence goes on along the minus strand of JANHMN010000005.1, from coordinate 73,954,062 downwards.
TCTGGAGGTTCCGCAAAAAATTGGAAATAGATCTACCTGAAGACCCAGCTACATCACTCTTGGGCATATATCCAAAAGATTCTCCACCATGCTACAAGGACATATGCTCCACTGTATTCATAGCAGCCTTATTTATAATAGACAGAAGTTGGAAACAACCCAGATGTCCCATAACAGAAGAATGGAGACAGAAAATGTGGTTCATTTACACAATGGAATACTACTCAGCTATTAAGAATGAGGACATCCTGAGTTCTGCAGGCAAATGGATGGAACTAGAAAATATCATCCAGAGTGGGGTAACTCAGACCCAAAAGGACATGCATAGTATGCATGTTTGTCTAATAAGTGGATATTAGACAAAAAGTACAGAATACCCAGGATACTATCTACAGAACTCAAGAAGGCTAAGAAGCAGAAGGGCCCAAGTGAGTATGCTTCAATCCCACTTGGGAGGAAGAAGAAAGCAATCCCAGGATGCAGGAGGGTGAGGGAGGGACCTGTGTGGGAAAGGGGGACATGTAGGGGAAGAGGGGAACATGATCAGGTATTGGAGGAGGAAACAAGAGTGAAGCCCTGAGGGCCAGCAGAAAGAATGGAAACAGGCAACATTGGGAGGTAGGAAGTGGGGGGACCCTCCAGAATATACCAGAGACCTGGGGGGTGAGAGACTCTCAGGACTCAAAGGGAAGGACCTTAGATGAAATGCTCTACAGTAGGCAGAAGGAATTTGAAGAGTCCACCTCCAATAGAAGACAGGGCATCAAGTGGAAGGATGGGATTGCCATCCCACAGTCAAAACTCTGACCCAGAATTATTCCTGTCTGAAAGAACTGTAGGAACCAAAATGGAGAAGAGCCTGAGGAAAAGGAGTGCGGTGACTGGCCCAAGTTGGGATCCATCTCAATGGGAGGCCCCAAGGCCTGACATTATTACTAATGCTATGGTGTGGTTACAAACAGGCCTATCACAACTGCCCTTGGAAAAGCCCAACAAGCAGCTGAAAGAGTCAGGTGCAGATATTTGCACCCAACCAATGGACAGAAGCTGTGGATCACTGTGGTTGAATCAGGTAAAAGCTGGAAGAAGCTGAGGAGGGCAACCCTGCAGGAGGACCAGCAGTCTCAATTAACCTGGACCCCTGAGATCTCTCAGATACTGGACCACCAACCAGGAAGCATACACCAGCTGCTATGAGGCCCCCAACACAAATACAGCAGAGGACTTCCTGGTCTGGACTCAGTCACAGAAGATGTACCTAACCCTCGAGAGACTTGGAGCCCCAGGGAGTGGGTAGTTCTGGTGGACTGGAGGTAGGTTGGGGACATCCTCTTGGAGGTGGAGGAAAGAGGTATGGGTTGTGGAACAGTTAGGGGTAGACCAGGAGGGGGATAAAATCTGGACTGTAAAAATAGATTAAAGAATAAATTTAATAAAAGAGGAATACATTTAAAAACGAACTACTGAGACTGGAGAGATAGCTCAGCAGTTAAGAACACTGGTTGCTTTTCCATAACATTTAAGTTTGATTTCCAACACCCACACGGATGTTCACAACTATCTATAAGACTAGTTTAAGGGGGATCTAATGCTCTCCAGTCACCTCCATAGGCACCAGGCATGTATATGGTATACATACTTATATGTAGGTAAAAGACCCACATACATAAAACAAAATTTTTTTAATTTAAACATAAACCAGGATATGTTGTAAAGAATAACAAATGTTCCAACCGTTGTTATGGTAACTGAGCAAGCTCTGTCTTCTAGAAATATAAATATATCAGGAAAAGGAAGGATATGAAGAGAGGGTATGAGGTTTCTTCTGTCTCTTTTCCCTCAGATGGCCCATTTTCTCAATGGCTAAGCATGAACACTAGCCAAGTTCCATTTCCTGGTTCCCTTTAAGTATATCTAAAGCTGTGGTTTTATGTTCTTTCAGAGCAGACAAATTATCCTTTTAAAACAGCTTTGTAAATAGACTCTTGACTATTTAGCCAAAAATGTTAAAGGACAACCATTATGCATTTTCTAACAAATTATAACCCAGGCTTCTGCAAGAACAGCTAAGAAACGCCATGTAAGTACATAAAAAGAGTTCCAAATGAAAAAAATCTCATCTCATCTCTCTCTCTCTCTCTCTCTCTCTCTCTCTCTCTCTCTCCCTCCCTCCCCCCCCCCCTCTCCCTCTCCCTCTCCCTCTCCCTCTCCCTCTCCCTCTCCCTCCTTTCTGTATCCCTTTCCCCCTCCTTCTCCCTCTGTGTGTGTGTCTACAGGTGCATCTTATTTTTACTTTTTTATTTGTCTGGGAGAGTGTATGCACATGTGTGGCATGTCTACAGAGGCCAAAAGAGAGTGCTGAATCACCTGGTGCTGGAGTTACTGGTGGTTGTGAGCCACCTGACAGAGATGCTGGGAGTGTAATTCAGGCCCTCTGTTAAGACAAGTATGAGCTTTTTTTTTTCTTCTGAGCCATCTCCCAAGATTATGCACCTACCTTATTTTGACATAGAATCTCTCAGGAAACATGGAGCTCACAAATTTAGTTCTATTGGCTAGCTAGCAAGCCTTGGGGACCTCCTGTCTTCACTTTCGTAGGAATGAGATAACAAGTATGTGGCACAGAGCCCAATCTTTAGCATGGATGCTAGCATCTGAACTCAGTTCCTCATATTTACACAGTAAGCACTTTATGAACTAAGCCATCTACCTAGCCCCCTGTCTAAATTTTTCCATCAGTCAAATGACACACTGAAGCTAAATATGATCCTTCAATTCCCTCAGTTTGGGCATTCTGTTGACATGAATACTTTACTTTTGCAAGGGATAAAGACAACAATTTCATTTCTGCAGTTTATTTCTCCTTTCCCTTTCTTTGTGTTTAAAGGATGTTTTTAAGGTCCATGGCTGAGGAAAATGAGAACCGATGCAAAGGACTGGCTGGCATTACATTAAAGCATAGCCTACTGCCTGCATTTTCCCAGATTGTCTGGGAAAACTGAGGAATGGGTTTTATACTTTAGCCCTTGGCTGCTCCATTAAAAAAAAATCAATAGATGTTTTGTTTTTTGTTCTCTACTTAGGTCCCCAGAGAAATAATTTTTTATCATGACATACGCCTCCAGTTCTATCCTTGCAAATGCCTGTTGTCACTTCCAATGAAATGTAAAATGTGTCATATTCCTTTTCTTAAGTTTTCTTAATTTACAAAATTCTATTGAACTTACTTCTTCCTTGTCTATCCCTCTCAGATATGAGATTCTTCTTCACTTCCATTACGCCTTCTTAGACCTGGCCCTCATCACCTCCAGCTGTCTCCTCCTAATTAGTTTCTACCTCCCACACACTTCTCTTCTCTTCAAGCTACTATGAGGAGTAGCTTGATGTATTTTTCAGTTTTCCTTGCTGCTACCATTCTTTGTGCTCATGAAGATTTAGTAACCCCCTGCCATGAATCTGTATAAGTTAATCCCATCTCTGAATCCAATCCTTGCCTCTAACTGAGCAAGGACCTTCTTATTCTTCTTCTTTTTTCTCTTTTTCTTCTTGTGGTACTGAGGATTAAACCCAGGGTTTTACACATACTAGACAAGTGAGCTACAATCCCAGACTGGATTGCCAAATTGAATATTGTAGGAAGATACAAGTCTACGTTTGTGCTGATTCTTTCTAATGTGATCTTGGGTCACCAGCCCTTTAATGTTTTCACTTAGAACTCCAACCAGTATCTTCTTTCCCTCTGTCTCTTTTACTAATCTCTACTTAGGATAAGGTGAGAATAACAACCAGGAGAAGTTGAAGTAGTCGGTCAGAGTGTCATTCTACAAATAACATTACTTGTGCACTGTCTATAAAACATCTGTTCAATCTACAACAAACAGTATTGTTAACCTCTTTTTAAAACTTCTGTGAAGAATGCGCATCCTAAAACCAGGCAAGTTCTGAACTGGATCAGATTCCGCATCTCCCTTGGGTTGTAAAACACTATGCTGCCAAATAATCTGTTGATACAATATGTATCTTATGTGGCTTATAGGCTTGTTAAAGGTACTTGGTTTTTCATTTTATACTAGATTTTATTACAGCTTATGTATCTTGTGATCATCAGAGAAAGAAACAGATGAAAGGTAAGAAAAACTCATTTTTAATGTAGGAAACAATGACAACGGTTCCTTTTTCTTATCACTAGGACATTAAGACCTGCTTGATTCCAACTTCAATCTAGTTGTTGCTAGAGGCAAGCTGGAAGAACTCAAACAGTGCCAAGTCACTTAGATAACCTAAAATGATCTTAAAATCCATATTCGAATTCTAATTTTTTCCCTTGGATTACTATGAATAGTCTTTAAGGCCTCAGTTTTTTTTTTTCCCAGTCTGTGATTTGAAGTTCAGTCTTGGAGTTTCCTGGCTAGAAATCTCATAGGCTTCCAGAAGGGTAGGAGGAGGGGGCTAGAACTGCATGAAGAATTTGTCCTCTGTACCACCCACATGCATAGCTCTATAATCATCAACACCACAGCCAGAGGGTGGGTGGGCAAGGCAAAGAGAAGGAGAAGTCATTTTTCATCCATTTTGACAGATGTCGTGTTAAAATCTTGCTGGGAAAAGAGGATTGTGGATGAGAGGAGGAAAGGGGGAAAGAGCCAGGTTGGAACAGAAATTAATGGATCTAATATCCAAATGTGACCATCTGGCTAAGGTAGCTAGACCAAGAACATCATTGATCCAACACAGTAGTGTTCCTACATCTAGAGAGCAGAGGGAAAACATATTTCACTCCACTTAAATCACCTTCAACTCTACTTGATATGACCTAAGACAAAAGTTTACAAAAGCTCCTGACTTAGTATTCATTTTCAAAGACAATGTGTCTCCTGTACAATGAAGAATCTGCATTTAAGCAGTCCATGAGAAAGTAAAAGGTGGTTTCCAGTGATTACCTGATTTCCTTCTGCCTACAGACTCAGGAGAAAAAAATCCAACGTGGGCCAAAGCACCTAGTCTTTGTCAACAGTTTTTCATGCCTAATAGACTATGTTTCTCCTGTCAAAATCTAATAGTCTTGGGTTTCCAGCAGGTATTCAGTAAATAGTAGATGACAGAAGGGCTGAAAAATTCAGTGAACAATGACTATGTCAGGTCTCTGGTACTCAACCTGGCTGATCTGGCTTCCCCTCAAATTTTGTTAAAGATTTAGAGGGTTACATTATCAAAACCTAGACTTCAACAGAATATTAGAGAATCAAAATCAAGCCTACTCCCAGGGCACTAAAGAGAGAGCACCAGGTCTAAGGCTGCAAAAAAAAAATGTGGTTGTGCTTAAAACAAAATACTTCAAGTAGGTCAGTCAAGCTTATATAAGGCAGCATCTGCTTGGCTGGACTAGGTAGAGGATGTCAGAGTAGTGAAGAGAGGGGAAATGGGGCCACTGATTAAGGTACAATGCATCTAATAAGTTTCTGGGGCTCAAACTTGCTCTCTTTGACTTTGGGGCTCAAGAGCCTAAAAGCAATGAGTCCACATCTAAGTGCTTACAATAGGAAACTGAAGAACTAATTTAGCCCTCTTTGACACAAAAGAAAATGAAGGCTCCAGTGAGAAAATGTTCCTATGGTGTCAATCCAGTGAACAGCAGAGCTAACATTAAAAACTAAGCATGAATCTTAAAGAAAAAAAATGTCTGGCATTTATTTTTCTTCTATAGGCCTCCACTGTCAAAAACCAGAGTTAAGTGCTTTAACTATATGTAATTAATCATAGATCAATGAGTTTCATTAATTTTATAATCTATATGTGTTCTTTACCATCATATTGTAAATTACAAATGTACACAATAACATTTATTTTTTAAAAAAAGAATGGAAGGAGAAGAAGAGGCTTTAAGGGAAGGGAAATTTTTAAGAGAGAAAGAAAGAGAGAGAGAGAGAGAGCAAGTAATAAATACATGAGACATGAAAGCAAAAAAGGAGCCATTGGAGAGCAGTGGGGAATCGATAAAACAGGCGCCAAGAGCCTGAGAAGGGAATCAGGGACGGGACAAATAATAACAAATTATTTATGAAAATGCATAACGAAAAAATAAAACACATTTTCAAAAATTTAAAAGATAAGAACATATATATAGCCTGGTAACTAAATACTACATACACTCCAGAAAATCACCAAACCAGTATGATTCTAAAACCAGTAAGATTAAACAATTAATATATCAAGAATTTCTAGACTTGTGCTCACTGGCACAGTCTCCCACCCTACTCTGATCACTCCTCAGCTGCTTTCTAGGAACCCGGACCCCATCCTGGTTTCTCTCCCCTTCTTAGGGGTTCATTAGCTCATAGGCCTTTTGTCAGAGACCCCCTGGAAAGACACCTGAGCTTCCCAGCATAGTCCTCCCCACTTTGTTCACCCTGACTGCTTTCCTGCTCCTCTCTTTGGAACTGGCCAGATCATAGATTGTTCCCAACAGAGATCCTCTAGTATACCCAATAACAGAGAGATGGGTGATTGTTCCCTGGCACAATCCTAGTTGCTCACCTGTTGTTTACCAGAAATCATAACCTCCTTCTGGCTCCTCTCCCCCTCTTTGGGTCTAGCCAGACCATGCATCTGACCCTACCAGGGTCTCTCTAGCCTTCCCACATGGCATGGAAACACATATAAGCTATACATGCTCCTCAACACAAGCACACCATTCTGGTCAACCTATGGCAGGGGGATTGGGAGAGCACCAGATCCGTATTCCAGGCCCCGGTCAAATGGAATATCTTGTCCTATAACATAGCCTAGTAAGTTTACCTGCTCCTACCCTGACTATACCATTTTGAATTCCTAGATATACTCTGGGTCTCACAACAAGAGTCCCAGTCCAGACTAGTGAGCCTCACCTATACATTTTATAATCTCCAGGTTTGTGTCTAGAGGTACATCAGCATAGCTGTGTCCACATGAAACCCACAATCAACAAAAGAAGTACATATGCTGCCCAGGTCTCATCACAAAAAAAAAAAAAAAAAAAACCAAACAAAAAAACAAACCAAACAAACAAACAAAAAGCAGTATGAAAAATCAACACATTACATTGTTCCTCCAAATTCATCAGTCCCATAGAAATGCTCTACACTGAGAATTACCTAGATGAATCCCAGAACACAGAACTTAAAAGGATAGTTATAAAATTGATGAAAGAATTCAAAGAATTTTAAAAAGACACAAATCAAAAGCTCAGCACACTTAAAGAGAATAAATTCAAAGAGAATAAATGCTTGATCAATAACTAAGAAAAGACAAACAAAAGTCTGAATGAAATGGTAAAGACAGTCCAAGATGGAAAAGCAAATTCAACAAAGAGACAGAAATGTTGAAGAGAAACTGAAATGGAAATTATGGCGGCATTGAAAAAATTTGAAAACTTAGGGAAAATATCCTTGATAGTAAAATGGACCAAGTCTGATATGAAGATAGAATACAGGAATTATACCATAAAGCAAAGAACATATAAAATTACACACACACACACACACACACACACACACACACACACACACACAAAAGGGCAGGAATGGGGAGGGTAAGAAACATGCAGGAAATGTGAGACACCATAAAAAGAAAAACGTAGTCTTTAAATTATAGCTACAGATGCAGGAAAAGAATTCCAGGTCAATAGTATAGACTAAATCTTCAACAAGACTATAGAAGAAAAAGTTCCCAAAACTAATGAAAGACACACCCATATGCATATAAGAAGCATATGGAACACTAAATATACAAGACCAGAAAAGAAACTCCTCATAGCATATCACAACTTAAACACTAAATAAACAGAACAAAGAAACCGTATTGAAACACAATAACAAAAAGAAAAATCCCTCAAGACATATATAAAGGAAAACTCATCAGATAACAGGTGACTTCTCAGTGGAAAACTGAAAGTCATAGAGCCTGGAGCAATGCATTCCATGCTCTAAGAGTCCACAAATACCCAGCAAAATGATCTACCATAGATGAAGAAGAAAGAAAATAATACAAACAGGCTGAAACAATTTATGCTTCTTCCCTAAAAAAACAAACAAACAAACCCAAAAAACAGTCCAACAGACCACTGAAACCAATGATTCAGACTGAATACAGAAATAAGAAGATACAAGAGACTCCAAGAAAGAAAATGAACATATAGTTACAAAGTATAATTAAGAATACAAATAGAAAAAATGCAAAAAAATCCCCACCTGTATTACTGCAACCAACGCAACTCATTCAGTAATAGCCTTAAATGTTAATGGCCTAAACTCTCTAATCAAAAGACATTGAGAAACAAGATTAAGAAACAAGACCCATTCTCTGTTGTCTACAAGAAACTCAGCTTTAAAGATAGGAACCACCTTAGAGTGAAAGGCTGGGAAAAAGTACCCCCAAACAAATGTGACCAGGAAGCAAACAGGTGTTGCTATCTCAATATCTAATAATACAGGCTTCAAACTAAAACAAATCAGGAGAAATTTTCTTTAAAAAAAGGACCCTTCATTCTAATCAAGGAAACAATCAACCAGGAAAACATATACAACACTAAATATATCTATACCAAACTCTGTTGCTTGCAATTTCAGAAAAAGTATACTACTGGAATTAAAGACATAAATTAACATCAACCCCCAAATAGTAGGTGCTTTCAATACGCAACTCTCTCCAAAAGACATTTCATGTGGACTGGACAAAAAAATAAAAAAGAAACACTAGAATTAAATAACATCATACACCAAATGGACTTAACACATATCTACAGATGATTGCACCAAAACATTCTATTCAGCAGCCAATGGCAACTTCTCTAAAATAGACCATATTCTGGGACACAAAACAAATCTTAACAAACTCAGAAAATTGAAATAATTCTGTGTATCTTATCTGACTATAATGCAATTTAACCTTACACTGACAGCCAATAAATCTGTACTAAATATATAAACTCATGGAGATTAAACTACTCATTAAGTAACAATGAATGGATCAAAGAAGAAATCAAGAAGTAAATTTAAAACAAAAATTCTATAATTGAATGAAAATAAAAACAACACAACAAAACCTGTGGTCAGACTGTAGTTCTGCACTCCTACAAGGAGACAGACAGTTCTAATCACACACCTACATTAAAAAGTCAGAAAGAGCACAGATAAACGGCTTACAGATGCAACTCAGAAATTCGCAAGGAGAACAAGCAAAACCCAAAACCACTAAACTGCAATAAATAAAAAAAAGTCAGAGCAGAAATTAATGAAACTAAAACAAAGGAAATAATAAAAAGAATCAATGAATCTACAAGCTTGTTCTTTAAGAAGATAAGCCAGGATGACAGATCCCCGGCCAAACTAAACAAACAGGAGGAAGAAGAAGGGGAGGGGGAGGAAAACCAAATTAACCAAATCCAAAATGAACAGAGAAATTTTAAAACAAGCACCAAGTAAATTCAGAAAATTATAAGGTGATATTGTAGAAACATGTACTACATTAAAAAGGAAAACCTAAAAGAAATGGACAAATGTCTAGATTCATATAAACCACCGAAGTTAAACCAAGATGAGAACAACAAACTAAACAGACCCATAACAAACGAGGAGGTTGAAATACTAATTAAAAAAAAAAACCCTTCCAACAACATAGGCCAAACCCAGATGGAGTCACAGCAAAATTGTACCAGACTTTCAGGCATAATCTACAACCAATTGTTCAAAACAATAAATACTAAGTAGCACTTCCAATCTTCATCAAAATAGGCAGAAAAATATGAAAACCAGGTAAATACACACACACACACACACACACACACACACACACACACACACACACTATAAGCTAATATTCCTGATGAACATAGATATAAAATCCTCAGTAACTAGCAAATCAAATACAGATATATATTAAAAAGGTAATCCACAATAAACAAGTTGGCTTCATCTTAGAGATGCAGAGTTCAATATATATTCATATATATGGTTCAATATATGCAAGTTAATAAATATAAAAAATTAAACAAATGGACTTAACGACAAAGCCACATAATCATCTCAGTAGAAACAGAAAAAGCTTTTGTCAAAATCCAATGCTTTAAACATCCTAGAGAATTAAGAACTGGAGAGAACATAACTCAACAAAAAAGTCTACATATAACAAACTCACAGTCAGCACAACCCTAAATAGAGTAAAACTTAAAGCAATCCCATGAAAAACAGGAATGAGACAGGGCTATCCACAATACCCACTCCTTTTCAATATAGTGCTCAAAGCATTAGCTGAAACAATAAGGCAATAGAAATGTTTAAGAAGAAATGTATAAGGAAGTCAAAATATCCATATGAAAATATAGAGATCCCAAAAATTCCTTGAAAAACTCTGAAAATGAAAATTTCAGCAATGTGGCCATATACAAAATATTGTTATAAAAATCAGTGGCTTTTTTATACACCATCAACAAATGTGAGAAAAAAAATAGATACACTGCCATTCACAGCCGTTGACAATGTTTGTGTGTGTGTGTGTGTGTGTGTGTGTGTGTGTGTGCGCCTGTGTGCCTGTGTGCCTGTGTGCCTGTATGTTTACTTGGCTTTGGTACTAGAATTACACGGCATATATAGATGGAGTTTGGGAGAGCTCCTCAGTTTCTATTGTTTTGAATAAATTATCTTGCAATAAACATAACCCAGGAAGTAGAAGAGCTCTACAATTTAAACTTTAAGTCCCCAAAGAAAGAGACTGGGCAAAACACTTGACAATAGAAAAATCTCTCATTTTCTTGGATGGCAAAATTATTATGGTGAAAATGCTGAAATAATTTTGCCATCCAAGAAAATGCTGAAACTGCTATAAGAAAACATAGGGAGTGCCCTACGAGATAGAATTGTAGGAAAGGATTTTCTGAAAAAGACTCCATTTGCACAGGAATTTGGGCAATCTTAAAATGGGACCTCACAAAATGAAAAAGCTTCTGTACAGCTAAGGAAACAATGAAACAATTGAGTGAAGAGATAATATGACAGTGGATTGCTAACCAGAATATATAAAAAATTCAAAACAAAAAGAGGAAAAAAAAACCAACCCATTCAAAAATGTGCTCCTGGAACCTGAACAGAGTTCTCAAAGGAAGAAAAAAAATGCCTAAGAAATATCAAAAAAGTGTCATCATCCTTAGAAACTACAGAAATGCAAATTAAAACAACTTTGAGGGAGATAAGATCATGAAAGAGCAAATGCTGGAGAAGATGTGAGAAAAGCAGAACACTTATTAACTGCTGATGGGATTGTGAACTGGTGCAGCCACTGTGAACATCGGTGTGAAGACTTCGCAAAAAGCTCAAAATATGTCTATCAGATGACCCAGCTTCACAACTTCTTGATGCATGAACCAAAAGGAACTCACATCCATCTCTGCAGATGTTTGCTCATGTGTGAAATGTAATCAACCAAAATGTCCATCAACTGAGGGATGGATGATGAAAAGTTGGTACGGAAGTACTATGGAATACTATTTAGCTGTAAATAAAAAATGAAATTATGGAATTTTAGGTGAATGGATAGAACGAGAAAATATTCTATTGAGTGAGGTAACCATATCCAGAAAGATAAATACAACAATGTTCTCTTTTGTTCATGGTTCTTAGCTTCATATTTAAATGTACAAATGAACACAAAAATCAGATAAGTAAAGTGCAACCATGGGAGTGGACCAATAAAAAATAGTACAAGTGATTTGAAGGGGTTGGGAATGGGAAGATAGGGGCTTACTTTAATTATAGAGGGAGGAAAATATAAATACAAAAAGAAGAGGGGAGAGGGTAATAAGAGTGAGGTTATCTGAAGGAAGTATGTATTTACATAAAATCACATATAATACATAAGTCTCTATATTCATATACATAAATAGTTAAAATAAAAATTTATTTCTAATTCAATTCAATCTAAAATGCAACTGCTAGATGAAAAAACAGGATTAGAAGAATAGGCTATGGACAATCCTGGCCTAATTACTTATTTACTGTATGGTTTCGGACAATTCTGCTAGCTGAATTAGATTATTTGATGGTTAGTGTTGATTATCAACTTGACAAGACCTGGAATTTTCTAAACAAGTCTCCAGGTAGACCTATCAGGAATTATTTGAATTGGGTTAGCCTCTAGGCATATCTTGAGGAAGTGTCTTGATTAGATTAATTAAGGTGAAAAGACCTACCCTAAATGTGGGCTTGACCTTTCCAAGAACTGGGATCCTAGTCTATATAAAAAAGAGAAAGCTAGAGGAATGAACTCTCTGCTTCCTGATTCTGCATGGGATGTGATCAGTTTGCTTTAAACACCTGTCAACTTGACTTCTCCACTTTGATACACTATATCCTTGAATTGTGACCACAGCCTTTCCCCATTAAGTTGCATTTGGCAAGTGTGATGGTTTGAATGAGAATCCCCCCCCCCCATATACTTGAATGCTTGGTGGGTTGTTTAGAAAGGATTAGGAAATGTAGCATTGTTGGAGGAGGTGTGTCACTGGGAGTGAACTTTGAAGTAACAAAATACACACCAAGCCCAGTCTCATCTCTCTTTCTCTGCCTCTTGCCTGCAGATGCAGGTATAAAGTCTCAGCTACTGCTCCAACACCATGCCTGCTTGCTTCCATGCTTCCCACCATGATAAAAAGGAACTAATCCTCTGAAACTGTAAGCAAGACTCCAATTAAATGCTTTCTTTTGTAAGTTGCCTTGGTCATGATGTCTCTACTCAGCAGTAGAACAGTGACTGAGACAGCAGGGTATTTTAATCAAAGCAATAGAAAGGCAACGAAGACAATTTTAATGAAAGTATGAGGTTATCATTGAGCTAGTCAGTTATCTTAATCTTTTAAGCAGGTTTTGGGAGGAAGGAGCAGGGGCACATGAACATGTACATTTGAGAGGTATGAGAAGTCAAGATGAGCTCCTGATTACCTTTAAACTGACTATAATCATACCCTGGACGAAATCTTAACATTTCAAATAGTACAGACCCACTTTTGATCTTTCAAATAGCACTTTTTGTATCCTTTATTAAAACGTATTCTTATCCCAAATACCATGAGATGTTAAAATTAAGCCTACTTTATAGAACAGAAAATTGATGCTCAGTTAAATTTTGTTCACAATGTCTGTAATTGGGAGGAAATCTAAATTATATATACCAGTTCCTGACCCCTCACCCATTCAACAAAGTAGATAAAATAGCCATAAATACAAACACTTAGAATAATTTTCTCTCCTGGAGCCAAATCTGACACTTTAGAGTGCTTCCTCCAGCAGAAGACAAGTATAGGGAATCTCACATTGCTTTTCTCAGTTTTAGGGGAATACCATATCCCTGATGCCTCCCTTCCTGTCACTACAGTCATCTCATGATGAACCTAAGCTATCTGATCATGGAAATGTTGCAAACCTGGTGTCTTTCCTAGCAAGGTGACCAGGTATTAGAAAGCTTCTGTATGAGTGGGAAGAAAAACAGCATGACCTGACCCTATAAAGGTATCTTGCCTGGCTTCCCACGGCCTCCCTTTTGTACCTTTCTTTAATATTTCCACTTAAACCAGCTCAAGGATAGAGAAGATGCAGATTTTGGGGTGGAGACCAAGTGCATCTACAAAAACATCATCTGAGGATAATTGCAGTGTCTTTTACAAGTAGACCAAATGAGGCCAGGTAAGAAAGGGGAAACAATCTGAGGCTCAGCCTAAGAAGGAAAGCACCAACTGGAACTCCTATTTCTTGAGGTTGAGTCCAAAGCAGTTAAACGTCCTGAGGTTCTCACAGTCAATGGTAATACAGCAAAGGTTATGAAGCTGCTGCTTAAGAGGAGTTTCTTAAGGTGGAATACATCAATTATCCATCACTCTGCTTCCCACCCATTACCCAGTTTAGGGTCACTTGCTTCTAGCTCCAGCCTTTAATACCAAAGGCCAAAAAATCTTCCTCTGGACACCATGACCTGGTTTCTGGCTTGAAGAATTCTAAAAATAGTAGGACCTCTTTTTAGTGGGGACAAATGGCCTAAGCTGCTGTACTTAGGGTCTGAGTTGTGGTCATTAAGGCTGTGGCTGGTCTTTCAGTCCAGCTCTAATGTAGTAGTTGGGCCATTGACCAATAGGGTCTGCCTTTACACATCTTACCACTTACCCTCCCACCTTCCCGCCCACAATTCAGATAGACTTATTCTGATCCAAGGTGCTATTTTAGCTCCAAGAAAAACAAACTTTAATATTAAGTTATTTTACGTTTTCTAGAGCACTGCTTTATAATTTCATCACTCTGTAATGTTTTGTAAGTAGACAGGGATGAGGAAGCAGGCTTCAGCTTTCTACATTGATCAGTGCTCTTTCCTTTCTTTCTCTAACTGCCCCTTGACTCACAACTGAGGTCTCAGATCTGAGACTTGTTATTCCTTGTGGAGCCTGCTATGACACGCCATCTTTAACATCAATTTTATTATTTGTCTACCTGCCCTCTTATGCCTGATAACAAAGAAGGAAAAAAAAAGGGTCAGGGCAAGCTGATAAGAGGTCTACCAGGTACATCCAGAAACCTGTCATGGCCACTTAGAAGAAAGGTACACATCCAGGTTGACCAGGGGTTAGGATACAATCTGTTCAGTTATGTCTAGTGCATGTGAGTATGTCCTATAGATGTATTCAAGTATGTCTCATGTTGTCATGCTGGAGTATTGTTTTTCCAAGAATGTCCTTAACACTCTGTCTTTTCAGGAATCTAAGTGTATGCTGGCAGCACACCGGCTTTAAAGCATATCCAGGTATGCATCTCAGTGTGTTCCATGTGTATTTAGGTATGTAGTATACTTTATATGCATCCATATATGCTCAAACATAAGAGTATATATAAGTATATCACATGTGATCCTGTATATCTCTTGCTTTTTCTGAGAATGTTCAAGTGTTAGGATGTCCCATTCGCCAGTGAGTATCTGTGCTGTAGGTATGTAAATGTGAAAGTATGAACCAACTGTATATGCCCTAAGTGTCCCAAACTGGTTCTACATGTATGCCTGGGTGTGCCCTGTGTATTACAAATGACTTGGGTGTACACGTATGTATAGATAAAGAATATTCATAACCAATAAAGCTGAACCAATTTACTACCCAGCAATTTGTTGTTACCAGCTTTACTTCAAGATGCCTGGCTCAATCTGCACACAAGCTGGACAAAGAACATGGGTTCAAACTTTACCTTCGGTAGTTAATACAAAGAGTTTCACAACTGAGTCAAGCAGCAAGTAATGAATAGACACAAGTCACCGATCAAATAACAAGTCTTCAGGTAAATAACAAGTCTTGCCTCTGTTTATGTCTCAGTTTCCTAAGCAATACTATGAGGGAGCAGGTTTAATATATGACTTCTTTCTCACTGATTTAGTGTCTTTTCCCCACCACAATGTATCATTATGCAGATATATAACCTCAAATTAGCACCTAAAGTGTTTTATCCTAGTTAAACCCCTTCTAGACAACAGCAAACTTCTGGCATCTATATCTGTCATACAGTCGACACTCTTTTTCCC